>CM031859.1:111312695-111364673 GCA_018697195.1 Certhia americana
ATCCTTTCCCTGAGGAGAATATTCCCTCTAGGCCTGGAATATCCCTGAGGAGTACATCCCTTCTCAGCCTAGAATAACCTTTCACTGAGGAGAATATTCTTTCCCAGCTTGAAACAATGGCCTTTTCCTATGGAATTTCGGGTGATTCCAAAATTTCCTTTGGACACCCAGCTCACAAATCCCAGGATGATGAACTCCACACTCCCAAATTCATAGGGAAGGACACTTCCAATCCTATTCCTGGCACAACCCCATGAAGCTGTGTCCTATCCTTGACCAGAGAGAGGCTGGAAATGAAAAAAATCCCCCCAAAAAGTCCACGATGTGCCAGAACTTTTCCTTTTTATTAAAATCCAGAGTGCGGCTGGTGAGGGACCCACCTGGATTTGATTTCTTGCAATAAAATCTCCAATAACTCCCTCCCAAAACAATTCCCAAACTCTGGCTCCAATCTCCCGACCCTCAGGATGGATTTTAAAGGCCCTTGTAAAAGGAGGAATATTCCAATAATTCTGCTGTGCAATTCCAAGTTCATCTTTGCCTTGATTTGACAGGAAAAGGGGAATGTGCAGAGGATTTTATTTCTATTTTTCCATGTGGTTTTTTTTTTTCCTTAGGTGTTGTTTTTTTCCAGAGAAAAGATATCTTTAGGAGGAGGGAAAAGGGACAGGTATCCCTGGGCTTGGAATCACTGAGGAAGAGGAATCCCAAGGTTTGAAATCACTGGGAAGATGGGCAGGAAGAGGGGAAAAAAATAAGGAAAATTGGGAAATAGCTGGAATTTTAATGATTTGCCCTCAAAAGCCCTCAAAGAATCAGGAAATGGAAATATTAATTTTATAAAATAATTAATATGGGATTTGATTTATAATTGCTTTAAAACATGGGGAAAACAGAACAAAATAAGGGAAATTAATTTTTAAAAATTAATTAGGGACTTAATATTTAAATTCCCTTAACACATGGGAAAATGGAATTAAAAAAGGAAATATTAATAAAAAAAAATCAATAAGGAGTTTGATTTTAAAAGGCATTGATTATTTTAAATTAGAATAGATTAAAATTAAAATTAACATTTAATTCAACTTGAAATAGTTTAAAATTAAATTCACATTAAATCCAAATTAAATAAAAATTAAATAGAAATTGAAAGGAAATAATTTTGTACTGAATTGACATTAAATTGAAGTTAAAATTGAAATTAATTTTCAACAAATTTCATTAAATCTAGATTAAAATTAAATTAAATTTAAATTACAATTTAAATAAATTTTATTTATTTTAATCCCCTTTTATTACATTTGAATATTAATTGGGCATATGTTATTAGAATATTGGATATTTATTATTTTATATATGATATAGATAAAGTAATGGATGCATTCTATCAAGGTTAATTAATTGAATTAATTTAATTTATTGAATTAAATTCATGAAATCGATTAAATGACTTCATTGAATTAGTCAGATGAATAAGCCCCAATTTAATTTAGCTCAAGTGCCATATTATTAATTTATTCCTAATTTTTAAGTTAATTCCTCTTTTTCCCACATTATTAAAGTTTGCATCCAGGTAGGAGCTAAAATTCCCTTTCTGTGACTGTTTGGAACAATCCCAGTGAGAATTCCAGAGCTCCTCACCACTAATAACAACTTATTAATTTTTAATATTTTATTAATTTTATAATTTTTATATTTTAAAGCCTTGGTTTTAATAATTTTTGGATCTGGGAATTGCTCCTTTCATTTCCACGGAATCTTCTCCTCCCTAAGGAATGAGAAAAGCTGGAATTTCCTCCAAAACTGGAAATTTCCTGGCAACAGTTTAAACCATTTATAAATCTCCTGGACTTGGGGAAACTGAGATGGATTTTACCCCAGCCTTGCAGGAAAGGGAAATCCGATGGGAAAAGAAATGGAGACAAAGGGTTTTGTGGGATTTGCATGAAACAGCAGCTGGAAAATCTGAGGACTTCCAGAGCTTCCCATTCCTGTAATTCCCCAACCACCAGTCGGGAATCCCTTGGGGTTTTTTAATCCCTCAGGACAACCCCAAAATTCCAGTGTCACCTGGACATTGGAGTTCTTAATAATTCTACGTTATTCCTAGCTAAAACTCCGTCTTTCCAGGAATTCTTAATCCAGAAGAGATTTTTACCTTTCCCCCCCTCTTTCACCTTTTCCCACCTTTTTCCTCCTCTGTTTTTCCAGTTTCCTGTGTCTGTTCCATGCCGAGGAAGCAGAGGACCAGAAAATCCCCCTGGATTGGGATTTTCCCTATGTCAGCCTCACATTCAGCTTCAAATCCCCATGAATGGGCAGGGGAATGATTGGGAAGAGGCAGAAGTCACTCCAAAGTGGTTTTCCTGGGAGAATTCTGAGAGAATTGCCGGGAGAATTCCCATTCCCAGCTGTCGTGTTCCACTGAGGGGAAACAGTGAGGAACTCTTCTAGAAAGGATGGTCAGGAGCAAAATTAATCCAAACGAGGCAGATGTTGGTGTCTGAGAGCCGTTTATTGGCAACAAAAAGGAAAAGAAAAAGGAGATGCCCAGACAAAAGAGGGCTGGAAAAGACAGGAAAGAAGGCAGGAAAATGGGAAAGGAATGGAAAAAGGAATTGGAAAACAATTGGGATCGAGACGCCCACACCCCCTAATAATGACTTTTTCTTCCTTCCTTTCTGTCTTTTCCAGCCCTCTTCTATCTGGACACCTTTTTCTTTTCCTTGCTGTTACCAATCGATGCTTCTCAGACACCAACGTGTGCCTCATTTGGCTCCATTTCCTTCCTGACCATCCTTTGAGAAAGAGCTTCCTGGCTGTTTCCCTCGGGGGAACACAGCGTTTGAAATTGGTGGCAGCGGTGGGATGCCCCTGAACGGGAATGTGGTATGTTTTTTGAGGAGACATTTCTTTTGGGGTATTACAGGAAAAACAAAGGTGTGACTCTCCCTGAAACCAGGTGTGTTCCCTCAGAAAATGTATCCCCCACACACAATTAGAGACTTGGTGCAGTGTGGCCCTTTTTGAGAAACGTTTCACCCCTTTATCTGCAGTTAATGAAATCTGCATCCTCTCACAAAATGTTTTCCCTGGGGTGGGTTGGGGCTTTTATGGCTTGGCCCTCTCTGGGGACGAATTTTGCCCCTTTATCTGTACCTCTCTGTGTGCAACTGCCTCAGTAACACAGCATGTCCTCTCCGGAAGCGTTTGGAATATTGTGTAGGATTCTTGCAGGGTGGCCCTTCCTGGGAATGGTGATGCTCCTATCAAATTTTGCAGCTAGTTAACTCAGTGCCCTAATCTGTGTCCTCCAGGTGAGCACTTTTTGGGGTGCCTGGATGTTTTAGGGTGGGATCCTCCTTGGGAAGCTGCTTCGTCCCTTCTGTCACAGTGTGGAAAAAAAGAATTAATTACAAGGTGTGACCCCCTATTATGTATTGGCTTCTGCAAAATATTGTTGTTGTTATTATTTGATATAGCACAGTTTGTAAGTTTGTTTTTAACTGCTTTAATATAGTATACTCTATCAGCTTTTGTAGCTAATGCCCTGTGTAACTTATATATATATATATACTGTGATAAATATATATTATAGCTTAGTGTTGGGGGTTGGGTTTCATTCTCACAGAGTTTTTCCCCAGAAGCTGCTAGGACATTAATTACTGGATACTTATGGGTACTCAAGAAAGACACAAGAAGTAGCTGAAGTGGGGAGAAGAGTGTGGCATCTGGTTACATTTTTCCCTCAGGGAGTTTTCTCTTGCAGGGACAGTGACACCATGAGAATGTGAGGCAGGTAAAGGCCGGGGGCTGGCCCAGCTGGGTTGTCACTTTTTGGCATTGCTGGGGACAGCCAGGCTGTCCCTTACTGCAGGAAGGATTCACCGGCACGGCTGGAGCTCAGCCCTGAGGCACCAACCCCCATCTGCTGGTGTATCCCGGGAATCCTGCCCTGCTGGGAGCAGAGCCCCCACTGGCCTGTGCCCACTTTTGCTCTGGCTTTCCCCAGGCTGTGACCCGCAGCCCCTGCCTTGCTGGAACCTTTCCACAGCTCCTCTGAGCCAGCTCACCCAGCAGGTCAGGATTTTTGCTGATTCCTGCCGGCTGTGACGGGAACTGCACCGAAGGGGAAAGTGCCAGCGGCCCAGAGAACTGTGCCCGTGTCCCTGGTTCTGTTTGGTGTTAATGCCATGGCTATGGTTGTTCTGTTTGCCTTGTTATGCACACCAGGAACCAGCAGTTATTCCCATCCTCTTATCTTTGCTGAGAGCCCCTTAATTTCAAAATTATAACAATTCAGAGAGAGGGGGTTTGCATTCTCCATTCCAAGGGAGGCTCCTGCCTTCCCGAGCAGACACCTGTCTTTCAAAGTAAGACCCTTAGGCTTTTGCAAAATATTAAAATAGAGACTGTGTTGTGCTTTTATTTGTATAACTAACTGTCAATGGCAGGAATAACTCAGATGATTGTGTGAAAAAGCTATTCAATGTACTTGTGGAGTATCTAATCTGAATGATAAGATAACATTGTGTGCTGGTTTTATATAAATTGAATTTTGGTGAGGAGGGAAGAAGCCCCATTGAAGCAATTTTCTAAGAGAAGCAGCTAAGAGCTTCCTCCGTGCCTGAGAAAACCAATGTCTGGCTGGCTTTGAGAATAGGCATGCTGATAAGCCAATTAAAGAGATGAGCATGCCTCTGTGAGATTCACATTTTAAGACGAACAAGTCCAAGAAAAGCTCTTCTGCTGCCAGCCTTTGGAGAGAAAAGATCTCCCCCCTCCTCCTGCTGCTGTGGCTGGGCAGGGAAGGGGAGACCACGGGGCTCTGGCCAAGGCTGCAGACATTGAGCCTTGCCCCATTGCTGGTCTGTGCTGAGCCAGGCTCTGCTGGTCCCCAGGGAGCCCACGAAGCCTGGTGGGGGCCGTGCCTGGCCCTGGAGACTGTCGGGCAGAGGGAGGGAAGGCCATCAGCCCCGTGGCTGGAATTGAAGGCAGCAGGGGCTGGGAAACAGCCATGAAGCCAGAACAGCTGCCACCGATTTGTCCTGTGCCCCTGAGATCCTGGCACAGCCCCCCAGCGAGGCCTGAAATACATCACTGTGAGTGCTCTGGTCATCGCCTGGCAGACATCACACATCCATCCGCAGTCATGGGCAGAGATATTGACTCTTTTACTGCATAGATGAGACTTGCAGACCTTCAATCCTCTCTTCTTTCCGTAGGAATTCCGTAGGAAAAGGCTGTTGCTTCAAGCTGGGAAAGAATATTCTCCTCAGAGAAAGGAAATTCTAGGTTGAGAAGGGATGTACTCCTCAGGACAGAGGGAAGACACTTAGAGAAACAACATGAAGACGCTAAGGTAAATAAAGAAGGTGTCAAGTTCCACATGGGAGGAGAATGAGGAGATGCCTTAGTCTTAGGCTGAAATCCTTTTGGTAAGGTTGTAGTGATGGACTCTGATGCGCTGAAATATCCCTGTAACTTGTGGAAAAGCATGGAGGGGATGGAGCGTTCAAACAGTAGACATGAGCAAAAGCATCCCTGCTGAAGCAAGCAAATGCTGAAATAGTTGTGATCCAATGAACAGAGTAATGAAGGAATTACAAGAGTAATGAAGACCCTGTGCCCCAGGGAAGAAGAAGACCGCTGTTCCCAGAGATGATCTCAGAGATAGATGAAGAGAAGCCTTGCTTCTGAAAATCTCGTCCTTAAAAGAGGACTCCATTAGCCACTGAGCCCTTGAAAAACAGTTGTGGGCAAAGCTGTAATTCGAGGGGAGGGATTTTCACATGGCGAGCCAATTTTGCTTCTGGGCGGTTGCTTTGCTGTGGCATTGAAGCCACGAGAGAACTATTTCTTGTAGAGAAGTCTCCATGGCACGGCAAGGGGGACTCCTCTCCCTAGGTGAATTGAAGAAAGACTATTCTTGGAATTGGTAACCTGACTGAAAGTCCCAGGTTTTGTCTCTTTGTGTTGTCAGAGGGTGAGAAAAGTGGATGTGGGAGAGGAGAAGTGTTCTGAAGGTTTATTCTGATTTCTTATTCTTTTTCTTTTAATTCTATCAATAAAGTTTTCCTTATACCCTTCAAAGTTTTAGCCTGCTTTGCCTTCCTCCTACTCCTATCTCACAGCAGGAAATGAGTAAATTATTCTAGTGGGTGCACTGGCAATTTGGCTAGTGCTGGACTGGCTACACATTGAAAAGAACCAGGAAAATAATCACCAAGAGAAAAAAACGCAAGGCGGGATTTACTACAGTCCCTCTGGTTATCAAGAAGTGTCAAGAACAGAACCTCAAGAAGAAATGAAATGTAAACTCACAGGAATTTTTGCATATGTACAATCCTCATGAAAAAGTATATAAGAAGATAGTTTTAAGCTAACTGCTGTGCCTCTGGCAGCAAGCACCCCAGCACTGTGCACTGTCCCTTTTATCACTTATTAAACTTAAAAAAAAAATTAAAAAAAAAAAAAAATTAAAGAGTGAGCCTTGTTTCTCACATTTTCAGAGCCAGCCCCTTTGTGCCAGGGTTAGAGCGGGCTGGGGTGCACGGGTGCAGTGTGACAGACCGGGCTTGGGCTTTGAGAGCAAAAAACGAGCTCCGAGCCCGTGAGGGGAAACCTGGATGTGTGTGCCATCCCAAGAGCAGCTCTGGCTGCCCCTGCACAGGAGGGAAATGCTGGGCACTTCCAGCATCGTGCCTCTGCAGAGCCCGGCAGGGATGTGTCTCCAGGGCCTGAAGGGAAAGGCCAAGGACAAAAAGGCACAAGATGGGAGCCTGAGGCAGCGCCAGGGGACACACGGGCTAGCCAGCCCCAGCGCTGCAAGGTGGTGGCACTTCTGGCACTGGCACTCCCTTGGAACCTGGAAGAAAAAGCGGGAGCCTGCGGCAGCAGCTCTGAGCCCGGCCATGGTGCTGGGTGACGATGGCGAGCGCCGCCACCGGAATACGCCAAGGCCCTGGAGCCTCCAAGCCTTGGAAGCAAAAAGTCTCAAGGAGCAGGAAGCTCCGTCTCCAAAAGCACGCAGAAGAAGTGCAAAGTCTCCAAAAAGCACAAGGTGCAAGACCCAAAAGGCCCCTGAAAGACAGCTCTCCCAACAGCCTCGTGCCAAAACGCCCCCCAAAAACGCAGAGAGCAGAGTTCTCCAAAGCCAAAAGGCACAGCCACCTTGTGGTGCAGTTCCTTTTCCTGCCCTCCGGCTCTTCCTAAGGGCCACCATTGCTCCAGTCCAGCTTTTCTCTCCTGGATATTGGTGGGGACCTTTCAGTGTCCAACTGCAGAAGCTCTGCTTCCACTTCCTGCTGCTACCTCCGCTTCCAGGAAATTCCATCCATTCCTGTGGATGAGCCCCAGCTCTGGAGATATCAAATGCTCCTCCTGGACAGGAAAACGTTCCCAGGGAATTCCCACTTTTGGATGGGAATCCTGTTTTTCCCAGGATGGGGCTGCCCCATCCCAGCTGGAACACTTGGATTTAGTATTTTAATTCCATTATGCCTGGAGATTGAGCAAATCTACATGGGTTGCAGGGATGCTGCTCCCACAGGAGCAAGCCACATTCCAGGGGGTGCCGCAGCTTCTGGCGCCTGTTATTCTCTAAAACAATTCCTGATATGGAATTCCCATCCTTGGGAAACTGAGCTTTACTCCAAGGGCTGAACTGAAACTTGGGATTCATTGGTTCAAATCCTCCAGATTTTATTGTTGGGAATAACAATCAAAAATATTCCCAATTTTCCACCCATACGGAGGAAATCTGGGAAGCTCCAAGCTCTTGTTACAGGCACCTTAATCTCGTTCACCTGGAAAAAGCAGGAGTGAGGTTTTACTCCAGGAAAATTCACTGCTGATGTCCAGAAACCTCTGGCTGCATCCCTTTGGATATCCCAGGGATCCACCTGGAAAATCCCCTTTGGATAAAGGAGGGATCAGGATAGGATTGGCAGGGCTGGAGCTTTTCCAAGCTCATTCCCAGGTGTCCCAGGGGTTTTGGAATGGGATGATCCCTTCCTAGGGAAATCCTTCTGGATGAATCCTGAAGGAAAATCGGAAGGCCGGATAATGAAGACCTCTCTGGGCATCTGGCTCCCATTTGGAAGCAGTGCTGGGAATCTCAGGTCAGGCGGGATGTGCCGGAGTGTCCGTGCATCCATCTGTTTTCACACGGTCAGGAATGCTGGAAGCCTCCAACCCTGGAGGGTCGTAAATCCCAGCTCCGCTTTCCCCTGAAATTCAGCCCTGTCCAAACCCTGCACAAAGGCCCAGCTCATTCCCGGGATTTATGGCCTCCCGGGAAGCATTGGGTGATTAAGGCTTGGCCACCAACATGGAGCAAACAGTAGGAACTCCGACAGCTCCAACTGGGAATGTGGGCCGGGATTTACCAAACAAATCTGGGAGAAATCCATCTCTGTTTGGAAAAGCAGGAGATATATGGCATGTCTGGGAGATGGATCCGGCTCGGGAACATTTAGGAGAGTTGGAAATCCGAGTTGGATCTGAGTCGGGTGTAGCCAAGGCAAATATACAACTCCAGACAAGGAGCTTTTCCAAGGGTAGCAACAACAACATTCCTGGGCAAGTGAAGTCATCCCGAATTTTCCAGGCTGGGATTAAGAAAGCTGAGTGGAAAAAGTGCATAAAAAATACAGGAGAGGGAAAAAATAGGATAAAAAATGTTGGAAGTGGCTGACAAAAAAAACAGGAGATGGGAAGGGAGAAGAAGGTGCTGGTGCTTCATTTCCAAGGGATAAAACTGGGTATCTGGGAATTTTTCTGGCTCAATTCCATTTTTTTTCCTGGCTTAATGAATCCATTCCACTCATCAGCATCCCAGTTCTTCCCAGAAATCCTGTTGGAGATGGAAAAGCAAAGGGAGAGAAGGGAGGGAGTGGTGAAAAAGTCCTTTGGATGGATCCAGGATCTGCCTTTCCTGTGGGATGGGCTGGGAAGGGATATTCCAGGATGGTGGGACAGCTGTGCCAGGCAGGAGAGGATTTCTGGGTCTGAACAGTGCTGGAAAGGAGAATTCCAATAGATCCCAGCATGGAAGGAAGGAATGATGGAGAGAGAGATCCCAGGAAAGTGTCTGGACATGGCTGAGGTGCAGGGAACGTCTTGAATCGATCCTTAGGGACTTCCTTATCCTGTGTCTTTGCTTGCCAGGAGTATGGAAGAACCATGGAATGCTTGGAATTCCGTGATCCTTAATAACCCTCCAGTTTTCCCCAATTTGTTAAAAACCTGAATTTTCTCTTTGATTCCAGTGATTCCCTGGAATAATCCAAGGTTGGGAAGGCACTGGAGTGCTGTGGGTCTGGAATTCCCTTTTCCCAGGGAACAGAACCTCCACAGCTCCCATAAAATTCCTGGCGGCTGTGTTTATGAGGTGTGAAGCCATAAAGCAGATCCTGAATTTTCCACACCTTCCTCCTGCTCTGGAGGCTGATGGAGCTCAGAGAATTTTTCCTCCCAGTCCTCACATTTATTGCTGGGTGTTCCAACAGGAGCTGATTCCCAGCACAGAAATCCTAAGGATCATCCTGCGAGGATGGGCAGGGACACCTCCCACTATCCCAGGTTGCTCCAAGCCCCATGCAGGGATGGGAATTCCAGGGATGGGAAAAGGCTTGGATGGCAAAGTTATCCCAAAATATCTTCGTGCCATCACTTTTTTCCCATCAGGAGAGAGAAATATGGAATTATTTTTTCCTTGGGATGAGAAGAAGCTTCCCAACAGGAGCAGTGAATTCTCTGGATAGTTTAGGCTTTCCAGGAGGGAATATTTGCCTTGGGAATGTTCCTGGGAGCAGTGAAAAGTGAGACTGGGAAGAAAGACAAATGAAATTGGCTGGAATTCTTCGTGGAAGTGGGAAGAGGGAAGCCCTGAGGGAGATCCAGGCTCCTGCTGGAATTCTATCCACAAATTGATCATGAAAAGAAGGATAAACAGCATCCGGATGGAAAACACAGCTCTGCCTGGCTTGGAGTTCCTGCTCCAGAACTTCCAGATCCCATGGACCTCTCTGGATTGCAGCTCCCAGGATTAGGAGCTCCCAATCACATTTATTTCCAGCTAGCCCTGGATCCAAAGGCGAGGCTTCCACGCCTGGCAATAATTTCGGGATTTTGGGAATCCTTGGAAGTGTGTGGGAGCCACATGGAATCAAATCCTTCCCAGCCCCTGGAGCTGCCACCTGTACCAATATCTCCAGGATTTTCCTGCAGATTCCAGGCTTAGGTGGCACTAAACCCATCCAGATCTAAATTTAGGGAATTTTGAGTATCTCACTTATATTTTTTTTTTCCTTATTTTTTTCCAGCTACAGTTCAAGCTGGTGGGAATGGCACAGAACAAAGTTTTGGCAGCCACATTCCCATTTTCCATGTAGGAATTTGGGAATCCAAAAATTCCAAACCCCGAAATTCCTCTTAAAATAGGTGTGGATTTGTTTGTGACCTTTTAATTAATCCTTTGAGGATTTGGTGAAGGAAATAAACGGGAAATTATTGGAATGGTGAGTCCTTTAGCCAAGAAATCTCAGAACAACTTTGCTCCCACGTTTTAGGTGATTCGGGGGATTTTTTTCTGGGAATGATGGAATTTCAGTGTTGTGCTAGCTGCAGCACAGTGGGAATGGTTTCCCAAGCCTGCATCCCATTTGATTCTCAGCTTTTCAGCCGGAAGAAAGGAAAAGCTTGGAATGGTTCCCCTTGGAGTGTTTTCCATACATCCAGGAGCAGATCTATAAGGTCTCTCTGTTTCTATGGAAAAAGGGGCAGGATGAGAGCCTGCCCCTCAGGCAGGGGGGCACCTCAGGCTGTGCCAGGGGAGGGTTGGATTCAGGAGGAATTTTTTTCATGGAAAGGGTGTCAAAGCATTGGAATGGGATTGATCCCCATCCCTGGAGACGTCCAAGGAATGTCTGGATCTGGGAATTGGGCACAGGTTGGGCTCTGATCCCAGAGGGCTTTTGCCACCTAAATAATCCCTAATTCTGGGATTGTGCCTCCCTTTCCGAGGAATTCCGTGTGTGCCTGTGGCCCCTGCCCACTCAGCCAATTAGTTCCTGACTCCAGCAGGGCAAAACCAGTGGAAAATGCTCCTGGAGCTCATTCCAAGCTCTATTTCTAAAAATTCCTTGTTTTTTAACCTTCTCAATGTCCAACCGCAGCCAAAAAAACTCAGGAGCCTCCAGCCCTGTTCAGCTGGAGAAGTCCAAACGAGCTCCAGGTTTTCCAGGCAGTTCATTCCTCATTTTCCGTGGCTCGGATTGTTTATGTTCCCTCCGCTTCCATGAAAACGACGTCTTCATTAAAGCTGAAAAATGGACTTTGGGATTGATGCGAAGCGCTGATTTCCCTTGGCCACCAGCAGGAATGAGAGTTCCAGGGAACAGCCCTGCGCTCATTCCCAGCTGATGGATGGCCTTGGAATGTTATTTATTTCTCTCCGGGTTTTTCAGCTGGTTGGATTAAAAAAAAAAAAAAAAAAGCAGGAAAAAAGCCAAGGAAAAGCCCAGCCAAGCATTGGGATTACAGTGAAATAAAATCCCAGTCATCGTTTTTACCCTGGAGCTGAGGGTATAGGGAAAAACACTGGAACTCCTCGTCCCTGGAGTTGTCCAAGGATTTAGGGAGGAAATTCTGGGAATAACCAAGCAGTCTCTGCTTCAGCATCCAAAGGAGCTCCAAAATCATGGATCTAGATGTTTGCCTCAGTTCCACCCCCAGCCACAGTATAACCCCAGTATTGGGATTCTGGCTGTCCTGGATTTTCCCATTCCATCCCCTTGGAGTGCCAGAATTTAAGGATCAGGATCCCAGAATTTGGGATATATAAGGAGAGAAATTCCCCATCTCCCAAGTGCCTCCTCCCCTTCGTGGCCACTCCAGATCTGCCATTCTGGATTTGCCATTCTGGATTCGCCATTCCCTGTGCCTCTGGAGCTCTCCCTCCACTCATAAACAGAGACCAGAGCAAACTGGAAAATCGGGAAAATGCAGAATGCATCCCAAAATCCCCGCCTCAGGAAACTGTGGCAGCTTTTCCTTCTCTTCACCCAACGTTCCCAAAATCCTGGGTAATGATTTCCAGTTCATATGCCCCCAATGTGCAATGGGGAATTTCACTGCTGCCATTGGAATTGAGGGAAAATGGGGAGGGAAAAGGGGGAATGCTGCAGTTAGTGCCAAAAAATTCCTGGGTTTATTCTCCATTTCCCTGAGCCAAACTTTCCCCCTTTTTTGGGAGGGAAAAGGAATTTCTCCCCTTCCTGCTCAGCTACAACAGATTTATTCTAAACTCCTCCAGATTTCCAGGATCCTGCAGTCTGGAAAAAGGGGGGAATGGAGTTTTTTTGGGGCTGGAATGACAAATCCCAGCTGAGATTTGATGCGATTTCTCCCCTTTTCCAGGCATCCACCACATCCCTAAATCCCCCCTTGGGATTCACCTGTATATTCCAAAGCTGATTGATTTCCTTCTGGAATTGTTGGACCTCACTTAAAAAACATTAAAATCTGGATTTCCCCCGTTTTCAGGGAAATTCCATATTTATGCCGGTGTAAATATTCCCTTTTCCCAAACTGCCGCTTGCCTTTTCCTAACTGGGAATGATCAGGGATATGGGTGTCACATCCATCACCCGGGGACAGGAATATCCATCAGAAGACTGAACATTAAATTCCTTTTTCTCAAGTTTTAGCATCCAGGTGTGTTTATTCCAGAGATTTAAAATTGCCAGAGGAGAATCCTGGTTATCCCATTTCCCGGTTTCTTCTGTGTGGATTTGGTTCCATGAGATTTTTTTGGGTACTGACATTCAGCCACACTAAGGGAAATGGGATGAGGGATACATGAATCCTGGATTTATTTGTCCCCACCTTGCAGCAATATCTGGGATTGTGCTGCCTCCCTGGGCCAGGGATCTAAGGGGGATTTTTCCCAGGATTTTTCCTTTGCCTGGCAGCAGTGCCTGGAAGCTCCATCAGGGCACACTGGGCTTTTTCATTCCAGTCTGGAAAAATAAGGAGAAGGAGGGGGAATCCAAATTCAAACAACCCAGAGGTTGGAATTTTGTCTGGAGCAGGGCAGGTGTTGCAGTCCAATTAGCTGGGATAAATAAAAAAGCCAGGCCCAAATTCTCTGCACCAAGGAGTGGGCCTAGGACCCTGCTGCCTAGAGAGCACGTGTTGGAGTCTGGAATTATGAGAAATATCTCTTTGCATGTTGAAGAGATTTTAAGATCTCTGACAAACAGTGTTTTTAACCTTTGCTCATGGAAAAAGGGCTTTTAGAGCTCTGGAATGAAGCAGAGTTTTCAAGAATATATATTAGTTAGTAGAATAGTGTGTAGTTCTATCACAGGGTGAGAATTTTAGATCTATGGGGTTTTTAGGATGGTAAGCAGATGAAGGCAAGATGGAGGAAGCACATGGCTTTTGGGTTTCTTCCTTCTTCTTCCTTGCCTCCATCTTCTGCTGTGAGGTGGCACGTTATAGTTGGGTTAGAGTAGAGTTTAACCTTCTAACAAAGATAATAGTTATTGGAGTAGAATTATAAATACTGATTACGTGGATTGTAGTATAAATATCCACGCCACCCTGAGCGTGGGAGTAGTTAGTAGTTGGAAGTTAGTAGTTGGGCATTAAACCATTGGTATTTGGTATTCAGAGTTTCGTGCCTTGAACTGACCTGCAATGAAGAGCTCTGCAGGTCAGGAACAGAATGGAATGATAAGAAATAATAAACCATGAAGAAAACATCAGAAAAAAGGACTCACTACCCTTTCCTTCAAAATCTCTGGCTGGGGAAAACAAAACTTTACATTCTTGGGAATCAGGGAAAAACAGACGATCAGCAGAGACAAGCAAAAAAAAATTTTTATAATCCGAAGGCACATGGTCACTCCAATGGACTAAAGAACATCTCTGAGCCTCATCCATAGCACCTGTCCCGTTTTTTAAGCCACACTCCCTGGCCAAACTGGGTTTGATGTAACAGGAGTTAACCCCATGCCAGAGAGTGGATGGATTTCCCTGTTACAGGCAGGGAAAACTGATTTATATCAGCTCCAGGAGCAGCTCCAAGCTACTGGCATAAGAAGGGAAGCTTGGAGTTTTTCCTGCCTTTGGAATTCTCAGGTGCCAGACTCCAGAGGGCGGCTGTGCCCAGCTTTTCCCTGATTTACGACTCCTCCTGGATCTCCTGGAGCTGGAATGAATCCTGGCAGGGTGTAAATCAATGCCAATCTCCCAAGTCCCAGCATTCCCAGGGTTGTGCCCCTTCTGAACCCTTGGCTTTCCTCCTTCTCCCAACTTTCACAAAAAACAGTGGGGAGCCAGAATGTTCAGCTGCTCCAGAAATGCTCCTGAAGTGCAAAGCTCTCCTTACACTCCATAAAGGATGGAGAGAGCTGGATTTGGGATGAGAAGTTGGGAGGGAGGATGGTGGATGCCTTCTGGATAAAGGGATTTGGGATTCTTTTGAGCATTCTTGATAAAAAACACTCCTGAATCCAAGCTCTGCCTCCCTGCTCCCATTTGAAAATTCAAATGGAATTTTCCCTTGTTGAATCCCTACCCTTTCTCCAACAGAAGATGGAAATCCCTCTGGCCTGCTGGAAAAACCTGCAGAAATCCCAGAAAATTGATTTTCTGGGATTTGGGGATTTTTGTGGAAAAGCTAGAGGGCAGCCAGAGTTCAGGGATTTAAGAATGACTCCTTGAGATCATCTCTCCCACTATAAGCAGGGATTCCCAACTGATGATTCCTGGAGATTCCTGGAAACCTGGGAAACGCCATTGCTTGGAATGGAGGAGAGAACCTCCATGGACAGCAGGGATAGGAATGGTGATGCTGAATACCTCTGGAATGCTGTGTCCACCTGGAGGCTGTTATTTTACTCCAGGAATGATGGAGGAGTTGGGAAAATCTTGGGATCATGGAATGGTTTGGTTTGGAAGGGCTCTTAAAGCTCATCCTATTCCACGGGCAAGGACACCTTCCGTTACCCTAGGTTTCTCCAGCCTGGTCTGGAACATTCCAGGGATGGGCCATCCATGCATCCTTTGATTCTTTCTGAATCCTAGGATAGGCTGGATTAAAACTCAGATTTTGGGACGTTTTAGGATTTTTTTAAAGGAATTTAAAGGCAAAGTAATTCCAGTGCCTTAGAAAGCAAAAAAGGTTTGGGATGCGTCAGCTGCAAAACTTGGGATTGGGGAACAAATCCTGAGCGGTTTAGTTGGATTTTCTTAGAATTTTTATGACCAAAAAGGGAATCGTTCAAAGGACAACAAGGATAAAACATCTGGATGGAAATAAATTGGATTTTTCCTGGAAAATTTCATTTCTAGTGGAAAATGGGCTGCGCTTGGCCTCGGGCCATGCTGAGGTCAAGGGACACCATTCCAGATGGATCCTCTTAAATGAAAACACAGGAAAAATGGGGAACAGAGCCCAGAATTCCTTAAAATCTTTGGGAGCAGATACAAATTCCCAAGGAACCAAAAATTCCCAAGCTCAAAAAATGCCTCATCCTAAACTTATTTTGATCTATTCCCAAAAATTCTGTTGTTTTCCCAAGTTGTTCCTTCCAACAGCTGGAATTTGTCCAGCCCATCCCAAATGTGTTATCCTGAACGTGTCAGCTCCCACTCCGGGATTTCATTGGAATTGAGTGCTGCATTAATCCATTGGCTGGAGTTCATCCTTTTTCTTGTAAATCCATCCTCTCTCGCCTCTGGCACGTGGAGCCAAATATCCAGGGGCAAATGGAGCCTTTGATCTTCCCATGACAGAGAGGTTTTCTGGGATTCCAGGCAGATCCCTTTGCCTGGCTGCTGTCCGTAAAAATTTGGGAGCACCAATGGATGGATCAAGGAGGAGAGGAAGGTCTGATATTTCCCATAGATGGGATTAAATATAAATTAGTTCTAATAAACTGGATATGGGGAAGGAATTCTTTGCTGTGAGGGTAGGGAGGCCCTAGAAAAGCTATGCATTCCCATCCCATGTCCAGTTCCAGGTGAGACAGGGCTTGGAAAAACCTGGGATTGTGGAACGTGTCCCTGCCCATGGCAGGACTTGGAATGAGAGGCTCTTTAAAGTCCCAAGTTTTCCCTCTGGCACTCCACTTCCCAAACTCTGGCTGGCATTTGCTGCCTCTTCAAGGACTCTTTCCATGGGGCTGGAAAGTCAGACCATGATCCAACAGTGTGGGATGGAACCAGGGAAGCACAGCTGTGGAATGCCAGTGCCAAAGGATGCCAGAGCTTTTCCCTGGCTCCCGGGAGCGCGGTGATGGATATCCATACCCAACATGCACGTGCCAACGGATTTGTTTTTCTGGCAAGCAGGTGTTGTTTAGAAGGAAGGTGAAAGTGCAGAGCCAAGGAATATCTCGCTCCCTCATTCCTTTCATCCTGTTTTTTCAGGAAGAGTGGAATCTGTCCCAGTGCCTGTTTCAAAAGCTCATATTCCATCGGGAGCTGCAGGTGGGGGGACCTGGAATGTTGACAGGGATGGATCAGGTGCTCCTGAGTTATCCAGGATCTGGGAATTGATCCCCATTTGCTGGGTCCATCTATGAGATTCTGTGAAGCAGGGACACAGGGAATTGTCAGGGTGTTCTATGGGGATATCTGCAGCATCCCTGACTCTTGGGATGCTGGTCCAGGGAAATCGGGATTACTCAGACCAGTGCAAACACTGATCCTACAAATCTGACCCCTTTCCAAGCCAGAGTGTTCCTGGGAATGACACAATCCCAACTTTGGCCCTTTTAGCAAATTCTTTGGGTGGGTTTTGGTTTAAATCCCTGGATTTTGTGTCAAATCCCTGGATTTTGGGTCATGTTTTTACATACAGCTGGTTTTAACAGCATCAAACCCCTGGAAAGTAACACTGTAGGGAAAAACTTGGAGACACCCCAAGCAAAAAATGGGAAGAAAAGTGAGAAGAGTTAAGGATTTGCTATTTTTAGTGCTGTGTTTTCCTGAAATCCAAACTTGCCTTATGTTTTCCTTGGATACAGCCGATGCTTCGGGAACTCCTGGGGCTGCCGAGGCTAAACCAACAATCCTTAACCCCAAAAAAAGAGCCAGCCAGGAATTCTGTGGGATGAGGGAGTGGAGCCTGGAGCTCTTCCTCGATTATCCAGCATCTGGGATGTGCCTGTGTTTGCCGGGCAGTTTCTCATGGTACGAGGTGAGAGAATCATGGAATCATACACCCAAGAGGCACACTCATGTCTGGAAAATCCTTTCTGGACAACTGGTTTTTAAGGAATTTTCCCAATATCCAACCTGAAGCTTCTCTGGAGCAACTTGAGGCTGTTCCCTCTTGTCCTGCCAATTCCTGGGATATACCAATCCCACCTGGCTGCACCCTCTGGTCAGGGATTGTGGGAAGTGGAAACATCCTTCTGGAGCCTCTTCTTCTCCAGGCTGAGCTTTCCCAGCTCCCTCCTGGTGCTCCAGCCCATTCCCAGCTCCATTCCTTTCCTGGGACATGCTGCAGCTCCTCCATAACCTTTCTTTAATGAGGGGGGGATCTGGATTTCTTCTCCCCATCCCCACATTTTGGGATGAATCCCTGTTTTCCTCCACTTCAGCGCAACTAATCTGGACCTGATCCCAAAAGTGCAGAACATTCCCAAATCTGTCAGGAACATTCCCAAACTTCTGCCAGGGGAAGAAATCAGAAAATCCATGGCTTTTCCCTGGTGATTTTGTCAGGAATCATGGATTACAGGTCTGGAAAATCTCAGGCTGGGATTTTTGGTGCCTCTGGAAGTTGGACAAAATTTTGGGAAGGTGGAAGGGTCCAGTTTTTGTCCTTGGAGCTGGAGAAAGGATGGAAAAATCTTCCCTTTTCTCAATAATTGATTTTGGAGGAGCAGATCCCAAGCACAAGGAACAAATTTGCTGGGCTTATCCCAAACTTTATCCTAAACTCCATTTTCTTGCCTAAAATCACTGAATTTTCCCACTCTGGGAAAGTGTCAGAGATGCTCTCGTTTATCCTTTGCTGCCCTCTTTTTCTTCCCAAGAACCAGATATTTCCTTGGATTTATTTGCTGTGGCTCCCCAAAACCACTGGAGAATAAACAGGATGAGGGAATATTGATTGATTAATTCATTAATTAATTGAGACATCTGAGGAAACTGTGAAAGGTGGTTTTCCCGGACTTCTATTCCTTTCTCGGATTTTTATTCCCATTTCCCCTCCTCCAAGGATGTTTTATCCTTGTAATCTTAAGGAATTGGGCTGTTCTCATCCACCTGTGCCAAGAATCCAACTTGGAGGGGATGTATCCGAGGTTATGTGTGGGTTGGCAGCAGTATCACAAAATTCTGCAGCAATTCCCCTAGGTAATACCAGACTGGATCCATGACTGGCTTAAAAAGAGGGATGCTACTATTCCTGGATATAACAGAGGAGTTTTTATCCCTTGGTTTTCCAGGGACTGGGATTTTCTTATGGGAAACACTAAGCAGGGCTCAACCAGGATTTGCAACCACTTGCCTGTATTTATTGGAATTTTACTTCCATAGAATCCCAGCCTCAGGAGTGGGAAATGTCTTCATGCAGCCTTTCTTTGCTGGGGCAGCTTGGAAGCTTGGGAAAGGGGAATTTGGGATTACTGGGCAGATTTGGAATAATTTTTACAAAGCCGCAAATCTACCAAGGATTAAAATCAAAATCTCCATCCTTGTGCTGGCTTTGGACACTGAAAGATGGATTTTTATCCCTAAAAAAGTGTGGAGCGAGTCTGGAGGTGGCTGGGCTGTGCAACAGGAGCTGACTGTAACATTTTTCCAAGGATTCTCCTGGGCTCCAGATGTGCAGGCTGGGAAAGCCGTTAACGTCCCCAATTAGGCTTTAATTTATCTTCGTTTCCTCAGCCTTGCCGTTAAAAGTCACACCCTGGAGCTATTAAAGCTCCGCATTCCCATTCCCGAGTTTTGTCAGGTGCTGGCCAGCAAATCCAGCCCCAAACTGGACTTTATTCCCACAAAAAAAAAAAAAAAAAAAAAAAAGGGTTTAAATGGGTCAGGAGCCTTTCCCTCGACATCTGCTTGAAGGATAACGTGGGGATATTTAAAAGACTTGGAAGGAAAACAAATAAAGGCTTCCACATTCCCAAGGAATTTCAGCCCCTCATCCAGCTCGTTCCCGAATCCCCCATTTTGGCAGGAGAGCGACAGCGTTAAACATCCAAGGAGATTTATTAGGGATAATTTATGGCTGGAGCAGTCGAGCCGTGGGTTCGGGGGAGCGGCGCTCACCACGGGCAGTGTTTTTCTTCCTGCACATTCCGATTGGTTTAGTTTATTCCAGAGGCATGGCTCGGGAGCTCATTTATTCCCGGGACACATCAACACGTGGAGTGAGATCACTCCCGTTCCTGGGGGTCGGCAGGCTGGAGGTGATGAAATCATGGATTTATCCACAGCTTACTCCAGGCGTTTGATTGACCGGGATCAATTTGGGCTGAACCGACAACGTTTCCCGATGTTCCCAAACAGCCGCTAAAACAATTATCGGGATCCAGGAGCGCGGAGCAGCTCCTGACACATGTTGGGAGTGAGGAGAGGACAGTTCCAGGCACTAAAAATACATCCCAGATGGAAAACTCATCCAGCTCCGAAGGGGGAGAGCTCAACCTGTTGGAGGTTGTTATAAATAGGGAATGGGGCAGGGAATGTTTGGGATAAGCCGAGTCCCCAGTAGGTCTTTCCTGCCATCCATGAACTGCTGACCTTTTTTCCTTGGAGAGCTGTTAAAATGGAGGCAGAGGGCAGAGGGAGTTGTTTTCCAGCCCCTTTTGCACTTGTGTGGTCTGGAAAGGGAGCAGATTTTCCCTGCCCTTTTCCAGGAGACAGACACGGGGATGAGGGGAAAGTAGAGACGGCTAAATGAGCCTTCCCGAGGTATCCAGGGAATCAGGATTTGCCTGGGGACACCACATGGGAGTAGTGTTTCCCACCAGGAATGTTCTCTTTGCTGACAGCTTTGGATGGGATTTGGGATAGTCCTGCTGGGGCAGTGGAAAACAGGGAAAAAGAGAGTGATTTGCTGCTCTGGAAATTTAAATCCATGGTCTGGAGGGGGTGAATTCCCTTTGGGATGTTCCTCTCTTTGGAGAGTGGCCAGGAGGGTGGATTGCAGGATTCTGGGCATCACAGGGATGAGGGAATGAGGGATGGAATTCCTTATGGGTTAAGATGAGACCTGTGAATAATTTTAAAATTTATTTGGTAGCTGGACAAGGAATCAAAATAGAACAAAATGTGAAAATAAGATGGAATACATCCCAGGATTTCAGGAAATCATCTGAGGACAAAGTCCTGTGGGCTGGAGCCATGGGAGGGTGACATTCCCAGGCATTTCCATTCTGGAATGTTACATATCCGACACCACAAGGATGTTTGTATCCATGTCTCCAACCATGGAGATGAGTTATCCCAGGAAACAGTGGAGCATCTTTCCAAAATGGATCCAGGGTCAAAGTGTCCAGTCAGTGGGATCCCTTTCCATTCAAACAGCCGCTCCCTCCCATGCTACAATTCCAAGGACAATTCTAGGGAACACCAAATGCTTTCAGCCGTGCTGGAGCAATGAAATATTCCAGAAACGCGGTCCCAAGGATGATCCCGAAGTACCTGGTTCTGTGCCTGGAAACACGAAGAAGGTTTTTGGGAATGAGTAGTTCATGGAAGTGGATTCCCAGAGCGTGAGGCACATGGAGGGCTCTGGGTGTAAAATGGGGGGAATTCCCCTAGGAATTTGGGGATTTAGTGGCAAATGGATTTCAATCATGGAATTCCAGACTGGTTTGGGTTGGAAGGGACCTTAAATCCCATCCCATTCCAACCCTGACACTTTCCTCAATCCCAGGTTGTTCCAAGCCCTGTCCGGTCTGGCCTTGGACGCTCCTAGGGATGGAGCATCCGCAACATCTCAACTCTTGGGAACCTGTTCCAAAACACAACCCAAATGTTATTCCCAAAAAATTAACCCCCTTGGAAAGTTAAATTCCCTCTCATCTCTCAACACTTCATCCCTGGGTCTTTTCCCTTTGGAATGGCAGCTCTCTGGGATGTGCAAGAGATTCAAAGGTATCCCTGGCCTCTGAACGTCACCCAGATATTCCAGTCTGACTGGGAAAAATCCCAGTGGTTTGGTATCCACTGAGTAAAAGAGATGGCTTTCCCAAGGGAATTAGAATGGAAAATCCTTCCTTTCCATCTGTAGCCAGTGGCATCTGGGAGACTTGGAGCTGCAGCTTAAGCAGGAGTTAAAGGATCTCCAGTAGCGTGAAAACGTTGGCAAGTGTGGGAAAACCGAGCAATAATTTGGATATTTTTCTCCCAGAATGCTGGAATGTTCCAATGATTCCATCTGCCCCTCGGGATCATTGGAATGGCCTGGACTAGGGTGGGTGGTTACAAATGTGCCCAGAGCTTTCCCTGTGCCTTTGCAAGTCCCAGACTTTTGTGGCTGGAAGGGCTCTGCTTTGATGAATCCAATCCCTCATCCCAGTGCGCTCCAGAGGCTGGGCCTTAAATCAGGAATATTCCTGATGTTGCCTTAAATCAGCTTTGAGTGACTTGAATTCAGCTCTGGCTGATTCCTGATTGATTCCAGCAACTCATTTCATCCCAGCTTTCATGTCCATCCATCTTCCAACCTCGCTCTCCTCTTCCCAGCCCAGAGAAATGGGATCCAGCTGTCGGTGTTTAGGTCGGGAACGGCTGCCAAGGCGGGGAATTGCAGAGTTATCCAAACATTCCAGAAGGTTGGCTGTCTGTGCGGGAGGCATCCCTGACAAATTGGACTGGAAAGGGTGTGGAGAGATCTCCTCATCCAGCCCCACCGCAGAGCCCCTTCCTGGGAATTCCTACCTCCATATCTAGTGGAAGGAATTAGCGACAAGTGGCTGGATGTATCCCAGCTCAAACTTCCATTCCCTAGGGATGGCTCCCTTTCCATCATCCATGAGACACTGGGATTGGGTTGGAAGAGACTGTCAGGACCATCCCATTCCATGTCCATGGAAGGAGGGACACTTCCACTATCCCAGGTTGCCCTATGCAGTCTGTCCTGTAATAATTCCAGGGATTCCTGCATCCACCACTCACATCTCTGGAGTTTTAATCCAGGTTTATTCCTTCCAGGGAGCAGGACTGGGATTTGGATCTCAGCCTGTTCCTTCCTGGTCCCTCCAAGGTGTCTCCATCCTTCCTGAGCCATGGATTCCATCCTTCCAATCCTGGACTCCATCCTTCCCAAGCACGCTCCAGGCTGGAGCAGAACCATGCGTTCCATGGCCAAATTCCCAGTGATGGATGCAAATGTCATCACTAATTTTTGTGGGAATTTCATTGTTTGTTTTCCTTGGTTTTCCAGCAATAACAACTCCTCTTCCATCCCGCCTCCAGCTTTTCATCCTCTGCCAGAGGCTTCCCCTCCCGACTTTCTTTGAATTATCTTAAAAACCTGGAATAATGGACTTAAAATAATTTTAAAAGGGCACTTGGTTGGATTCTACGGATTGTGGGATTCCAGCCAAACGGAAGCACAGATGAAACACAGGAGGTTACTTTATTTTTGGCATGGCAAGTTAAAATAATCCATGGAATTCCAGCTTCTCCAAGATATCCTGCACTGTATTTGGGAGTACTTCATGTTTCAGGCTCTTCGCTGCCTGGGAGAAGTGGACAGTGTTGGATTTTAGGGATAATTCTGTGGCTTTGGAAGTTTCCTTTTCCATTTTTACTATCAGAGCCTTTAACGCCGCATTGTGACCCAAGATGCCAAAATATGATCCTAAATCCATGGATATATGGCTGTATGAGTATGGATATGTGACCCTCTGGAATATTATCCGAGGACTGTAAATTGGAGTGGCTCCCCTCATTGCCCAGCCCTGACCTGCACCAAGATTTAAGTCCAGCCTAAAATTCCTGGAATATCCAGTCAATAAATTTCCACATGATTTGAGCTTCTCCAGCATGGAATATCTGGGATCAAACCATCCCAAACCCAGCCCCATTGAAATTTTCCCCCTTCAGCCTCAGTTCATCAAAAGCCTCTGCGGTTCCTTCTTCTCCTCCTAATGAAGGTGGAAATGTCCATGGTGAGGGGAATTTATGGATGAAGGAATTCCAGTGGCCATCATTCCATAATAAGGCTGACAGCCCTGTAAAATATTGCCCAAAAAACCCTGAAAAAGGCTCCAGCAGCTCCCTGGAAGGTGACCCAAATATTTTATGGAGTGGGCTCTGACGACTTTCCCTTATTTATGAATTTTTAAATGAGCGGGATCTGTTTAAAGGGGGGAAAAAAAACTCTGGGATATGAAAAAAAAAAAAAAAAAAAACCCAAACCAACTTCAGATGGTGACTTTAACCTCCCATAGATTAAAAACCATTCCATCTTTTTATCCAAATTCCAATAAAAATCCTGTCTCCCATGGATTTAAGGACTGCTTCCAATGCCACTTAAAAGCTGATTATTTTCAGGGCAGATTTTGCACTCCAAAGATTTTAATTTTTTTAATTATTATTTCAATTAACTTTAAAGGATAAAAATTTCTTTGGGAGGTGTTTGGGACTGGGCTAATTTTACCTAGGAAAACAGAGGGAATTTTAATGGAAAACATTTAAGTTCCATCTACCTTCCACTCTGTCAGGTTGCTCCAAGCCCCATCCAACCTGGCTTTAAAGAATTCCAGGGATGGGGCAGCCACAGCTCCGTAATCCAAGAGCTGAATCTAGCTGATTGAAATTTCCCTTTATTTCAAGGGAAGCCAAAGTTATCGGGAATGGTGAAAATCCTAAAATACTGGGAAAAAACCGAGCCACTGATATCCAGATTCCTCCTCTGCCCATTCCATAAACCACCATTCCAGCAAGTCC
Organism: Certhia americana; assembly: GCA_018697195.1. NCBI lineage: Eukaryota > Metazoa > Chordata > Aves > Passeriformes > Certhiidae > Certhia > Certhia americana. The sequence goes on from CM031859.1 coordinate 111,336,633, forward strand.
AGGGAGGAATTCCACAGCCAGAAATGAGGGGAAAAGGGTGCTTTTCCATCCAGGAGCGCATTTAAGGAATATTTTTACATCAAAGCCCCTTCATTCCTGTCTGGAGGGGTTATAAATGGGACAATCCCGCCTTGGGATGGAGCCCTTCAAACACCACAACATCAATATCCCGGCTCCTGGAAATCCAAGGAATAGTTCTCCACGTCCACATCCCATTAATCATTTGGAAAGCCATTTATGGACCCAAATTACCAAGTGCCAAAACGTCCCTGACAGGTAGGGAAATTTATTCCTCTGCTTTATTAATGTTCTATTTGTTATTAGAAATCCAATAAATTCTTCCCAGATTGGGAATTTTAAGGGGAATTCTTCATAGCTGTCCCATTTCTGCTCTGAATGCTGTGTGAAGAGGGAACAGGGAAGATAAACAACAAAAAAAAAATCCTTTAAAATCTCCCTTTTTAGGATTTACTTGGTGGGAAAAAAATCTTCTTCCACCCTGGCAGCAGGGTCGGGATCAAATACAGAGATTCCAGGACCCCGATAGGAAAATTTGGAAAGGTCTTTAGCATAATCCTTTAATCTGTTTGCCAGGAGATCCATGGAAAATGCTTTATTTACCTGAGTCAACAGCGTCTCCCATTTCCAACGGGAGGTTAAGCTGTTTGGAGAAAGGCTTGGGAGGAAATCATTCCAAGGATTTTAAAGCTCAAGGTGTTGTTGTTTGGGGTTTTTTTTTGGGGGGGATTCCTTCCAAGGAGATTGTGGGCAACTTTCAGAGGGAGCAGAATTCATTGGAATTCACCTGGAAGGGCTGAAAATCCTCAGTTACTCCTCTTTGTGGGGATTCTAAGTGGCAATGGGCCAGCTTGGTAATGAGGCTGGAAGCTGGGAAGTGTCTGGAGCAGCAGCAGCTCCTGCTTTAGCTCCAACACATCCCAGCTTTCAGGAGATGCCATAATTCCCTTTATATTCCACTTGAATCATTCCAGTCCTGCCTCATTCCAGGCATGGCTATCCAGCAGTGCCTACTCCTGAGGTCGGGATAAATCCCTTCCCACGTGCTGGAATTCTGCCTATCCTGTGAAAAAGGAAGAGGGGACATTCCCACTCAATCCTTCAGGATTCCCAAGCCCTGTTGGGAATGGCAGAGGGAGGGGCTGCTCCCAGGTGAGTCCCCGGGAATCTTTTGGCCACCAGATGCCCCTGCAGAGCCATTGCTGGTCCCTGAGGGAAGCTGGATGCAATCCATGGGTTTTGGGGAAATCTCCAGCTCCTTTTCTGCCACCCTTTCCTTGTGCCACCATTCTGCAGGGAGGGAGAGTGGCAGGGATTTCTTTGTAAGCCCCCACCACATTGGAAGTGGCCTCCTGGACACTGGGAATGGCAGGAGTTGTCCCAGCCCTCAGCGTAAAGGTTTTTGTGGCAAACTGGGAATTCCCAGGACTTCTGCTCGCACCCAGGATGATGCTGGATAAGGGCTGGGGTAGGAGCAGGATAGAAGCAATGCTTCCAGTGGGTAAAGCATTTTTCCAGTGAAATTTTCCCTGGAATTCTGTGCCTCAGGGCTTGTCCCACACTACAGAAGTCAATAAAACCAGGAAATCTTTGGAAAAACGTTCTCCAAGTGCTCTCCCTGTAAATGTCCTCGCTCCAAGCTTTCCCAACTTTCCTAAATCCCTGTGAAAGCCAGCTCCCACTTCTCTCCATGCTCCCAGTGCCTTTCCCTTCTCCAGAAATAAATCGGGATGTCTCTTGAACTCATTTGTGCTGCTCACTGCCTTCCCGGCTTAACTCATTCCATATGGCTGCGGCTCTTTCCATGGAGCGCCTCCGCCCGGCTTCCCTCATTCACTTCCAAGCTCCTTAATTTCATGAACAATTTCCGAACAATTAGAATGTGGAAAAGTCCTCCAAGGGAAGCCGGAGGATCCCTGTCCCCGGGATAACGCAAATGTGGGCCAAACAAAGCCATTCCACCCAGTCCCTGTGGAGCAATCCTTGGATGGGCTGAGCTCATAGAGTCAAGATTTTCCATCTCCGCATTCCAGGGGCCAGATCCTCCTCCCAGTGCCACCAGTGTGTCGTGGAATCACTTTGGGTTATTCCGGCTTCTTTTCCCAATTAGAGCCACTGCTTCCTTCCCCTGTTCCCTTCTTCCTATGTTTATCCCAAGTAATGCCTGACACATGCTTATTTCATGCTATTCCTGCACAAGGAAAACATCGGGAATGAAACCAATCCACTTTTAATGGATCAAATACCGGCCTGTGAAAAGCCACAATTTCCCAATCAGAGTTTGGATTGAGGCAGCCCCTCAGCATCCTATGGAATCCCAACAGTTTTCCAACAGCCCCTTTCCTTTTCCCATCCCAACCAGGTCATTTTCCAATCAGCCCCATTACAGCGAATCCATTTATATTCCCCAAAAATACATAATGACGGGAATTAGCCCCAACCCCAGGGCTTTTTTTAATCCCTCGCCTGTTAAGTGGAACCACATCTATCTCTGAGCAGGAATTCTTCCGGAGCCCGATGGAAATGGATTCCAAACAATGCATTCCTATTCAAATTCTCCTCCGTTTTAATCAAAAAAAGCTTGGATTATCTGCAGCCAATATCTCCGAAGGCAGCTTGGAGTCAGGCCCCTTTGCTACCCCCCTGGTTTTTATGGAATACATGGAATATATGGAATTAATCCATCTGAATATCCAATGTGATGCCTAATGACTTTGGGATCATAACACAAGCGAGTTGTTTGCAGTCCATAAATAAGGAATGGCGTTTGCCGGGATTTCCCAAACCAAAACAGGCTTTGATTGGAAACAGGAGGCAGATCCAGCTTTCCCCTTTTTCATGGCTGAAGAAATTTGGGCTGGAAGGATGGAGCACCCACAGGCAGTGCTTGGCAGGGGTTACTCCCAGTTCCTGCTGTCCCAAAATCATGGGATGATGGGAATATCTTGGCATGGCAGGGACTGGGATGAGGTGGGCTTGTAAGTCCTTTCAAATCCAACCCATTCCAAGATTCCATGATTCTGTCTACACCTGCCCGGAGCTGCCACTGGATCTTCTCCATCCTTGCCACATGGTTGTTGGCAGAAATTCTGTCTCCTCTCCCAGCTGGAAGATTCTTTCTCCAGGATATCCTGGAGCTCTTCTCAGCGCTGGCTGTGCAGCTGAGCTTCCTTGCAATTCTTGAATCCCAATCCTGTATTTCAATCCCTGAATTCTCAGTTAAAGATCTTCTATAATGGGAATAAAATCTCCCTGTCCGGGTGGATTTGCCCACCATGATCCATCCCCTCAACTACAGACCTTTTCCTGCCTGGGGACGAAATTCCAGCTCCTCATTCCCACAGTTATCTGGATCTCAGCCTGAAACATTCCGGAAAGAAAGGTGATTCCGTAGGGCAGCTGGGATCACTCTTTGGAGATGCTGGCCCTCCACCAGACCGTGCGAGGGATCAGGGAGCAAAAGATGCCTGGAGCACAACTCCTGGGAATCCTGATTTGGGCATTGTTGGCACATGGACAATGGGAAGGGGATGAGATTCAGGAGCGTTCCCTGCCGGATGCCTGTATCCATCCTTGGCTTTTCCTGGCTCCTGCTTAGGATGGGGATTGCATTCTCATCCCCCTGGGCAGCGGGAAATTCAGGAATTGAATTCCTAAATTCCTGGCTAAATCCATTTATTCCTCTGCATGTTCCTCGATTCCTGGAGATGCTGAGCCAGCTTGGCCATATTCCAGTATTCCAGTAAAATTAAAGATTAATTTCCCTCTAAATGCTCCATAATTTGATTTTATTAAAACTTTTACAAGGAGACAAAAGGGGGGAATTTCTTCCCCCATCCCAAATATTTGCCAATAAAGCCTTTACACCCCTGAAGGGTCAGGTACTCCACAGATGGGAAATGAATTTCATGTAAAAAAAAGTAAATATTAGGGAAAGTATATAAAACTTTATTAGCACTAAAATTCCTACCCCCTTCTTTCAGGGAGCCAAATCCTGGAAGGGAGGAAAGAGGGAAATAAACCCTTTGGAAAACAGGGGGATTGCTGAGAGCACTTCCAGTCATTTTTTCTGGGAGGGTAAGACCTGGATTTGACTGCCTGGAGCCTCAGGAATTGAGGTTGGCTTAGAGGAAAGACCGGCCTGGGTCAGAGGAGCTGGGAAGGGAAATTCTTTGGCTGGAGATGGGAATTCCCAATGCAGAGGGGTTGCAATCCCAGCATTCCAGAAAGATTGGGGCTGGAAAGGACCTTAAATCCCATCCACTTCCACCTTCCACTATCCCAGGTTCCTCCAAGCCCCATCCAGCCTGGCCTGGAACAGGTATTTTATATATAATTTATATATATATCCAGGTATTTTCTCTGGGATTAAAAAGCACCTCCTGATTTTTCATCCCAGAGTTTTCAGCCCTGCTTAGACATTCCCTCACCAGCAGCTCTTCCAGAGCTTATCCAGCTTGGATAAACTGGAGTAGCCACTCTTTATTGGAACTGGCCAAGGATTCACCCTAGCTTTTTAGTTTTTACAGAGAAAATTTGTTTCCCGGGTGAAGGAAAGTCCAGCAGTGTTTCCACAGCTCTTATTCCCACAAATCTTTAATATTGGATAATATTCCTTAATAAAAGCTGTTACAAGGTCCTTAAACAACTCTTTATGGCCCTTCCAGGATTTATGTCCCAAGGAATCCCCGGGATGCAGATGTTTGATGTTATTCCAGATGTGTAAACTGATATTAATTGTACACATTTCCCCCTGAAAAAACAGGGATTTTTTTTTTTCCCTTTTCCCCTTGGCTCTGGAAGCAGACATCTCATAATTCCTACAGCAGGCAAAAAGGGTGCATGGAGTGAAAAAAAAGATGGAATGAAAAATGTTTGTGCAGCTCAGCCTTTCCTTGGAAATGAAAATAAATGTCCCTAAATGCCATAAATTTCAATTCCTGCCAAGGCCGGAGCCCATCTCGGGATTGAATCCTGAGGAAAAATAGGAAACATTTGTTAGAACTGCCTGCTGAAAGCAGTGAGGAAATGATGTCATGGTTGGGAAAAATGAAGTTTTGGAAAAATCCAATTAACACTCCCAGCTTCGCTGGGGAAATTGGGATGCCTGGGAATGGGTGGTGCTCCTTCACAGCAGGGTTTTCCCAGAAGTGTCACTAAATCCAGGGTTTCCTGGGAGGAAAACACCCATCATCACCACCCTCAGTCCCACCTGCTGCGGCCATACCTGGCAAAACATTGGGATACAGGTTTATATCCCAAATCACCGGGAATTGCATCCTGGCTTTCTGAGCATGCGGGATTTTCCAGCCCCAAATCCATCTCTGCGGCTTGGGAAGCCCCAGCATCCCAAAGAAGGCAACTCGGGCCAGGATACCTTTCTCTTCCCATGGGATTTGCCAAACATTCCAGCATCTGGAACAAAGGACATTCCCTTTGATTATTTCCTGATGAGATTTATTCCATTTGTTATCCTTAAAACTCTCTTTGTTTTCCCTTCTCTCCCTCTGTCTTTCTCTTTCATCCCAGGATTTCTGTCCATTTGTCAAGCACAGGGGAAAAATTAGGGAGAGGAAAAAAAGATTGGAATATGTCACCAATGAGGCGTTTATTCTTTTTTTTTGGGGGGGGTTGTGCCCAGAAATCCCCCTATCCTGGGCTGATCCTGCAGCAAGGGAGTGGGAATTCCGGTGAGATCCCACCTGGCATCCTGCAGGGATTAAAGCTTAGGATATTTTTTCATTTGCCAATGAAAGCAATTCCATTAAAAAATGGAATTGCAGAAGAAAAGAGAAACTCTTCACACTTCAGGGTCAAACTCAGCTATTGATTCCAGCTCAGGAAAAGCACAGATTCTCCCTTTCTTTTTTGAGGCAATGTCAAAACATTTCACTGCAGACTCGGTAAAACATTTGACATTTCCCAAGCAAAACCTTTTGTTCCCAAAAGCGTTTGTTTATTCCCAATTTGACCCAAATTACGGAACAAAAGAGTTCAATAATTCGGGAAAACCAAACGAAGCCCTCGGGATGGTTTGGCTGACCCGACGTGACACAGTTGGAGTTGGAGACTTTCCCCCAAAAAAGTTGGGATTCAGAATGTGCTGGGATGTTTTTTGTCCAAAAAAATCCACTATGAGCTCAGATTTTCCAAAGGTGGGGGGAGATCCCAGTGTTCCTTCCTTGGGATGGGAATGGGCAGGGGGACACGAGCCATCTTGGACAGCGGGACAACACATGGAAGTGGGGAGGAAGGAGAATTTAGGATGGGTTTGATGGGATATTAAGGAAAAATCCACATCATTCCAGGCAAGAATCAATCCAACCAAAGTGCAATTCCCAAGCTCCCTTTGCTGGGAAAGTTTCCTGTGGAAAATGATCCTTCCCTAAAAGTGCAGCTCTGCCTCATATCACTGCTCTGGGATTTGGGGATTATCCCGCTCCAGGATTCAGGAATTATCCCAGCTGTGCTCCCACATCAATGGGGGGATTTAATCCCAGGAGATAGCAAATCCTGGCTCCTCCCAGCACTTGTTGTTGGCATTTCTCAGGGTTTCAGGGGATTTCAAGGAATTATCTGGAGATCTGGCTCCTTCCAGGTGCTTTAATAAATTCCTGTGCTCCTTGGACACCTTGGAATCTGGGAATGCATGACCCATCCCAGTTTTCCTCCCAGGGAGCCTTGGGAAGCATTTCTCAGTTTTCCCTCCAAACTGGGAAGTTTGGAGGGAAAAGCTGGACCAGGTGAGTCAATGCCACTAATGCTTAAATCAATTTATACCAAAAATTATGGAAAATATTTCAGAAAATATGGGAAAATTTCATCAGATTAATTAATTAATATTTAAATATAGCCCGGTTTTATTCCAGTTTATTATATATATCTATTAAAATCAATTCTGGGATTACACCAGTTAAAATATAAGCTGGGATGTTACCAGTTAAAACAACTGGAATTCCGTGGCTTTTCCACGGGATTTATGAATGAGTGGCTTTCTCAAGCACCTGGACGTGTTAATGCAAATTTCCTGCATAATTCCAGGGATTACCTGGAATTCTTTCTAAATCTTTGCATGGATCATCATCATCCCATCCACGCCCGCTGCTCATCCTCAATATTCTCTGATTTCCCCGCTCTGGAGGGAAGAAAATCCAGGACATATCTGGGATTTGTGGGGACATTCTGATGCTTTGGATCCCTTGTTTCCCAGCAGGCAGAGAATTCCAGGGCTCAGGACCTATCTATCCCTGTGGAAGGCTGAGGACCTTGAAGCTGCCTTCCATCAGGTTTTCCAGTGGATGGAGTGCATTCTGCTTGGGAATTCATCCCCCCTGGAATATCCAGCATATCAGTTTTATTAACCAGGATCCAAGGAAATTTAGGAGCCTGGCTTAATTTGGGAAAATTCATCCCGCTTAAGCATTTTTCCATGTCCTGCCCAAGCTGGTTTCTGATTTATCAATGACCTATTTCCCATCTATCCCAGCTTTCACTCCATAAATCACATTTCTGGCTGGAGAAACGCCAGGTTTTTTACAATTCTATAAAAAACTCCTCATGTCTTTCTCGAAGGCTCCGTATTTTCTGTGGAATATTGAACCATCACTTCCAATAACAATGAGCCTGAGGATTTGTGGGATGTTCTGGAGGTTCAAGGGACCTTTGGAGCATGAAGTGATTAATCTTTCCTACAAATAGTCTTCATTCCATCAATAACTGCCTGGATTTTTTAAATCCTTGCTCGGTATTCCATATTATTTTGGGGAAGCAAGCATTGCATGGAGAGGGAGCAGCCCTTCCATTCCAGCCCTTTCCATGCAGTTTGTGGGAGTCTCTCCTTCCATGAGCCTGATTTTGGGAAGCGCTCCCTGAAACACTGCCTGAAAAAACAAACATGAGGCTCCAATCCCTCTTCCCATTCCCGAGGGATCCAACCCATTCTCTCTGGCGCGCTCTGGTCCAGGCTCCAGCTGGGTGGGATAGTTCCAACAAGGAAAATTAACATTTTGGGATGTTTGTTGTTAATTGTGTCCCATCCTGAGCCATTCCCAAAGACTTTCAAAGGCCCAGGGAAAAAATCCTGGCTTCCCAGAGGAAACTTCTATGGAATTAATGAGCTCCCAGGCTCTCCCCATGGCTGGTTATTTATGGGGTGGTTCCATGAAGGATTGGCTAATGGATATGGAGAAATGGCTCTGGAGGAGAGTGGCATCCCTGCAGTCCTTGCAGCTATGTGGGATATTGGGCTCTTTCCAGCCTGAAAAACAGGGGGTGAGGGAAAAAATAGAGAGGAAGTTGCTGGTTTGTGGTGTCACTACTGTGGCGTCAGGAAAGGGAATGATTTCGTGGCAAAAATTCCCCAATAAGCAGGACACCTCTGACGGGAATCATCCAAGGATGAATTCCACCCCAAACCTGAGGGGTTCACAGGGACCATGCAAAGAACCAATGGGATAATTAAGGGAGAGATCCATGGATTCACCTGGAACACAGGGGGGGGTGAAAATGCTTTCATTGGGAGGTTTGCACACGGCAAGAAAAGCAGGATCACAGTTCAGGCTGAGGACAGTGTGGAAAACTCATCCTCCAAAACCATTTTAAAGCAACTCCAGAGGAATCATCAGCAACATCCGAAGGGGCTCTGTCAGGCCCCAGCTGGGCACAGAGGCTTTGAAATCGAAGCAACTCAGAAATTCCTAAAATATTCCCCCCCAAAACCCATTTTTGATTTTCCCCCAGCTCTGGTCTTGATTTTCCAGGCTGGGGGAGGAATGTTGTTGAATTTTATGGAAAGTGATAGTGGGACTCTCTGGAAGTGGCCATAAAAGATAACAGATTTTGTTTTAAAGGCAGATAAAAGTTATGGGCCCATGTTCCTTGGAACAGGAATTTCCTTAGATACCAATAAAAAGGTTGGTTATGAAGCATTTCCTGAGGAATGGCTCTAACCCCAAATGATCCTGGTTATTTGCTGAGGAAAATGGATTTTATCCCGAACAATAAACCTGTGGAGATTTATTAACCTGGGAAGCACATTCCAGGCTCCAATCCACTTCCAGCCCTTGGAATTAATACCGTGGATAGAGTGAAAAATCCCTCTCCTGCTCCAGAGCCATTCCCTGCAGAATGTCTCCCATAAAAGAGTTCCCTGAGAAGCCCTTGAACTGAATGTTCCCAGTCTTTGCCTGGGTCCTTCATTCCCAAAGCCTGGGCTCTGTTTTAACAGGAATATTTCCTCTGCATCACATTACACTGGCACTGTTCCCTACAGGAAGAACAGGAAAAGGACTTGGAACCCATTGGGGCTGTCAAGGTGATCCCAAGCCTCTTTAACTCATCCAGAGCCTGAGTCCCTGGGAATTCCATGGAAATATCAATGGGAGAGGGCAAAGAGAAGAGTTAAGTCATCTCCTTTCTCCACAGCAACGAAAGCTCAGGGAATCCCCCAAAATATTCTGGCCTCATCTGTCCTGGGATGCTTGGAATGGGAGCCAGAGAAAGCCCAGGGGGTCCCCAAAATATTCCAGCCTCACCTTTCTCAGGGTGCTTGGAATAGAAGTAGGAAAAAGCACAGGGAACCCCCAAAATATTCCAGCCTCAGCTGCCCTAGGATTCTTGGAACAAGAGCAGGAGGGTTAACAGAGGAATTGGGATTTTGGATAAATCAGCACATTCTGTTCCTAAAAAATGTCTGGATGTGGAACGGGAGCTGGGGCAGGCCTGAGCCTGGGTTTTGTAAAGCTTGGCCCAAGTGCGCAGCCTGGTCTTACGGCTGAACAGGTAATTGGTGTTCATAATCAGTTTGTAAAGCTCAAGCGACTCCAGAGCGCCGGGCACTCCAGGAAAAAAAGAATTTTTTTTCCTTCGGGATGCATGCGAATGCCAGCAGAACATCTGCACCCAATCTAGGCTCTGCTCAGCCCCCAAATATTGTTGTGGTTATGGGCAATTCCCTTAAAAGCCGATCCCTTTCCAACCCTGCATTGCTCAGGATGAAATGTTTGCTGCTCCTTTAACTCTTTTTAGGGTTGGGGTTTTTTTGAAGTTAAAATTCCGCATTCAGGGTTCTCTTATCCCACAGCTGCTTCCGTGTTCCCTGCAACAACGGAGTTTTGTTTGGGAATCTTTGGGCTTACTCAGTCCTTCCAATCCCAAAAGCAACTCCACTCATTCCTTGAAATGGAGAGGGATCTGTAATGCTTGGAAAACAATCGGATTCCTGACAGCTTTTCCATAATGTTGGTATTTTGTTATTGCTTGGGAGATGGGAGGGAATTTAATGCCGGAGCAAGACGGAGTCTGACAGCTCTGGCTCTGGGAGCTCTTTCTGACATGGAATTTTTCCTGGAGGTGATTCCCAAACTGGATGGAGTCAGGTGGCCCTACCTCATCCAAGGTGGAAGGAAGGAAAGGGAATGTTCACAAGGCAGGGAAGTTCCTGGAGGTGCAAAACTCCTTGGAAGGGTCTTGGGATCAACCCAGCGGGTGAAATGCAGGGAATTCCGACCATCCTTCCATGGATTCCCTCGGTGGTTTCTCAGCTCCCTCTTCTGCCTTGCTTGAGGTCTCCAGGCCATCCTTGAAGGATGGAGCTCACCCAAGATCCAAGCTGGGAATCTCCTGGGTGTCCTTCCAAACCCTACTGACACAGGACCCCTTGCTGCTGATTCTGAGAGGAGCGTTGGCTTTGAGGGATGCAGCTTTGGAATTCACCAGCTGCCTCCAAAAGCAACCAAGCTCCCGCCAGATGGAATTTTATTCTCCCTTTCCAGCAGATTTCCAGCTCTTTGCTGGATTTTTTTTTTTTTTTTTTTTTTTTTCCTCCTGGCACATTTCATGCCTTTCTCCAAACCTCTGGTTCTCCAGGAGAGGCTTTGGAGCAGCCTCATCCATAACCTGACCTTGCCTTCTGTCACATTTGCGTCTCTGGCTCTGGGGGCTGTGCCCGGATGCTGACAACCATTCCCGACCTCAAAATATGGCTCTGGCAATCCAAGGAAGCCAAAGGACAAATTCCCTGTGGGCTCCAGAGTGTTCCTGAAGGAAAAGTTTGGGCAGCTGGGATTCTCCAAAGCTGCCTGGTTTATTCTCACTTTATCCCATGGGAGCCCCAAGCAGCCCAAGGAGTTAAGATCCATCTCCATGAGCCTCCTGTCTCCTCCTGGGATCAGGAAAATCTTTGGCAAACTGTGCTTCTCACTATCTATCCAATGGGGCATATTTTGGGATTTTGGGTCTTTCGCTTCCCAGGGATTTTTCATGGATTCATGAGGCTTGGCAGCTAGGGGATCAGCTCTGAGCTCCTTCTGGACAAAAGGAGGTGTTCCCTGTGGGAAGGGGCACAGGAACAGTAGTGGGACAGAGCAGAGGAAATTACAGCTCATGAGAAATGAGCAGGGACTATTTTAGGGCTGCTTCCCAAGGTTTAGGAATCCAACAGTGCCCATCAATCCATCCCAGCTCCTCTTCCTCTCTCCTTCCGGCAGCATCCGCGAGGCTGGGACCGACGGAGGCTCCAGCCAGCCCCAAAATGAAAAACGTAAATATGAAATATTAAAACCAGACCTGCTCCAGAGAGGAACTTTGACATTGCCACAAATCCAAAGAAGAAAGGGAAAACTCTGGCACAGAAATCCCGCATGACATCATTTTTTTGGGATCATGGTGCCAAAACAGGGCTATCTCTGGGAGTGAAAGCTTCACTGCTTCTTGCCAGGTCCATCTAACTTTGGGATTAAAAGGACTTTCATATTCCTGCTGCAGGAGAAGGGATGTCAGGGAAGAGGGAGGTTTTCCCCATGGAAATTATTAAATTCCTATCAGTAATATCAAGGAAGAAAAGGCTTGACAGCCCTTTCATTGATCTTCTTTCCCAATTCCTCCAATATCCATTGGAGTCTTCCGCAAGGAGCCCTGAACCCACAGAGATGCTTGGTGGTGGAGTGAAACTGTAATTAGGGCTCAGGGAATATTTTCCTGCCATTTATCATCCCCGGTTTTCTACAAATTATGGAGAGTTCTGTCAAAATTCCGCCATGGCCGTACTCCTGCATTCATTCAAGCTCAGGGAATGGCTGATCCCACACATCCCAGACCAATCCTTGACGCTTTCTCTCAAAACCTTCTCATTCCAAATCTCTCCCAGCAGCTTCAGGAAATAAAAGCCCCTTCTCCAGCCTCTCACTGGGAAATGAGGTGGGATTTTCTGGGGCCATGGGCTGGGAGCAGCAGAAAAATTTTGGGGAAGGCTTCCAGAAGTAAAAACCTGCTGGATTCCCCAAAAATTAAAAACTCCCTTTAAGAGGGGAACGTTATGAAGTGCCTGAGGGAGCTGGGAATCAAATTCCCGTTTCCAAGTGCAGCTTAAGGAGTTGGAGGCAGGTTTATAACCCTGCAAATGAGGGGGGGATTTGCAGCTTCTCCAGAGAGCTGGGCATGGATTTTTTCCAAGTTCCTGCACAAGGAGGATTTACCTCCAAAGAACCCAAAGGACACCAACCTGACATTGGGAATTTTAGATCAGATGTTTTCCAGCCTGGGTGTGGGAAGGCACAGTCTTTGGTATCTTGGGATTATCCACAGGATGATGAGCCTGGATCTTCCCTGGGCCATCTGATCTCCGAGGGGATCACTTCCAACCCCTTCCAGCTTCTCCAGCCACAACCCAGAGAGAGGAGCACTGGAATCCTGAGAAAGTGGATCCTGTGTGCTGCTGCCAAACATCTGCAAGCCCCACTCCCCCAGCCCATTTCTACAGCAAAGGAATGGGTTTAAATCCTTAGGATTCCAAACACGCCAGGAAGGAAATCAATATGGGGTCCACCAGCAAGTCTCCAGTAACATTCCCCATCCTGCTCCATGCTCTCCAAAGGGTGCTAAAGATATATGGAGCAGGTAGAGCTGATGGAAACAGTTCCAGCCTCATTTTTTTCCAGACTGAAAACCCTATTCCATCCAAATTGCCGTGTTCTGAGGGATGGGATCAATTTTGACAGGACCGTGGCTGCAGAAGTGTCAGAGCTGATTGCTTCCACCCCCTTGCTTTGTTCCCATCAATTCCAAAAGTTCTGCTCCTATCAAGTCCAATTTTCCCTGGCTCCTGTCAGGCTGCCTGGTTTGTGGCCAGGCAGAGCAGCACCTCACCCTGCCTAAAAATATGATTTGATTTTATTTATTTTGGAGATTTTTTTTTTTGGGGGGGGGGGGGGGGGGGGGTGGGGTGGGCTCAGGCTCTGTTCCCAGCATTTTTCCATGAGATGAAGTGCACAGGGCAGGCACTGAATTCCCCCAGGGATTATCCCCATGCTCCCATGGGAATACAGGACTGGAGGGTGTTTTCCCACCTAGCAAAGCTCCTCCTTTATCCCTCCTCCCTTTGGATCCCAAACCATGATGTCCTGGACCTTCCTAACAGGTGCCAGCCAGTTTAGGGCCTCTGGATTGGGAGTTTTGGTGGCTCTGCCTGACCCAGGAATTCTGCTGGGCACAGGGAAATATTTTGAGGATGTTTCAGGAGAAAATCCCTTCTCCACTGGAAATCATGAAAATGGCATTTTTAATCACACCCAGGGAGTGCCCAGGAATGGCTACCTTTGCCCTGTGGCTGCAGAGGAATGCTCAGCATCCAACCATTTTTCCAGGGTTTTGGCAGGTCCATGGCAATCTTGGAAGGGAATAACTCAGGTGCTTGTGCACCATCCCGGTGGGACAAGAATGGAAAGGATCTGACTCCAGCCTTGCTCATCCCAGAGCCCCCAGTCCTATATCCAGAGGGATATCCCTGCCTGGAATGAGGAGACAAGGAATCCCAGTGGGTGCTGAGAACAGGCACACAGCAAACACCACACTTTAAGGGTTTTGCTGTCCTTCATCATTCCCAAAGCTGCTGGAATGCGGCTTTTAATGGATAAACCCGGCAGGGGATGGGCCCGGGTCACTCCTCCTCTGGTTCAGGTGACTCCTCCATCCTCACATCCCTAAAATCCACTCCGCCACATTCGGGCTGCAGATCCTGCCCTGGGACTTTGCTCTCACCTCCTTGAATTTCCCAACTTTCCCTGCCGAGCTCTGCAGTGGGAATCAAAGCCCGGCTTTAGCAGAGGCAGAACCGAATTTTGCCACGCCGAGGTTGGAGACAAAATAATTTCCCGGTGTGGGCTGTGTTTGGCATCTGCCTCCCTCCTTCCCTCCCAGCGAGACTCCCTCTCCGCAGAAATCCCGGCGTGTTTTCCCCTGCCAGGATATTCCCTCCCTGCCCCGCTGCAGGACCTGCCCCTTCCCACACAATGAAGGGATCGACGCCAGCGGCAGCTGCTGGAGGAGCCAGGGGATGCGAAACCCCATCCTGAATGCATCTCAGCCGGCTGCCCGGGACGGGGGGGGGGGGACACGGCGACAGTCCCCTGGGGGTGAGCAACCCCCCCCCCGGGGCCAGGGGACGCTCCGGGATGCGGGAGAATCCGGGAAGGAAGCTCAGGGAGCGATTCTAAGGGGATCTCATCGAGTCCTCCCGCTCCAGAAGAGCCCTGGAGAAGGGACGATGCTCAGCCTGAGGGAGGGAGGGAGGTCACCGCAGTGTGCCCACGGTTGTCACTTTTATTCAGATTCCTTATTATAAAAATATCCCATAAAACGTCCTGGCACTTTTGGTTCATTTCCATCAAGGGGCAGAGGCGCTGGAAAGGAACTGGAGAAAGGGCTCCAGAACGGATGCTCCTTGGGGAAGCCAGGAATTGCTCCCCCGGGCTGGGACAGAACCGGGAATGCTCCCGTCAGTGCCTGGGGACAGAGGGAATCACGACATCCAACAGTCCTCGGGAGTATGGGGAAGGAGAAGGAAAAAACTGAAAGCAAGGGGGAGAAAATAAAATAAAAATAAAATAAAATAAAGAAGGAAGACTGAGTCTCTTCCGTCATCCCTTTCCAATCCAATGGAGGCAAATTGTCCCTCCGGGAATGTCCTGCCGGGGATCTGCCGATGCAGAAAGTCACCTGTCACCGCTCAGGCTGTCCCCTTGTCCCCGCTCCGGGATTCAGTCCCGGGCTGCAGGAGCTGATTCCAAGATTCCAAGAGTCCCCGGGCAGCTGTTCGGCGGCTCTAGGACGAGGAGGTCGGGATGGAGATGCCATGGAGAGCGCTCAGGGGCTCCGGAGCTTTCCCCACCGGGCTGGGGGGTTTTCTGTCCATCCCTGCAGGAAGGGGGAGAGGGAAAAGGACAGAGCAGGCAGGGGATGGAGGGACTCCGAGCATGGCGACACTCCGAAAACCGCCCCCAGAGCCGCTCGGGGTCCCCCAACAGAGAATGTGTCCCCTCCGGAGTCAGGGACAACGCTGGTGGCACTGCCAGGGACATGGGGTCACCTAGCGAGGTGGCCGCGACCAGTCCCAGCCACGCACAGAACACATCCCTAAAAGTTCCTAAAATCTGGGGTGTCCTGGGAGGGGACTGTGCCGGGGAGGGGAAGGGGACAGGACTGTGCCACCATTCCAGAGGGAGTGAAATTCCTGCTGATCTCCACCCCAGCTCAGCCCTCGGGAATTCCCCCTTCAGGGACCGGGATATTTGTCCCGGGGCTGCTGGAGGCACTGGGATAAGGATTTTCGGGGAAAATTTAAAAAAAAAAAAAATATATATATATGGAAAAGAGCTGAAGTGGCATGGATGGGTTTGTCTGGTTTTCCTTCCTTCTTTCCAGCCTTTCCCCATTTTTCCCACTCGCTGCAGGTACCCCCAGCCCATCCCACCCTTCCTCCTCCAGCTCGTTTGTCGGATAATCCAATATTTTCCTCGTCCCAGATAAGTGGCAGAACCAGAAAACCGATTCAAAAGAAAAAATTAGAACATTTAAAAAAAAAAAAAAACTTAATAAAAATGAAACTCAATTTAAAGACCACACGCAAAGAAACCTCGCCAATAAATCAGAAATCTACAAAGGTTTAGAGAAAGTCTGGGGACAAAACAGCTTAAAAATTGGGAAATCAGAAAATTCAGGCTCAAAAATAATTTAAAATAACTCGAAAATATTTTAAATAGGCAAAAGTGGCTTTGGTCGGTTTATATCCTTATTTTTTTTCTTTCCTTCTTTTTTCATATTTCATATTTTTTTCATTCCTTTTCCTTCTTTCTCTCCTCCTCCCTTGTTTTTTTTTTTTTTTTTTTTTTTTTTTTTTTTTAAAAGTTTTTTTTTTTTAATCTTTAAATAATCGGGTTGTTTGTTTTGGTTTTTTTCACCCTCAGTCGCTCCTCCCCGGCACAGCTGAGGTTACAACTCGGAGCGGGTTAGAAACGGTAAAATGATTATAAAACAAACAAACCAAAAACTCAAACAAAAAACAAACAAAAAACCAACCAAAAAACCCCAACCAAACAAATTTTTAAACCCCAGGAAAAAGAAAAAAACAACAACATAAAAAAGGAGGAATAATCGGGGAATTAATTGCAAATTAATTAAAATAATAGAAAGTCAAGTAACGCGGGGAAAATGACAAAAATATCGAAGGGGATTTTATAGTCACGGCAGAAACCCCGGGGGTTTTAAAACGAGGGAATCGAGCTCTATTAATGAGGCGAAATAATTAACGGGAGATAAAAGCAACGCCCCCTTTGACAGCCTCAATTGCTCCCGTGGGATTGCCGGTGGTGCGTTCGGAGGGAAATAATTCATTAATGATCCAAGGAAGCAATTAAATAAAATAACAGTTCATTATTGTAACTAATAACTAGAAACGAATCGTTAAATCATTGCTGTCAGTTAATAATTAATAGGTAATTACTAGGAATTAATGATTCCCTGACGAGGCTTCTGCTTTTCCAGAAAGGCTCCCGCTTCTTGGAACTTTTGTCACTTTGGGGGAACACGGGGAAAAAAGCTCCTGCTCTGTCCCGCCACATCCCCCATTCCCGGGGGAATGAACAGCCCGGGAACCTTCCCCATTCCCTGGCAATTCCCAGAGAGCGAGGAGGGAAATCCCAATGTATTACCGGGATGTGGAGGGGACCCACGGCATACGGGCATGGGGAATGGGGTGGATCATTCAAATCCCCAGCGGGGCGGCCCCTCCTGAGGCTGCGCTTCCCTCCCGGCCCTGTCGCCCGATGTCCCTGCGCTGTCCCCGCGCTGTTCCCCCTCACCTTCCCTGCCGGGCTGCTTGAAGGCCATGGCCAGGTCGCCGCCGGGGACGGTCACGCCGTGGCCGTGGTGGCCCAGAGGAGTCCCCTGAGGCTGCCAGGGGGGACCTGGGGCGATGTAGGCGCCGGGGGAGCCGCCGTAGACGCCGGGCTGGCTGGAGGGGGGGTAAGCGCAGGCCGGCAGGAAGGTGCCCATGGAGGAGAGCCCCGCGCCGGGCTGGGGACAGGGACAGGAATCGTAGGGAACAGGGGACACAGGCTCAGGACAGCCCGCCCGGCGCGGGGAATCCTGCTCGGGGGGTGGACGGGGCTCCCTGGCCTGTCTTCCCACCTCCCTGGCCCCTCCCTGCTCTCCCCGCCTTGCCCCATTCCAGCCCCACTCCTGCCACCCTTCCCTGTCCCCTCCAGTCCCTCGTGTCCCTGCAGCCCTCACCTGCGGGTATTTGATGTCTCCGTCCATGGCAGCCTTGTCCAGCCCGTTGACCGCCTGGCCCGGCCCGGGAAAGCCGCTCCTGTTCACGCTGGGCCACTCTTCCATTTTTGTGGGGTACGCGGCCCCCTCGGTGCCACTTAGAGCCCCTGGGGAGCAAAGCGTCAGCCCCGAAGCCTTCGAGCCGGGCCCGAGCGGCTTTTTGCGGTAAAACAGAGGGAATTCCCGCTTTTCCAAACTCCTGGTTGTGTAAACCCCACGGCCTGGGGGGCACCGGAATCCGCCTTCCCTCCAGCATCCCGAAATTTGGGATCACACCGCGGAGAGAGGCTGTGGTGTCCCCTCCAAACCCCGCTCGCCATCCGCCCCCCTCCCTCCAACTCCTAATCCCCGATAATTTAGGGGCCCAAATTTCTCTCCTGACGAAGGGGATTTGGAGAAGTGACATCGGAATTTTAAGGATAAATGATTGCGCGGGGGGAAACGCATGCGGTTGATTTACTCGGGCTTTTGGAAGGATGAAAGGACCCGCACCCCTCTGCCATGGCCCGTTTGTCCCCCCCTGGAGCCGGCGGGGCTCGGCCTTGGCGCAGCCGGTGCTCCCGGAGCCCCAAAATTCCCAGATTCCTCGGAAGAATCCAGGAGGCCGGATCCGAGCTGCCTTCTCTTCCTTTTTCCCCTTGATTTTTTCTCTCTTCTTATTTTTCCTTCTTTCTCCCCCTCCCCCCTTTTCATATATATTTTTTTCTTCTTTTTTTTTTTTTTTTTTTTTTTAATCCCCCTTTGCGGAGCGAAATTCAGGTCTCCGAATTTGCGGTCGGCAATCTATCATCCCTAGGAAAATATTTTCCACATTTTTCATAAAAAGTTCAAGATGTGGCTGAGCCAAGGCCGCATCTGGCCCCGCCGCCCCGACGGGCTGGTGGAGCGGGGGGAGGCCCTTGGGGGAAAAAAGAGGGAAAAATGGGGAGGTGGGGGGGGAAGGAAAATACACGAAGCAAACAAAAAAAAATGTGGAACAAACAGCAAAAAAAGAAAGAAACGGCAAAACAAAAAACTGGAAATAAACTAAGAGGCTGAAACTAATAAAAAAGAAGGAAAGACGCAAAAAGGCACGAAACGAGCAAAGAGGCACGAACCAAATAAAAAGCCGAAACAAGCGAAAAATGCCCAAACGAGCCAAAAGGCACGAAAAAACAAAACCCCCGAAACAAATAAAAAACCCGAAACCAACAAAACACTGGAAAGAAAACCAAAACCCCAGTCGAACAAAAAAAAAAAAAAAAAAGAAAAAAGAAAAGCCAACACAAAGAGACGAAAAAACCCTAAACCGACCAAAAAAAAAAAAAAAAAAAAAAAACAACAAAAAAGGAGGAGAGGGATGAGGGGAAGCGGTACCCACCCGCCTGCTCCACGAAGGTGCGGATGCCCAGGATGTTGGTGACCGAGTGCGCCGAGGGCCACGAGCGGGGCAGCGGCACGGGGGGGGGGACCGAGGTGTCCCCCGGGGTGTGCCCCGGCCTTGGCGGGCGGCGGAGCGGCGGGGCCCGGGTACGGGTACTGATAGATGTGAGCACAGGGCAGCGCGGCCGGGGGCGGCCCGGAGGGGGCCAGCGGGCCGATCTTGTTGCGCAGGATGCGGCTGATGGAGCTGACCGAGGGCACGTTGTACTTGTCGCACACGCCGTCGGCCAGCAGGCGGTCGCGGATCTCCCAGGCGAAGATGCCGGGATCGCCCTGCTTGTAGTCGCGGATGTGCTTGACCACGGCCGGCGTGGTGACCCGCGGCTTGCTGCCGCCGATAGCCCCGGGCAGGATGGAGCCCGTCTCGTGGTAGCGGGCCAGGATCTTGCTGACGCAGCCGTGCGACACGCGGAGCTGGCGGCTGATGTCGCAGGGCCGGATGCCGAGTTGCGCCAGCTCGACGATGCGCAGGCGGACGGCGTTGGGCAGCGGGCGCCCGTTCACGAACACGCCGCCCAGCTGGTTCACCTCGCCGTACGTGTGCTCTGCGGGGCGGGATGGCACGGCATGGCACGGCATGGCATGGCACGGCACGGCACGGCATGGCATGGCATGGCATGGCATGGCATGGCACGGCACGGCAGGGCGTGGGAGCGACTGTGGTGCCCGTGAGAGAAGGGATGGTGCTGCAGCGGGAAGGGGAGAGGGGGGAGAAGGGAGAGGGAAAAGGGAGGGAAAAAGGGAAAGGGAAAGCGAGAAAGGGAGTGGGAAAAAAAAAGGAAGGAGGGAAAAGGGGAAAAAAAAGAGAAGAAAAGGAAGGGAAGAAAAGGAGAGGGGGGAAAGGAAGAAAAAAGGGAAGAAGAGGAAGAGAAGAAAAGGAGGGGGGGAAAGGAAGAAAAAAAGGGAAGAAAAGGAAGGGAAGAAAAGGAGGGGGGGAAAGGAAGAAAAAAGGGAAGAAAAGGAAAAGGGGGAAAGGAAGAAAAAAGGGAAGGAGAAAAAGAAGGGGGAAAAAGGAAATGGAAAAAGGGAAGGGGGGAATAAAAAGGAAGGGGAGAAAATGAAATAGGAAAAGCAAAATGACAATGAGAAGGGAAGAGAGAAAGAGGGAGAATAAAGCCCAAGGGAAGGGGGAAAGGAGGAAAGAGAGAAAGAAGAAATACAGACAGAAAAGAAATGAAAATGAGATAAAAGTGACAGTAAAAAAAGAAGGAGCGGGGGGGGAAGACAGGGGAAGAATTAGAGAAAAAGAAAAGTCAGAAACCACGAGGGGAAAAAAAAAGGAGAGAAAAAAAAAAAAAAAGGAGAGACAAAGAGAGAGACGGCAAAAGAAGGAGAACGGTAGAAGGAGACGCAAGGAGAGAGGGGAGTGAAAGCAAAGGGAGGCGCGGGGAGGACGGAGCAGCCCGGAGCCCTCCCGGCCGGGCACGGCACCCCGGGATCCCCGGCCGCCTCCTGCCCCTTCCCGGTGCCCTGCTCCGCCAGGACCCCGCCCCGGCCCCGTTCTCCGTCCGGGGCTGGCCGCACTCACCCATGGCCCGGCGCGGGGAGGGGGCAGCGCCGGGCGGCCGCTCCGCAGCCGCGGCATAGAGGGAGCCCGGGGGGCGGCGGGGCCGGGGGGTCCTGGCGGCGCCGGGAGCGAGCCCCGCTGGCGGGGAGCCCCCGCCGCTCCTCGGGATCAATTTGACGTGGGAATCACGTCAATCGCGGCCGTCACGGCGGCGGCGCCGCCGCCCATTGGCTCCTGCCCGCTCCTAAATGGCCGCGGCCGGCGGGGCCGGGGGAGCCGCCCCCTCTGCCCGCCCCCTCGGGGCCCCGCCGCCGCCGGGGACCCCCCCTCCAACACACCCCCGGGCTGCCGGAGGGCACGGCAGGGACACCGCAGGGGTCCCATCGCACTCTCCCTGCGGGTCCCCGGGTCCCCTTCCCCGCGGCGTTTCCACGCGGGACAAGGACACGCACCTGCCCCGCCTCCGGCCCCGACGAGACCCGCGGGCGGCGGCATCCCCGGGGTTTGCGGCACGGGATGGGCTTTCGGAGACACGGAGCCCGGTGTGTGTGTGTAGGGGGTCCCTCGAGGACGTGCTGCTGCCCAGCAGCGAAATCCGCCTGTTTCGGCCCCAAAAAAACCCGTCCGGGAGCAACTCCGCTGAAGCCAGCGGCCGCGGGATTCCCGGGGATTTTTATGCCCGCGAGCGGACGGCTCGGTGGGAAGACCGTGAAGTGTTTTCCCGCAAACGACTCGAAAGATGGGGATGCTGAGGGGAGAAGCGGTGCCTGGAAAAGTCGCCCCTTTCGGGGGGGGTTTAAAGCGGGGGGCTCGGGGAGGCGGGGGTCACAGCGCCCGTCACCTCCGTGTCCCTCAGCGAGGGCGGGGGGCAAGAAGGGCAGGCTCGGGTCTGGCTGTGGCACTGAATCCAACCGGGGCCTGAGCGCTGGAAAAAACCCCGGGAAAAGGGAGAGGATGGATTAAAGCCTCGCCTCGCCCAGCGGTGGGGGTCCCGCGGGTGCCTCCAGCCCCCCACCCCGGTGGCGATGAGTTCACCGTACCCGGGCCAAGGAGCGGCTGCCGCAGCCCCCGGAGCGACGGCGATCGAAAAACCACCGGGGAAGGCAGGTGCGGCACTCGCGGCCCTGCGGATCCCTGGGGATGGGTTTTTTGGGGGAGATTTGAGGGTCTCCTGCCGCCGGCGGCCGAGCCTTTTATCCCCACGGCCGCGCGAGAAGGAGCGGCGGCGCTGGAGCATCTCCCGCTCCCTGGGGATGAGGCTTTTCCAAGGAAAAGATCCCGGTAGGAGATCCTCCACCTGCTCCTCGCACGCCGCTCGCATCCCTGGAACTCTGTCGGGCTCTCGAGGTGATCACCGGGATCCGGTTCCCGTGGGAATGTGTGCCTGGGATATAAGGGGGATGGAAAGGGAGCTGAGAGAAACGGGAAGGGAAAGAAGAAGAAAAGGAATAACGGAAAAGAAACGAAGGAAAATAAGTAGAAGAAGGAGGGAAATCAAAATAAAAAGGAAACGAAGAAGGAAAAAAAAAAGAGAAGAAGAAGAAAGGAAGAGAAGTAGATAGTGAAGGAAATTTAAACCAGGGAAATGAAAAGGAAGGGAAGGAAAAATAAAAGCAAAAAAGAAATTAATTTTTTTAAATAGGATAAAGAAAAATAACTAAGGAAAAAGAAAAGAAGATGGAAAATCACTAAAAGGACAGGGAAAAGAGAGGAAAAGAAGGAAAAGGAAAGGGCTGGCTACTCAGGTGAGATGTGGCAGGAAATTAATCCCAATTAATTTGCTACCTGTCCAGCTCCCTGCGGAGCTCCAGGAGCAGCACCGGACCCCCAAACCTGTTCCCCCCGGGGCCATTCCCAGCCCTGCCCTGGCCGCGATCGTTTCCATCTGTTCCGGCTCATCTTTCTCTTCTCCAGCCCCTCTTTCCCCGCTTGAACACAGTCCGGCGTGGAAAAAAAAAAATATTTCAAACCCCCTAATTTTCCCTGGTTTTGCCGGAGATGCTGAAATTTTGTGGGTATTTTTATGCTGGGCTGAGTCTTGGATGACAGAGGTGCGATTTTATGTCTTTACTTTGGCTGAATAAAAATCCAACGGAGCGGGGAACTCTGGAAGCTTTTAAAAAAAAAAAAAAATTAAAAGAGAAATTTCAGGAACACTGGATGGAAATATCAAGGATATTGGACAAGAATGTCAAGGATGTTCCTCTCCTGCAGCAGCTGAAGATTAGAATAGTTAAAGGTAGGGGGTCCTGGGTGTTTCCCCTGTATTTATTTCCGCTTATTTATTACAAAAGAATATAATTAATATTATGCTGTCATAGGTAATGCTATTAAATTATTGGATGATAATAATAATATGTTCTGTTGTTGTGTTGTTATCTAATATTGACATCCTATGCTAAATTATTTTATTATTATTATTATAATTCATTACTAATTCAGGAATCCTGCGGCTCTTACAGGAGTTTATGGAGCTCCTTTTCCATCGGGATCAAACTAAATTGAAAAATCTTGTGGGATCAGACACTCGGAAAACCCCCAATAAATGCTGGGTGCCTCAGACGGTGCTTTGTGTGTCAAAGATATCACAAAATTAATTCCAATAGAATTTTTTCTCCAGGCTTTTGCCCAAATGCAAGGAGTTGGAGGATCAAAAAAAAAAAAAAAAAAAATCTTCCTGGTTGTTGAAGAAGAACGTTTGAGAGCTTAGCAAAATAAAATCCTTCTCCAGAGCTTCCCTCTGAGCATCTCTGCCAGGTCTGTCAAGGCCACAGGTTCAATAATTAACACTAATATTTGTCAAAAGCAATTTTCCACCGTGAAATCCCTCCCTGCCAGAGGCTGCTCAAACCCACCCCGATTAAAACCACACCAACCCCGGTTTTTTCCGTTTGAATTTAAAACAAACAAACAAAAAATCCAAAAAAACACCCCCAAAACACCTAAAGACAACAAACCCTATAAAAACCCTCTACGTTCTATGATCAGAGATTCTCAACGTGAAAACGAGAGCGGGATTCCGGATCCTTTAAATAAAAAATTCCTGGTGGGAAAGATTGCTGGTCCGAGGGCAACACGGAGCGTTGAAAAGCCGCAGTAAATCGCATGGGTCCATCCTGCTTTTCTCTTTATCGGGATTTTCTCCTCCTTTTCTGCCTGGGAACCGTTTCGCTGGCTTTGGAATCTCATTTCATACCCTGAGTGGAGCTTGGGGATGTGCAGCTTCAGCCGCATCCCACGGCTCTGGATGTGCCCTGTGCCAGGGATCACCTTTCCCTCCCAGGGGGTTGATATTTAAAAACACCGTGGGTTTTGGGGAAGAATCCCGGTTAACGGCGGAGTCTGGGACTGGAAGGAGGTGGGGGATTGAAGGTTGTTCCCTGCAAATCCTGCTCGGCACATCTGGGAGCCTCGTGCGAGGAGGGGCCGGCCGGCAGGAGCAGCCCCTGAAAAGGGCTTGGAGAGCCGAGATCCCGCACGGAATGTGGCGAAAGGACAGAGCCAGGCTCTTTCCTATCCCTCGCAGCATTCCCGGGAAACCGGCATCCGTCTGCTGGAAACTCGTCCAGGGGCTCTGGGAACCCGCGGGGCTGGTGCCTCTGGTTGGGTGCTGTAAAACACGAGCATCTCCTTCCAACAGGGAGCCCTCGGATCCTCCTCAAATCTCCTGGAATCGTGGAATCGTAATATCCTTGAGGCAGGAAAAATCCCCCAAGACCAGAGAGAGCCCAAGTGACTCCTCTCTCCCTGGGGAATATTCCCTGGCTCCTCCAGCGCTCTGGAAGAGAAACAAAACTCCTTCCCAATATTTTCCTTTGGATTAAGACCCCGCTTAAGTCTGAGCCCACATGGAAGCCTTGGCCGGGTGTAAATCCAGGCGGGATCAGCTCCCGAGCCCCGGCCCGGCTCTGCAAACAAACCCTGCACGTGCTGGGGGCTGAGGGGCTGCTAAAGCCATTCCCGTTGTTTTCCTAGGAGGATGGATCCCTCCTCCCGGCCACCACGGAGCAGGAAGGCCTGGAGGCTTGGCAAGGAGCGGGATATTGAGTTTTGCTGCTGGAAAAACACCTCGGGGAGGCAGAAATAGCACCGGGGGCTTGCTGGGCTTGGCACAGGGTGTCCGGAGAGAGGGAGAGAGCAGAGAATCTGCTCCTCGTGGAAAAGAGTTGGGAGCAGATTCGATCGGATATGATTATGTTTAAGTCAGGCTTTAGGGCACCATTTGGGGCAGGATCCTGTCCTGAGAGGGTCTTGCAGGAAAGAGGGTGAGGTGTACATGAGGGTGGCCTGAAAAGCAGGATAAATAATCCATTGTCTACCCGAAGGATGGCTCTGAACCTGCCAGGCTGCTCAGCCAGAAAACATCTGAATTCCCCATTGGTTTTCCTCAAGATCCTTGGGATTTGATGGTGGAGAGGGATTTTAAACAACATTTTATAGGGCTGAATGTGAATTGAATAGTGCTGAATGTGATAGTATTGAATATATAAACACTGAATTTGATAGTCCTGGATTTTCCAGTGTTCCCTCTGCAGCTCTTCCCACTCCATACTCCAGAGCCCTTGGAGAGGGCACCAAGCCAGGGCTGTCCCCAGGGTGCCATTCTGGCCACCCCAGAGTTCCCCGGGGTGGCTCCAGATGATTTTCTGAGGGTTTGGAGCTATTTCGAGGCAGGTAAACTCTTTTCAGGGCTCATTTCCCAGCAGAAACTCGTCTCAGTGTGAAAATGCAGGGCTGGGGTGAGGTGGGCAGCACAGAACATTCCAACCATCGTAAAGGCCCCGAATGATCACAGCAAAACTCTATTTCTCCCTGTGTGTGAATGGGGGATATAAAATGGGATTTAAAGCTGTGAAGAGCTGCCTTGTCTACTCCATCCGATTCCTTCATCCCAAAGTCCCTTTCCCTCTGTTTCCCATTCCTGCCTGGCAGCTCCTCCTTGCACAAGGCCTTTAAAATTAAAGATGAGGGGGGATAAAAAAGAACTTCTTCTCACTGCTCTGCCTCCCCGAATCTGCAGGACACCATCCAAATAAACCAGAAAATAATTATTTACAGCCTTATAAATAGTTGTCACTTATTTCTCCAGGAGTAAAAAAAAAACCTCTTTGGAGCAAAATGGCATTTTCAAGGATTTTTTTTACAGGAATGTGGGGTTGAGCAAAAATATTTTGAGCACAGAAAGATTTGGGGTTTCAAACTTGTTTGGGTTTTTTTCCCCAGATAAGAAAGAGTGGCTGGGAAAGTTTCATTTCATTTGAGAAAAGCTCAAATAGTTTTTGATCAGGTGAATTGTGCTTATCTCCTGGGAGAGCAGTGGTGGGATGAAGCCTTGGAAGGAGAATATCCAGGATGGGGAGCATGGACTGGGAATACAGTGGAATTCCCTCTCTAAATCAAACACTGCTCCCATAGGGAAAGTACCCGGGATATTTGAGTTATTGTGTGTTATTGGAAGTGCTCCGTGCCAGAATTCCAGGCCAGTAATTGGGATAAAATGGGAATGCAATTTCACATCTTGTCCTGGCATGAGGGAAATGGGAGCTCCCTTTGGAAAGGCTGCACACAAACAATGCTTCTGCCACTCATCCCGTGGCACTGCTCGCCGAGTTCTCCCCGGGCACTGGTTTCCATTTATTTCCTGGAATTCTGGGAGATGCCAGCAGAATTTAACACACATGATGTGGGCAGATGAATGAGATGGATCCTTTTCTGGGAGCGAGTGTTCCCGGGGCTCCATGTGGTTCTGCAGCTCCAGAGCCAGGGGTATTTATTTTGGGAGATCTGGACTCCATTTCAGGCCAGGAAAATCCCACTGAAGCTGAGAGAGACGCTTCCCACTCACGTCAACAGATCCCAGGAATGCACTTAAACCCCGGGCTTGACTTTAAAGCCAGGCTTAATTCTTGCTTCTGCTGAAAGATGAGGGATTTAAAAGAGCATTTCTGGGCTTACCTGGCTCTGGGCTTGTAAAAGAATCCTGCAGGGTGCTGGAAGTTTTACGGATCCAGGTTGCCCCTCTGCATAGTCTGGGAGCTCTGATATCCTGGAATTATCTGGATAAACCCCATGGATATGCCCAGCCAGCAGCTTTGGGAGATCCTGCCCCATTCTCCTCTCAGCCGTGATTGCCCCATAGGAGGTGAGGGATTTCCGACCCAAATTCCCACTCATGCCCCTCTCCACCTTCACTCCGTCAAGACACCAATTCCTGCCCCAAATCCTTCCCCCAAAGCAGCCCAAGTGGTGAAGAAATTCTCCCAGGACACAGCCTGGATCAGGTCGTTGTCCCCCAAAACACACTTGGGAGTGACCCAGCAGTGGTGCCACAGGAGACTGATGGCTCCAGACCCTTCCAGGGGGAGTAGGATCCAGGGAAAGGGAGCATCAACATCAGGAAATAATGCTGGGAGCTCAAAACCCAGTTCAGGCAGGGAGAGAAAGGAATTCCCTGGGATGGAGGGGCTAGGACAGCACAGGAAATCCTCTGCCATGAGTTCCTTCTCCCTCTCCTTACCTGCTCCAAGATCCAGCGCCTGCAAGGATAAATTTCCTCGGGATGCAATTCCTTTGATTTAAACCAAGAGATAACAGCCAAGGAAGGCAACCATCCCCATCCAGACCCTGGGTCTGGCACTCCCCATTGGAAATAATTTATATCCTCTGGTCTGCTGTGCTTGTCCCACCAGCCCTAATGACTGGTTCTGTTTAATTTTCAGCTGCTTAATTGCAGCTGAACACTTCAACACCACTAAATTAAAACAAGCTCCCAGCATTTCCTTGCCTGGGCTCCTGGCCCCACTCCAAGGGGCGTTTTAAGCAACCTCAGATGGTTTATTCCTGCCACACAGGCTGCTCCCTTCCCCAAAAAAAGTGTGTATGTGCCTAAACCCACCATGGGAGCATGGAAAACAACTTCCAGGTGGGAGACGACCGGGGTGAGGCCGCATTCACTCCTCCCAAAAGTACCTGGCCATTCCCGTGGGGTGGAAAATGGTTTGGGGGCCAGGAGGAGCAGGGAGCAGACCTCAGCCTGGAGAGACTCCCCTGATGGAAAAGCTGCTGTTGGTGGGGTTTATCCCAGGCAATTCCACGTCTTGGAGCAAATTTCCCAATGTGGAAGCACTGTGGGTATCAGGTACCCATTAAAAAGGAGCAAGAGGAGATGGAGCTCCTCCAGCAGTTCATATTCTCGGGTAATGGATGTTTAGAGTTGGAATGTGCCTTTCCAGCATCATTCCAGGGGGATTGTTTGCTCCTGGCAGATTTGCTTTGGGGATGGATGTGCTCGTGGAGGGCTGGGAATCTACCAGCAGTTCCAGGGCCAGGACACGGAGGTGGGAGAACAAACAACAAACAGGATCTGGTTCTGCAGAGAGCAGGGAGGAATGAGCTGAGATCAAAGCTGGCCCCTCTTCAGCCACACATCCCATCCCATCCCATCCCATCCCATCCCATCCCATCCCATCCCATCCCATCCCATCCCATCCCAT
>CM031859.1:111368121-111486607 GCA_018697195.1 Certhia americana
CTC
The DNA here is from genome assembly GCA_018697195.1 of Certhia americana. NCBI lineage: Eukaryota > Metazoa > Chordata > Aves > Passeriformes > Certhiidae > Certhia > Certhia americana. The sequence continues at coordinate 111,368,125 of CM031859.1, forward strand.
ATCCCACTGTGCCCTGGGGGATGTGGCTCTCCCGGATCCCAAATCCCCATCCCATGAGGAGCAGTCTCACCCCGCTGTGCCCTGGGGGAGATGCTCCCACTCCAAAGCCTTTCCAGAGCTCCATTTCACAGAATCCGTGTCCCCACCATCTTCTTCCTCTCCCTGCACAGCATCCTCCAGGACCGCAGCTGGTGGTGGGGGGGGAAATAAGAAAAAAAAACGGGAGAGGTGATTGGAGCTTCCCAGAGCACGGAGGGTGGAATGGAATGGAGCTTCCCATGGGATGGGAGCCCGGCCAGACCGCTCTAAGCAGCGCTGCAGCATCTCCACGCGCCGGGAGATGGCAATCTCCATCTTCCCATGACATTCCCGGCTCCGAGAAGGAGCCTGATGGGGACGTGACATCCCCGAGCTCCCAGCTCGGCCCTGCACAGGGAGATCCCGCTCCAGCCCTTCCAGAGGAGCGGGATTTATTCCCGTGTTCGAAGCAATAACAGGTATTTACCCTGAGCTGCTTTATCTGCCTCGGTCTTCCCGAATAAACTGGGGGAAATTGGAGTATCCCCGTTATCTGTTTGCCATCTGCCCCGGGATTAGCGGCTCCATGGACTAAGCTTTGGATCAACAAGGTTTTATTGGTTCCTGTCACTGCAGGCTGCCGGCGGCCGAGCTAAATGAGACATCAAACCTTCCTCCTTCCCTCTTTGCTCCTTCCCTCCTCCCTCTGCTGGGCTGCAGCGTCCAGGCAGCCACGGCTCAGCTTTTTTGGGAAAGGGAGTGGAAAATGGGGATTTCACCTCAGATTTCCAGCATTCCCTCCCTTCCATGGGGGCTGGAAGAGTAGGGGGTGCTTCCCCCCTTCCTGGCAAAGGAGGAGGAGATGGACACGGCATGCTCCTTGTTTGATCCCGATCTTGCTTCTAGGAATAAATATGGGATTCCGAAGCAGCCTGAAAATCCACATCCTGCTTTCCCAAGATCCCCATCTGGAAAATGGAAGGTGGAGTGGGATACGTGCAAACACAACCACAGCAGAACAAGAGGACACAGGGGATGGGACCTCTGGAATTCTCCTCATCCCTGAGTGGGCAGAAAAGGCTCTGTCAACTCCCAGGGACATGCAGCGAGGGAGCCTTCCTACCCTGCCCAATTCTGAGCAAATTTGGGCTTGTTTTAAAAACAAATGGTGAAAGGGTCACCCTTGAGGGGCCTCATCCCCATGTCCCTGGCACAAAAACCAGCAAGTGACAGTCACGTTTGGCTTTCATGACCTGTTCCAACCCAAAAATGGGCAGTGGTGGCTGAAATCCTGATGGATGGTGGGCATCATAGTCCCACACATTCCAGGAGCAGGGAATTAGTGAAGCAGCACACAGGTTTTATCAAGCCCTGTCCTAGCAGCTCGACTGCCTCTCCCAAGTTTCAGAGGGGAAAAGAACCCTGGAGACTGGATTTTCCATCTTAAAAAGGAAAAAAATGAAGCTTTGAAATAGGAAACATCATCTTTGCAGGGGATTTCGCATTATGCAGATGGCATCTCTCTTAACTGGATGTGTTAGGTGAAAGGGGACAATCATTCCCAAAAAACTGCTCGGAAATACATCCATGGCACGTGGAAACACATCTCCTCCTCTCCACTCCTTTTTTCCCTTCTTTAATGGTATAAATGCCATTACACTGCCCCAAAATTCAACCGAGGGGCGGCAGCGATGGGTGAGCTGAGCGCTGGGAATTTGAAGCAGTTGAATTCCAGCCGAAATAACCTTTGGAGGTGCGAATACAGGGCGAGCAGCTGGGCTGCTCCCTCATCGTGGTGTCCTAACTGGGTTTTTCTATTGCTGCTATCGGGAGGATCTCAGCAGACAGAGGCATTTACTGTTTGCCGCCCGAAGATAATGAAAAGAAACAGTTTATAAAATCAGATTAGGGGTGGAAAAATTGCCTAATGATTATAATTTCCAACCCCGCCACTGAATAATGATGTATTCAAGAGTTGTCACCGCGTGATGAAAGGGGCCTCATATGAGAGATGCTGGCCTCTGAAGGATGACTGCGGATGAATTGCAGCGAGATACAATCCCGCGATAAGGGACAATGAGAGCCTGGAGAACACTTCAGAACCGGCTCCTCAGCACGAAGACAGAGCTGCAATAAAAGCCCATGAATTTAAAAAAAAAAAAAAAAAAAAAGTTTCCACACGATTTCTGATAAAAGGCGAGCCAAGGTGAAAGAGAAAAGAGGGAGAATCCCTCAAACTCATGCACGTATCAGCTGCAGCACGGTGGGGAAAGGAAAACGTCTTTTGTAGGCCCCAAAAGGTGGACTGGAAAGGAAATGCTGTGGCTTTTTCTTGGAAAATCTGTTCTGGAAGGCAAATCAGGGGGTGGGTGGGTGTGCCCTGACTGGCAGGAGGGATCAGCTGCTCCCAATGGCAAAGAATGGATCCACAAGGAAGGAGGGAAGAATAACTCGGGTACCTAATCTTCCCAGGCCAGGAACCACGCAGTTCCAACCTGCCCCAAATCCCCGAATTCCATTAGGGATTAGAGAGCTCCCCAGCTCCCAAGGCCTTACCAGGAGCACCTTGGGCATCAGCTGGGCATGGAAAAGCTCCCAGAACAGCCTCAGGATTTGTCCCAGAAATGTGGAAAAACCAGGAATCCACAATCTCCAGTCTCAAGACCGAAGAAAGCCAAAGGATGGGATTAGAGTCACCCTTCCCTCGGGTGCACCAAGTCCGTGATCACACCAGAAAAAAGGGAAAAGATGGATTTTCCACGTTCTCCATGGTCTGAAATGCAGATGTCTGCAGTCAAAGCAGCCACGGCACCAGGAAGAGCAATGATTTATGGGAAGCTGCACCAGCATTCATTATTCATGTGGGAAGCAAGGGAAAGGCTTTGATACAGATTGGGAAAAGCTTCAAATCCACGGGGGAGATAACCATGGATGAATGCGTCACCCAGAGCGGGGATGGAGCTCCGGGGCACAACTTGGTATCCCCTAGGACAGCAGTGCTTGGACCAGGTGGGCACTAACTCTGCTTGGAAGAGAGCTGCATCCCGAAATCACTGCCATAATTGCTGCTCCAGACTGATGTCGAGGCTTTGTCTACTGTGGGTGCCCACAAGCCTTGCTTAGAGCACGTTTCCCTTTAAAATCCGCCGATTTTAGCTGGAAATTCCACCAGTCACCCCAAACTCCGCCTCGCTCGGGCAGAGAGGGAACGGGAGGATCTGCCAGGAACCCTCAGTCAAGAATGCTGCGTCCCTGAGGTCTCCCGGTGATGAGGCAGTGCCTAATTCCAGCTCGATTCCCCGGCTGCAATTAGAGCGCTCGCTGTTAATTGCACACATTAACCTGGCGAGAGGAGCAGCTGCCGAAAAAAGGCGTGGTGGAGGATCCCTGGATTGCCCCACTGGCATCCAGGACAATCTCCGTGACTGATCCCAGATTCCAAAAGGCGGGAAAAGGGTGGGAAGGGGATTTGTGGGAAGGGGATTTTGGGTCTCGTTAACATCAAAGGCTTTCCCATTGCTGCTTCCCTTGGATTAAAGCAGTTATTTGTGGGATCAAACCCAGGCCTACAACACCCAAAACTGGGCTGGAATCCTCAAAAAGCCAAATCCCACAGAAAACAGCCAGCAGCACATCCCAACCCAGCACATTTTCCCTCTCTCCCTTCCCAATGCTGCCGTTGCTCAATTTTGGTTTGGCTGATTGGGTGTTTTTATTTATTCCTCTGGCATTATTTCTATTTTTAGCATCCCAAACTGCAGGGAAAAAAAAGAAAAAAGAAAAAAGAAAAAAACAACCCACCAAACTTTAACTTTCCTGCGGGCTCTCCAATTCTTGCAGCTCATTCCCAGGGAATGCAGCATGGCAGAGCCCAGGAACCTCAGCACCTCTCACCCAAGCACCATGCTGTGCTGCCAGAGAGAGCTCCATCTGGCAGCCAGGCCTGGAATTCAGGAGGAAGGAATCTTTGCCTCGTTTTCCGTGTTTCCAGCAGGATCTGTCTTTCTGTCACCTCGTTACAGCTCCTGCCCAGAACTGCTACCGAATCCCAGCTGGGCTGGAAGCAGAACACAGAGAGGGAATGGGAGATCCCACAGCTCTTTCATCCCAAACATTCTGACCTTTCAGCCTTTCTCCGCAGGATTTGCTCCATCTGAAAGCTCCTGATCCAGAGATGCCCTGGATACAGACATACCCAATCCCCAGGACACAGCACTGGGCACAGATTTCAGCTTCCCAACTCTACCACGTCCCCTTGGAGCCCCAAATTCCATGGAAAAGGAGTTTCCCCAGTTCTCCAGCTCCAAACCAGCCTCGTTGGGAGAGGGTTTTTGTTTGGTTTTTTTGTTTTGTTTTGGTTTGGTTTTTTTTGACAGTGAATGTGCTGCTTTTGTCCCCACTCTTTTTCTAGCCCTGATCCTGTGACAAAAAAATAAATGCTCGAGCATCTGAAATGGCCGCAGTGGGGCAAAGCCTGGCTCCCTTGAGCACAACCCCCATTCATGCCCTGTGCTCACCCCGTGACTCCAACAGGACAAACTCACAGGGCAGAAAGTTGTTTGTTGTCCCTCAAATGACTCCATTGTCCATTGTTGGGGCCCTTTCCTGAGCTCCAAGTCTTCCTCCAGCTCCGCTCTGCGCCTGTCCCGGGGCCCACGGGGGACAAGGGAGGGGCTCAGCGAGCTCGGGGCTCCTGGTGTGGTGAGGGGACATTTATCCAAAAATTCTACCCTACTTGGGAGTGCTGGGTAAGTATCTTCCTGCCTTTATCAATGGGGTTGTGTTGCAGGAATCAGGAATAACTTCATTCCCCACTCAGTAAGATCCCCCTGCCCGTCTCCAGCCCTCAGCCCCATCCACCTGCCTCCTAAATCTGTGGATTTGCTCCCAAAGCTGGGAGATGTGGCAGATTCCCTGCCAAATCCTGGTGGCTGGAAAAGGCTGAGGAGAAAGGGCTTCTTCCCAAGAGTGGCTGAATACATTGGTACCTCTCCAGGGCCTTGTGCCTGCTGTAAGGGGACATAAAAGTTCCTTGTCCTCCCCAAATCAGCTGCCTGGTGGGAACAGGGGGAATTAAAAATAACTTGGAGCAGCGAGGCATGGGCCAGGTGGGTCTTTCTGGGAAATCACTGAATGTTTTGGGATGGAAGGGACCTTAAAGCTCATCTCATTCCACCCTCCATGCCGTGGGCAGGGACAATTTCCACTGTCCCAGGTTGCTCCAGCCCGGCCTTGGGACGCTTCCAGGGACCCAGGGGCCGCCACAGCTTCTCTGGGCACCCTATGCCAAGGCCTCACTAATCCCACAATAAAAATCCCTTTCAATATCTTTTCTAAATTGACCGCATTTAGTTTTAAACCAAGTTGAGTTTAAAACCACATAAAAGAAAAAAAAAAAGCCTGAATCCAACTCATTTGAAAGCACTGGAAATGCTCAAATCCAGCCCATTTTGAGAGATAGAGGGATCCTGACTCGAGGCTGGCAGGGGAGCGGGGCAGGGGCCATCTCCTGGCTCCGTTGGGTGACACTTCCCTGCGCTTGGAGGTGACTTTGGGGTCATTTCGGATCTGTTTGCGCTGAAATCCCCCTTGCCGGGCGCCGGGGCGAGATGCGGGGAGCGGCCACACGGTGTCAGCGCAGATCGCGACATCCGCGGCCCCGACCCGCAGCCCGAGACCTCAGCCGGAGCCCCCCGGGCCACGCCGAGGGGGACACGGGGGTCCTGGGTGCCTTCCCTCTGGTCCCTGCCGCCCCGCCCCACCTGCGCTGGGGACTCCGGGGTGCCACCGCTGTAAGGTGGCAGCGGGGCTGAGCCACGCTGTCCCCTCTGTGCCGCACCGGTGACACGGATGGGGCCAGCGGGTGCCAAGACAGTGACAGATCAGCTGTGCCTCAGCCCTTTTTTTACACGCTTCGTTCCTCTCCTTTGCGCTCCTGGTCCCACCCATCCTCTGCTGCTACATTCCCAGAGCGTTTGCAGCCCTGGCCCTCTCTCCATGCGCCAAAACCTCTCTTTGTCATGGAATGCCAGAAGGGTTTGGGTTGGAAAGGAGCTTAAAGCTCATGGCATTCCGGCCCCCTGCCATGGGCAGGGACAATGCCACTGTCCCAGGTTGCTCCGAGCCTCGTTCAAGCTTTTCCTTCAATGGGATTTTTAGTGGCACTGAGAAATTCCACAGCTCCACCCCTCCCGAAACAGGGAACACTGCAGGTGCCTCCTTCCCTGTACGCCAGAATTCCCAAGGCTTGGACAACACGAAATCCATCAGTGCGGACACTGGCACCAGGCGAGGAGCAGCACATACCAGGTAGGAGTGTTCCATGAGCTTTGGATTGAAAAAAACCCACCAAAATTCCATGTAAACTTCCTTTGCTCTGCACTGCAGTTGTTTTGGGAATCTGGTGTTGATCAAAACACTGTTTTGCGACCAAAGGCACCTGGAGATCTCTGCCCCCACTTCCTTAGCCTGGGAATTAATGGCACTTAAGGAAGGAGAACCTTCCCTCAGCCGTTCCCTGCATTGTCCCTGCCCTGTCCCTACTCCGGAGAATTCCACCGCGGAATTCCACCAGGACCCAACCACTGCATGGAGGGAGCTGTTCTAGGGGTATCCTCGGAGCAGAGAAACAATTCTGCTTCAACACCATCAAATATTTTGGATTGGAAAGTTCTCCTCACCGGAAAACCCAATGAGATTTTTCACCTGGGGCAGAGGCTTGTCCATCCTTTGGGATTCTCTTCTCCCTGCCTCCAGCACAAACACTTCCCATAACTCTCAGCCAGGAGATTTTGCATGTGCTGACAGGGCAGGGAGCAGGAAGGAGATCTGCTATGGATCCCGAGCACAGCGCAGCCCAGGCCCCTCTCCCCAAGCCCCCCCGCCCCCTGAAAACCCTCTCTGAATCACGGCCCCGCGAATACAACCCCAGGACAAACACCTATTTATGAGGGACGAGGGTGGAACTGGCTGGAAGGTCACTCGGACAATTTGCCAGGCACTAAACCAGAGTCCACATCTTTTAAGGGACGACACGGCTTTTGAAAGGCTCTGCCTGGGTGTGTGTGACAGGGCACGGAGCAGCCCGGCGCCCTTCAGGGCTCAGGGGCGATGCGAAACGGGCAGGAATTAACAGCAGCACCGCAGCAGGTTCCCTGCGGCGGCTTCCCGCTCTGTGGCACCCCTCCGACTCCCCCCAGTACCCCTCCCCAGCATTCCAGGGAATGTGTCTCAGCCCATTCCAGAGGGATGCGGCTGGAGAAGCGCGCTGGAACGCGGCTGCCAGCATTAAATTCTGCTCCAGCTCTCCGCGTCACCTTCAATTTCTCTCTAAGCCGCCGTGTTTATTTAACCGAATCTGCCTCCCGTCACTCGGAGCAGCAGCACTCAACCTTTAAACAGCCCAAGAGCCACTTCAGCCCGCGGCGGATGCCGAGAGCTCCCGAGCCAGGCAGGCACAAAGGAGCCGCCGCTTTGTGCCGCGGGCGCCTCCAGCCCTGGATCATTCATCCCGCCCGAGCTGGAGCTCATCCTGAGTTTTCCAGACGTCCTTCATTGGTGAAAGCTCCAGTGCCGTCAGTGGGTGACCCAACACATCTTCTGGCCACCATATGCCAGCCACCCACCCGTGGGCAGCTCCTCCGGTCACCATTCCAGCGCTGGGGAAAACACTTCCCACTGGATTATTGGGGAGCATCATTGCTGTGCATCAGCCTCCAGAAACAAAACCCTCCTTTTCCCAAGCCTCTCCGACCACCCAGAACTTCCCAACCTCCAGAGGAATCCAAGGGACACCTTGGACTGGTCCTCAGAGGGAGCCACAGCACCCAGCAGCTCCCTCATCCCACTGGCACTTCCCTCTCTGTGCCACAGGGTCCCAATCCAGCTTTATCTTAGTCTGCTGCTGCCACAAAGAGCCCAAAAACTGGGAAGCCGCCCCAGGCACTCTCCAAATCTTTGGGCGCTGGGATCAGCCCTTCCTTTGGCAGGGGCAGAAGAGGGGACAGGGAAACTGAGCTGTGACTAATCCATCTGAACACTTGTCACCCTGGGAACAAACCCAACTTCTTGTGCCCATTCTCAGGAGTTTTGTGCTGGCTCTGGTTTCACCACGAGGCGTTCAGGAACCCAAATGCTGGCTTCGCTTTTTATCCCTGCCGAGCATAATGAAAATGTTATAACACCGAGTTACCTTTTTTTTTTTTTTTTTTTTTTTTTTTTTTTTTTTTTCTTACAAGAGTTGGTGAATTTATTTCAAGCTCTTCAATACCCTGAAGTTGAGGAGGACTTGCTGCATATTCAACAAGCCGCCACGGTGCTGACACATCTCACATCCTCCACCGCATTGTCTCTTCATTTATTCTTTTACAGGCAGCTCCAGAATTCGCTCCATGGTGAATGAAATTATCTTGGGTGTCCTTCAGGAAAATAATGCAGGGCTTTTGGAGCGAGTGCGGGAGGTTCAAGGCAAATATGCCAGGTGGCCAGCACGTGAAGAACAAGTCATCGAGCTGTCATCTCCTCCTCAGGCTCGCCTGGCTGCAGACAGGCTCCTGCTTCGGTGAATAATGAACAGCCCCACAGCCTGCGGGGTGCTTGGAGCAGCCCTGGGATGCTGCTCTGAACACTGCTGCTCACCTGAGTGACACCTCCCTGTGGGGGCAGAGGGTGGCAAGGGGTTGGGAGCAACAGCCAGGGCCGCAGCCCCCAAACTGTGGGGGCTTCAGGGCCAAATTGGGGTGGCCATGCTGCAGGAGCAGGTCTGAGCACTGGAATCACAAACATGGTGACCCAAAGCGAGCCTGGACTGTGGCCACTGATGGCCACGGAGGTGGTGCTGGGGTTTCTTGGGGTTTTCTTGGGTTATTTTTACAAATAATGATCCTCTTCCTGTTTGCTGATTTAGGGACAGGCAGGAGGGCAGAGGACTAGCACCTGTAAACCACAGGGTGCCCTGCTAGGGATAAAATGCCACCTGGGTATCCTTGATCTCGGATCGGCTCTATACCCAAGGAAAACTGAGATTCCACATCCAGAGATTTCCCCCTCCACTCCCAGTGGAAGCATCCAGCAGCTCCATCCTGCTGAGAGCTGGAGAACCAGCAGCCAAAGAGCCTGAGCTTAGATTGAAAAAAACCCACCAAAATTCCATGTAAACTTTTCCTGCTTCCCCAATCTCTCCCTTTCCCATAGAGCTTCTGCTCTCCCCCTGCAACCACGTGTTTTCCACGGTTCCTGAGCCCCGGGGTGCTCTCAGTTATTTAACGTGAACGAACCTCTGCCTTTTGCGCAAACCTGAGCCCGAGCAACCGGGGAGAAAGTTGATCTCTGTGTTAATTTGGATTAGGGATGCACACACGCAGCAGAATAAAGCTGGGGCTGCGGGCTCCTCTCCCTGTGTAATTTGTTCTCCATTGTCAGCGTCGTGGTTGATCCCGAAATTACAGAGCCGGAGGAGTTATTCAACATGAGATGCTGGACATGAAAAGGGAGAGAGGTTCGGGAAATGACTGCCAGGAGAACATTTAAATCAGCCCCAAGATTACAGAGGCACAGAGCACAAAAGCACAAAAAACCAAGCTCCTTTGGTTTCCTTCCACCGTGTTTAAGTGTTACCTGAGAGGGAAAAAATCCTAAATGGGTTCAGGACGGTGAGGAACAGCCCAGGAATCTCCTGTCTCCAGCACAGCCCAGTAATTACCCTCAGAGCAGCACAGGTCAGGCATTCAGCACCCAGCTAATCCCTGGCCAGGAGCTGCATCAGCTCACCTGTGCCCCTGCTGCCTGGGAAAGTTTGGACTGGGGAGGAATTCATTGAATCATCCTAGAATGGTTTGGATTGGAAAGGCCTTCAAATCTCATCCAGTGCCACCCGCTGCCAGGGAGCACCTTCCACTGTCCCAGGTTCCTCCAAACCCCCAAATCCTACCTGGCCTGGGACACTCCCAGGGTTGGGGCACTCCCTGTATAGCTAGTGGTTCTATTTTTCTCTCCTTTCCAAGTATTTTTCTCCCTTTTAAGGCCTCCCTGCTGCTTTGCTCTGCCTGCACAGCAATTAAAGGCTGATGTAATTCCCATTTTCCCCCCAAATTTACAGTAAATCCCTGGGGATGGAGCCAGGTTTGCCAGTGCCGTTCCCCTTTCAGCAAAGCCAAGAAGCAGCCCCTCCACACTCGCAGCCAGAAGCATTTCCAAGGCCCCCAAATTCCTGGAAAATCCCAAATCCAGCCAATTTCTCCTCTGTCTCTCAATCAAATCAGAGTTTTGTGAGCCCACAGCCTGCCAGGGGGGAGGAAACCAGACCTTGCTATTGCTGTGAATGATATTTGGTGATAAGGAAATCTTTCAGCTTTACTTCCAATTATCTTTTTTTTTTTTTTTTTTTTTTTTTCAAATAGCAAGTTTTATCTCAAAAAGAATCAACTTTTCTCCACCTTTGAAGAGCAGAACCCTCCTGATATTCATTACATGACTCAGGTCCTTCCCTTTGATGGAAAACTTTGGATTAGAGGCAACATTCGGCATCCTGATTAGTGCGAATGTGACCTACCATTGCAACGAACAGAGTGTGCAAAAGAGTTTGCTTAGCAGAGCCAAGAGGAGAAAACAAACCCTTGATGGGCATTATCCAATGTAAAATACTTCATTTGTTAAAAGAAAAAAAGGAGGGGGAATAAACCCCAGCCAAAACGGGCGCCTTTTTCTTGCTAGAACTGCAGGACACCAGGCATATTCATCCCTTTGCCCCTCTGGATTTTCCTGCTTCTTCCTGGGCTTGAGTCCCAGAAATTCAAGTCCGAGTAGGTAAAAAAAAAAGTGCACATCCCTAAATGTGGCTCCTCAGTCCCAAAAGCCCAAGTTCCACTAAGGAGAAGAGCCAATCCAGGTATTTTTTAATTATTCCTGTGGCAGGGCTGTGCCCGGCTGTAGCTGTGTGGGAATAAGCAACAGCCACCCAACACCTTGAGTTGAGCATCCCGAGGGCATGGAGCGCAGACTCCAGCCCAGTTCCTGTCATTCCCAGGAAAACGAGCAGGTTTTAGCAGGAAAAGAGTCTCTGTGCAAGTTGGGCTCAATGTTTTTGTCCCTCGGGCCGCTCTGTGCCCACAGGGAAGCGTTCAGAGGCGCCGGAAAAACATTTATCCATAAAACCCGAGAACATCAAATACTCTTCCCTGCACACCCCACCTCCCCAAGCCAGCCTAGCTACTGGGACATCCTGATAGGAAGGAGCAGCGAGGACTGGGATTACATATTAGCCCGGGGCCAGGGATGGTTCCCGGACAGGAGGAAAGAGCAGCCGCTGTCCCGGTTAATGTGTAACAGCTCTCCCACCTCTCCCTCACCTTCTGCTTGCCAGCAGCTGCCAGGGCAGGCACCAAACCTTAGCCAGGCCCAGGCAGGGATTATGAGCCCCTCAGGGGGCACTGAGTGGGATGGGGGTGAGGGAGGGCCGGGCAGGATCCTGGTCCTGCCCCTGGGATCAGGGATGAGGGAAACCTGGGGCACTTTGCTCCTAGGCAAATCCTGAGCGGACCAAGTCCTGCTCAGAGCCCCCTGGCTCCCTATGCCTTCCTCAGATGTCTCCCACGAATCCATGTCCCGTTGCCATTCCTCAGCAGCAGATGTGGCTGTTTCCCTCCTCATCATCACCATCCTCCTCCTCATGTTCTCCCTTTCTGGCTGAACAGCTGTGGAAGGAATTTCCCTCAAGGTTGGGCTCCAAAGCACAGAGACCCCAGGAACAGATTTTATCCATCCTCCTACCCCACAGGAACCCCTGTTCTACTGGGGTTCCACTTTTCCTAACAGCCATTCCCACAGAAATGGAAGAACCTGGGAATGAACCCCTCCCAGCTCAGCTTCGAAGAGCCCCTGAAGTGTCTCTACCACTCTGTCACTTGGGATGTGGCAGGGTTTCCCAGGAGTGTCCTTGGAGCACGTGGCACTGCTGACCTGCTCCAACTGGGATCCACCGTGGCACACAGGGAACTCCTGGGAGGGTCAGCAGCCAACGCTCCCACCAAGGTTTTCCATGTGGAAGCCATTAGTGATGGGCAAGTTCAGATGGAAAATGAGCCAAGCAGCACCCTGATCTCCCAGAGCATCAGAGAATCCTGAACGGAATGAAATATCCTGAGCTGGAAGGACCGCCAGCATCATCCATTCCAGCTCCTAGTCCTGCACAGACACCCCAACAATCCCACCCTGAGCATAACTGAATTGGGTTGGAGTCATGGCCATTCCCTGGGGAGCCTGTTGAGTGCCTGACCACCCTCTGGGTGAAAAAAATTTTCCCCGATATCCATTCTGAACCTTCCCTGTGGCCGTGTCTCCACTAGGGACAACATTGGTGCCAACCCCACCCGGTCCCTTCCCAGGAAGCCACCGGCTGGGGTTGATGCCACCACTGCGGTGGTCCCCTGGGTACAGCACTCCCACCAGCAGCCTGGCTGATCCTGGCTGACAGTGATCCCCCCTCACATTCCCACCACTCTGGGGGTCCGGGCGTCAGGAGATGGACGCGTGATTGATGGGGCGCCCGCGATACGGCACGAGCGCTCCTTATCTGTGCCTCGCCGGTGGCTCCGCGTCGCTCCCAGGGTTTACGGCGTCGCTGTCACTTGGCTTGCCTTTTTTTTTTTTCTTTTTTTTTCCCCCCCCCCCTCCTTCTTGGGTTTTCCCACCAGAGAATCTGTTTCACCTGCAGGATTTGTGGAGTTGGGTGAAGCGTCCCAGGGAAAAGTCATCATCTGTAGGTGGGTAGGTGGAGTTGGAACAGATGCTTTCCATGGCAAGAGGCTGTGAGCTAAATCCATCCAGAGAAACTTCCTGAGGGATTCTGAGCCCAACACTGCAGTGGTGAATTCCATCCAAAAAGTTGAGTGTGCGTGGCAGGACCAGGGTTGGCTGCGGAGACAAGAGGGAAGGAGAAAGCCACTCCAAGTGGGAATGTCATCGGTGTCACCAAGGCATCCTCACACTCCCTCTGCTTCCCCGGGAACATGGGCATCCACTTGGAAATGCTGGGAAGTGTCCCCTGCTCTGCCAGACAGGTGAGACAATGCCGAGGCCACAGTGTCCCCATGGTGTCCCCAAAATTGTTGTTGTCACAGGACCCCCACAGCCTCCCGTGGGCACGCATTAGTGTACAAGCTGCTATCCCAACCTGGGGCTGCTGTGTCGCCACCAGCTCCCACCAGCACCTGCTCCTGCTCCATCCCAGGGCAACATCCAGGAAAAAGCAGAATGACATGAAATAAAATGAAATGCAATTCTATATTTTGCAAACTGAAGAGTAGGTGCCCACTTCCAACTGAAACCCAGCTGGATGGGGCAATCCCCATCTCCCTCTGCACAGGTTTCCTCCTTCCCTGCCCTGTTCCAGGTGCCAGGAACAGGAGCTGGAGCAGATTGTGCAGTGTTTTCAGCTTGGGACAGCCCATGGCCATCTGTCACCCCCAGGTGTGCACCTGGCCCAGAGCAGGAATAGGGCTTGGGCTCCTCAAACACACCGGGGTGGTAACGTGGGGTGCTGCCCCAGCCCCTCAGCCTGCTCCAGTCTCCTCTCTCACATTCCCAGCTCTGGTGGACTGGGAATCTTTTTAACTCCTTCTGCAAACCAGGCTGGAATAAGGAACTCAGCCCAGTCTTCCCAATTCCAGCTCTTCCCTGCTGTGTCCTGGTGCTGCCTTCCCAAGCTCTGCACTTGGGGCCCTCTGGATTCCTTTACTTCTGGGAAAGGGCTGTGGATGAAAAGTGGAAATACACCCATTCGACCAGGGAATTTTGGGGGTGTTTCACCCCACCTAGGCATTCCAAGCGCAGAGCTCCCAGGTTGCTCCTAGGACACAAAGAGGCACCAGTGGGCTCTGCTCAAGAGGAGTTGACTGGCTGAAAATACCACCCCATCATGAGGTTGAGCCCATCCCAGCCTCCCCAGACTGGAGTCCAGACTTCCCACCTTCACCCAAACCCCTCCAGGAGATTCGGCATGGGATGTTTGAAGAGCAGAAAGGACAAAATTTCCAAGGTTGAGTGAAACTCGCTTCACTCTCTTGTCCCCGGCCCTGCTGGTTTGTTTCAAGCATGTCTGGGCCATGGTGAGATCCACTCACCAGGTGCCAAAATGCCCTCAAAGTAAAAATAATTAATAAAAATGGGTATATTAATAAAATAGGGAGTTTTTATTCATAACATACGAACTGGTTTACAGCACAGCCCAGGTTTTACAGCACAATCTGGGGCAGCTGTCCCAAGGAACACATGTGGGGCCCCAAATGCAGCTCTTGCTCCCTTGCTTCTTCCTGCACTTTCCCTCCTTCCTGGATGAGGCGAGACAGGAGCTGGAGCTAGTTTATAACCAAACTTCCAGAGTTCCAAACCCTCTGGACAGCATACCCCTAGGGATGGAGTCAGACGTGTCCTGAACATCCAACCTGAATTTCCCGTTGTGAAAGAAGCGAAGACCCTGCAGATTTATGCAAATGAGGATTCTTTATGCAAATAAATATGTCTGCAAATCACCGTCGTTTGATTGGTATTTTTATGTGGGTGACATAAAATTACAGCATTATTTTCTCGCTCAGTTTCACTCCCTCGCCCAGCAATCCATGCGCTTTGTCCAAACAAAACAAGCTTGGCAAAGTTATTAATTGCCTGGAACGAGATCTTTATTGATTAGTGTGGGGATCAATCGCTTTATCTGTGGGCAGCTCTGCTGGAGCTGCCTGTGACCAGGGGATTTCACTGTGCCATATCTGCCCTGGCCCCTGGGATTTTCACACAGGACTCCAAGGTCTTTCCAGGAACGGGACAGGTGTTAGGGGGGAGCCAGGTCAGGTGGGATGGAGAAGTGGCTCTGTCGCCTTTCCTCTACCTTCAGCAGCCAGCAGTGATGCCCCCATTTGTGTGTCACCCGCAAAGCCTTGGGAAGGGACATGGGATGCCCAGGAAGCCCTTGCGGCCAGCTCTCCATCCTCTCTGGAATCCCAGTGGGATCGTACCTTTGGCAGGAGCCTCCTGCAACCGAGGGCCGCTGGGAAGAGGCCACAGCACCAGGCTTAGGATGTTTAGGAAAATGTACTTGGGCACGTGGGGTGTTTTTTTGGGTTTTCCAGGAGCTGGACTCGATGAGCCTCATCTCAGGATATTCCAGCATTACACGAACGCTCTTCATCCTTCAGGGAACCACCCTCCATCACCAACTCCATCATCTTTTCTTCGCCTCCCTTTAAAATAATAATTATATTAAAAAAAAAAAAAAAAAGTTAAAACCCGAAAAGGACCCCAGAAAAGGGGGGCAGGGGAGGGGGCAGCGCCCGGAGGTGGCCGTGGCAGCGCAGCTCTGATCTCCCGCACACCGGCGCTATCAGCGGCCGGATCAGGCGCGTATCTAATGTAAACGAGCCTCCCCACATCAATAACGTGCCACATCTGGCTGTTTGGCTGCGCGGCGCCCTGGCTACCGAGCCATCCGCGCACGGCGAGCGGGCGGCCCGGGCTGGGGGGAGCGCAGCAGCCGGGCTGTGGGAGGGGGGGGTCGGCGGGGGCCGCAGCCAGCGGCTCCTCTGGGGAAGGGGGGCCGGAGGGAGGGCTCTGCCCCCCGGGGGGAGAGAGGGGCCGGCTCAGCCTTAAAAGAGCCACCCAGGAACCGGAGTGTTTGCGCTTCTTCCCAATTTATGGCTGCGGAGCATATGGCCGGTGTTCCGCCCGGCGGCAGCCGCCGGGGAGGGCAGCGAGCGGCGCGGGGGATGTGAGGCCGGAGGGACGAGGAGCGGCCCCGGCACACGGCGGAGACAATGCGGGACGCGGGGGCCGGCCGCCGGAGCCCCCCATCCTAAGGACCCCCCGCCTCGGGACCCCCGGCCAGGTGAGCCCCGGGAGGCGGCGGGGGGACCCTCCCGAGCGGGGACCCCTGCCCAGGTGACTCCCCGAGGAACGGCGGGGGGAGGGGGTGGGACGCTGCCGCCGAGGGACCCCCGCTCAGGTGAGTGCCGGGGGGCGGCGAGGGGCTCCCCCGGCGCAGGGACCCGCCCAGGTGAGCCCCGGCAGGGAGCGGGGAGACCCCAGGCTGGAGCCCCCGGCCGGGTTAGCCCCGGGGGAAGAGGGGACAGAGGGGTCACCGGGGGCGGGAGCAGCAGGTGGGAAGGGGCTTTGGAGGGCGGAGGGGTCCGCGCAGGTAGGAGTTTGTGCCGAGCGCTGAGAGGCCGCGGCCCCGACCCCGACGGCGCGGCTACGACCCCGCCACGGCCACGGGTGGGCGAGGGGCCGGGGCGGTCTGGGGCCGGGGGGGGGGCCCGGGGCTCTCCCCCCTGCCCCGGCCGCAGGACACTTCTCGGCTGCGACGGCAGAGTCCGCCAGAGGACCGGGAATGACCGGGACTGCCCCCGCTCCTGCGGTGCCCCCTCCTCCTTCACCCCTTCCCTTCCCTGCCCGTGCCACTCGTGCGCTCCCGGCTCGGCTCCAGATCCGGGGCTTTTGGAGCCGAGCCCACGCGGGTGGACTCGTCCCCCCACCCACCCCACCCCTCGCGGGGCGTGGGGGCACCGGGGGCTGTCACGGGGGCTCCCCACACCCTCCACTCGCGACACGCAGCCGGTGGTGAAGCGGGCGCCGAGCCCTCCGCGGAGTGCGAAGTGAATTCAGATAAGAGAGTAAATCCCGGCGCACTCCTTTCGCCCCGGGGCCAGCGGGCCCCGCGTTTCCTGGCCGAGGAGAAAAAAATCATTTCTGACAAAGCTTAATCTCGTTGGGACACGTTTAATCATTAGAGACGGGGACGGGCAGAGCAGGGGGGCTCCGGGGGGCCACCCCGGTTTGTCCGCCAAATAAACCGGTTTAGAATAGACTGGAAAGGGGAAGGGAGCCTCGGGCAGGACTTACAGCTCCCCCCGAGCGCAGGGAGGGAATTAAATAAGACAAAATATGGGTCGGGGGGCTGCGGGCTGCCGGCTTTGTGCCTGTACCCCACTGTCTCCATCACTATGGGCAATAATTTCCAAAATCTCATTAAAGTGCATTTATCAAAGCCCTAACATGTGCCCTCCGGCTCTGCCATAACCCCACCGTCCCCCAGGGAGCGGGGAGGGGGGAAAATCCCAATTTCTATGACAATTCGCCACCTCGGGAGCTTGGCTGCGGGGCAGATTCACATCTAGAGATTTATAAGGAATATCGGTGAATTGGAAGGATTTCTCCGCCTTTGAAGCTTCGGGGGGAAGGAGATAGAGCAATCGTGAGAATAGGGAAGCTCATTTAGATTCCTATGTCCTGGAGTAGAATTAATTGTCTGCTGGAGAAAGGCAGGCCGGCGCCGGGATTTTGGGGGACGGCGGGGGCTTTCCCTGGATCTTCCATAGGGTATGCTGCTGCTGACTCCCTTCCTGCGTGAGGTGTAATCTTTCCCTTTTCCCCCCCCCCCCCCCCCCCTTTTTTTTTTTTTTTTTCCTTTTCTTTCCCCCAAAACATCCTTAACGCCTTTGCCAATGCCATTTTTTTCCAGCCAGGAAACCAGCCGGGAATTTCAGCCCGCAGAAACTCCGTTACAATTAAGTTCCTGTAAGCGTCGGAGGATGCGGGAGGCTCCGGTTCCCCTTGATTTTAGGAAATGCGATTTTTTTTTTTTCCCCCTCTCTCTCGCTCCCTGGCCGGGCTGCCGGTGTGCGAGGCAATCCCGTGGCGTGGGCTCTGTGCCCACGGCCTGACGTGGCCGGTCCCCCCCGAGCAGGAGCCGCTGCCGAGCAGCAGCAACAGAATCTCCTCGCCAGCTGGAAAATGTGCTCCGTGAGCGGCTCTCGGGGGCGGGGGGGGTGGGTTATTTCGCTGCGATCGTTTTATTCTGATTTTTTATCATTTTGGTTTTATGTTTTTACGGCCAAGGAGAGCAGTCCCCTTTCATGTGGCGGCTCTGCTTTCCTCCGCCACACTTTAAAACAAAGAGGGTGTTACTTACAGGGATGCTCCCGAGGTGAAGCTCCTCTCGACAATTACCAGGACACGGGCTGCTCTTCCCTTTCCCCATTCATTCCAAGTGGATCTCATTCTAGGAGATAAAATCAACCTGTCCCTTAACAAAGGCTTTGTATGGGCTCCGCTAATCCGGGCCGAGCGGCAAGGTGCAGCCCCCCGCTCCGTTTGTTTATTTGAGGGAAGGGGAAACAATATCTCGCATCTTTGGCTCCATCAAACAATAAATTGATCCACTTGTCGGCCGTTCCCGGAGCCGCGGAGCGGGAGTGGGAATGTAGACTGGCTCTAGTCTCGGGCAGGGAGGGAGGGAGAGCGGCAGGCTGCTTCCCAAAACCCTTTCCTGCCTTTCTCCCTAGAATATATGTTATCGGTAATACCATACTGTATTATGCGATACGTGCGTGGGATCCCGCTCGGTGGAGAAGAGAACAGAGTTGGGGGCGCCGCCGGCTCACAGCAGAGGGGGAACCCTTGAGGGGAACGGTACCCTCGGGCCGGGAGGAGAAAGGCGAGGAAATGGCTTAAAACCAGCTCCATGAGTCACCCGGCGGCCGGGCCCACGCGTGACTGCGGGTAGCGGCTCGGGGGGCCGCCTTCCCCCTCCTATCCCTACGGGTTGTCCCTTCCCCGATCCCAGAAAACAGAAAAATCAGCTTCAACCCCGCGGTCGAAGGGCGGGGAGAGTGAGCCACCCGTGAATCGGTCCCCGTGAGCAGAGCCGCTTGTCCCCGAGGGTCGCCACTCAGCCCCGCCGTGCGCGCCAAGGGATGTGGCAGGAGGGTCCCACGCCCCCCGGCCTTGTCGCCACGTGTCCCAGCGCTGGAGCATCCCCTCCACGCGTGCGACCAGCCGGGGGTCGGGGGGGACGCGGGGTGGTGGCCCCGCGGGTGCTGGGGAGCGACAGGGCACCAAGGCCACCGGGGGACGACCCCCCGGCTCTGTCGCGACACTGTCGGGTTGTCACCCCACGCAGAGTCACCCCGGTGCGGGGAAGCGTCCCGGCCCCGCGACCCCTCGTGACGTCAAAGGGCCCGCGCAGCTCTGACGTCATACACCCGCCGATGACGTAACGGTGTCCCGGGCGGTTCCCGAGGTCCGCGCCTGGGGAGGGGCCGCGATCCCCCGGGGCTGTGTCCGGCCTCTTCCTCCTCCGGGCCCCACGTCCCCAGGGCTCTGTGGGGCGCTCTGCCCGTGCCTTCGGGCTGGGGTGTGGAAGTGTTTACCATCATCATCATCATCATCATCATTATTATTATTATTATTATTATTATTATTATTATTATTATTACTACCACTACTAAACGCTGCCAGCCCCGCGGCACACGGCCCACGTCGGCTCTGCCCTTCCCTCCCCGGGGCTCTCCCTCCTGTGGCTATCGCGATTTTCACCGTTCTCTCTTGCTCTTTTTAACCCCTGGGTGAAATTAAACCCGAGCCGAGCCGGGGGGGGCGGCCCAAGTCCATGAGTAGCCCCAAAATTCAGTGAGAATTGGAGGTATCGGCGCGGGCGCGGGGCAGAGGAGCGGGCGGGGGCCGGCCTGAAGGGGTTCCCTCGATATCGAGGAGGACTCCGCAATGGATGAAGAGATAGCCATTGAGTGCGGTTGAATACCATGACAACTAGGAACAACCTCAGATTTATTCCCAACAGTTAGGGCGCGCTGAAAGAGGGCGTCAATCACGTATTATTTCGCCACTGAAATAAATGCAAAAACTGCGCCGAGACAAAGGGTTCCAACAGGAGCCGGACATTTGTCTACATTGCGGACATTGTCCCCAGCTTAGCAGTCGGGTTGTATTTGTGTTTGCGCGGGGCCGACCACCCAGGATGCGCGCAGGGGCTCGCTTAAAAAAAAAAAAAAAAGGGAAAAAAAAAAAAAGGGAAAAAAAAAATCCCTGGGCATTGTCAGCCACATCACATACTTTATGGGAGGCAAGCTGGGGGTTGGGGCAAGAAAAGTGGGGAGAGCAGCAAGGGAGAGGAGGGGAAGGTGCGAATCCATTGATGGGCGCAGAGGAGGAAGGCAGATGCGGCGGCTCCCCAGCGCGACCGGCGGCGTTGCGGCTGCTTCCCCCCCAAAAAGGGAAACTTGGGCAACTTTTCCTGACCAGAGATGAGGGGGGGTGGGGGGGGAACCCCTTCCCAGATTGTCCAAACCCCGTGCCCCGCAACGACCCGCACATCTCCATCGCCCCGGCGCTCCAGTCCAGCCCGGGAAAGGCGCAGGGAAGGCAAAGGGGTGGAAAACAAGAGAAATGGGAAAGGAATGGGAAAGCAAAATGAAAAGAGATAAGGAAGGAAGGAGGGAAGGAAGGGAAGGAAGGAAAGGAAAGAAAAGAAGGAAAGGAAGGAAAGGAAGGAAAGGGAAGGAAAGGAAGGAAAGGAAGGAAAGGAAGGAAAGGAAGGAAAGGAAGGGAAGGAAAGGAAGGAAAGGAGGGAAAGGAAGGAAAGGAAGGAAAGGAAGGAAAGGAAGGAAAGGAAGGATGATCCGGAGCCCGCCCCGTGAAGGTGTGCAAGGCCAAGGCTCCTCGGCAGATTCAGAGGACAGGAGAAAGGATAAAAGGAAATGCAAATAAAAGTTGGTGTCAGAGGGAAGTTGGTGGGGGTCTCTGCATCCCGTGCCGGGCAGGGCGAACCCCCAGGGCCGCTCTGTGGGCCCCGCGGC
Organism: Certhia americana; assembly: GCA_018697195.1. Lineage (NCBI taxonomy): Eukaryota > Metazoa > Chordata > Aves > Passeriformes > Certhiidae > Certhia > Certhia americana. Next base: position 111,388,779 of record CM031859.1, read on the forward strand.
CGGGAAGGCAGCGAGCTCCGTCGGGCCGGAGCCGAGCGCGGCTGTGTGCGAGCGTGGTGACACCTGGGGTGCCGGCATTCCCTTGGGAAGGAACCCCTGCTTTGCCCATCTCCCTCCTTCCGCAGGTCCTGAAAAAGGAAGAAAGGGAAAAAAAAAAAAAAAAAAAAAGATAGAAAAGAAAAAAAATTCAGTCGTGTATGAGTCCATCGGGCTGCAGCCCATCGCATGATCCCCAACGGGCTGGATTCATTCCCCTGGAAGAAGGTGGCAAAATCAATGAGCCCTCTTCAAATAAGCACACACTCCCCACCCCCCTCCCCAATAATCACCTCCCGGATCTCGCCGGGTCGCGCCTGACGATCGCGTTTTGCCAGTTCGCTTAATTTCGGAGCAAACTAGAATCAATTACTCGCTGTTTAATTTCCAGCGCTCATCCCTAAGCCCCAACCAAAATATTGACCTAGGCGGGTTAGATAAGTTGGGCTCTTGCCATCTGAGCCGACTTGGTCCCGCGCGGGGCCGGCGGTGCGGGGCGCGCTGCCGTGGGAACATCCCCCCCCCCCCCCCCCAGGTTTGTTTTCTTTTTTTAATTTTTTTTTTTTTTTTTTTTTTTTAATTTTCTTCCCTCGCTCGGCGGAAAACACGGGTGGAAAACACACACTTTGGAGCGTGCGGAGCGTCGGGCTGGTGCGGAGCCCTTTGTATGTAAATAGTGCCCTTAAAAAAACCTGGGAAGTCGCCCCCTCCCTCCTCTCTCCCTCCCTCCCTCCCTCCCTCGCCCCCCCCCTCCCCCCCCCGCGCCGAGGGCCCACCCCGCGCCGGTAATTAACTGACACGTTATACCACTCATCACCAATGGTGGAAGCTCGGAGCTCGCCCAAAACCCGCAATTTCACATCTGCAAACACTGTCTTCATCCACTTGACTTCCAAGACCCGCCCACACGTGGCCAACCTTTCCTGGGTTTAATGTAGGTTTTTTTTTTTCTCCCTTCTCTCGGCAGGTTCATGTGTGGGGACCAGCCTTATATGGACTCCGCACTCCAGCAATGGCTCGGGATTTTCCAGCGGCAGGCGCGGGTTCGGCGCGGCTGAACAAGATCCAGAAGTGATCAAGTGAATTTTTTTTTTTTTTTTTTTTTTTTTTTTTTTTTTTTTGTGTCTCTTCCCTCTTTTTTTTTTTTTCCCTGGAGTTACAAACTATTCCCGAAACCAGCTGCTGCTCCCGCTCTCGGAATTTTCCCCCGTGGCAGAACAACCACCACCGCCGAGACCCATCGCTTCTCCCGCACAACCCCCGCCGCTTATTTTTCTATAAATCCATATTATTATTAATTTTTTTTCCCCCTTCTCCACGCGTGCCGTGCCCCCCCCCCCCCCCCCCCCCCGTCCCTCCCCGTCCGTGTCCCTGCGCAGTGTCGTTGTCGCCGCTCAGCGTGTGCGTGCCCAGCCGTGACCCGGCGGCTCGGCCAAGCTGCGGCTCCAACTTTCCCAGGCGGAATTTGGCCGGAACATGTCTCTGACCAACACAAAGACGGGCTTCTCGGTGAAGGACATTTTGGACCTCCCCGACACCAACGATGAGGACGGCTCGGCGGAGGGCGGCGAGGAGGAGAGCGAGGTGCCCGAGCCGCCCAGGAAAGCGGGAGTTTTGGGACAAACCCCCTTGGACACTGTTCCGACGCTGCCTTTGAAGAGCCCTTTCTATGATAACAGCGATAATCCCTACACGCGCTGGCTGGCGAGCGCCGAGGGCATCCAATACTCCCGTGAGTGCCGAGGGGACGGGGCAGCGGGAACAGGGGACCATGGGAGGGGGGGAAATGGGGGAAGGATGCGGCGTTGGGGACTCACGGCTCGTCCCGGCCGCGGACGGGGCAGCGTCGCTTCCAGCTGGGAGCTGGGGGCCATGCATGGATGGATGGATGGATGGATGGATGGATGGATGGATGGATGGAGGGGGGGGGGGGGGGGGGCCCCCCCCCGCCCGGCCGGGGGGGGGGGGGGGGGGGGGGGGGCAGCGGTGGGGCTCCCCCCTGGCCCGTCCCTCCCCACTGACCGGGCACGGCTTGTCCGCAGTGCACGGGCTGGCTGCCAGCGGCGGCGGCCAGGACCCCTCGGCCAAGTCCCCGGAGCCGTCGGCCGACGAGTCGCCCGACAACGAGAAGGAAGCGGCGGGCGGCGGGGACGCCGGCAAGAAGAGGAAGAGGAGGGTGCTCTTCTCGAAGGCGCAGACCTACGAGCTGGAGCGGCGGTTCCGGCAGCAGCGGTACCTGTCGGCGCCGGAGCGGGAGCACCTGGCCAGCCTGATCCGCCTGACCCCCACGCAGGTGAAGATCTGGTTCCAGAACCACCGCTACAAGATGAAGCGGGCGCGGGCCGAGAAAGGTATGGAAGTGACTCCTCTTCCCTCGCCGCGGCGGGTGGCCGTGCCGGTGCTAGTCAGGGACGGCAAGCCCTGCCACACGCTCAAAGCTCAGGACTTGGCAGCCGCGACGTTTCAGGCGGGCATCCCGTTCTCGGCGTACAGCGCGCAGTCCCTGCAGCAGCACATGCAGTACAACGCGCAGTACAGCGCGGCCGGCAGCCCCCAGTACCCCACAGCGCATCACTTGGTACAGGCGCAGCAATGGACTTGGTGAGGGCTGCGGGCCCCCCACGCGCGCCCCTACACGCCCCGAAAACCGAGGGAAACACAGAAAGAACAGGCACAGAACGAGAGAGTGAAGGAGACAGACTGATGCTCCAAAAATAATAACGAAAACAAAACAAAACAAAACAAAAAAAATCGAAACTGCGGGGGAAGGAATGGCGAGGGAAACGCTATTATTATTATTATTATTATTGCTATTATTATTATTATTATTGCTATTATTATTATTTTTTTCCCTCTGCCGTTTCTTTTCCCCTCCATTTTTTTGGGGGGGGGTCGGTTTCATTTCGGGGGGAGGCGGGGGGTAAGGGAGGGGAGGTGTTTTTTGTGCGTCATTGTTTACAGAAATTTTTTGCGCCATTCAGAGTGGTCCTGTCTACCTACAACTAAAATAAAAGAGCAAAAGGGGAGGGAGGGGGGGAGATGGAGATCGTCAGAATTACGAAAAAAAAAAAAAGAAAAAAAAAATAAAGAATAAAACCCCCCCGCTGCTCCTGTGATTTTGTGAGGAACGGGGGAGCGGCCGCCTGGCGGGGCACCCCAAAAGGGGAGCTCGGGCGCTGCCCTTCGAGCGCGATTTGCGGCCCCGACAGCTGCTAGCGGGGGTGTTTTTACACCTTGCCGCGGTCGTTGTCGCTGCCGTGAGCCGCTGCCGGGCCGCTCCGTTAGCTCTCTCCAATTTGGGGGTCGCCTCAACCATTCCCGAGCGGAGCATAAAGCCCCGCGGCCGCTGAAACCTTCCCGGCCCGGAGAGCGGCCCCTTGTGCACCCCTCGCCCCGCCCCGGCCTCCCCGTCATTTATTGCGAATTTTCTTTTTTTATTTTTTTTTTTTTAAAGCTGCGTTTCGAGGAAAAATAGTAGAGAAGGAACTGATAACAACGATGGAAAGGTTTCGTGCGACTTCTCGTCGCGGCCGCCGCCCCGCATCCCTCGGCCCAGCCCTGCTTGGGGCCGGCCGGGTCCCCGCGGGGTGACACGGTCCAGCGGGGCCCCACGCACCCCCCTCCACCCGCCGGGCTTCTTTTTTTCGGGGAAAATCGGCTTTTTTTGGTGGGGCCAGTCGGCTTCATCCAGCCGGTGAAAAACGGGAGCGGGGAGAATTTATATTTTCTTATTTTCTGTCTGTGGTTGCGCTTTTCTACTCCTCTTTGCTGCTGAGATTTGGGTACCGGCATCGCCCCGGTGCCCCCTCCCCAGGCTGGGGGACCTGCGAAAAGGAGGGAAAGTGAAATTTCGGGTCAGCCCTCGGGGGATGCGCCAGGCAGGGCAGAGGAAAGGGTTAACACGGGAAGAACCCCCCCAAAAAATCGAAGGAGGAGGGAGAGGGGACAAGAGGGAGGCGAGGCGGGGCTGGGCGGCTCTGCCGGGCTGTAGCGGGGACCGGGACCGAGCGGGTTGCGGCAGAGCAGCGGCTCCCTCGCCCGCCCCTGCGGCTTTCAGGCTGCTAAAGATGCTTCAAAAAACCGAAACCAAATCCAAACAGGCTTTTGTCCGGAGCCACGGGGCCGGTTCAGCGTCCGCCCCGTCCCGCGGGTCTGAGCCCGGCCAGAACGGGGCAGTTCAATGCCAAAGATACGATCGGTACCGGCCCCGCAGCATCCCCAATCCTGCAAAATCCCGGCCCTCCAACATCCCGGCGCCGCCGATCCCGGCGCTCCTCTCCGCCCCAGCGCATCTTGCGCCGGCCACGGGTCGCCTCTCAGCCTCCGCGCCGCCGCTGGGCTCTTTTATCTTTTTCGCACTTTTTTCCTTCCCTCTTTTCCTACCCCTCCTTCCTGCGCCTCCTATCCCCGAACCACGAAGGCTCCTCAGCCGCACCCGTTCCGCGGGGCAGCCGCTTCCAAACCCTGGGAAGCTCCGCTGCTGTCCCAGACTCGAGGGGGGACACGGTGGCGAGTGCCGGTTTTCCCTTCTCCAAACCCGGCGGAGAGATGGAAAACTGTCACTTTTTGATTCTTAGTTATTTTTTTTTTAATTAATTAAAAAAACCCCAACAATTCCCCCCATTTTTTTTTTTTTTTTTTTTTTTTTTTTTTTTTCCCTCCTTCCCCTCGAGCTGTGCCGAGTCTATCAAACCAGTTGTGTGGCCCTAACCTCCGTGGCCTTATATCTGCCGTGCCGCCGGGCCAGTCTATCTTTGCACAATATACAGTAGACTTCAGAGAGCAGCACAATGGGGGAGGCAGGGAGGTGAGCATGTTAGAGGCGTGCATATTAACGAGCCGCGGCCAAAGGGAGCCAAAGGAGCCGACGAAAAACCGGGAGAGACGGTGCGGGAGGAGGGGACGGCGTCCCTGCGCTTCGCCTGCCTAGGCCTTGGCTGTTTTTTGGGGGCTCGGCATTGATGCGGAGCGCGGAGTCAGGGAGCGGTGTCCTCCGCGTTTTGTTCGGGCTGTCACTCGCTCTCATTGTTCGGCATGTTCTACATGTTGTATCCCATATGGCCAGCTGGGCCGGGGACCCCTGACAAAACTCAAATTGTGCCCAGCTTTCAAAACCAGCATTGTTGTCTGTGAAAGGCAGGCGAATTAAAAATTCGTGCTATATCTATTCTGGAAAAAAAAAAAAATAAAAAAGAAAAAAAAAAAGAAAAAAAAAAAACACGGGGCGCAAGGAAAAAGAATCCCGCTCTCTTCCCTCCCTCTTTGAAGGCCAACAGAGACTCTCCTCTTCTCCTGACAAGTTTCTCTCTCATTTCACAGGAAATTGCCCCCCCGCTCCAAAGCCCCGAGTGCGTTCCCCCGCAGGAGCCCGCGGAGCTGCGCTGCGCGGCCGCGCTGCGGCGCGGAGGCCGGGGGAAGAACAAGGCTGCATTGAGGGAGGGCTGGGCTGCAGCTGCCTCCTCCCTGCTCGGTCCGGCCGTACCGCCAGCCCGGCTGGCACGTCCCGCTGCCTCCCGGAGAAACGGCCCTTTCTTGTCCGTGCTCCTGGTTGTGCAAGGCGGGCGGCCGAGGGAGGGAGGGAGGGAGGGAGAGGGAGAGAGGGAGGGACAGAAATTATAACGAAAAAGAAAAGCGAAAACGAAAATGGAAAAGAAAAAGAAAAAAGCAAAAGAAAAAGAAAAAAGAAAAAAAAAGCAAAAGCAAAATAAATAAATAAATAATTTTTTTAAAGATACGAAAGGAAAGGGGGGAAGAAAATAACGAAAATGGGGCGAATGCGAAGAAAGAAAGCAGGAAGTAAAAGAGGAAAAAAAGTTGAAGAGGAAAGCGATGAAAAGGGTGGAGAAAGGAAATAGAAAAATGTAAAGGAAGAGGAAGAAGAAATAACGGAAAGGGAAAAAAAAAAGGAAAAGAAGAGAAGAGAAAAGAGGGAAAAGGAAAAGATAGCAAAACAAAAGAAGAAAAGGTGAAGGAAGAAAAAAATCATCTGAGAAAGCAGAAAAAGAAAAATAACGGACGGGAAAGAAATCAGGGGAGAAAAGAGAAAAAGAACCGGGAGAAACCCCCAGCCCGAGCATCCTCCTCGCCTCAGGAGGGCCGGGGGTGCGCAGCGCTGCGCGGGATCGTTGCGGTGCCCGGAGCGGCTCTGCAGGGCTCGGACGAGGCTTTCCCGGGGGACACCGGCCCCTCCGGCCCCCGGCAGCCCGGCCAGCCCCTCTCGGCCGCCAGGGCGAGGCTGGGTCGCGACACGGCCCGCGGGTGACAATTTGGGGCGGTGGGAGTTCAAGCCGAGCTTCAGGCCCCGCTCCGTTTCCTTTTCCCCCTGGTTTTCCCTGTTTTCTCCGGGACGCCCCGGTCCCCGCTGAGCCCCGCCGTGACTTCCCCCCGTCCCCTATTGACTGTAGGGCTTAGGCGGCGGCGCTGTGGGTTTTTCGGGGCTGCTCGAGGAGCCGCTCAAGGGGAAGCTAAGCCAATATTTACCGACCGCGAGGGCAATTCTCGGCGGGGTTCATTAAGGAGATTGGGGGGGGGGGTGTGTGAAAATGCTGCGGGGGGACCCGGGGGAGGGCGGCGAGGAGAGACCCCGGGCCGTGTTCCCGGCAAACAAGAGCCCCCAGGCTCCCAGAAAAGCACCCCTGGAGGGGTTCCTTGCTTCAAACGAGGGGCTGGGATTGATTTCTTTTGCGAGGACCGTGTTTTCCGCGGCCCCCCGCCCCCGAGCCTGCCCGGCGGCCGCGGGGAGGCAGCAGAGCCCCGCGGAGCCCGGCGCTGGACGGGGTAGAGGCTGCGGTGCCCCTCGGCCACCCCGGGCATGGCAGAGCGGGGGACCCCCAGGCGCCGTGTCCCTGTCCCCAAAGCCCCCCCAAAGCCGGGCTGACCGCACGGCGGCGCTGCTGGATAAGGGAAGCGCCGTCGGGGCCGCCTCCGGGACCCCGCGGGGAGGGGACCCTCGCACCCGCACGGTGACACGGAGAGGAGGGACGGGCCGCGGGAGGGATGCGGACAGCCCCGGGGGGGGGGGGCAGGGGACGGCTCCCCCAGCCCCTGCCTCGCCCAGCTGAGGGAGGAGCGGCCTTAGCCCTAAACCGACGGGTCTGGGGACATCGCTTGGAAATTCAGCGCAGAGCTCGGGGTCTGACAAGGTTTAGCCCCTGACCCTCATGGGAGGCAGGAACATCGCAGCAGCAGGGACTGCTGCCACCCCTCAAGCTCCCCAAGCCCCCGGACCCCATCTTTGGAACAAGCAGGGTGTCCCCAAACCCCGGGCAAGGTTTGGTGCTCGGCGCTCGCCCTTTCCGTGCCGGAAGACAAACGAACCCAAAGCCAGGACAACGTGGAATTCCGGACAGCGGGACAGGATGAGGCAGCGCACCCGCGGCTTCTTCCCGGTGCTGCCGCCCCACAGGGACGGCCAAAGCTCCCTCCCTGCACTGGGGACACTGAGGGCACTGGGGACATTGCAGCCTGCGCTCCAAGACGAAACCAGGCACCTGGGCACGGCAGGTGAGTGCCTCAGGACAGCCCTGTGCTCTTCCCTCACCAGGTGATGCCTCCCTGAATTTTGGGTTGCATTCAGTGCTGGCGAATTGTCTGCATTTTACGCAATACCGTTAATTAACGGTAATTATGTAGAAAATCAGGGACTCTCCGATGAGAGAGACACAGCAGAGACCCTTGCCTTCAGCTCCCCCATGGCCCTTGCAGGCAGTAGCCTCCCTCTCTCCCTCTTTCCCTCCCTCCCTCTTTCTTTCCCTCCCTCCCTCTCTCTCTCTCTCTCCTGCCCATGGCTGTCACAAGTTATACCCACCTCCTCTCCCGCCCCAGTATTTAAATAACCAGTAGACTCGGAGAACCTGGGATGCTCCAGCTGCAAAGGACAAGCACTTGATCAGGAAGAAAAAAAAAAAAAAGGATTTAAAGGTGCAAAGTGGTTGGGCACAGCATCCTTCCCTTCCACAGGCCCCACAAGTCTCACCAGCCACAAAAATCAAAGTTTGCGTGAAGGTATTTTATTGGGTTATACAAAGGTTTGGGCAGTTTCAGTGGGGTTCATGCACTGCCCCCGAGTTTCACTGACATATATGGGATTAAACCAACCGGAGGCACGTCCATGCTCTCACATCCCAGATCTGCTGGGAAAACCCACGAGCTCAGACAAACCTCCCTGGAATTGTTCCAGGTTCACTCTGACAAACGGAGTGCCTCGATCCTGCCTCGGGAATTGCTGCATTCCGTGAGATTCAGCCCCAGTTCAGGGAGAACATTCTCTGTGACACAAAAACTGCAATAAATAAATTGTGTCAGATCTTGCTGTCACCACCTCAGGTCAGGTCTGGCTGAGCAGGCTCAACGATTTCAGGGGAAAAAAAACAGGTTTAAGAAGTGGTTGTGTCTTTGGATGTGCAGAGACCGAGCTGCTCCTCCCCACCACCTGTGGGATGCGTCACGCCTGGCACCTACGCACACATCCTGCAGGGAAGAGATGTCTGAAGGAAAAGAGTTCAGCTCTGGTTGTTCAGGAGTCTGAAAAAGAAATCCCTGGAAGATTTCCCCCATCGTGGAACTTCCCAGCTGTTATACAGGCATTATTTCCCCCCTCTTCAGTTAGAGTTGTCCCACAAGAAGTCACTGACTCCTGCAAGAGGTGAAAGCACGACACAGAATTCTTAACCCAAAACCAGGTCAAGGGGTTCAGCCTCAATAAAATTCTGGTATAAACGGCCATAAATCCCTCATATCCTCAGGGACGTGTCTCCATCCTCTGCCACACTACAGAGAAGCTCTTGGCACCACATCCCACAAGTAACAAGTTCCCAACCCTCTTTTGTGCAGCCCCTCCCAAGGGCAGGGGTTCCCCAGGATTGCAGCAGCTCAGGTTGTGTGTGACTGAGGGCTTTGCCCATCCTCTTCCTCCCCTTTATGCTTCCCTCATCCCTCCAGTGGCTGGGGAAGGGAGCCTGGGCTGCAGCTCTCCCTCCACAGTCCGCACACAAGCAGGAGTGTGATTCATTCCCAGGGAACGGCAGGGATCAGCCTGGAGCATTTCAGAGAGAGCTGCAGGGAAGTGACTCCAGAGTTCTTTCCCCAAGGGTTTTCCCAAAATCCCACAGCAACCCCACTAAAGTGGTTTTGGAGCCCCTTTGGCTGAGGCAGGTGTAAGGCAGAGCCCATGGGGTGAGCCCAGGACAAAAGTGACCCCTAGACCAGCCTTACCCCACCTCAGGAGTGAGCGGAGATGCTGCCCCATTCCAGAGGGGTTTGGAATTCCCCCAGCAGGAGAGAGGCCCTTGCTGTGCATCAGACCCATCACAGGTGAGGAAGGGAAGGGATCAGCGGTGATTTCGGACACAAAGCCAGATCCAGGGGCCACCACCCCAGCCCTCCATCGCGTCCCTTCAGCACCTCCCAGGGGATGATGTTGGGAATTCCCTGCCACCCACTCCACCCTCACGGACCACTGACGCCCATCCATCGCAACCATCCCAATCCGTGTTGTTCATCCGTGCCAGATCCATGGATTTCCACACCTGGCAGTGCCAGGCACCTCATCAAGCTCCTCGTGCCACATTGCAGCCAAGATGGAAATCCCTCGTGTGATCCTATATATATAAAAAGCCCAAAGAAAAAGGCCTTAAAGGGCAAAACTCCCTCCTGGCTGATGGGATGCTTTTTTAGTCATGGATAAATGCAGGACTTGCCTTTGACATCCCCGTCAGAGTTAGGGAACAGCTGGATGAAAACCCATGAAAAAAAGGGAATTTAGCGTTGTCATTAGTGGTGACTTAGGGTGGCAGCTGTTTGCTGTGGGTTTCAGGCAGCTCCTTGATTGGTCCCCCTCAAGTGAGGCCACTTAAAATGCCATATTTCAGGGAAAAAGGCAATGGAAACATCCCCAGCTTTTTGTATTTCGGTTCTCTTAAGGGTTTCTGAATGAGGCGAAAATAAAACTCACCCCAGAGCCATCAAAGACAAAAATGAGCTGATTGTGGTGAGGAGGGAGGGAGAGAAGGAGGAATGGTCATTTAGTGTGTACCCAATCCCTTCCTGGTGCATCCTGGGGCTTCCCATACACAGAAAATCCAACCTCCCTTCCCACACAAAGCCTTGGGAAAAATAAATCAGTAAACAGATCGCATAATGTATCTGAAAACTCAGATGAATGTTAATATTGGAAGTCATTTTGCCCTGGTGGAGTCCATCCAGGATAAATTTTTATTCCTCTCCCTTCCTCTTTAACCCAGGGTTTGCAAATAATCAACAAATAATACATGCCTGATTATGGAAGAGCAGGCCCAGAGCTGTGCGGTCCAGTCTGACCAAAACCTGCCCAAAACTTGACTTGTCCAAAGTCCCTCTGCAACACATCAGTGGCTCCCAGCTGGGCCATACAGCCACAACATCAAAAGATTGTCACCTCCTGTGCCAGCAAAAATGTTTAGCGGAGATTTGGTGGTGTTGTGGCAGTGGGGTACCTGCTCTAGGAAAACCCCTGTGACATACAGCTCTGTCTATCCCGGTGTTTGGGGGTGTCCCGGCATCTGTAAAGGGATAAATCAACTCAGTGGCATGCCTGAAGCCGTCTGGCTGGACACAGCACCGGGTTTTTACCACTGGCATGACGAAAATAATAAATAAACCCAGATTTTCCATGCGGCTGTGGCCATTGTGCCGGGATTGGAATGGGAATGCGGGAGCAAACCCTGTTTAGCTCCACCCCGTTGTCCCAAAGCCAGGCTCCGTTCACCCCCCGAGGCAGGTGAGGGCAGTGAACAGCACCTACCTGGGTTTGGGGTTTTCCTGTGTCAGCTCAGCCAGGGGACAGCAGAGGAGCTGCGCTGTTCCTGCTCCCTAATTGATGATACCATTGATTATGGGACAAGGAAAATTCCACATGTCCTTCCAGCAGCTCCTGCCCCTGGTCACCAGCAGGGACAGTAGGGAACCTCTCCAGTGCCCCATGCAAACAGCAATTTCGCCCCTAAATACTCAGTCTCTACTTTCTGCAGCTTGATTTTAAAGGCAAACAGCAGCTTTTCCCCTCGCCATCAATAATTCATGGGCCACTCCAGATAGCCATCAAATACATAATCAAATTAAATTAACGAATCTTGAGGTTTGCAACTCAAGGTTTCCTGCCTCAACCCACAGGATGCCTGCCTCTGTTTGGGTTGCCACTTAATCACTGCACAATATTTGTTTTGGCTTGGCTGTGTGTGAGGAGAGATTTATTCCGTCCCATCTGGCTGCAGCGTGGGAGTCAGCAGGGGGAAAAGCCACCCTTAACTCCTCCACTGGCTGCCTTTGGGAATGAGCATCACAGTGGAGCAGCTAAAAATGTTTCAGCTACCTGCTTGGACTTGTTGTTTCTCTGTACTGTCAGTTTTTAAGGAATAACTCCCACCACTCCAGGCTTCTTCCACCTCCTCGGCTGCCCACGTAGCTCTCAGAGGTAATTGCACTCAGAGCAGTCCCAGCTTTGTCAGTGCCCCTTCAACCCCCCCCCCCAAAATAATGACAAGTGTTTCATCTGCATTTATTTGGGATGATTTTAGCATCGCTCAGCACAGCTCCTGGGGAACTTGAGAGGAACAAGGAGCTCATTGTGCCTCATGTGCCACACTCTCGAAGCCCATCAAAGCCAGCGTCAGCCTGGAGAAGCCTTGACTTGAGATCCACTGGAAAAACTCCCAGTGACTTTGGGAGACTCTGAATCAGGTGCTCCAAGGAAGATAAGCCACACCGGTGACAGGCTCCATGCTCATTGCCATTTGGAGATGGAACGAGGAGTTCTGGGAAGCCACAGAGGCAATAAAGCAGAAAATATCAACCATAAACCTCGACAGCATCGTCTGCAATCGAGTGTGAAATGAGTGGAGAGAGCACCAAGTGCTTCCCAGATCTGCCCTGAAAACTTTCGAATTAGGGAAGGTGAGAGCAGAAAACTCACACACAGACCTGGGCACGAAGCAGCTCCTGGGGAGGGAAAAATGGGAGCAGGGAGAACATCAGCCCAGACTAGCCCATCTGTACCTGCTAAGTGAGACACAGGGAAGGAACCAGCCCCCAAACCACCAAAAAAAAAAAGCAGGGCAAGTGCCCCAGCGTGTCCTCCTGAGAAACCAGCACCTTCCTCAGGCGGCTTTGCATCCAGAAAACTGCCTGGGAAACCTCTTATCCTTGGAATGCTAGCGTGGTGTCTCCAGCCAGTGCCTGGGGGCTGGGGGTGGGGGGGAAGACACAATTTCAGCTGTTATTCCAAGGGAGGGAAAGCAGTGCAAGCAGGAGAGGCTCCACTGAGCAGCACTGGCATGAGGAGAAGCAGTTTTACTCCTCAAATGGCATCTGAAGCACCAAGGTTTGTGTTTCTGAAAATTCCTGGCACCCAGTATCCGACAAAAGTCACTCCACGAGACCATTCCCAGGCTCGGAGCAGAAGGGATCTTAATTGCCACAGAGACGTTTTCCCCTCCCATCTCTGGACCTGCACTCGGTGGTTCCTGGGCTCGGGTAATTGCCGCTCTCTCCTGATCAAGTGCTTAATTGCGGCCAGAGCTTCCCCAAGTGTTTTCAGCCCCCAAGCTGAAGTCCCACTTCAAACATGTGCCGTTATTGGCTTCCTTATCAATTTCCTGCCTGGGAATCCCTTCCCCAAAGGATGCCTGAGGGGCCCTGGGCACATCTCTGTACTGCAGGGAGCCAAGTGGAGAGCTGGGTGCACTGAGAGACGGAGATCATGCACTAATCTGGGCTCCAGCAAGATGTTTTCCTTCAAGGAAAAAACAGATGAAAACAAAGGAATTTAACCATGATTTTAGCAGATGTCCATCCCTAGGAATGCTCAAGGCCAGGTTTTGAACACCTTCGTTCTACTTGAGGCAGTTCCCCACCGTGAACTCTCCAGGATTACCCACAGCTTCAAAAAAACGTTTCCTGCCATGGAGAAAAGCTGAGGTTAAAATCCATGGAGGCCTGGCAGTGGTGACACCAGCCCCCCCTCAGAGCTGCTTAATGGTTAATGGAATAATATTTCTATCTGTTGTAGATGAGAAAAGATAATTACTTTCAGGGTTTAAGAACCAAATGTGTTGATCCAAATGTAATCTCAGTGTTTTAGCATCTGATTATTACATCAGAAACACAAATGTCAATGGGCTGCAACAACCGAATTGTCAGAACGGGGGAAGGGGAGATGTGTGACTTAAATCACACGCCAGGGAAAAGACACCACCAAGGGACCTTTAACTTGAGTTAATTAAAAATACTCTACTTCCCTGAAGTATTTTGGGAGCTGGGAGCTCGTGTTTTCCCTCAGTGATCCTTCTGCTACACCCAGAACAAGGGACAACCAGAGGGGACAACTGTGGGTCATTCCCTGCTCACCCAAACCCCAAATGGCTCATTCACCACAGGGAGAAACAGCTGCAGGAGAGTTAGACACTGAGGGTGCTTTGGTGCTTCCATTTCATGTCTTTTTTTCTGGAATTCAGTTGGCACCTGGCTCTGGCATCTTCTGTCACCTCCGTGGGTCCAGCTGGGCCTGTTTGTCCCTGCTGTCCCAAACCTGCTCTGCTGAACCTGGAGAACAAGGGAGAGGTTTCCTTTCCAACCCAAACCACCCCAGAACCTGCAGCAGCCCATCCCTGAGGCAGCTTAAACAGGAGATGACAGGAATTCCTGTTCTCCAGGAACCAGAGCTCCCTATCCCAAAAGCACTCAGCATCCTCAGGGAGCAGCGTGCGACGTGAACACGAGTGTGCTGCTGAGAACTGACTGGAATCGTGATGCTTTGCTGCTGAACAAAGCCCTTGCCTTGATTTCTCAGCCAAGTTCAAGTTCCCAGCAGGCTGATTGTCCTCCCCCCTGTCCCTGAAGCACCTACTGCTGTATGGAATTTTATTAAATTGCCAGCACGGGCGGCTGTTCAAAGTTTGTGTGGCTCAATGCGATCGATGGCAGCAAAACATGGGAAGAAAGGAAGGGGGAGGGGGGCACCCCAGTTTGTTAAAGCTTTTTCTTTTCCCTTTTGAATAAAATGTCAACTCCATTATATAGATGTCAACTCCATTACTGCAACGCTCCTGTGGCAGCCTCAACATGGAACTATCTGCTAACAAAACAACTTTCTCGCGGGGGGAGCAGAGGGCAAGTTACCTGCTGGAGGTTCCAATCTGGTTAAGAAAATTCCTGTTTATCCCTGCAGGCACAAACACCATTTCCATTATGCTGGTTTCCTCCACGTCTTTATTGGCCCCAAAATAAAAACCTGCTCTTGTATCCCAACGAGCCTGCAGTGGTCACGGACCTGTCCTCGTTAGAGAAGGCAGAAAATGGGGAGAGCGGTGCCTGGTGTGCTGGAAAAAAGAAATCTGGGTTAGAACTGTGGAATGATCTGGGATTGAAGGCACCTGAAAGATCCCCTTGTTCCAGCAATAGCCAAGGTGGGAAAAACAGAGGAGCAGCTTCCCAGGGGTCCTGCTCCAGAGGGATGTGCCGTCAAACCCTCTGAGGGGAGTTTGGGGACAGATGCCCCCCAAAAGCAGCAAGATCTGCCCACAAGCAGAAGGCACCATTAGCACCACCCCAAAAGCACTTTCAGAGAAGCCCCTGGTGGGATTTGGCCCATCTGTGTGCCTGGGAAACCAGGATATACTTGGGAAGAGAACTTGGGGATGTGAAACTGGGATCTCCCGTCCCCTCACAGCTCCTTTGGAACATAAATTCTATTTTTAAGCAGCTGGGAAGGTGGGGAATCCCTTCAGCCTTGTCAGGCAGTGGCTGTGAGAGACCAGGGCTCCTCCCTCACTCTCAGGTTCACTGGCTGCACACAGCCCCATGCAGACAAAGATGAGCACATATTTAGAAAAGAATAAAGAAACCCATTCCACGACGGGAGTTGTTTAGATAATTGATTTCTCTTGGACTTACAAGCACTAAATAACAGCCAGCGAGCCACATCTCCCAGATAACCTTTTTCTTCAAATCTCTCTTCCAAAGGATTGGCCTTTGACAGAGGCGTCTCTGGGAGTGCAGCTCCAGCAAGCTCTTAGGCAGCTTGTAGGTAGGACCTTGCTGAGAGAAGGCCGTGACGATTCCTCAAGCAATTATTTTTCCCCGGTATCCTTTGCATAGAGAGAGCTAATTAACTGCCTGCCAGGTTCTGCGGATCCAGGGCGCAGAATGAAGTAGCACAAATGTCATAATTAATTAACAGTTTAACGCCAGAACGAACACGGCAAAGGTGACGTGTCAATATTCCGGCATCTGGTGGGGGTTTTTCCATGTGCCAGGTACTGGGGCAGATCCAGCCTGGACTGCAGAGGGGACTTCTTCATGGAAAAGGCAGTCAGGCATTGGAAGTGGCCAGGGAGGTTTGGAGGTGCCATCCCTGGAGTGCCCAAGGAAGGACTGGAGGTGGCACTCAGTGCTCTGGGCTGGGGACAAGGTGGGTGTTGGGCACAGCTCGGACTGATGGACTGGGAGGGATTTTCCAGCCTCAGTGGTTCTGTGATCACACCGCAGAACCCCAATCTGTGGGAAACTCAGCTGGAATCACAGAGAAATGAGGAATTACCTGTCATGTCCCCCTGTGGAGCTGGGCAGGGACTGCCCATGCCAGCTCAGGATTGTCCCTGTCTCTCTCCCTGTCCCATGCAGGCTCTGCTCTTTTCCAGGGACAACTTCCATCCTACCTCTCCCCCATCCACAAGGACCTTTTGTTTCTGTATTTTTAGTGAGGATAACCCTGCCAGTGGCCACCAGGCAGCTCCCAGCCCCTCTCCCAGCCCACCTTGCAATGGGGACAGGGGTGTGTTTGGCACAAAGATGTCACACAGACCCAAAGCTGTCACACACCTCCCATGGGCAGCAATTCCTTTCCAGGGATAGAAGAGGGGCTCAGCAGCATGGAGTTACCAGCTTTTCCCTGGACCAAGGCTGACAGAGCAGGAGTTAGATCTGGGGCAAGCCCAGCACCAGACCTGCCACACCAATTAAAACCAAATCAATTAGAATCATCAAGGCTGGCTCCTGGCAAGAGCCAAAATCCAAGAACTCCCTGAGAAAGCTCTCAGCCCTGCTCTGGTTCCCTGAGCAGGTGTTCCCAGTGCTGGTGGGCACTGGGGAGTGGATCCAAACTACCCGGAGCCCAGCAAGGGATAGGTCTCCATGGGACACCTTGCAAGAACCACAGCCCTGAAAATAAAAACCCTAGGATTCAGGCATGATTCCCAAGGGCTCTGGAGCAGAGCAGATTCCAGCAGGAAAATAAGAGTGAGGACTTACAGGCATCCATGTCTCCTTCCATCCTCGGCCCCCTCAGCTCCACTCCCTTCCTCATCCACTGTGGGAGACCTTCAGGGAGAAAGAGCAAAGTGAAGGATGAAGCCGCTCAGCCCTGCATGCATTTGGGATCATCCCAGTGCCAGCACCGGGCTGTTCCAGGTGGGGAAGGCAGTGCTGAGCCCGGTTTGGGTTATTGAAATGCCACTCCTGCCTCACAGAGCCAACTCCATGGTGACAAACAGCACCGGGGAGCTGTGACACCGGTGGGTCAGAGCCGGCACGGCAGCACCAGGAGGAAACAATGAGCTGGAGCAGGAACCCAGGCTGTGGGAAAAAGGATGGCCTTGAGGAGGAGAAAACGCACGGCACACAGGAGAAGATCCTTAACTTCAGTTTCCTCTTTTTTCAACCTAATGAAATCTTTCATTAACCCCATCTGGAAGAGGCCAGCACCTCTCCAACATCTGCTCGGGGGCTTTGTTCAAGTGTGAAACTTCTCCGCTGTTTTTCCAGGAGTGGCTTATTCCAGCGCTTTAATAATGGGATGTTTCCAGGGATTCCTCCCCCACCTTCCAAAAGTGCTGACTCCTGCAGAGGAGAGCCCCGAAACAGTGGTTCTGTAATGTCCATCAGTCACGAGGGATTGTGTATCGCAGAGTTCCACATGGGAATGTTGCTCCTCCTGACAGAGCAGACAATTCCCAAAGCTGGGAAGGCATCAGCAGGGCACTCATCCTGTTACTGCCTCCCACAGCCAAGAGGGAATTTCCCAGTGGAACAGCTTTGGATTCAGGCAAAGGCTACAGCAGCAGGGATTTCTGTGAAGGAAGCCTGGGAGACATCTCCCATCACCACGTGCTTGTTTGAGAGCAGAACTCGTCTCCTTTGCGGTCACATCCTTCATAAATCTGGTTTAACAGATTCATGTCTTGTCCTGCTCTCTTATTCCCAGCTCCAGCCATTCCCCATCCAGGATCTGGATCACTTCCACACCAGGCTGTCCCACAAACCATGGGATGTTGCTCCACAGCTTCCCTGGGTCCCTCAGTTGGATATAAAGGATGTCTGTGTGGTGTTTCCCCACCCTGCACGGTCTGGAGCTGCTGGCAGGACCCAACAGGACCAGGAAGGAGTTGATATCCAACCATGGAGAATCCAGCAATGCCAGGGGACAGCCTGGGCCTCAGGGGCCCTTGGCCAGGTCATGTGTTGAGGTGATCCCACAGCAGGACTGGCTGTCTGTCACACCTCAGCTCCCACAGGTCTGTCTCATGTCTGGGCTCCAACTCCTTCTGTTCCAGGGACAGGGAGCAAATCCTGAAGGTGCTCCTCAGCTGCCATTGGAAGGGGGATAAATATCCTGAAATCCCAAATTTCACACCCACAGCTGCACCATTGGACCATCTTCCCTGGCTCTCCACATCCCTGGGAAATGAGACATTCCCTATTGCCCTGTCAGGTCCTGCACCTGTCAGACACAGTCCTGCTCTACAGGGTTGCACTGAAAACAGGGATGGATTTTTCCTCCATTAAAAAAATAAATAAATAAATAAATAAATAAAAAATAAGAGGGATTTCTCCCCACATTGATGCTCCAGGGCCCACACTTAACTCCTAACTGAAAATGGAATATCACTCTGATTTAAGAAGTCATGGAGATTATCCTTCAGGAAGTCTCTCTACTTCATGACTTTCTCACACTGTATCTAAACCTAACCCAAAAGGAGGTTTTTCCATCTTTTTATTTTCCCTTTTCCCAAGAAACCCCATGTACTTGTCTGGGGGTTTGTGTGGATCTGTCAGGAAATAAACTTCTCAGCTGGACAGAGGCAACCTCTGGCTCCTTCACCTTCCCTGACAGCACAAGGATCACTCCTGGGTGGCAGAGGCAGGGATGAAACTCACCCCAAGTCCCCAGCAGCAGCACAGTGTCCTGGACATTCACTGTACCCAGCTGTCAAGGAGCTTGGGAATGCTGGATAACCCTGGAAGTGCTCCAGGCCAGGCTGCATGGGGCCCTGGCAACCTAATCTGGCATCCGTGCCCGTTGCTGGGAATTTGGAACAGGATGGTATTTTTGGTCCCCTCCATCCCAAACCAGGCAGGAATTCCATGGTAATCCCACAGGCCAGGTAAAAGCCATGGAAGTACATCCATGTGCCATATGGAAAGGCTCCCATTCCAAAGGTAGGAGCAGTCACGAGCAGCAAAAAACAGGAGGGAATTTAAACCTGGGAGTAAGTCAGGAGCCTGGATTTTCCTGGTGTTCCCTCACCCACACAGCAGCCAGTGGGAAAACCAGCCTTTTTATTCCCACTAGTTAAACTGGGAAAACAATATGGGATGAAAAACACAGCTTCAACAAAGGGGAAAAGGCAGTGGGCCCAGCACAAAGGAGCTGACGGCACACACAGCTTCCAGGTGGGAACAGGGCAGGGATCTGGGATCGGGGATGAGGGTTCCAGGGTTAGGGATCTGGGATCAGGGTTCCAGGGTTAGGGATCTGGGATCGGGGATCTGGAATTGGGGATCGAGGATTGGGGACTAGAGTCTGGGGATCAGGGATTTGGGATCATGGATTGAGAACTGGGGATTTGGGATAAGGGATTGGGGATCAGGCATCTGGGCACAGAGCACTGAGGTGCCAGAGAAATATCTGCATTCTGTTATCTGAGGAAAAGCTGGAGGAGATGCCACAGGAATACCACGCAGCACTGGAGTATTTTCTGCTGCCTCAATAATTAGGAAAACCTTAAAAGCAGCTCTGGGATATTTCGCTTTCCTGCTGCCCGCACTGGAACAGGCTCTGCTCCCATCCACATACTTTTCTCTTTCCAGAAACTTTTCCCAGCTGGATCTGAGGACACAAGACATTTTCTTGGGAGCTCAGTAGCTGAAAACAACCCCTTCCACAACCAGGAGAAAAGTTGGCTTGTCCCCTCTCTGCCACCCGAGCCCTATGGGAAAACACATTCATGCAGCAAGCAGGAATTCCAGGGAAGAGTGTGTGTGAGACCAATACATTTATTTCGGGGGGTGGTGGTATCCCAACAAACCTACAACCATAACGATAAACATCATGTCATAACAGTTATCATCATGTAAAGAGGGGCAGAGAACCCGGCAGAGAACAGGGAGGTAACACCCCCTAAACCTGACTTTAGAGTAAACTACACCCCCAGAACTGCCACAGGGTCCCCCGGTGTGGCCGTGCCACCGCTGGGCATTCCTGCCGGGCATCCCTGTCGGGCATCCCAGCCTGCAGTTCCTTGTTCAGAGCTGGATTTCCCCAGGCAAGGGAGAGGCGGCGGCCGCAGGAGCGGCGGTGTCCCTGCGCCGGGGTTAATTTCTTGCCTTGCCTGTGACCAGCCCATTTAGCGCCACTTCAGACTCCTAATTCCGGGGTTTACGTGGAAATGGTTTTAGAGTGCGCTGGAAACCCCGGGTTCCTTTTCCAATCTCGCGACGTCTTTAGAAAGCAATTCCTTAAGCCTCCGTTTCCGAGACCCTTTTAATCTCTGCAAATTATTGGTGAGAGCTGAATCAAGGCAAACTGCCACCACAGCGCTGTCACCATGCAGAGAGAGGCCACCGCTGATTATTTAGAGGAAACCATCGCTTTCGGGGAGAGAAACGAATTAGCATTTATACTGGATTATTGAAAAACGCCCCCCCAAAAATCAGCCTCCATTTCCGTGTCAATTGTGGCTCACCGAGGTCAACACCTCCACTGTAACAGGCACGGGCTCGCACAGCAAAGGACAACTTACGTGTGGAAATGAGCCCCGAATGTGTCATTACTATCAGGGAGACAAGCCGGGCTGGGAAATAACATCTGCACTCCTGGAAATAACATCTGCACAGCCCGGGATCCGGGAGACCTTCAACAGAATGGGAGTAATCAGGGAATGGGGAAAATCACCCCCAAAAATTTAAACCCAAGAGTGTGGCTTATTGGCTCTTTGCTGTTGCATTTAATACATCCTTTTTTTTTTTTTTTTCTTGAACTACTTCACTTGGAATCTGTGGCTTGATCCTCCCAGGGTAGGGAAAGAAGAAGTCCTGTTTTGTGTGGAACCTCCAGGTGATGGAGAGTTAGGTTGGAAAAACACGTTCTATAAGCAAGAAAGATTTCAAGGTTGGGGGGGAAGGGTGGTTTTTTTGTCAGACATTCGCCACATCAAAAGGATTTCCTTTACACCCACCAACGAAAAGATGTGATGCTTTTTATCCCAAACATCATGTTACTGATGTGCGGCAAATTCTGAGGTGTTCTCAGCACAAACTAGCCACGAGGTGTTCTGCTGGCTGCTTTTCTATCAGCTCCCCCCAGGTTGTGTTTCCCCCTGGGCTCTCACAGGGGATGCCTCTGCCCCCAGGACAGGGGTGAGGGGTGTCCCGGTGGGCAGTGACCCGGCTCAGCCTCCACTGCACCCCAGGGACCTGCCTCAGCCCTGCCACCAAGGAAGCTTCACATTGCTCCTCATCCCAGCTCCAGCAGCAGGATTTGGGGGGCATCTGTGGAGTTCAGGACCCCTTTTCTCCTGGCTTCCCCTTCCCGGGTGGCTGTCCCAGGGCATCCCCATTGGGATTTCGCTCCCTGTGCCCCAGGTGCCCAATCCAGGGTCCTGGTGTGTGAGCAGAGGCTGTGAGCAGGGGCTGGTACCACACCTGTCCCCCTGAATCCCTACAAACCACCTCGCTTGTGCCACATCCCAAAATCTCGGCTTACAGGGCCAGTATGACACAAACAGAACCAGTCCCTCTCAGCCCTTCACCTTATTCTGTCTTTGGGTTTGTCCCCAAAGCAGCACTGAGGCCTCGGCGAGATCCCAAACTGCCCCAATGGCTTGCAGGGAATCATCCCTACAGCACCAGAAGCAGCCTCTCCCTCCTCAGAGGGAAGCAGAGACACCACGCTCTGCCTCTCCATCCATCCATCCATCCATCCATCCATCCATCCATCCATCCATCCATCCATCCATCCATCCATCCATCCATCATCCATCCATCCATCCATCCCCAGGGCCAAGCTGCAGGTTCTTGCCCCAACAGCACGTGGACACCTCTGTGTCCAGGAAGGATGGAGATTTCAGCAGCTCCTTCCTGGAGTGTGAATCCCAGAAAGGAGGGGACTCGCTTCAGGAGGGATGGAAAACTCCAGGTAAAAAAATAAAATAAAATGTAAAAATAAAATAAAAATAAAAATAAAATAAAATAAAATAAAATATTAAAATAAAATAAAATATTAAAATAAATTATTAAAATAAAATATTAAAATAAAATATAACGATCAGCCTTTGGAGGAAGACTCTGGTAAAGGCAGAGCTGGGCTCTGACATTGGCTCAGCAGTTCACTGATACCACCGGTGACACCGGCGGGCACCGGGTCCTGTGCTGGGAGCCCGACCCCAGGGACAGAGCTGTGTCCCCACCCTGGATTGCCCTGAGGGGCAGCAGTGTCCCCACCCGTGGGACAGCTCCTGTGCTGCTTCCACAGGGACGTAGAGTGGCTTTTCTTTTTTTTTTTTTTTTTTTTTTAAGCAGGGCAGGGGGAAAGAGGTGCAAGGGAAAAAAAGGATGGAGGTGCCAGGAATTCTACTCAAGCGGTGGGAAGACCGCAGCTGAATAGAACTGACGGGAAGGCGGGATTTGGATGGCAGTGCACGGAGATACGGGACCCGTTTTACTCCTGACCCTCGCCAGGGTCTCAGAGTTTCAGCGGGGAGCACAGACTTTAAAACGCAGATCTGCGCTCGCTCTGATCTGTATTCTTATTTTAACACCCACCACAGAGCTGCAGGTGTCTTGCCTCCAAAAAGATCAGGGAAAAGATGGGGTTTGAGAAGAGAAGGATCCAGTCTCTGGAGCCTTCTGGAGGGTGTGGGATACCCCTGGCTCCCTAAAACCGGCCTCACCTTCTGCAGAGAGGAGTCCGGGAGCAAAGAGCGGCAGCAGCTCGGGAACCGGCCCGCTCTGGAGGGAGGTGCGGGTGCTGCTCACTGAACACACCGAGTTTTATCAATTTTTGGGGAAGGAGCAGCCCCGCGGGTTTCCCCCGCACGGCCCGGGCGCGGCCGGGTGGCACCCAGCGCTTTTCCCCGGGCACAGGCTCCGCCCGCCCCGTCGCCGCCGTGCCCGGGGGAACGGGAACGGGAGACAGCTTTGCCCGCGGGGTCTGGCTTTGCCCCGGCCTCTCAGCCCGGCAGAGAACCCGCTCTGCGCTGCAGCCCCGGGAGCGACCCCGCCGAGCTGCCCCCGACGGGCGCCGGGTCCGGGGGCAGGAGCCCCGCAGCCGCTTACCGGGGCGGGGAACCGCGTCCCGCAGCCGTCCCGGCCCCCTCCCGTGGGTTCGGGCTGCCCCGGGGGAGCCTTTCGTTGTGCCAAAACTAACGAACAAACGAAGAACGACCGCAAAATAACGCCGGGACACAACCGCAAAAGAAGCATCGGCCCTAAAGGGGTCCCGGTGTCGCCAGGGTCTCCGCCAGCCTCGCACCCCGCGGCAGCGGCTCCGAGGGGCCGGGGCCGGGCGGGAGCCGCGCTGCCCCGGGGCCCGGCCGGGACAGGGGACAAGGGAGCCCGGCTCCTGCCGTCGGGGCCGGGCGGGAGCCGCGCTGCCCCGGGACGCTCTGCCCGCGGGTGGCCGCGTACCGTGGAGAGGGGATCAGAGGAACGGGCAGGTACTCACGGGCGAGGGCGGCGGGGCCGGGGCCGCTCGGAGCCGCTCCGACGCTGCCCTGGGGTGGCCGGGCTTAAGAGCCGTCGGGCGGGCGCAGGACAATGGCCGGGAGGAGGGGGCCGGGGCCGGGGGCCGGCAGGAAGCGGGGAGGGGCCGGGGCCGCCCGCCGCCGCTCCGCCCCCCCGCGTCTGGCGTAAACCCGGCGCCGGGCTAAAAGAACCGGCGAGCTACCGGCGCCCGGGGCTGGTGGCCGCCGCCGCGGACGGCTCGCCGGTGCCGGCGGCAGCGCCCGGCCCGGCCCGGCCCGCCCCGTCGCGTCCCGCCCCGCCGCGCCATGTCGCTGAGCCCCAAGCACACGACGCCCTTCTCGGTCACCGACATCCTCAGCCCGATGGAGGAGAGCTACAAGAAGTTCGGCGGCATGGACGGGGCGGGCGGGCTGGGCGCGCCCCTCGGGGCGTACCGCCAGGCGCCCGTGCCCCCCGCCGCCGCCGCCGCCGCCGTTCCGCAGCACGTCCCCGCGGGCGCGGCCGCCTACCACATGCCCCACGGCGTCTCGCAGTTCACGCACGGCGCCGTCGGGGGCTACTGCAACGGCGGGCTGGGCAACGTGGGCGAGCTGCCCGCCTACCCCGAGGGGATGCGGGGCGGCGCGGCGGCGGGCGGCGGCTGGTACGGGCCCGGCGGCGACCCCCGCTACTCCAGCAGTAAGTGCGGGCGCGGGGGGCGCGGCGGAGGAGGAGGAGGAGGAGGAGGGGGGCGGCCGGGCGCAGGGAGAGCCGTGGCCCCGACGGGGCGGGCGCCGGCCGGCGCTGAGCCGCCCGTTCCGCTCAGTCTCCAGGTTCATGGGCCCGTCGGCGGGGATGAACGTGGCCGGCATGGGCGGCCTGAGCGGCATCGCCGAGGGCGCCAAGGCCATCGTGCCGCTGCACGCGGCGCCGCGGAGGAAGAGGAGGGTGCTCTTCTCCCAGGCGCAGGTCTACGAGCTGGAGCGGCGCTTCAAGCAGCAGAAGTACCTGTCGGCGCCGGAGCGGGAGCACCTGGCCAGCCTGATCCACCTGACCCCCACGCAGGTGAAGATCTGGTTCCAGAACCACCGCTACAAGATGAAGCGCCAGGCCAAGGACAAGGCGGCCGCACAGCAGTTGCACCCCGACGGCGGCGGAGGCGGCGGCGGCGGCGGCGGTGGCCTGTGCCAGCAGCCCTCGCCGCGCCGCGTAGCCGTGCCGGTGCTGGTGAAGGACGGCAAACCCTGCCCGCCGCCGGGAAACGGCACCCCGGGCCCCGGGCCGGCCGCCCCCGCGGCCCCCGCCGCCGCGCATCCGCACCCCGGCTCGCTGGGGCAGGCGGCCGACCTGGAGGAGCTGTCGCCCAGCCCGCCGGCGCTGCACGGCCCCGTGGCCCCTCTGGCCTCCCTGGACTCGGCCGGCGTCGACTACAACGGCGGCATGGTCAGCCCCAACCTGCTCTACGGCAGGACGTGGTAATAATCGGTGCGTCCCGTGTGTGTCCCCCCGACAGTCCCGCTCCTCCGGCACCGGGCCCGCGGGGGTCGCCGACGGCCGCCCCGCCCCCGGTCCCCTACCGGCCTCCCTTCGAGTTTTTTTTTTTAAGTCTCCGGTTTTTGGACAAACGGCCCCGACGGCAGCGCCGAGTGCTCGTGTGAGCGTGAGCGTGAATGTGTGCGAGTGTTGGTGTGCACGCGTGTCCTCGCCTCCGTGTCCTGGCCGCCGAGGGCTCCTCCCGGTGGGGTGGGGGGCAGCCAGGGCAGCGCAGAGTTCCGCTCCGCTCCGGCCCCGCTCCCCGGCGGCAGCGCATCCCGGGAATCCGGGCGCCTACCGCGACATCCCCTCGGAGCGCCGCAGTAAAACCCTCTGGAGCGCAACTCCTCTTGGCCGAATTAATTTCGTGGGGGTGCCCCGGAGTGCTATTCCGTTCTCATCCCCATCCGTGGTGAACTGAGTCACAGCTCAGTTGACGCGGGTGCTGTTGCAGGAGAACCCTGGGAGCGCCGGTGTTCGGATTTCAGGGGAGAATCCCGTTTTTCTCGTTGTTGTGATTAAATACCGCGCAGTTAATGAATGCCCGTGTGTGCACGGGGCACGTGTCCCGCGGAACCGCCTCAAGCCCCCGGCCCTTGGCTCAGCTCCCGTCGAGCTCAGAGCCGTGCGGAGGTGACAGAGAGCCCGGGGATTCCCGGGGCTGGACCCCGCTTCCCGCCGGGATCGGGCCCCGCAGCAGCCGGGGCCGGAGGATGCGCCGCGTCGGAGCGGGGTTTATCCCCGCGCCGCTTCCCGGGGAAATAATCCCGCACGTCGGTAAACGTTCCTCGGGACTTTCCGGCAGTTTTGCTTTCTTTTATTATTTTTTTTTAATTTTAATTTTATTTTAAACAATAAAAGGAAGCCTTGTTCTCACGAGTCGGCTGCTTCGTTCTCGCTGTACGGACTGAAGGACAACCTCAAAAAATCCGCTTTTTTCTGCCTCCCTCTCGGTTGCCAAGGATTTAATTCTGCACACCCCCACCCCCCGCCTCAGCCAGGCTCTCCCCCATCCTTGGGGAATCTGCTGAACCCCAGCCCCGGTGGGGCTCCCCAGCCCCGGGCAGCGCCGGGGGGCCGCTCCACTCCCGGCTGTGCCATGAAGGAACGATTCAGAGGTGGAAAATCGGGATTTTGGCCTCTGCAAGGCCACAGATCCACTCCCAGAGCCCTTCCCAAGCCCTGTGTGGATGCCTAGAGGGGAAGGGGATCTCCACCGTTCTTTTGGGAAGAGACCCCCTTTGCCTTCCAGCAGATGCCACACAGGGACCCCCCTCTCGGTTCCTTCCCCTTTCCATGAGGGAGAATTTCTCTATGCTGGCTCCTACGGGAAACAGTTCAGCATCTGGGGTGGAACCAAGCCTGGCTTCGTGAGTGATTTCTCCCTGAAATTCTGTTAAATCCGAGGGGATATGTCAATCTCAGCTCCAGACCAGGAAAAAACCTGTATCTATTAGCAGAGCAGCCTGAGTAGCTCCACAAGTATGCTGTCCCAGGGTGACCCCCAGGGCCCCCCAGGAGCTGGGGGGCACAGACAGCCGAAGCAGAGCTCCAGGCAGGGTGATGGTGCCCAGCCAGGTCCTGCACCACAGACAAAGCCGAGGAAATGAAGCCCCTGGGCCAGCATGCTGCTCCAAGCATCACTCCAAGGGTCCGAGTGGGCAGCACAGCTCCCAGAGCCCAGGCTGGCTCCACTCAGAATCAGACTGCAAGGGGATGAAGGGCTGGGCAAAGAGGAGCCTGCAGGGATGAGACTTTCCCACAGCAGCCCCCCAAAAGTTTTACCTAGACTTGTTTTCATACCCCAGAAAATGGGAGTGCCGGACAAAGCCACCAGCACGCCGGGTGCATCTGCCTTTAGCATGTAGGCGACCCACCCCACTCCTTCCTCCAGCCCATTCCCATGAAAACTCACCCTCAGAGCTGGTTTTGTCCTGCAGAAAAAGCAAAGTGGCTCTTTTGGAGCCCCCAGTCTTTTCCTGGCCTCAGGAGAAGGCCCTGGGGAGGGCTGGCAGCTCCCAGCCCCAGGAACACTGCACCACAATGAAGGATTCTATTTTTTTTCCATCACTTGAAAATAATGAATCCAGGTTTATGATTTCTTCCTTCCAAGGTTACATGGGGCTGTCTGAGTTTTTCCCCCATTGCTGGTGATTAACACCTGGATGTTTGGAAAGAAGGGGGTCAGGGCAAGAGCCAACTGATTTACACAATACCTGGATTTAATGGAAAATTGCAAAGGGAAAGCCGAACAGGATGCTCTCCTCATTCTTTTTTTTTCTTTTTTTTAATTAAACAAAGATTTTAAACAGTAGAGGTTGGGTGGAATTATTTTCCAATAAATCAACAGGAATGGGTGCAGATAAGTAAAAGATACAAGCAGATGCTCGAGTGGGCTGGAAATTAACCAGACGACATTGCTCAGAATTTCAAAAGCCACTTTATAAAGCAAATAAAAATATTTACTGATTTGGTAAACTCACACACAAAATCCCTAGAAAGAGTGCTAAAAACAAATGGAATCTCTGCCCTTTGCAGCTGTTTTAAATTAGGTATCAAACAGAGAAACCCACGGCCCCTGCCCCGTTATGCCATGACAAAACCCACGCCAGAAACAGGCAGACGTTGTAGAAGTTGAAATGTTTTACTCAGAGTCCGAAAAACCCCTTCTTCTCTGTGAGAAACTGAAGGAAGCATCTGCCAAGGAGCAGCGAGGTCCGTGTCTTTCAGTGCTGCCGGCTGCCTGCTGGGTCTGCCCCGGGAGTTCATAAAATCCCATTTCGGGGCATTCTTTCCAACTCCGTGTCTGTTTTCAGGCTCTTGGGTGTGGAGTAGAGGATGTTTGGAGTTCAGAGCGGTGGGCAGCGCTCGGTGCAGCTTGGATACAGAAGGGAGACAATGCAGCACTCCTGCCTTGTCCGACGGCAATCCGCTCTTTCCACTCCTTCCCAAAATCTCCCCATCAGGTCCGTAAGAAACGCGCACATTTAAAACAGGCATCGGCTTAAAAACTACAGGGACGGTGCTTAACAACTTCATTTCTTTTTTCCCCCCTTGCCCCACAAATAATGCAAAGAACAAAAGCAAAAAAAAACCCCAGACATTTTTCATGTTTTAAAAAAACCCGGGAGGCAGGAGCTAATTCCAGCTGTACCTTCCTGTGGGCGGTGGGAGCGGGTAGGGCCTCCCAGGACCGTACGCCTGCAAACAAACAAACAAAAGCAAGCATTTATTTTTGGGATTAGCAGCACGAGTAAACAAGTGGGGCGAGCTCGAGGCGCCACCCAGAATGGGGACAAAACATCCTCCGCACGGAGAGGTGCCAGGGGCAGGGCTGAGCATCCCTGATCCTGCTGTGGAGTCTCCCAAAAAACACGGGTTGGGGCTGGATCCGCTGGTGCAGAGTGAAACTGCGCAGCACTGGCTTCGGAACCCCAAATAAATCCACCCCCAACCAGCGCTGTGGGCGAGGGACTTCCCACCTGTGACACCTCTGCTGTGCTCTGTCGGCAGCAAAGGGACAAACCTTGGAGCCAGGGACAGACAGACATACACGGGGCAGTTCACACTCAGTATTTTTACACAGAAGTATTTTAAGGAAAAACTAAAGCTGTATTTGTCGCAGAAGCGGCATTTTCCAGCACTCATTTACTTTAATAAGAGGTCAAAGAGATCCAAATCCCACTTTGGAAATGACTCGAAATTGCATGTATATTTGTACTTAAAGGCAGGCATTTGGTAAATCAAGTATCCAGGGGAAAAATCCATTGGAAAATTTCACAGAGCCCCCTGAAGCGTTTAAAATTATTTCCAAACCTGGTACATTGCAGAGACCAGCAAGAAAATTCAAGGTGATGCACCAACACCGGCTATAGGCTTGGTTGGCTGTTTACTTAGGGATTTTTGGTGTGGAGAGAAGAAAGGGCTTCCTTCCCTTTTTTTAAAACAGAAATCCCTCTTTTATCCCAGCCCACGGCGGCCAGGATAAGCACAGAAACAGCAGAGCCAGGGAGCAGCCCTGCCAGGGATGCTCCTGCAACCTGCCCGCACAGGGAAGGTTTGTTTCCAGGTTTTCATGGTGTTGGCTACATCCCTTAAAAAGCCCTTCCAAACCATCAGCAGGAAAGGACAAAGTGGAGATCTGGGAGTGCTGCACCAGCTGCGGGTGTGGACACTCTGCTGTGTGCTGGAATAAAACTGCCCATCACCTGCACCAGCCCAGCAAGTTCATTCTTTGGTTCTCTGGGAGAACAGGAAGACAGCAAAGCTCCACTCCCAGGGAGCCCCCCAGATCCATGGCAGCTGCATTAATTTTGTAAGCACTCTGCAGCAGCACGTTTATTAACCTCTTCAGACCATGTTCTGTATGCTGTAAAAAAAGAATTCAGAGGTGAAAGGGCCCAAAGATAATTATTTATGCTGCTACGTGTCACCACTTCCACTTGAATCCCTTTTCAAGGCTTTAAAGCTTTGAAATTTTCAGGCAGCAAGGCCAGATTCAGTGATTAGGCTGGCACCCTAAACCCTTTCGTGTACCTTCTCATTTCACTCCAGCCCCAAGGAAATAATGACATTTGAAAGTTCATTTAAAAATAAAAAGAACAGAAAAAAAAGCAACAAAAAATTAAAAGCAGATAAACAGTTGCAGCACACTGCAAAGGGAATTTTTTAAGGATGCAAATTCACTGGAGCTAAAGATTTGTGTTTAATCATGAACTCATCATGTATGTGAATAAAAACGAAAGGGTTGTCACCGCTGTGTTTTAACGTTTCCTGCATCTGTAGGTAGGGCCATGCCAGCACTGGGGAAATTCTGTTTTGGGCAAGATCCCACCATGACCCAAGGCTGTGGATGTCCACAGGGCCCCAAGGCAGCTTTCCAAGCAGGAACTAAGACACCCCCTGGACCCCCACTGCAAACTCTGCTGGGATACCATTCCTGCTCCCCCTCACAATTCCAGCTGTTGGGCACCATGATTTAAGGCTGGGAATGAAGTGCTCCAAGCACAGATTGCTTTAGCAAGGGTACCCTGCCCAGGATGAAGGGCAGAGCTGGGTGTGCCACGGCAGACAGACTTTTCCAAGTGATCATTTCCCAGACTAATTAAACCCTGCCCAGACTCCAGCAGCACAAAGACCCTCCCCTGACTTTTCCCTGGAAGCACAGCAGCCCTTGCTATGGATTAGTGCAATCAGGCATTTATTCCTCTGGCTCTAGGGTTTTGGGTGAACGTGTGTGGCACAAAATGGAAGATTTCTGAAATCTGATCCTATCAACGCACCTCATCCAAATTTAAAATGTATTTTAGAGCTCCCCCGGGTGGGTCAAGGCTCAGGCCCTGTGATTATAACCCACGTTGTTGAGTTCTGCCTCCAGTCACAACCAGTGTTGTTGTCCTGAGCTGAATCAGCCCCCAGCAGAAGGCACATTTCCAACAGTTCGTGCCTTAATTTCCCCATAAAGAATGGGGCAGTGGGGCTCTCCCCTCCTCCTCCTCCTCGGGACTGGTCACTAACCTTTCCACAGTTCTGACTTCCCCAAACAGCAGCAGAACTAGGAGTTGAACCTAGATATCTGAAATTTATTTAAAATGAGCTTTTATCAGTGTAAACACACAGAGTTCTGGTACAACAGCACACATGCAGATCATATTTTACTGTGATCACACCACCCCAAAAAATTTCCTAGGCAGAGTCACCTGCTGCTTCCAAGCAGCATTTTCACTATGTGGTGTTTTCATGAACTGCTGACCAAATCACCTGTAATTTTGGATGAGGTTCTCCCCTCACGTTTGCTGGTTTCTGTTTAACCACACAGAGCTATTTCCACATGTTCATTCCTCTGGCTATGAGAACCCAACATTTGCACTAAGTAGTTTTTCAGCTCAGAGAAAGCCAATAAACGCTTGAGGTAAGAAATTCAGGAAGCTCTAAGAGTCTCCATTTTAAACATGCTGGGGAGAACCCAAAAGGACCAGTGGGCAGATTTCTTGGTGCAAGAGGAAGACTGGTGGGAATGCTTGCCTCAGGCTGCAGGAGGAGTGTGACCATGTCTGAGGGGTGTTAATAGACACGGGTGGTGCAGTCCCAGGGTACAGCTGGAAGGGCTGGCCAAGTCTGGGCAGTCACCCACCTGTGCGTGGTGACACAGCCACACTAAAACCAGCTCAGCAATGCCTGCTCATGCCACACTCCCTTCTCCACAGCCACAGGAGAGGGGAGCCTTGGCTGGGAGGAGAACACAGCACATCACGTGGTGCCCTGCTTTCCTACCTGTCTGCCCCTGTCCATGCGGTCTTCGGGTCTCTGTGGGTATCCCATGGGCCCCAGTCCCTGGTACTGAGCTGGCTGGAACTGGTTGGGGGATTGCAGCACACGGTTCCAGGCGAGGAGAGGAGCAGCTCCGGCGGTTCTGTGCAAGGAAAGAAGACTGCGGTGGGAACTTGGTACCTGCAGAGAATCCCACAGCACAGACCCACTCCTGGCTTTGTCTCCAGGCTGAGCACGAACAGCCAAGTGCTAGTGAGAAACCAGGAGCAGGGAGGATCTTCCCAAATCCTCCTAAAGGCCGCTTTGCTGACCGCTGCCTTCGGCACAGCTTGGAAGCTGCGCTGCCACAAGCAGCAAACTCAGCTGCACGCAGCAGGTTCTTCCAATTCCCAGGCAGGCTTCCTTCCTTTCCCCTTTTATTGCAGGGGTGGATTTGCTGATCCCAAAGGCGCTCCCCAGCACCCCAGGAGTAAACATGTGCCACACGGGAGCCGGGGGCTTTCTTCTCTGAACGCCCAGACTCTTTCTGGGAGCCCATTCTTTCCAGTTAATTGCAGGTTGCAAATGAATTCTTACGGCGAGCATTCGGAATCTAGGGTAGGGGCCTTGGCTGCTTTTTCCCATCCATTATTCTGCTCAATATGTCAGGAGGTCTGATCGGGAAGAAACCTTTTCAAGTTCTATTGATGCCGTTTTCAATTGACCACGGTGACCTAGCAACATAAGCACTAATTGGCACAGGCTGACTGACATTTGGTGTACAGTTTATATGGGAACGCAGATCCAACATCCATTATGGCCCAGTTTGCCATCCCGGATTACCCACAGCAAGAAATGTTTTCATTTCCTTCAAGTACCCATTCCAACGTGACAATTAGAAAGCAACAGGTAGAACACGTCCAATATTGTTTGATTCAAAATATTTAGGGAAATGCTATGGCTGTGATCTGCTTGTTACAGCTGAGCACGGCTGAGGGACAATTCCTCAAAGGATTCAGAGCAGGTGGGTCTTGCAGGACAGTATGATGCTGCGAGGGAAAAACATGGAGAGTGGAGATGGTTAATCCTTCCTGACTTCTGCCAAAGAGGGACTTGTTTGAACAGAGCAGGGATGCATCTCCTGGATGGAGATGAGGACAGTAGAGAACAGAGACCTGCACCCCAGGTTTGGGATGGGGACAGCAGAGAGCAGGAGCCCCGTATCCCAGGTTTACCTACTGCACTATACGTCACTCCTCAATAAGGAGCCATGCTGCAGTTAAAGCTAAGAGCACTTTACATTTGTGGGGACTAAACTCTAAAAATCAACGTTCTGAATTCATACTTGGAATGAACTAAGTTCGTACTTTGTTCACACTCACTCCTTTTGATTAAGTATTTTGAGTACGAACTTTTTTTTCCCCTCATGATTCCTAGAAAACAGCAGGCTCTCCAGGAAAAATACACTGCTCAGTCATAAGGAAAACTACTGGGAATTACCTATACAGCCCCAGCTCTGGGGCTTTCATTATCATTCTGCCTTCTACAACAAGTGCTGGTGATAAATATGACTGAGGCTCACAGGCCAGCACTTGCTCCATGCCTGGAATGGGGAAGTTTGACACAAATTTCTTTTGACATTAATATTTATCTGGCACGGAGTTTAAACTTTTGAAGTGCTATTTAGTGAAAAATTGAGGTATTTAACAAATTAAACACAACGCCACTAGCATCACTGCTTTGCTGGGGCACTGGTTGGTGATTTAAAAGATCTGAGGGTGGAGATCTGTACACACTATAGCTGTGACCATAAAAAGAACTGTGCCACTCGGAACACCGCAGGAGCTCACACTGGCAATTACCCACAGGCACCATCCAGAGTTACATCAACTCAAACACATTCAGCCAGGTCAGCTAAATTCAGGAGAATTTACACAGGAAAACATTCCTGTCTTCACACCCTAGCCACTTTGGAAATATTTCTATGGATAGGTTACACAAAAGAGATCTGTTTAACCAGATGACACATTTCCATCAGCCAGGTAGCAAATATTTCTCTCTAAACTCTGGACTGGCTCAGGAGCACAGAAAGGACCTCTGCAGTGCCCAGGAATATCAAGACATGGGTGAAAGAGCCCAAAATTCAGTTCCCCTGTTGCACACCAAGGTGCACCACTAAGTTTAAAAGCAATGAATACTACACAGGAGACAGGAATGGCTGGACTATGGAGAAGCAGCTTTACGCTGCTGATTTTTCCCCCCAGGCCAGGGAAGGAAGAGCCAATTTAGCCCCTGCTGCACCATTCCATCCCTGAAACAGCACACCTGGCAGGGACAGGGTTCCTTGCTTATCCCTCCCTCGATGTGGTGAATCCAGGATATCCCAGCCTCTTGCCCAGCCACTCCATCTCACAGGGCTGGAGCAGGGCTGGCCTCTCCCTCAGTTCCTTGCTTCCCTGAGCAGAAATCCCTAGCTGCTCTCCCCCATGGCACCTATTCCTCCTGGAGCTGCAGCAGCAGTTTGGGGAACCAGCAGGTCCCAGGGAATGAATGGGAAACTCCAAATGCCTTCAACAGGTTCAGATGCATTTTTCCTGCACCAAGTGTCTCTGTGTTTAACCTTCTGCTTAAGTCTGTGCTTGCCTCTGTACAGCAACTAAACATCAGCTCTAAGCATGTTTGATCTGCTCCCCAAATTCAAAACTTTCCAAGAACATGGCAAAACTACTTAGCCTCAGTTCTGGCAGAGCTTTTCATAAACCCTGCACAGTATAACAAAGAGAAGGCAGTGACAAGTGACAGACCTGCAGCAGTCCTTCACAAATAAAAGTATATAAATTGGATTTAATTAAGGGGTGGGAGTGGCAACTCCCATGGCCCAAGCATTATTAAAGTTTGCATTATGAATGAATCTTGCCTTACAATATTCCACACGGATGAAGCACAGGAGAAGGGAGCCAGGCTTACTTCAGTGGGGATCAAAATGGTTGCCATGGAAAATGACTGTGGAGAGCTCAATAAATTACCCTAAAGCCCATATTTTCAATGGTGAGACATTTGCAAATAAACCCAAGGGGGGAAAAAAAACCCGCTGGGCCTTGGAGCAGAAACTTCTCTCCTTCCTCCATAAACATAAATAAATGTCATTATTCATAGCTGACACAGGTAGCCCGGGTTTATTGAGCCCACCCCAGTGGAGGACACACAAGCCATCAGTGAGGGGACACATGTAAAACATCCCTGATTATCAAACCATGTCACATTCCTTCTATTCGATGGCACTTATTGGGCTGCAGATTCCATAATCCTTCCCTGAGTCCCTTCTGCATTTAATTCAGTTCAGCCTTAAGTAGTTAAAGAAACTGTTTTCAGTGGCAACTAATAACTACTGACCTACAGTGACACTGCCCTACAATGGGCTTGTCAGGCCTGAAAAACTTGTACCAAAGAAGCTGATTAGGACTTCAAGAGGTTTGTAGCAAGAATCAATGGCTGGTCTGTGCTAATGCTGCGGCTGCGGCACAGGAATGATAAAAGTGGAACACCATTAGTTATGCCTCATTAAGCTCCACAGCCCTCCTAAAAAGAAATTTGTTTAGCCTGTCCAAAATCTAATGCAGTTTTAAGCTCTCTGTGTTCAATTTCATAGTATCTCAAAAGCTTCAATAAGATAAAGGCCAAAGAACCAAGAACGGTACCAAAGCACCAACAGTAAAGTTAATTTTGAAGCCTGAGTTTTAATGGAAAGTGTTTTTCCCTCCTTTTTTTAATACAAAGTCCTTGAGCCTTTTAAAGGATGAACACCACGTAGTGGCCTCTCAAAACATCAATAAATCAGGGACATTAATTAACTCAAAAAACTTGCTGTACAGCATCATTTCCACAATTTTAAACCACGATATTCCAAACAGAAAAAGGAAAACCAAACATTGAGAAGGCCGATGGGCAGAGCCCAATCCACCCTCCTGGGCACGTTTCACATCCCTCCTGCCTTACCTCTGTGGTGTCTGCTGGAACAAGGGCGTGGGACCTCGCCAGGACTCCTGGGGCCGAAGATCTGGAGGGCAAAACGAGATGGCAAAATAAGAGAGAACATGTAAAAGTCACTGTGCTCACTCCTCTGTGTGCCCCAGAGCTACTTTTGGGAAGCCAAACTAGGAAAGCTCAGGCTGGATATGCCACAAACACAGTCCAAGTCGTGGCTTCCTGCTGCTGGCTTGGACAGAGCCCTGCTATTAACTGAGAAAAGGCAACTTTTTGGCTCTAGCACATCCCATAAGCTTCATAATAGAGAATTATGAATTTCAATTGCTAGAGCTCGTGTTGGTTAGTGCTCAGATGCTTTGCAGGTGTCTCCTCTTGTATTTTTGAAGATGCAAAACCTTGTCTGTCCCCCTAACAACTCTGTTTAATATTTATATCTCTTACCAGTACAGGCATTATAAAAATACAGGCATTCAAACACTGTGTTAGCACTACATATCATGTTTGTGACCAACAAAGATATTGAAGTCAAAATATGGACCAGTACCCCTCTGATTGGTTTAAGTTATTCCAAAAAGGCAACTAAAACAATTCCAGAGCATGGAATAAAGTAGATGATTCTATTTTATTCACGTTTAAGTAGACATATTTAGGACGCAAAGGATAAGGAATTCATTATACTATCACTAAAGATAGTAAAGGTGCATTTTAAAGTTACTGTATGCAGTGATAATACACTAATAAAAACCTATTAATGATCTCTCAGATAATGGAATCAGATTGAATTAAGCCCTATTTTTTTAGGTAAAACCTTGGCCAGAGCCCCAGTGCTGGCGTGCAGGAGACCACCCACTCGCCCATTGTTCGTGCCACCCAAACCAGCCCTGCACAAAGGCCAGGCAGGAGCAACACTGCTTTAACAGGGCCTGCAATTAAACGCTTGTTGTCCTTCTAAATAACCTGGTCAGCAAACAGCATAAAAGCAGCAGCTCCTCAATAGCACCCAGGCAGCCCCCAGCAC
Organism: Certhia americana; assembly: GCA_018697195.1. Lineage (NCBI taxonomy): Eukaryota > Metazoa > Chordata > Aves > Passeriformes > Certhiidae > Certhia > Certhia americana. The sequence goes on from CM031859.1 coordinate 111,424,573, forward strand.
TCGGGGCCAGCATCAATCAAAAGCTCCAGTTTCACTGACACCTTTGATGGCTTTCAATGGCCTTCAAGTGTGACCTAATTCCAACAGCTGGTTCCAGCAGCTGGATAATGGCCGGCACATGGACACCCTGCCACGCTGCAAGGGGCCGAGACACGGAAGCCTGGCCTCCCTTGGAAAGGGGAAGGGAGAAACATCAAATAAGTCTGTGCCTCTCTCCTAGCTCTGGCTGGATTGTCTGTCCCAGCCCCAGTGAAGAGAACACCAAATAAATTCCCAGCCCCAGCAGATCTGCTCTTCCTAGGAGCTTGCTGGGCAAAGCAAATCCAGCTCGTAATTCTTCATTTCTCCCCCATAAATGAAGTTATTTTATTTATTCAGCTTTACACCTATACACACAACTACATCAATGAGGATATGAGCCTGGTTTGACAGCCCCAGACACACACCAACCCATGCTCCTCAGCTCCTCTTTTCCAGCCAATTTCCAGCCTGAAGCAGACCAGGACAGAGGGTGGGGAAGTGGCACTTCCCTGCTGATCAGCTTGGGAATCTCAAGGGCTTTTCCATGCCTAAACAGGCTGTAACCACACAAAGCCATGTTTATTTTGGAATACAAGGGGAGGGCAATGGAACCCACAATGCTGCTTTAGGGGAAAATGTGCAATTTTTCAACTGGAGCTTAGAGTATTTTAAAAAAAGTTTGGGACAGCCCCTGAGTGACGCAACTTTCAACCAAAAATATCCTAAAATGACTCTGTTTCTGTTAATTTCCAAGTTTTGCAGACAGGTGCAGCACACAAACACAGGCAGCATCTTGTTTCCAGACCCTTCCTCTCCATGTGAGCAAGGATAACCATACCTTTCTGCAGCTCAGTTTAAGTGAGACTTCAATGAAATCATCATCTAAACATTTAAAGAGATTCATTTGTATGGCTGATGGAATAACCTTGGAGGGAGAGAGCCTGAAGCAGTGAATTGCACTTCAGAAAGGTACAAAAACAGGAGAAAGAATGACAATTAATCTTTTCTCTGGGCTGCAAAACTTATGCATTTCCCAGAGCTATAAGGCCAAAGAAACTGCCTTCTCTAGCAGCTCCTCAAGTAATAATTTATCTAATCAGAGTAGCAATCAAAGAGAAGATTTTGTGTTTACTGATTGCACTAATCAAAATCACTTTTCCAAGGCAGCTAATTGACAAGTTTACTGGCTGCCAGGCAAGTCATAAATCAGATGTCCTGTGCTGTAGGAGCCAAACCTGCCATTCCTAGAGTGCTGCTACCCTGCACTTGACTCCCCAAGTTATCAGCACAGACAATTATTCATCAGCTGAAAATTGGCACATCCAAGGCAAATCAGGGAGCACCGGTGAGGAACACCCCCAGCCTTGAGGCACTTGAGGAAGAGACAGCTCCTGGCTTGACTGCATCGCCCTTCTGGAGGCTGATTTTACTGCAGCACGTGTATGAAAACACCACACACGGAGTGGAAAGTTGCTCTGCATCAATCCCACTGAACATGGGGAATTGGACCACATCAGCCGTGGTTTTTCAGGAAGGCCTGGCTTCCGGGTGCTTCCCAGCAGTTCTCTCACAACAGCACAGCTGATGAACACAGCTTAGACACTGGAGAGAACCTTGGGTCATCCAAGAAGCCTTGCCATTTCTCCTAATTTGATTTTCCAGCTGGTGTTTTGATGAGGATACTCAGGGACTGGAGGGGTGGCTGCATAAGGGAAGAAGATGGCTGTGCTGCCAGACCTAGGAACACCTCTGGGGACTCCAGGCAGAACGTTGGTGGGGGGAATCAGCCCACTTGCTCATGAATTCCCAACCACACTGTGCAGTCAGACTGCTCCCACTCAGCCACAGCCTCACTGCTGTGGGGTTTGGGGAGCTGCTGACACTCCTCATCTTCACAGGTCTGCCTGGCACCAGAACCACCCAATCCAGGATGTAATTCCGACCTTCGGGTAGGTGAACATCCAAAAGGATGATCCCAGCAGAAATCTGAGGCTATGCCACCTGGAGGTGTTCTTCTAACAAGGGTTTAAGCAAGTTGGACTCTACCTGGTAGAGAAGGAGTTGAGGCACACGTGGTTCACTCGGCATTGACAGCCCCAAGTGGGCCAGGCTGGGGTCTGATCCTCCAGCCAGGCAGCAGGATGGGTTTTGGGAATGGTTCTAAGGAGCAACACAGCCCACAAGGCTGTTTGATCCATTCTCCAGATGGATATGAGGCCCAAAATAATGGCACACTAAAAGAAACAATCTCCAAACTCTAAGTCAAGCACTGCTGTAATCAGTTGCAAAGACTTCACACCGCAGTCAGTGCAAATGAGAAGTTAATTAGAGTTTAAGTCTAATCTCCTAGGACAGCTCTGTGTCTTAGCAGAAGAGGAGGAGGGACATAACCCAGTGAAATGCCAGAGAATACGTTTGCAGCGTGCAGCACTGCGGTGTCCCAGGAAAGCAGAGTGCCAGGAAATGGCTCCAGAGAGTGCAGCTGGTGCAGAGTGCTGCCTGTTCAGCACAAGGGGCTTGGGTGCCACAAGGACGAGAGCCTGGAAAGTGCCTCATGAGCAGGATCAGCTCCAGGGATATGGGACAGACAGAGCACTTTAAAGTGCTTCCCACAACAGACCAGGACTCAGTAGGAACAGCAGCACAAGGACTGCTGGGCTCCCAAAAACCTCCCCAAAACTACATAAATATTCTCTTTTTGGGGATGAATTTGAAATTGCGATGACTATCTGGTAGTTCTGCCTTCCCATTCCCCACGTTCTTCTTCCCAGATCATATTTAAGCACAGATAAGTAAGTTAAACAGATAAAGAGAGATGATGTTTAGACCACCCCAGCTGTGAGAAGCAGGAAGCAGAGGGCACTTACTTGACAGCAGTTTGGGGATCTGCTGCTGGCTGCCCATGAGGGGCCTGGCGTAGGGGCTGCTGTAGGCTCCGAGTGGCACGGCGTTTGGGTACATCCCTGGCATGCCCCTGTCCCTCGGCATCGTGTGCCTGCAATGGGAAGGAATAGCAAGGGAGAAGGTCAGGATGCTGTGGTGAACTCCTGCCTCCCAGCCCATCCCACAACACCTCTCTCTCTGCTGGGCCAGGGATGGATGCACTGGTGCGTCGGGGCCCAGGCACATCCCAACATACAGGCAGGCCTGGGGAGCTGCTCCCAAGGAAATGCTCAGGTTTCCAATGGCACAGCTGTGCTTTTTATTGTGCCTGTGACATGCAAGAGGGTTCCCAAATGCAGCCCAGGACAGCCCTGCTTTTCCTTCCTAAAAGAGGGTGCTTTTCCTTCTTGCAGCTGCCCCAGAGCTGTAAGACGAAGAAGGTATTTTCTCTTCCTAAGGAGACACTCCAGAGTCCAACATAATTTCCCAGTCTCCTTTAAAACATTCTCTTCTCTGGCTCTGATAAATATATGGCTCCTTGCACTCCCCAATACAGAAACCCATTTAATTTTTAAAGCTTCTTTATTTATTAAAGCATAAAAGACATTCCTGTCTTCATTAACAGTCTTAATTATTGCTTGTGCACAATAATCTCATTGTACTTTCTGTACTACAAGCAAGCATCCACCAAACAAGTTTTAAACCCCCCCAAAGAACAGGAAAGTGACTCAGAACTATCCTGGAGGGGAAAAAAGTATTAAAAAGCAAACAAGGCATTACTGCAAAATCACCGTAATGTTCAGTTTTTGGTAACATTGAATAGAAGTACCACATGTGAGGTGTCCAACATGGAAAACCAGCATCTAAGCTTGGACACTCCATGCTCATCCTTTTCTTTTTTTTTAATTTAAAAAGGCAAAAGGAGGGTAGTCACCCCAGCAAGGCTGCAGTAACCCCACGGCCTTACCCCAAGGTTCTGAATGCTGACTGGTCCAAATGCACTGGTTTCCTGTCCCTGTTAAAGCCAAGCTGTGGTCTCCAAGGCCTGCCATCATTGTTGGTTTTTTCCCAATCTCCTGGCTTCAGAACTGGAGCAGGTTTCCTGAACAATTAGAACAGTTTGACAAGTAATTATCAGAGCAAACACTCAGACGAATAAATCAGAATTGAATGATTTGAAAGCTGGCTGCTGACACTTACTTTGCCCCAGGTAACACTGTAGCCTTGAAAACGAAGTCCTCAGCAAATTGTGGATCTTTGAATGAGATGCTAGAAGAAAGTATTTGATGATTAGGTTCATTGCATAATGGAGACAAAGTGAAGCAGTAATCTCTGCTTTATTACCAGGAAAGCTAAAAGCAAGCAGATGGGCAGAATAATCTCACTCTTCCAGCTGGAATTCATGTTTTCCAGGACCAAGAAAGAAGGAGGCTACAAGGAAAGATAATAATGGTTCCCTGTTAAATGCAGCCATAGTGACACAGCCTGAGGAGCAGCACCCTGACTGCTCATACCACCTCCAAACACAGGAGGAAAAATCCTTGTGACAGAGCAACAGGAAGCACAGAACAATTCCAACCTCCTGACAGAGGCAGATGGAAAAGCCAAACCCTTCCTTTGAACTCGTCACTCACAGAAACTACATGCCCATTTAGGACATCCTTTTAACACTGTCCTAGCAAAGCACAACCCAGCATTTCTTACTGCCTCTGCACAGTTGTTCTGGTTGAACCAAGCAGAGCCTCTCTGGAGATAAAAATGACACAGATCACAAGTGATTTTGAGTGTTTTGAGTGCTGAACGTTGTACACCCTCACAGCAAAGCCCAGAGTTTACAGACCTGACTGCAGAGTTCTGTGTCAGATCCCGCAGCATGGGAACAGGAGACTCCACCACCCTGGTGAAGAGAAAAACCTCTGTCAAAACACCATGGAAAACATTCCTTGTCATCTGCTGCTCTGCCAACTAAGCCTGCAAAACATTTATTTCAAAGTTAACCTGCCTTTCCCCTAAACCAAGTACTTCTATAAGCACTGGAGTGACTGCATCCTTATTTCTTAATTCCACTTGTTTTGCAGCTGATGAGTGGGGATTCTGTAGGGTCTGTCCAGAGAAGGCAAGGCCAGAAGAGGTTTCTTTTTACTGTTTCCTCCAAGAACAACTCTGACTTGGTGATATTCTTCACAGCCATGACAAGGATGGAGAAATGTCTATTAGAGCGACCTGAGGTACATTTTCTGTCCAAGCAAGCCAGTGTTTGTGCACTTAATGCAAATGATACACTGAACATCTGCTGATGCCTCTGAGCACAGTCTGAGAAATGGGTGTGTGTCCTACAAGGTGAAGATTACACTGATCATTCATCAAACTTCTCCAGAAAACTAAAAATATGAACGTTCTTAGTATGCATAGCTGGGAAAAGCCTGGATTTTAGTGCTGCAGACTAAATGGACAAAGCCAAAATATATCTAAGCTTGATAGCTTGATACCTAGATTTGTCTCTGCTGTAATGCAGATTTAGATACAAAAAGCAGAGCGTTGGGGTTTTTGGGCAATGTGCACTGACGGGAAGTCACACCAGCCCATATTAACTTCCACACAAAAGCAGAAAAGCCAAAACATAACCCTACTGCAAAAGGCCACTGAGCACTATCACTTTTATTATCCAGGCCTTGTTTACCTAATAAAACAATAACTAAATGCCTAAAAATCAGCCTTCCACAGGCAAAATGACAAACAAAGATTCCCCAGCAAATAAACGCACTAGAGTGTTTAAAAGATATCTGAGGCTGCTTTAAAAATCAAGTTGAGAGATTAAAAAAATGGGGCCACAGAACGCAAATTTCATTTGCTGGGGATTTCCCTTCTGCTGTAGGTAACACATGCGTGCTCTGAACCCTCAGACCTACACACATGGCCTTGTCAGGAGCTTTAATTTACTCCTTGTGGGCACAAAAACATCTCTGCTGGCAGAAGTGCAGGAGAAATCCTTTAGCAGCAAGAAGCCACCCCAAAGGCCACACTCACTGATCTGGGAGGACAGCGTTGTCGTTTAAGGTGAGCTTTCCCTGGATGCCATAGCACAGCTCCGGTGGGATGTCCACTGCCTGTGGAGGAAGGAGTTTTCAGCTGCAGTACTCACACCTCCCCACCTCACCATTTCCAACAAGTGCAACCAACCTACCTCTGTGTTCTTGGTCTTGTACTGCTCCACAATGAAGTCACAGAGTGGATGGTGCTTCCCGACAAAGAGAACATCACCGCCAAGGCTGTTCCTCCTGCCTGGAGAAATGATGGGAACGGGGCAAGAGTTCAGAGGAAAGAGGGAAGGAAGGAACGCAGCAAACCAGCAAAGCTGTCCTGGTGACACCTTCACAAAAGCCAAGTTTCACTGTGATTTAGGAGAAAGCTTTGAACATTCCCTGAGAAGACGGGAAAGACAATGTCTGCCCAGAGCAGGACATGTCTGTTCCCAAGGACAGCTGGCAGGCGGTAAAATAATGGGAATTTGTGTTCAGTGAAAGAATGCTAAATTTAGAATAGAGTAACACTGCAAACACAGACAGAATCGATAAAAAACAACCCCAAACCCCACACACCTCCACAGTTTACCCACAGGAACCAGATGTTATATCTGTACAAAGAGAAACAAACACTGGCCTTTGGAAGCTGAACAAGTGTTACAAAACAAATCCACTGAGGATCACTCTGATTATCAGCAGCACACCTGAGGAAGAGTCTGTCATAAACTCAACCCAACCAAATATCGAGGACACCTGGCTCATTTATGGTGAAATTCACAGCTGGCAACAAAATACCTCAATTTTTTAACAAAACCCCCCAGCTCTTACTCTCTTCAGGAGTGAGGTCAGGGTACACTTCTTCCAGAGCAGCTCTGAGGCGTCGCTCATCCACAAAGGGCAACAACGCCACACCTGGCAAAACCAAACCAGTGTTTTCTCCCACTTGTTGAAAAAACCCAGAACATCCCCAAAAACTGACAGCAGCATGGCAAGCTCTGATAAGATTCCTTGGCCAAGAAACAGTTAAAGCAGTGTGATTCTGAAGGAAGCCAGGTGCCTTCCTTTCTGTGGCTTTATTCTGTTTTAAATGAAATCTGTTGCATTCAAACTGAAAACCTCAGACTTTACCTGCAGTGTAAATTACACCCAGCCACAGAATCTGGCAGGCCTTGGAAATTAATATTCTCTAAAGAAAGGACAAGCTGCATAAATGCTGTAGCAGTTATATCCCATTCTTTGTGTGCTCCAAAATATTTCTATATTCCCCAAAGTATTTTTGGCACAGTACTAATGAGCCGTTGATTGAGCAGAACAAGATCCATTAATTAAATGCAAAGGAGACAAAAGGCAATTACAGACTGAGGCTGATAAAAACAGAAGAATGATTAATCTAGTTCAGGACAAACGAACAAATCTAGAATGACTGCTGAAATTACCAATAATCATTGGCAATCCAAAACCAGTTACTGAACTGTAATTTGCTCTTCATACTAATTTCTTCTCAAAAATAGCCCGGCTGTAAAATACTTGTCCCCACAACAACTGACACAAGTTACCTTTGTGACTTGGTGAAGTGTTTTCTCACTAAGATAATTTTCCAATTTCTTTCTATTTGTACAGGTTTTTAAGACTAATGTATACAAATTAAAAAAATTAAAAAAAGACAAAGTTGAAGTTTCACCTTGCCAAGCATACTTCTTCCCATTCAAATCAATAGCAAAATCTTCAGGGTAGAAGTCAATGATGCTTGATTCCTGGAATTGAGAAAACAAAAATCACCCTCAAAGCCAACTTTGACACGGGTTCAGAATGTCACATGGTGCCAAACACAAAGGTCTTTGATAACAGAAACAGCTTTCATTTAAAAGCCATTTAAGCCCAAAGTGAGGATGGGCACTTACATTACTCAGAGATTTAAAATAAGAAATTAAGGAGGAGAGAAAAATGAGGATAAGGAGGAGAGCTAATTAGGATAAGTTATCTGCTCCCCAGCCAAGCTTTGGAAGATTTCTGTAAGAAACTAAACCATCTGAAGTGTAAGAGAGCTGGGAGATGTCATCTGAATTCCAAGAAATCTTTAAAGGATTTTGAAGAACTGTTGCAATCTACCAAAACCTTTCCCTCCTGGTCTGCAGCATTTCTCTGCCTGAAACAAGAAGCAGCAGGTCCCACTGACACCACTGCAAGATAACCTGAGCTTCCAGCCAGGAATACAAGAGAGCTTCTCACCGGGTCTGTCATGAGTTTCCTCCAGGTTGGCGGCAGGAAGTTTCCACTGGCAGCTGGGAACACCCCCATCAGCTGTTCAAGAGGCTTGAACTGTTGAGAGCAGACAGGTGGGGGACACTTGGAATGAGAGGGCAAATCAGGAGTGAATGAATGAATGAATGAATGGATAAATAAATCAGGAGCCCTACCGGTTTGGAGCCCTTCTCAAAGTCTGAAGGCATGTCTGCAATGCCCTCGAAGTCCGAGGCAAAGGGAGCGTAATGGAAAGGGTAATACCAGTTCCAGGATGCACAGCCCTGGGGCAGAGAGGTGAGAGACACAAAATCAGACATATCAGCCAATGGAAATCATGCAGCCCAGTCACCAAACATGACAACAATGCAGAGAGCAGTTTACACTGCTGTTTTCCACAGCAAAATCCTGCTGCTAACTCGGGGAAGTGCGTGAGTAGAGACCCCCCCCAGAATGCCCTGCTGGGGGTGCAAATGTGAACAGAACTTTCTGCAGCTATGCTGAAAAGCATTCTGGTTTTCACTGGTGCTTCTGTCTCCAGTACCAGCACTACTGCACGCTTGGAGTAGCACTTTGCTTTTCCCCTCCTCCTTCTCCTGCCTTGAGGAGCGGGGAACACAAAGTGTGTCCTCAGAAAGGGGAGAATCAAGCAAACTCAAAACACACCAGAACACCGTGCACTTCGGAAAGGAAACATCGCTCCAGAAGGTCTAAGTCAAGCTTTGACCTCCTCAGCTATTTTCCTTAGCAGCACCACTTGAAACAAAAGCCCACTACTATTTTGACTTCCAGTTCTGAATGATTAAATGTCAACAAGGCTCCTCCAGTGATATTTTTGGTTCAAAATTACAGCGCCTATAATTATTCGCTGCAGTCCTTTGGACAGACTCAGAATGTTTCAAAAGCCAGGTGGATTGCTTTCATTCTTTCTTCTTTTTTTTTCCCCCCTCTCTTCAAGCAGATGCTCCCTCTATGGGACATGCCCCACATTATTAGTTTTCTGTAGGAATAGAAAAGCATGTAATGTATTCTGGCACAAGTTTCGTGGACAGCCAGCAGTGGGTATTGGAGTCAATTTTTATTACGGTGAAAAAAAAAAAAAAGAGCCAAAGACCCTCAAGAAAACCTATTTTGAAGTTCTCCCAGCCCAACAGCTTCCTAAACTAATTTGCATATGAGCAGCAAGCAATTTTCCAGCTGCTCCATCCCCATACAACAGACTGGAATGGTTTTGTGTTATTGTAGCACTGAAGGGGACACTTTTACCTACAGCTCACCTGAAGGCTCATTTCTACTCCCGGAGGCAGATAGGCACATAGAGAACTATGGGAAAATACCCTGTCATGGTTAAAAAACCCAGTTTCCTTGTGCCCAGGATCCTGGGAATTCCCACCTAGAAAGGCATCCAGGTGACATCTGTCATTTGCAAAAGGAAGTCATGCACAGAAGGATGTGGGGAACTCAGCTTTCCTGCAGACCAGCTGCACCGGAACTTGCAAACCTTAAACTTGATGATTTTCATCCCCCACAACACAGGAGCCAGAGCCCAAACTCAAGGAATGGTTAGAGCAGGAGGGAAGGAGAGTCATTCCCATTTTGTTCCAAGAAGGGAGAGAAAAAACCCACTGGAAACTGCATTTTGTAGGCAGGTAAGGTATCTGCCCTGCCTGTGCTTCCAGCTGGCAGCCACTGAGGAAAAATAGGAGGTTTTAAGAACATGGCCCCATGTGGAAGCTTTAAATTCCTGCTGAGAGAGACAAACTCCATGGTCTGGAGCACATTGTGCTCCCAGGTCACACAGCCAGTCTGACTTTGTCTTCAGGGCATGAAATTCCTTATTAACCATCAGTGCAACAAACCCTACCATGGCCCACTAATCTCTTGCCAATCTGACATCTCAATTATCAAAAGATTTAAATTGGATACAGATTACTTCAATCGCAACACACTTCATGGAGCAGCATTACAATCTGCAGAGGAGACTGACAACTCTGTCCCTTGCAAATTCTTCTTGGCATTTCACAGGCTTTGTTCTCTCATTTAGTCACCTGCTATGTCGTTATTTTGTGGGAAAGGGAAAATAGCAGCAGTTCTTGCTGCACCAACAAGTGCTGCTACTGGATGTGAGAATCAGAATCCCAGAATCATTGAGGCTGGGAAAGACCTCTGAGATCAGAGTCCCAACCTGTGACCAATCATCACCTTGTCAACCAGATCAGAGCACTGAGTGCCACATCCAGTTGCTCCTTCAGCAGTTCCAGGGATGGTGAACCTGCATTCAAACCCCCAGTGTCAAACAGAATGGGCACGTGTTCAAAAAAACCCCACAGCTCTTCCAAAATGAGCAGACTGAAACAAATTCAGACAAGAAACCTTGGGGTACCTGATAATAATATCTGAGGACCCAGCAAAGCCCTTCCACATAGGACTGCACAACCTTGCGACGGAATTTCTCATCTGAGGCGTCCACATCGAATTTATTTTTATAGTAGCGCTGCTTCCAACCAGCTTCCCACAACCTGCAACACAGGCACAGCTAATACATTAACATGGATGGGCACGTGAGCAGATGCACATTTGCACCTCTGAATTACAGCGTAAGACAAAGCCACTTGCTGCTCCAGTTGCCATTTGTGTACAGTTTAAATGAAAGAAAATGCAATGCTCAGCAGCAACAGCATAAAATGTGACTTGGCAAAACTGACAGAGTTTTCCTGCTATCCCAAATACAAAGGCAAACAAATATATAACAATTTCTGTGCTCTGCTGCTGTTCAGACAAGTTGTGATTTCCAGAGGCACTTCTGCAGCTCAGCACCCTGTGCTTGCTGCCTCACATCAGATGAGCTCCCTTCCACCAAGGATTTTCAGTCTCTCAGGCCAGAGGTGGACGTTGGGATCACAGGAGCCACCTCAGCCACAGTTCATCCTTCCTTCCCACAGCTCCCCCTCACGTCCACAGATGGGGCAGGGAAAACAAACACTGGTTCCTCTTTCACACACAGACAGCTGCACCCTTCAGCTCTGCTGTATCATGTCAGCAAAGAACCAAACTGGTTCAACCTCATAATCCCTTAATAATGATTTGTTTTCTTACACAGAATTTTATTCCAGGACCACTCCAAGAGGTCACGTCAAGCTGACGCTGGTCAGACTCTCACAAAGCCCTAAATCCTGTGTATGGAGCTTTAGGAGAGAGCAACGATCCATTTACACTTCCTTACAGGATGCATAAAGGATACACATCCCTTTGGCTCTGCAAAGAGGATCTTCCCTTGCTTCTGCTTTGAGACAGTTGCTCAGGACACTTCCTAAATACTTCCAAGATGATTACCACTGATAAGCAGGCAGAGAAGCCAAGAAATGCTTTCAAGACTTCCAGAAAAGCACATGAACAAGGATAGAGCTCCTGGCACCGAAGAATTGAAGGATGGAGTCAAGAACATCTGCAGGCTCTGAGCCGCCTGGCAGACAGACACTTGCATAAATTCAAAAAAACCTTTCTGGGAGATAAAACCCATCTGTAGCTGACTGCAACAACTTGTTCTGCTTTCAAAGGCATTCTAAATACAGAATATATTTTCACAAACAGCACGGTCATATCTAAGACATCAATGAGGTTCTTTTTATTTACAATGGCAAGCACAGAATTAATTTCCACTCAGAAAAGGACATGAGAAAATATTCTGAGCTACAAAAGCTTAAGAAACTGTGGCTGAATGCAGCACATCCTTTTCCTTGGCAATACCAACCCTGTCAGAACCACTGCTGTTTGTGAATCACCACAGTTCATTCATACTTTTCAAGCTTCTTTTAGCAGCTCTACTAACACTCAGATGGAAATCAGACGGAATCATTTATCCTTAAAACTTATGACTTTATATTAAAATCCTACTTGCTTGATTAAAAAAATAAAAATCAGTCTATTCATATACAGACACACAGGGAAGAAAATAAGAATGAGAGTCAGAATTTTGATATAGGAAACAAGAATGAGAGTAAGAATTTTGATATTGGAAACAAAAATGAGAGTAAGAATTTTGATATTGGAAGAGCTGATGGGCCACATCTCACAAATACATTGTGATGACTGACCAGAACTCCACAAGGAAAGAACCCTGAGTGTTTTCCAACGTCCACCTATGGCCTAACTCCACAGAAAACAAACCCCTGTGGCTGCACTTCTCAGGAACAGCTGTAAGGGCCTTCACCCTCGACTGGAACAGCAAGAGCTTCATTGAAACCCTTGATCAATGCAGACTCACTGGTCGTTAATTCCCAGAAAATTCCTGTCTCAACCACCCCAGTCTCAGCCTTCCTGAGACAATGCAAGAACTCAAGAGACAAAACCAGGGCCTGCTGCAAACCAAAGATGGTGGAGAGCACTGGAAGTGAGGACGGATCCTGCTGCCCACAGCCGTGTGGGTTAAACAGCTCCCAGATTCCAGGAGCAGCAGCATTCTGCTCACATAATCAGGGAATGTCTCGCCAAGCTCAGTCTCAGAGGGAGCAGTGGCTTGGAGGCTGCAAACCTGCACGCATACTAATCTGGATACTCAGCTTGAACAGCCAGAGCTCACCCATCTCACTGGAATTTACTGGATATCCTCACCCTCCACATTAATTACCGCTGGATAAAAAGATCACAGAAAAGCATCCGAAAGCACCACTGCACTGAGCTAAATGGCATTAATTAGGCTGCATCTATCTCAGCGATTTGCTAACAAAGTGCTACAAAAAAAATGGCTTCACCTGATATTATCCTCTGGCTCAGGTTCACTGTCACTGTCCTCAAATTTCCGCTTAATTCCTCCTCCCAGGGAGGGGCTGCCATCAGGAGTCAGGCTGGTGTTTGGAGATGCTGAAGTTGTCTAGGGTCAGAATTATTACAGATAAATAGAGGAAGGGGAGCAGGGGAAAAGGAGCATTTATTAGGCTTTTAAAATTCAAGTAAAAATTAACAGCTCGGTGATAATCACAGGCCTTGTCTTCAGTTAAAAAAAACTCCAGGCAAAGGCTGTGCAACCCTTAACCCATCAAGGGGCAAAAGGGAAAACCACATCCCTGTTAAAAGGCAGGCATTGATGCACAGTGGCAAAGGTGTCACTGGCTTAGAGAAAGAAAAGGATGCAGTAAACAAGACAGTAGGAATCGATTCAAAACTGGCATTCCAGATATATTCCAATTTTGGAACACCACTGCAGCTTCTGTTACAACTTCCTTTTGTGACACTAGTGGAAGAAAGGTAGTTCCAATTCAGAAGGGCCAGAACTCTGAGTTCCTTCACAGCTGGTCTCAAATTCCTCTCAAATTTATCTATTTTAATATCAGAGCCTAAAAGAAATGTCTCCCGTTCCATAAAAGAGCTGATTTGCATAATTCAGGTGCAAAAAAGTTTTGAGATTAAAAGGGACAAGCAGCAGAAATTATACCTTGTAAAAGCACATTCTTCAGAGACAGAAGACACATCTATGATGAAAATAACTTTTAATTTGTTTGCTGCTTGGATGAAGATTTATACCCAGAAAGAAAATATTTGTCGTAATTGTTATTTAAAGTTAACAGGACTTCTAAGAGAGCACTTCTTTCCAGTTTTCCTTCACTAATACCTTGCCCAAAACTTCATCCAAGGTTCTCCTTTCCCCAGGGAAAAGCATCATTGCAAGCAGAAATAAAGACAATTTTACTCAAGCAGGCTTGGAAAAATCAGTTATTAAAAGCCACTTCCTTGAAGACTAATGTTGGAGGTGTCAGCTTTTCAAGAAAACTCGACAGGTGAGAGAAAAAGATGCCTGGAGTAACAGGGGCTGTGATTCTTTCCTTTCTCTGTGCCAACACCTGTGAACATCTCTGAACATCTACTCACGGAGTTCTGCCTGTCGTGCATCCTCATCTCAAAGGCAGCCTGTCGAGGGTTACAGATTGCCTGAGGGCTGGATCTATTTCCCAGGGCTTGAGGGGAAAACTGGCCACCAGGAATAAAGGCAGGCTGATCCCTCTGCAAGATAAACACAGACAAGACTGCTGAAAGAGCTGTGTGATCTCCCCAGAATTGGGATGATGCTCTCTCACAATTTTCAGATTGACATTATGGGGAAATGAATGTACAAGGGCACATTTTTTAAAATATGGAATAGGGGGAAAAAAAAATCAACCTAATCTAAAATTTTTTAGCTTTGATACAGCTTACACACAGGCCAGCAAACACCATGATTACACCTGTAATTCCAACCTCCAAAAACTAAAGCAGACGTTTAAATTCTTGCTAGTTTCTGCATTGGGTATGGAATTTGCTTACTTTCAGTCTCTTCCTTTTTTCTTTTTGCCGTCTTTTGAAGTTATCCTAAACGAAGAAGAAAAGGAAATAAAGTCAGTCCCAGACACAGATTCTTTGGCAAACGATTTCAATGGAATCCTCAACTGACCATGCCACAAGGTTTTTAGAGAATGTTCTGAGTAAGACATGGGGCAATTCTTGTGTCTGTAAATCCAACAGAAATGGGATGAAATCTTCTACCCCACCCTGAAAATCTATGGGAGAAAAAACCAGCTGGATACTCAAAGCCCCAAAACTTTGGTAATTGATTTAAATGATCTACTAAATTTAGCTGCAGCCTTACTTGGGGCTGACAGTAGTGTTAAAGCACACAGACTCCTTGCCTGAACTGCAGAGCTGCCCTAAAAAAATGTCAGAGAGGCATTAAAGTCTTAGGAAAAGAGACTCAAGGAAAGGTATTTCTTATTCTGTGATTCCTGAGCCAACTGAAAACTTGAACATCAAACTGGCATTTTCAGGAAAAGAAATTCGGCTGGAAGCACCAGATTTTTTTTTAAGCCTGGAAGAATTCACCAAACATTATAACAAAGAAAATACAAATTTGTTTTGTTTTTTTTTTTTCTTATTCACTTAATGAATGTCAGAACAACAACAAAAAAATTACATCATCATCTTTCCTCTTTTTGAAAATACTGTCTTCAACTTCCCCAACAGCCAGCATGATCATTTGGACCCGCTGCAGGTTCACAAACCCACTTTCAGTCAGGTAGCCCTGCAGGTTAGAGAAGAACAGAGTTGAAAAGCAAGCCCATTTTGTGGCAAAGACACAGATATTTTTAAAGGAAAAGGAAAAACTCACCCCTGTTTTGTGCACCACGTTTTTATAGATGTTAACCAAGCGATCGATTGCTCCCTCCCTAAACACAAACCACAGGGTGAGACTCCTGGTACTGAAAAGCACAGGAGCTGTTCTTGCAGAAGAGAAAGAAAACAGATTCTCATCTACCTGATCTCCAGAGATGGCAGATGAGGCAGGAAGTCATTCCCCACAAAAAAGCACATGAAGACCCAGTCATCAACACTCCTTTCAAAATCAAAAGTGAAAGGCAAGCTGGCCATGGTGAGCTCTCTCTCCAAGTACTGCAACACACAGAGAAGAAAAAGGAGCTCAGAGAGCACCGTGTGGGGTTTGGATAGTATTTACAGCCAGCAGCTGCAGCACCTCACCTCTCGCAGAACACACAGGCGGATAAAGATGAACTCTTGCTCTGAGATCGGCAGGGTGTTGGCAAACTGATCATGCTGAAATCAGAGGGGATTCAGATCAGATCCAAGGGCATCCCAGAGCTTCTCCAGCCCCACTGGCAAGGCTTGCTTCAAGAGGACTTGAGAGAGATCCAAAAACAGGCTCCCAAGCCCCTGTGCCAAGCATGTATTTTGCTGCTTTGCATGTATCTTCAGTTACTGATTGTTTGTTCTCATTCAGTGGGAAAAACCCCAAACAACAAAACACCGCAAGTGTGGATATCAAGTTTGGCATGACACTTGTATTTTTACTTCCAAGGGGAAAGCTAGGTATTTCCAGCAAGGATTTGCACCATGCTTCAGCTAAAACCAGCAGCAAGAACGATTTGAGAAACTCTTTAAAGAGTTAGGGTTAGGGTTAACCCTACAGATTAAAAAAATCCTAGAAATAGCAAAATCCTTACCTTTCCTTGTTTCTCTCTGGGCAGACCTTGGCAATCCTTAACCTCATGCCCCATCTGGTTACAGAGAGCACATGGCTTGGGTTTGTTTGGTTTGAACTCTTCCCTAATGATGGTGAAGTTTGGTTCGTGTGTAGCTAAGCCAAGCATGATCAGATCAGCTACCAAGCAAGGGAGAAGGATAAAGTGTGATTAAGGATAAACATCATAAAGTTTTGTTTTTTTGTTTTTTTTTAAAGAACACAGTTTAGAAGCAAAGTGGATTCTGCCTCAAACAAGGTGTTGATGTGATTACTCAGGAACCACAAGCAAGAGAGAACTCACCATCAGCCCCACACAAACAGTGGTGAGTGTTTGGGTCGTGGTTTGGTTGAGCTGCACAAAAGAAAATTATATTTTGTAAAAGTCATGCAAAACAAGTTATTACTGAGCATATTTTAACTTAAAACAAAATGTCCACATTAACAGGAATTTTACCTCTTTGTCTCCTGATGTAATCCATGATTTTATGCTCCCCTTCACCAGGAGCACTGGCATCTGACAAAATAACCTGAAAAACATTCACGTCATGGCAACAATTAAAGCTGCCACAGGAAAGAAACCAATAACTTATATACTGAACACAGCATCTGACTTACAAATACCTGAAATTCTTATTTGTAGTTTGAGGTAAAATATTGTGATTGAAGATGAAATTATATACGAGCAAGGAGCAAGTGAAGAGACCTTCACTTTTCTCTACCAGTTCCAGGCTGAAGCTGACATTGATTCAAATTCCACCGAAATGATCACACCATGTTTGACACGCCCTGATAAATTATCAGAGCAACGAAAAGGGCACTAGAGAACTCCCAAATTCACTGCATTAACGCACTGGAACACGATATCATCACTCCCTCCCCACTCTGAAGAGAATTAGTGTTTATAAAACCCCTTTGAGGGAGTGGAGAGGCTGGGCAAGATGAGGGGAGAATTTCCAAGCCCAGAAGGGCAAGAAATCTAGCAGGTGTTTTTTTCACTGGCTACCATCAGAGCAACAGAGAAAATGCAGCCGGCCAAGGGAGCAATTACAAAAAAGAAACAGTGCAAAAGATACAAATATAATGTATCTTCACACTTCCCCCCAAAAGCAGAAAAAGTATCCCTAAAGCCTTGCTTCCCATTATGTGAAAATTGTGGCTTTCAGCAGCAAACCTGCTCCTTGCCCTTCAATGAAATCACAGCAAATGGTGCTGGGAGATGGAGTTATCAGCACGGAATGGATGTCTGAAGCCTCAGCAGGACATGCACATTTGCCTGCTGTTAATAACAGCTCCCAGCCAGGCCAAGAGCCAAATCTGTCAAATTTCTGCTCTTCAATTGGACCCCGGATCAGCCCATCCATCTCCTTCATCTCCCTCAAGTATGAAAGTTGGAAACTCACTGTCAGGTTCTTCCAGCCCGGGTCGCTGTTCAAGCGGTCAGCGATGT
The DNA here is from genome assembly GCA_018697195.1 of Certhia americana. Taxonomy (NCBI): domain Eukaryota; kingdom Metazoa; phylum Chordata; class Aves; order Passeriformes; family Certhiidae; genus Certhia; species Certhia americana. The sequence goes on from CM031859.1 coordinate 111,442,193, forward strand.
AATAGCGGAGGCATTTAGCAAGATTGTCCATAAACTCAGTTCCCTACAGAGGGTTGGAAGGAATGGAATTAAATGAACATTCAGCTTGTGGCAATTGCTGGGGACAGGGCCAGGCCACTCACCGGTGTGATACAGTTGCTATCAAACCTCTCCTTCACCTCCTCTGGAGGCAGGAAGCCACCTGAAGCAACAAAAACAGAGAGCAGATTTACATCCAGATGGACCATTGCCAAGATTTTTGCATGGAAAAACCTAGACAGCTGCCCGGGGAATAATTAACTAACTGAAACCAGTTTGTTTAATAAAATTACCACAAAACCAAACCAAACCTTACCTTTGTATTATCTCCATTCTACAAGGTGTTACCTCATTTACAAACATTTTTACTTCAGCAAGGTGACTTCAAAGCCCAGACAGCAGCAACACACTCCCTTCTCACTCCAGCTGTGTCACCACCACCCTCAAAGTTGCTCTGACTTCTGTTTCCTCACTGAGTTCAGAGTTTCCACTGTCAAGTAACTCCCCTTGCTGGCAGCTTATTATCCTGTGCAGGAGTATTTCCATCTGATCCCTGCTTTTAAGTCTCAATCCTCCTTTCATCAAGCCCTACAAACGTGTACTTCCTTCCAGAAGGGTTTTGGTTTTTTTCTCATTGCATTTATCCCTGCTCTTCTGTTCAATTTATTTTCAAAAGGAATTAAGAGCACTCAACACAAACTCATTTCAGGCAGGAGACTGAAGAAGAAAAGATGACATTTTGTTTTGTCTCAGTTCTTAACTTTGGAAAACACACATCCAGCTTTCCCTGGGCTTGTTCTCCCCTTCTCCCAGCAATGCACACACAGTCCTTCTCTAAACCTTACTGAGGTGATCAAACAAAGTGATTCTCACGGAAAAAACTCCGAGAAGGTCACTGCCCTACCTTTAGCCAGAATTTCTTGTCTGATTTTTTGCTTCTCCTCAGCAGCTTCCATGCCCTCCTTTGAGGCTCTGAATCTCCTCGACCGCTGTTGATTCATTTTGGCACGTGGGGCCTAAAAAAGGTACAGGAGAGCTTGGGTCACTGTTTTGCATCTGGCCAATCTCTCCTGTCCTGAGAGCTGCTTTGGGTTAGCTCTTCTCAGACCTACTGATGAACCTGTGCCAGAGGAAGGTGTCCCCGCCCACGTGGAAGCAGGCAATCTTTAAGGTCCCTTCCAGCACAAACCATTCCATGATTCTGTGTACTGAGGAGAGATGAGGATTTTCCAGCTGGAAACCGAATGTGTCAGTACTCACCACTCCATCTATAGCCATGTAAAGGAGTTTCCTTGGTCTCACAATGTTGAAGATCCTGTCGATATACTCAAAAATCGCCACCATCATCTCATCTTCATTCTTGGGTGCCGGCCTAAGACACAGAGCATTCAATTTAACATCTGAAATCCTGCCAGTAAAGAGAGAGAGATGTCACCCAGCAAGAGTAAAAGAGCCTTACTTGTCCTCTGGGTGTGTGCAGGGGTGAATGATGCCGTTCATGTCCAGGTAGAGGTTGTCGAACTCCACCTCATTGGGGTTGGGTTTGCTGGTGTCAATGGGGACCTTGACACCATTGCACTCTTTGGCCTGGGGATGCAGTGGGGACAAGGATTTCAGCATAAATAACCAGCTCTCAATGCACAGACTCACTAAAGTTTGGTTTGGTTTTAACAGCAGCAAAAGAGAACAGTAAGTACCACGTTACCTGCAACTGCACTTTTCTGAACAGCTCTTCTTTCTACAGAAAATACGAATGTGGGTTATGGCAGCATTCATTTCTGCTGACAAGAGAAGTTCCCATCTCTCATATTATTCCTTCATCCTAAATCACCTAGAGCCAGCCACCTGTACTCCTAGACTGCTCTCGGGTTTTCACGTGGTGTTGTTCTTCCCGAGAATGTAAAAGTCTTTTTTGTCCAGCCCCGAGATGGAAGGAAAGACAGAGAGCCGTCTCCTCGGCTTTTCCAAGGCTGTTTATTCTTCTCTTATCAGTACAGTTTCTTCTCTGACCCACAGAGATCTGTTCAGCAGGTCAGCTCACGGGGAACGACCCAGCCCCAAAGGTGAGGAACACCTTTATACTAAAAATTATGTGTATTATGTTTACAAAAGATTCCCAGTCCCTGTCTCCTGTGTTAGAAGGTCAGGCTCTACTCTGAGCCAACCAAAGATGCCCACGCCACAGAGGAAAATGGTGAAGGAGAAAAAGAAAGAAGGAACCCCAAAGTGGAGACTTCATTTTGTGTTTTTTGCTGATCAGTCTAGAAACCATATAAATCTACTTTTCACCCTGTGCATACCTAACTATTACCCTACTTAAACTCTCGTGGTTTGTAATTCTTCACACAGAGGTGGTGGTAATTTCTCCCAGGGGCTGAAATCAAAGGCACGGGGGTCCTTAACTGCTTGCCAAGGTTTCCCAGCCCCCTGTCCAGGTCTGGAATCACTCAGGACAGTCAGAGGAATGTTCTGGACTCCGACAGACTGCTCCAGCAGTGGATTCATCAACATCCTATACAACCATGGTCACTTTTGTTTCCTCACCATAATATCAGGTCTCTTTTGTTTCAGCCTTTGTTGTTTTTGGGGTTTTGGTTTGGGTTTATGGTCCGTTTGGTCAAAAGGCAATTAGCAACACTGATTCTCCCTTCCACCAGCCACAGGCATAACACACATCAAACCCCAAGAGCACGGAAGAGACAGGAGCTAAGCAAGGAAAAGCCCGATGATTTCCAGAGGAATTCTGGCTGGAATGGGTTATAAAACACACCCAAAGGTGGAACAAAGTATGAATGGCACGTTCTGAGGTAAAGGCTACAGTCACAGGATTGCCTGGGATGGGGGAAAACCAGGATATGGCTGGGTTTCCCATCACACCGAGCTCAGCAGCTGCTGCTGAGCCAGCATCAAGCACCTCCCTGAACTTCTGTCAGCAGGCTGCCTGCTACTCACTGACTTCCCCACATCTCTGATGGAGATTCAGAAATAAAAAAAAAAAAAACCCCAAATTACAGATCATGCCGTCAACTTCGGATAATTGTCCTGCCTAAAGCAGCAGCAGGACTGGCAGAGTTCTTACCCCCAAATGAAAGAATCTAAAGTCTTAATTCTGTATTTACATTCAGCACAGTTATTCCACAGCTGCCACTGCCAAGCAGTGCTCGCCTCCTTTGCTGAGCTCTGCAGACACACACTCAAATGAGGTGGTGTTAGCAGAAACTAAGCAGGAGTGTAAACCCCACACCTTCCTCTGGGCCACCCCCCTGGATTCTCCTTGATCCCCAGCCACCCTCTGTCCTGAGCTAAATGGGATTTGGGTTCGGAATTCTCATGCAGCAGCCGTGTGGAAGGCAGGCTGAAGTATCTGGCAGAGATATCTCTTGTGATATAACTAAACTGTTCACTTCTCATCCACGGCCTCTTTTGAAACCATTGAAAACAGATCTTCAAACATGATACTTTAGCTGCAGCTTTATTAATTCTTATCCATTTGATTAAGAATATTCTCTCCTGGATTTTTTATTATCTTCAAGATCTTCCTCTCATTCTGCCTGCTCAGCTTAAGAAGAAGATTATTTCTTTTTCTTAAATCTGATTAATCTAGCAAGGTAAGAGAACAAGGATCAACTTTTCAATACTTCAAAGAGACAAGCTACCAGGAGATACAAAATTTCTGATTAGAGAGATTTATAACAATCCTAAAACACACACGGAGCTGATTACATCGTGAGAGAAGCTTAAATTCATCGACAGTAAGACAAACTACAGCTCCTCTCTGCTATCCTAGTCCACTCTCAGATTTATGACCAGATTTGAATATAAAAAAATGTTAATGAATATGATTTATCCCTGTGCTGTTCTGGCTGTAATTGCAACGTGCTCTTGAGTTGGAACAAGGCAACGTGGATGAGGACAGCAGGAGCTGCCACTTCCCTTATGGCAAATCCTACTCAAGGCATTTCTTGTGCCTTTCCACTTATTTTAATAAATAACTTTGGCTGGTACAAGCTCAGTTATTGAAGACTGACAAAAAGGGACACACAATCAGTCAAACCAGGGCCATACAAACCTTTGGTTTGCCTCAATGTGAGAGCAGCTTTGATTAAACAGAGATTAAGCTAAATATTTGCAAATGTGCTGAAAAAGGCAAATCTGCTCTGAGAGACAACTGCCCTGAACTGTTACAGGATGTAATTGCTGTTTAAATTGGGGCTGCCTTTCAACGACAGATCCTTAAAGGGATGTCCAGGACAGCCCCTAAACCGAGGGTTCCCAGAGTTTCAGGACAGGTCACATCCAGGAGTTTGGTGCAGAGACCACAAGAGCCAGTGCTGCTGGATCTCAGCTTTAAGGGAAACTGTTAAACACACAACCCTCCATTTTTTCTCCCCTATAAAAATCCCCAGACAGATCCTTAGATCTTCATTATCCCCCATTAAAACCTCCTTTCTCACAGCGACAGGTAAAATAAACATCCCACCTTGCTGCGAGGGCCTGAAATCACAGCTGCAATAAAACCACAACAGCAGCTCACAATTTTAACCAACCCTGCCTGAACCTGAAACGCTGAAACACCCTGGCAAAGCACAGAGGTGAACATCCTGCTGTACACGCACAGCCTCGACGTGCAATTCCTCTTTTCCCTGATCCCCTCCACCATGCTCCCACACTTTATCCCCTTCCAGGTGTTCGTTTCCCTAAGGTGAGCACTCCTTGGGAGGAGCAGCAGAGAGGCAGAAGCCTCAGCACACTCCCTGAGCTTTCCAAACCGATGCCAGAAAAGAGCAGGCTGCTGCCAGTACAGTCAAAACAGAACAGAAATCCTTTGGAAAAGCTGATGGGAAAAGCAGTTTAGGAAGCAGGAACTCCGGAGTTTGCCTCCTCAACCAGGTTGGAGTTAGTCCTGAGGAGAACTTGCCACGCTCAGGGCACAGTAAATCCACCACGGTGCAGCCTGTCACTGAAAGGAGACCCCCACACCATCCCTGTCCCCTAGGATGGCACAACACTCTGCCAGCTCCAGGAGGGATGTGCCTGAAGGAACCAGCCCCCAAAAATATGTAAAAAACCCCATCATTTCAGCTGCAATACCGCCTGGAAAGGCACCTGGGGAATCTTGTGTCAGAGCCTTCACTGAAGCCTGCTGCCGCCATGGAAAGGCAGATTTTAAGGGATATCTTTGGAATAATCAGCTCTGTTTGGACTAGAAAACACCAGCAACAAGACAAACCCCCCCGAGTTCAAGGTTAAAGAGCACCAGCACAGACTTGCTGTAAATCTTGGCTGCAGTGTGACATCCTGGGCTGGTGGAGGTTTTCCAAAAAATAAAGCACCAGGGTAAAGCAGGAAGCTGGAGAAGCACTGCTAATGAAATACAAGAGTGCCAGAAAAACGAGGAAGGCCCGAAAATGACACAGATTGGATTGGTCAGTGGGAGCTGAGAGGCTGAGGAAGCAGGGGAGCATCTGTGAACATCCCAAAAACCCCACCTGCAGCTCAGTTCCCTCTGCAAAGCCCCACTCCGCCCTGCCTGCTTGTGCTGGCATTGCCTTTCCTGAGCCCATTCCTGCAGAGGATCCTGGAATGGTGTGCCTGGAAACAAGGAGCTCCCAGATTCTCGAGCTGCTTTAACCATTTCCTTGCCTTCGTTTCGTTTGCTCGTTCTTTCCAAGACGGGCAGCTGCGCTTGTGCAGCGCTCACAGCAAATCCCGAAGCTTGCTGCGCTTTCTAACACCCCCCGAGGGGGAAAAATAAAAATGTGGAGAAACAAGGACTGTGAAAAGCATCCAAGACCCGGCAAAAAGCACTCCCACTGCTCGCTACTCGGGTTCCAGCAGCGCCACAAATCCAACTTTTCCGTGTGGAAGAGGCGCCAAGGCAGAGCGGAGGGCAGCGGGAAAGGCTGGAATTGCAGCGAAAGGGGAGAAGAATGGGAATTATTCTCCATTCCTCCACGTGCCCATTCCTGCCAGGACGCTCAGCCGCGCTGGGTTAACCCCTCCCGCACAGAAAAATCCGCAGAAAACTCCAAAACCCCCCTAAAAAAACCCCAAACCTCCACATATCCTAAACAACAGCCGAACCCAACCCCGACAAAGCCCTAACACAGCGGAAAGGCGCGGTGTGGGGACACAGCACCGGGGCGGGGGGGGGCTGAACCGCTGCAGGCCTCACCGCCCCCCAACGCCCCGGGGGGCTCCGGGGGCGGACGGCAGCGGGCTGGCGGCGGGCAGCGTGGCCGGCTCACCTTCTCCTCGACGCAGTTGACGATGATGGAGGGGTACTTGCGGCTGAGCCAGCGGAAGAAAGCCGGCACCCCCATGGCGGCAGCGCCGAGCGCCACCCGCCGCGCTTCCGGGGTCGGCGCGGGGCATGCCGGGAAGGAGGCGTGGTTACCGTGGGCGGCGCCGCCATGTTGGGTGCGCGCAGCCTGAGGGGGCGCTGAGGGGGTGTTCCTCCTCAGCCGTGTCTGGGCAGCTCCAGGCGCACGGAGAGGGGAAAAGCAAAGGCTGAGGGCATAAAGGTGGCAGATGCAGGAGGAAAAGCGAGGCCGGAGGGAAAGTTAACTCCGTCTCGGCGCTCAGCCGAGAAGTGCGCTTCAAAAAACAGCCATAAACCAAGAGTTGAACAGAGAATCGCTCTCCCTTAGCGCCTCGTTAAGAAGCGAGCCTGAGGAGCTGCTCTGAGGTGCTTTAGGCTGCACATACACCCAATAAGTCAATAAATAAAGAGGGGCATCCATGCTTTATTACAGTGCTGTCGTGCTCGGTGTATTCCCTAAATCCAGCACAACCGCCAGACTTCCAACACCGTCATTTATACTCAGAAATCCAGAGCTTCCCAAGCACAGTCCTTCTTTTAGGATTGATCAGTAATTTCCATTAACCCCGGCCAACTCTTTCTCGTGCTCAGGGGAAGGGGACCTGTAGGTGTGAGTTTTAGTGTTACAACGAACACGGTTTAGCTATAGGATACACGGAATTTGGGTGTTTTTTATGTTAGGAATGTACACATTGGCATCAACATCTCGATTTACTACATCCTTACGGCTTGGTAGTTGCAGGGTGTCCTTGAGTAAGGGAACGGAATTTGGGTGTTTTTTATGTTAGGAATGTACACATTGGCATCAACATCTCGATTTACTACATCCTTACGGCTTAGTAGTTGCAGGGTGTCCTTGAGTAAGGGACGCAGTAATTAGGCCTTTGCATGAAAGTATACAAAGATCTTACTTTCAAGAATCTCCTGACTTCAGACAAATTTGGCTTATCCTGCATTTGGCAACAACAGAAGCCAATTCAGGGATTCAGGGCACGGCTGCTCTGTGCCCTCTGAGGGAACATTTCCAGTGGGAGATGGCTCCATGTGATTCACGAGAGCGGCACAAGGCAAAGAGCCCCCATCCCTCGCTCTGCCCGTGGCATAAGCAAATACTGTTAATTTGTGGCTGTTTGACGGTGCTAAAATGGAATTAAACGGTCAGGAATTAAACGGGATTAACACATATGCTGTGTCCCGTTGCCGCCGCACACCAGCTCCGTTAGCGGGGAAGCCATGGGGCCGAGGACAGGGAACAGTGGCTCGGGAGTCATTAACAAAAATAACAAAATCTCAGCAGTGCTTGCTGAGTCAATGTCGCCAATTTGGGGAGCGGAAGGGAGTCTTGGTACCTGGCTCATTCTCTGTAGAACAAATTAACCCAATATTGTGTCTCTCATTATTCTTATCCTCACTCGGCTGTTGTTAAGCCGTTTTCTGTTGTCGTTCCTCTCAATAAAGTCTGTGACTTGAATAAATTTCCCCTGCAACTTTGTAGTGGCACCACACCTGTGGTATCAGCTGAAGATTGTCCTTTATCTGCTCCTTACAAAATGTTCCCTGATTGAAGCTTCCTGTTGTAGTGCTTCTCCTCCTGGAATTTCGTAGGGAGCACAGCAGCTTAGCGTGAACATTTTGTTTGTATCGGCGGGCAATCGGTTGTTTTTCTGATAATGCCAAAGAAAACAGAAGGCTGGCACAACTGAAATGTGATCGTCTTATCTTATAATTACTTGGGTAAACAACCAGTGGAAAAATTAATCCTGCAGCAGACAATTCCTTGAAAAGTTGGTCTGAGCAGCAGCAGCTGCGCCGGGCCGTGAGCCTGGGTCTCACCTGCCGAGTGCACATCCACGAGCACAGCACAGAGCGGCGCACCCACAGCGGGAGCAGGGAAGGCTTCCCACTCAGGCACTTTCCTCAGATGAGTGGCGTGCCGATGGGAATCTGTTCCAGCTATATTGATTCCAGTCCCCCTGTCTGTCAGCGTCACCTGCCACCAGCGCCGGGCTGCCGGTGTGACAGCTGTGAAGGAGCACAGGGAAGTTGACTGGCAGGATGTTTTGCATCTAATGAGTCTGTGCACAATAAGAGTATCATAAATAACGCTCCGGAGGAACCCGGCTATCACTCCGACACCAAGAGGCAGAGATTGCCTGCGTGCTGCTCCACAGCCATCTGTCACCTGTCATGGGCCACTGTTGGTGCTGAGCTGGACTGTGGCGGTGGAAAGCCCCATGGACTGGTGTCATGCAGCAGATAGAAAGTGGGCTGATAGCAGCAGCCTGGAGTCACTCAGGAGGAGCTCAGAGCTGCAAAGACAGTGCACCACTGAGGCAACGTTCCTTGGCAGCACAGGCTGCTGGATTTTTCCAGTGGGGTTGCTCCTCCTCTCCATGCACCTCCTAGGCCTTGAGCAACGTGCCTACCCCGCAGCACAGGGCTTTCTCTGCAGGCAGCAGTCCCACAGCACATGGGGAGCTGCTGTGGGAAAAAGGACATTAAAGCCCTCAGTAATGTCTGGCTTTAGTCACAGAATCACCAAGTCACCAGGCTGGAAGAGACCTTTAAGACCATCATGTCCAAACCATGCCCTAACGCACCTCAACTAAACCATAGCACTGAGTGCCACATCCAGTCTTTTTTTCAGCACATCCAGGGATGGTAACTCCACCACCTCTCTGGGTGGACAATTCCAGAACTTTATCACTCATTCTGTAGAAAACATTTTTCCTAATTTCTAACTTCTCTTTCCCTTGGCGCAGCTTAAGACTGTGTCCTCTCTTTCAGCCTGCACATTCCTCTTATTAAACTGAATGTTGTTCCCATTTCTAGCTGGGTTTTGAGGGATGAGGTGCAGAGATTGGTGCCCTTGTTGGGAGACGTGGGGCTGCAGCACAGCACAGCTTAATTGAGGTGCTGCTTTCTGCTTTTGAACTTGTCGTCATTTATGAACAGCTTTAGCACGTCCCCTGGTTTCTCCTGCCCAAAGAAAATCTCATGTTTAATGAACTTAATTTGAGATAAAAGGAATGAAAAGAAGAAAATTAAAAATGCATGAAGCTCCTGGAGTCATCCAATTACTGTGATGTCCACACAGCAATGCCAGCACGGATTTCACAAAGCAGGGAAAAGCAGGAAAGCATGGGGGCTCACCACATGTTAATGCTGCTCTGTTCCAAAATGTGCTGAATTACAAATGGACATTTTATGCATTTCTTCTTCTTGATCTGTTGCAGAAGAAGATAAAGATCAAATATGCCAGCCCGCCCCAGCAGCGCCTGTCTGCATACCCACGATGCTTGTCTGCTTCTTCCCAAACCCTGTCTAGCACTGGAGTCCCAATCCTGGGATACCACAAGGGAGGGGACTGTCCTGGGGCAGGGTTCCCGTCAGAGCAGGAAAACACTGCAGAGAGCACACAGACAATGTATAAGGACCCATTATATTTATTTGGTATTTAAATTTTCTTTACCAAGAAAGTGCCGAACAGCCTGTGGCACACTTTCACTGTGTAAAGGAAAATACAGTTTGTTTCTTCCCTCCCAAAAGCTAGTGGGAGAATCTCAGTCATAGAAGTCATCAAAGTCATCTGAATCAGCGCCGTGGGTCTGCGGGCGCAGAGCAGCCTCGAGCTCAGAGCTGCTGTCGTCAGATTCGCCCCAGAACGCTGCAGGTGAGGAGACAGAAAGCAGAGATGTAAAACCTTTTCCATTTGTCACAGCCATGAGCACAGAGGCTGACAGAGGGCTGGGAGTTGGGAGCCCCAGCCCCAGGTGTGCACGTCTGGCGCGGTGTCCGGTGGCGGAGAGGCTTTGCAGGACAGCGGTCTCATTCAGCGCTCCTACTCCATTGTGCCACAAGGTAGCTGGGCAGAACATTTCCACTCCAAGCAATTTACTTGACCAGCTGCTGCCTGAATCGCAGCTTTGTCTATTCTCTTTCCCTTTCTCCCCGCTACTTGACCCTGAAGTGAAGTCACCAGTGGGCCATGATATCACAGAGTTGGCACAAAAATGGCAATGATGTCACAAGTGAAAAATCACTACTTTGAGATCAGATCAGATTCAGGCAGGTCTGATCTCGGCGGAGCACATGGCTTTAACCTTAGGCTCTGGGAACCAGCAAACCCTTTCACTGACAGCAGCAGAATCCCACAGCAGTTCAGAATGCCTGAGAGATTTCTGGAGATGTGAATTCTTTTGACCCATGGATAGGACAAAGCAGGAAGCGTGGCACGTGAAGTCAGGGCCACAGTGGCTGACAGAGCCATTTGTTCCCACCCATTCCAGAGGCTGCTGGCTGTCTAAAGGCAGCCGGGATGAGGCCCAGGGCTTGGCCAGCGCACCAGGAGGAGGAAGGCTGTCACAAACACTGCAGCTCATGTTTGAGGCACTTGGGTGCCTCTGACAGCACTGGCTCCATGAACACCTTATCTACAAATGCAGCAGCTGTGTCTTTCATCCTACATCCCCAGCCCCCTGGGCCATGGTGCTGTGCTCCACCAGGAACATCAGAGCCAGCTCCGCGTTCACTCCCGTGCTGAATGGCTCCGAGACAGGAAAGGGGTCAGGGACGCCAGAGCCTTTCAAGTGCCACCAAAACAGCTGTCCTTGATGGCATCTGTACCTCAGTTCAAAGCTACACCTCTAAAACCAGGCCATTCTGGACTGCCAGCACCCAGAGCGGGGCTCCAGGAGGAGAGATCCTGGCTCCCAGCACTGCCCCACTGGCAGAAGGCTCCATCAGAGGCAGCTGCAAGCCCTGGTGGGCCTTGCAGAGGGTAAAGGAGGAACTGCAATGTCTGGGCAGCGAAAACACGCAGGGCCCAGACACCAACTCAGAACAAAACCAGCCTGGCCACACACAAAACCATCCAGCTGCACCCACCCACATCCCAGGTCACAAGGAACCTGTAGGTTTCTTCTTCTCCAGGTTCCCTCTACCTGATGTTCACTGGCGTTTGATTAAACCCTGCAAAGATCCTGTTCCACATCACCCGCTCCACAAACACCTCCTCTCTGCCCTGGATCTGTCATCCTCAGGTCCCTCCTGGCTCCCAACGCAGACAGGATAATTCCATGCTTCCCCTTCTGTACTTTATACAGGTCATAACGTTGCTCTGGGAGGGCTTCTATGAAATAAATTTAACTAGAAAGACACCAGTTTTCAGTATTGTAACGTTTGTCTCTTACCTTTGGATTTTATGGCAGTTACTGTTTCCTTCCGCAATCCAGTCCTGTAAAACAATCAGCACAATGTCTCCAATTAAAAAAAACATAAGTGACTTTTTAAAAAATACTGTGAAATGGTTTAAAAAAACAACAACCCTTCTGTTACTATTTTTTTTTTTCGATTGACTATTTAATATTGGACTTCTTCACCTAAAAGGTGGTGAAATTCACGTGCAGGAAGGACACTGGTCCAGCTGTTCCTGGAGTCATTCCCCAGTAAGAGCACTGATTTATACCAGCACTGAGTTAAGGTACAGAGGAACAGGGCCCTTCTGAGCTGCTGCCACCTTTCAGAGCATGAAAAGTAGAGAAAGACAAAATCCAAACAAAAACCAAATCCTCCCCAGTGTTGCTCCCTGCACTTCCTCCCTGCGCGCTCCTCCGTGTCCCAGTGCTGTCCCCCGGCCCCATGGCAATGTGCAATCTCTGCTGCCTTTGATCTACCTTGATGTGTGTGCAGCCCGAGCCTGCTCTGCTAAATGGCTGCTCTTGTGTCTGGAGCATCACAGGCCCTTTTGAATCTCTCAAACAAGCTGGAATCATTTTGATCTTTTGTGTGCAGCGCGTGCATTGCGTTGGGGCTGGGGAATAATCACATGGGGGCAAAACAGAGGGGAGAATTAACTGTTACAGCAGCAGTCCTGCAAGGAGCTCCAAAAATAAAGCTTCAGCTGATTCTAACAAGGAAGATCAAATAGGAGATATTTGGGCCATCACTGGGCCAACCAGTGAAATATAAGCTGATGTCAAAGTGCAGTTTGAAGCTGTGGCCTCAGTCACAACATGACTCTCTGAAATGTCTGTGATTTGCTGCGTGTCATTTAAAAATGTGGCAGCCAATACACAAGTGCTTAAAGTGGGGAGCTGCAAATATTCCACTATTGTGGAGGGATTTGTGAAGGAGACAAAAAAATGCAGGGATGATTCCTTGTCTGCGTTACCCTCAGCATTCAGTCAGAATCTGGGATTGCAGCTGGAAAGCCATACGTAAAGTTTGACACATTGCAGCTACCAGTGGTGCAACCACTCTTCCTTTTAACCCAGAGAAAGCTCCCACTGTTTAAATCCCATTTCCTCTCCAAAGCCTCCCACTTTGCAGACAGAAATTCTCAGAATATTAAATACAGCCCAGGTTCCACCAAGGTGCCAAACCAAGGCAGAAGTGCCAGTACCAAGTTACAGCTCTAGCAGAGTACTTAGCAGAGATGTAACTCATTATTACCTTATTCAGTAAAAAACTTTAAACTGTTGGGTTTCAAAGTGTTGGGCCTTTGGTGCATCATTCCCACAGCCTTTCCCTTTTATTCTAAGCAAAATTCTACACTGCCTCATACTCTCACGTCTCCTTCAAAGACCTTCATTCGATGGTCCCAGAGAGTATTTGAAGCCGGAGCCTCTGGGCTGATCCTTCTGAACACTCCGAACTCCTGATCCCTTTGGCCAGATCTCCTGGCCCTCAGCACTTCCCAGGAGGTGCTCCATGCATCCCAGGCTCAGCCCATAAAAATGTGCTCAAGAGGCTGCGCTGTTTTCCCTGGGGTGTGGAGCAGGAAATCACTTGTTGCTGAGCTGCAGCTGGTGAGGTTCCTTCTGTGGATGCTGGCACAGGAACCATTTCAAGTAGCTTAGGAGGAGATCAGGGGGCAGCAGCCACTGTTTTCCCTCGGCCACATCCCAGCCTGCCGCTGGGGAGCGAGTGTGGGGTTCCTGGGATTTTCAGTTAGCTTCTCACAAAAGCCATTTGACAATTGAGTTTGTCAGTTCTGACCCACTTCTCTCCATGGTTTGGTCCAGTGCTTTGGGTCCAGTGCTGAGGATCACAAGTAAGGACTGCCCACATCTCCAGGGCTTGGTCCTCCAGATCCAGCTGAGGGATCCAGGGAGAAAGGACTACCATGGCTGTAGGAACATCTGGAGACCTTCCTATTGCCACCACAGCTTCCCATGACAAGAAAGGTCAAAGCTGGCAGGAGAGCAGGGAGAGAGATGTTTGTGTTCTACCGAACACCCATCTGTTCCCTGGGGTTCATCTTCCTGGGGCTAACCCATTAGGGTGTGGAATGGGGTTCACTCCCCAGAGAGCCTGGAGCCAAAGCCAAGCACTGCCAGAGAATGGAGATGGGGACAGGATGGCAGCAAAGACTCGGCAGGAGAGCTGTCAGCACAGGGAAATACCGGGCAGATATGGAAAGCGGAGTGAGGACATCAGAAAGGCCAGAGGGGGAATTGCAGCTCCCCCAGCCCGAGCCTGGAGATGCTGCAGGGGATAAATTCTGGGGTGAGGTGTGCAAAGCTGTGGGGATGCAGCAGCATCTCCACGTTGCACAGCAGCTGCAGCCGGCAGCCGCAGCACACAATGGGCACAGACCTCCGCCGAGACATTTTTGGGCTATAAATGGAGCCAGGCCGGTTCCAGCGCCTCCACTAATCCCCCGCCGTGACCCTCTGATATCCATTTACACATTTGCTTCTTCCCTAAAATAATTCCAAACTGAACCCAGGCTCTGACAAAGAGAAAACCCAAACCAGTTTCACTTCAAAGAGCCTTTTAATCTCCCCATTTCTCTGATGAAACAGGCTTTTTGTATTGAAGATGCTGCAACAGTAAGGAATGAAAAAGCTCCAAGAAAATATTTTTTCCTCTATAAAGAAAATTAATATTAAGAGGAAAATGCCAGGACAAGAGCCAAGTTAATCAAGGGGGCTTGCTGGAAAACAGCAGAAAACATTTACTGTGGCCTGAGGGCCTCCTTGCTAAAGCACCTGTTGAACTTCTATGTTTTAGTGTCAAGCAAAAACAACACCCCAAAAATGTGAGAAATCCTAAATGCCCCAAGGGATTTTCCCACCCTGGAAAACCAAGTGCCTACAGTGCATATTCTGCAGTGTCACATAGGCAGTATAAACTCAAAAGTCCATTCATCGTGCCAGAGCTGGAGTAATAACAGTGAATTTCAGTAATGACACTGTGAGTAGGACGACCCTTATTTTATGATACAAAGATTTCTGTCGAGCTGTGTCTAAGACGGGTCTCTGTTTGGATTCACCACACTGTAGAAAAAAAATCCCCGCTGACACAAAGATGCATCACAGTGCTTCAAGGAAGCCGTGCAGGAGAGCAGGGGCAGTGCCAAAAAATCTACTGTTGCCTCTGTGCTCACTGGCAGATGTTGGTGCCTCTCCCCACAAACCTGGCAGGGCACCGCCGCCCCAACAGCCCTGCTTCTGCAACAGCTGGGGGTGCAGGCAGAGGAAACAAAGCTCACAGAAACAGCTGGAATGGCAGAGAATCCTGATGGAATTTTCAGTCAGCTCCTTAAAGAAGCCATTTGACAACTGGGAGTACATCTGGGGGTTAAACCCATCAGATTCTGCCTTGTTTCTGGGTGCACCTCCCAGGAATCCAGACCGACATGATGGCACTTTTCCTGGATTTCCAAGGGAAATGCACGTCCTGAGCACTGCCAGCCCCAAAGCTCTGGGATGTCTCCTCAGAGCACAGCAGAGTTTTTGGTGTTAGGACTGCTTTGAGAAGGGGGGAGCAGGGGATGCGCAGAGCCCGAGTGCCCCCCGATGGCCAAAGCCAACGGGCCCAGAACAATTAAGAGATGCATTCGACTCTGACAACTTCTATTTGCATGTCACTACAGCTGTGTCGGGTGACAGGGCTGAAAACCAGCCTTCAGAGACCCCCCCTAGAGTCATTCCAGCAGATTAATTAAAGTTTAAAATACTTTACACTGTGTTGGTGTCCTGACAAATCCAAAGCAGGCTTTGGTTCTCAGCTGATAACGCACCTTTAATCTCCAGATTATTTGGAAATGAGACAGCGCAAACAAGTCAAAGAAAAATAAAATGCCTGCATCCGAAATGGGGTATTCCCAGAAAGCGAGTGACCTCCACTGGCTGCATCCATCGCTACAGCCCCCTGGCATGCCACACACATCGCTGCCCACCCGCCTGCGCTCGCCGGCAGCCTCGGCCCTGACTTCTGATACCTTCTCCCCCCAGGACCATGTCATTTAATGCCCTCTTGCCTGCTGAAACACCCTGACAACCCCACACATAGGTGCATCTCTACGTATGGAAATATTCCCCTGGGAAAGTAACGGAGCCAGGGCAAAGCAGTTTTCTTGCTGGAGGTAGAGCAGGCGGGGAGAAGAGGAAGCTCTGGCATGCACCGCCGAACAAAAGGAAACAAGTGGTCTTTACTCGGAGAGCAGCTTCCTATTAAGACTCACTCCGTCGTACATTATGCCTTTCATCCCCACTCAACCACAAAATGATTTTGCTGTAGGAAATACAATGGCAGAAAAAGATTTACATTGAAAGAATCTTTAATAATAAACTGTTGCAGATCTGCCTACTTCCCCATGATTTATAATACAATAAACATCGGATTCTATTAAGTCTCATGCACTGAAGACACGCACTGAAAACCCGAGTATGAAAGCCCTCAATTCTTCCGTTCTCCAGGCCCATAATAGTGAAACGAGCATGGATAAATGTGCTAAGAGTATCTCTTTGCATCTTTTATAGCTTGTGTGTATCAATCTGTAAAGCTTATTAAGAAAGTCATTGCTATGCAAAGCAGCACCCAATCTCTTTTCTCTTGCTTTTCAACAGCGCGCAGTGTTTAGCCAATAGGGCCGGGCCCCGGCCCCTCATTCCGCATTCATAACATGCAACATTTGCACAATGTGTATCTCAAAGGCTGCTGAATAGAAAGCCTTAATACTCATGTAAACAACTGCAAACCAATTACTTAATGAATCAGGCCCACACATAATGAGGTGCCAGACAAAGAGCTATAAATGCATTTTTGCGCCCGAGCCTCCGCTTTAAAGTAAAATCCCTCAGCTGTAGTTTGGGCTTAACTGGCACATGATAATTATTGTCTGGGGGACATCAGAGGAGCCACAGTTTTTATTCCGGTCCGGCGGGGTCCGCGCCGAGGTCACTCATCAGCTCAGTGACAAAACGCGGCAAAGGAGAATTTATAAAGTGCCACGGCCAAGCTCGCAGGGATGTTTATTCTCAAGTAGTGGGTTTGAGACCACTTGTGAAAGCAATAAAGCCCGAGGAGTGGCTGCCAGGAGCAGAGCTGCAGTGCCGCGGAACCACGGCACAGCACGGCTACAAACAGCTCTGCCTCTTCCTCCTCTCCCTGTGCTGTGCTCAGGGCAGCCGGGGTACGGCTCTCAAACCCCGCCGTGGCTCTGAGCCATTTACAAAAACTAACTCTTACACTGACTTACAGATTTATTACTGTGGTTTTTTAAAGCAGCGGCATCGCGTATCCCCGCACAAACCGTGCTGCTGCTGAGCTCCGACAGGCCTGGAATTATAGACCAGAGGGAATTATTTGAAATCTATTACAAATCAAAATCGGAGAAAAAGGGAAAAAAAAAAAGGCAAAAAAAACCCCCCACCGCATACATCTGAGGCAGAAGTGGCTACAGGTACAATTGGCCAGCAGTGCAGCAGCAATGGGATTTAGCTTGGAGAGTTTTTATTTTAAATAAAAAATAGTTAATTTTAAATTACACCTTTTATTCAGCCACAGTGATCCTGTAAGTAAGTTCTCAGGGCCCTATCCTGCTCTTCCTGCTGTCCCAGGCTTCAGGGAAGGACTAAAATCTAACATTTCAAAATCTCATCGAAGGAACACCCTTGCATTTCATAGCACAAGGCAGGATAACTTGGCTCATCAATCTCAAAGTCCCAGAAAATATGAAAAGAGAAAACAGTTGAACCTAAGATGGTAAAAATTAATCCCGCACAAAAGCAGGGACATCAGGCATTGATGCTGTGTTACATGTCATATTTAATGTGCTTGAATTACGGAAATTCAATGATTTTAACAGCAATTGCAGAATCAGAACTGGCCTCACCCACAGCAGACTAAAAATCTGTGGAGCAGGAGGATTAAAAGCAAAAAGGAGCTCATATCCTGAGGTGTTCCAAACCTGCAGTGTTTGCAGAAACAGCAACCTTAACCCCAGTCCAAGTACACAAAAAAAAAAAAAAAAAAAAAAATCAGGGGAGCTTCAGCCCTTTTCTGTCAGGGTTTCTCCCTCATGGAACCATTTCCAGTGTTACAGCCTTACCTGAAGGAGGGAGGAGTGCTTCCATCCGACAAGGAGCTGCTTTCCAAATGAGTTCCCAGGCTGTCGCTTCCTTTGGGACTGTCCTGGCCATGATCCCCACCTATGCAGGAAAAACAGGGAGTGTGAACTTTCCAAGTTCTCATTTACGTTAAGCAGAAAGGTTTATTTTTGTTCTCTTTCCTCTTAAATGTGGACTATTTTGGAATGCTACAGTTCTGTCAATATTATTTGATACCTCTGTGTTTTTAACCATTCTCTTGAATTAGACAAAAATAAATAAATTCTATAAAAATTAAATTAAACACATATCTGGAGATTTTTATGACCTAAACAGCCAAGCACCCAACCATTTCAAAACCTTTTATCCCCACTTTCCTTTCTTCCCTTTCCCCATGCTCTGTGGATCTAATTTTTATTCTGTAAAGATTTATTTAAAAAAAAAAAAAAAAAAAAAGAACAGGCAAATGGATTCATTCACTGGAGTCAGACAATTGCTCATCTTTGTATTAGTTTCCAAAGCACACGATGCTCAAGCACAAATCCCACTTTAAAAGACTGCTTTGCATGTATATATTTTATATATATATTTTTGTCTACTGCACTGAAACTATACCCAAGCCCTGCTGTCACCAATGTTCCCACCCAGGACAATTCAGTATTTCTGTCCACATTGGACTCTCCACTTCCTAACTGGCTGTGCACATTCCCAGTCCCTTCTGCACTTGGATTGCAGTGGCAAAAATCCTGCTCGGGCTCGGGCACTTCCAGCAGAGAGATGCCAGAGCCTGCCCAGGTGGAAAGAAATGAAGAATGAGAGGGAAAAAAGACAAAGGGGTAAAAACAAAAAATAGAATTACCTCCCCTTTCCTATCACAGCTCATGGCATCGCCTCTGCCAAAACCAGCACTCAAGCTGCTGCTGCCTCTGCTTAAAGACAGATGAAGAATTTCCACTCGGAATTCACAACTCCAGAAAGACTCCAGGGTCTTTTAGGAACTCGGGTGTCCAACGTGAGCTGCTGGATGACATTGTCCAGACTGACTTAAGTGCGGTGTCCAACCTGGTGCTGGCCCGAGGGACTTCCTCCATCCCAAATATGGTATCAAACAGAGCAAAAGGTTGAGTGAGACTCATTAAATGCCCTGATTGGTACACTCCAAGCAGCACCTCGGAATCCTAAAAGGAGCACCTCACCGGGAAGGACACGTGGGTGTGGGAAAAGTGGTGGCAGGATTGTTGGCTCATTAAAGGCGGCCTGAAAAGGGAGACAGAATCCACCTTGTGCTCCTTCATGTTCCTGTATAATTCATAAAGAGCTAATTTCTTCTTCGTAACAGGGCTTTTCCTCCTTATTTCTACAGGAGATTTTAGACCTGGAGGGCAGCTGGGGGTGACGTTCCAGCTGTTGTAAAGCAGAGCCCAAGGAGTGGAGCAGTTACACCATTTTTATTCAAATCCTCTACAGCCTTAATGCCTGCTCAAATCAAAGACAAGTGAACGGGAGAGAGAATCTGGTTTTGTTAAAGATTTAACAAACCTGCCCCTTCAATAAAATCAGCAATTTCCTACTCATAAATGAGACTCTTAAACAGTCATCCAGCAAAACAAGAAATAATGGGTTTTATCCTTCTTAATCTCACATTATTCGCCTACCTCAGGAACAGCTGAAGAGCTGAACAATTTCTTTTACGGTCTTCCCGATAAAAAACAAAGCATCCGTGGAGGAGCTGAGAATAAGCCCTGCTCTCCCCCTGTATCCTCACATAACCTGGTACCACAGGAGACTGCTGTTATCAGCCAGCCCCTCTCTGGGCGAGCCATGCACCAGGTACGATCCCTTTAAAGCTTATTATCCACAGGAGTCCTCCCCCCATGAGCTATGGACAGGGCATTTAAGAACCACACAAATACTTCTGGAATATTTACACATACTCAAGTAAATGAATGCTTTCATTCTCTTTTTATGTAACAGAAGTAAAAGAAAAATGAGCCAAAACTCCAGAAGCATTCCCAAAGTGCTGTTCCTATTCCTAAAGGCTGCTTGGAAGTGCATCCACACAGCTTTCACAGTGAAGTCCATCAAACTCCAAAGCTCCAAAAGGCATGTGGTGTTTCAAACCAACCACTTTAAAAATGCAGCAAATACTGAAATTAAAAAAAAAAAAATCAAACCAAATTTGTATCCCTTATCAGTTCATGTAAACTCCTCAAAACAAGTTGGTTGAGCCCAAAATCCAACACGTGAGATGTGGGCTCTATTTTTTAGGCCCATAATGATTCCAGAGCCCCTGGGCCAAAGCAAATGGTGATGATAAAAGGGAAGGAGCAGCTGCCTGGAAGGGAGAGGAGGAGAGAGGAACAAGGAGCCCGAAGAAGATCATGAGCTGAAGATGAATCATGTCTGAAAGGAGCAGCTTGGCTTTCAAGTGAGGTGTGAGAAGCCTCACGCCTGAAGACAGAAGAACAGCAGAGAAAGTTCCCTCGTAAGTGAACTGGAGTTACTGGGTTTGGCTGACGAGCTTCTCGGTATTTTTACACACAGGAAGCATTAGCACTTTCATGTCTGCTCCATGAGAGAGCCAGGAGAGGCTGGGAAGTCTCAGTGATGGCACTGGCTGGAGGGAGCTGCTGTTAACAGACAGCTTTGGTACAGGAGGCAGAGAGGAGGCTCCTGGCTGGCACAGGCACAGCTCCTGCCTGGCAGGGATCTCCCCCACGCTTATTCTAATGATCCCCAGTCAATTACTCATGGAAAGAATCAAACCAGCACCCTCTGGAGCTGGCCATATAATTACTGGATCTTCCCTACAGAGACTGAGCCCTGTAACACCGATGGTGGGCCCCGACGGGCTTGGGGAGAGGATATTCACACGGCGCAAACGTGGAACATGATTACAAGGAATTAGAGAGGAGCCGTGCACCCCGCCTTTGTTTCTGCCAGTGTGGGCTCTGTGATGTGATCTTTAATCTGTGCTCAGGGCGAGCGGCTGGGTTTGCTCCCTCTGAAGCACCACGGACCTGCCAGGGTGGGATTGTGTAACCCAGCTGAATGCCAGGCCCGAGGTTAATATGGAACCACCCCTTCCACCTGTAATGGGAATCTTTCCCGCCACACTTCCTTGCCTGCTCTCATCTTCACTCCAGCCCGTGACTTCTGGATGTGAACACGCTGTAATGAAACCATTTCAAAGCAGCAGCCATCAGACTGGTTTGCTTGCTTTTAAGCCCTACTCCCTTTAATTTCCCACTTTTGTTATCTCTTGTTTATTGATCTAAACTGTCCATTACTGCTCTTAAAAGCAGCACCCACTGGGAACTTGTCACCCTGGCTCTCTGTAGCTTCCTCAGAAAAGGACAAGCCCAACCAAATGGCCTGAGGAATTGAAGACCCAATGGATTTGGGAAACAAACAGCCTGCGGCAACGCCCGGTGGCGACAGCGTTGCCAGACCCACTGCAGGAAATTAGCTTAAATATAAGTCTGGCTGCCTCTGCACCTAAGAGTGGCGTAGATTTTGGAGCCTGGAGCAGTCTGTTTGCATTTGCTGTGCAAAGAGCACAGCAGCCTAATTGCCTGCTACTACCAGACTCTGATAGAAGGGGTGCTCCAGGAGCAGAGCAAGTGAGCTGCCATCACTGGAATAATGTATTCCCTCCTTGTGGGAAGGAATGAGCTCGGCTGTCCCTGACACCAGCATGTCCTGAGCTGGGGAATGGCCCCGTATGAACCCTTTCATTGTGGCAATTCCTTCTGCAGTCTGGCTATGTCACAAGAGGCAGAAAATACATCCCCCAGTTCCTAAATGGGAGACACTTTGTAAATGTGCACACACAGAACTCACTGATCCATTTTATAGCAGGGCTTGGCCTTTCCTCTCCTGCAGAAAAAACCACCACCACAGGCATCACTTAGTTTGGGAAGTAGCCAGAATCACAAGCAATACCAAGATATTTAGGAAAATCCCCCAAATCCATCACAAATGTACACTGATCTGCCAGCAGCTATGGCACAGTCCCCATGAGATTTGGACAGAACTCCCCTATGTCCAGAGCAGGAATCTGGAGTGGCAGCAAGAGGTGGAACAGCCCTTACCTGGTTCTCTCTGTGCCAGTTCCCCCTTCTTTCCTTCCCCACCGTTGGTTGGGATCGATGGCAGGCCGAGAGAGGATTCATCACTCTGGACAGATGGCTCATCCCCACGCTCTCCTGGAAGGGCCTGCCTCAGCACCAGCACTGCCTGAGCATTCCAAACAGAAACAGACACAGCTCCATTAACCTCCCCCTCAAGCATTTTCCAACACACATTCAGGCTAATCTACACTCCTGGGGTAATCTGAGTTCAGGGTGTTTCTGTTAGATGTTCCATTACCTCACTTCTAGGATGTTCCTCTGGAGCTGGTTTTGGGACAGAAATATGGACTTGCGTCTGTAAAATCTACTCCATGTTCTGTCCTAACTCTTTCACTGTTTAGTAAAACAATTGTTTAACAGCACAGGAAGAGGCTGAGGCACTCACAGCCTATGGAATACCATTTGTTTTTGATTTATTTAAATAGTTCACTGTAAGCTTCTGCATTAACTTAGAAAAACCGTGAGTGTGCCACCATTTATAAAATGCTCTGTGTGCTCAGCACACTGAACATACACTCTGTTTAAAGGAAAGTCAAAATACATCATTCATGATAAAAAATCACAGAGAAAAACTAAGATAGAATCCTCATGACGGTTTGCACCAGAGCAAAGGGGTGAGCCTGTTCCAAAGCCTGACTGGCATGAAGGGTGGGAACCTTATAAAGTGCCTTTTCCTGTGGGATGAAGCATTTGACATATCTCCCTGAGACCAAAGGGCTGGTTAACCACAGACTGCCTGTCCTTGCCCTGAAAGCCACACCCCATCAGGGCACAGCCGCTATGGTGGAGAGGAGTCTCCAGTGCCTCTGATTTACTCAAGGTGTCAGTGCCCACCTGGCTGTCCTGCTCCTCCTCTCTTGAAGCCAGCAGCTGCTCAAACATCTCTGCCACCTCCTCTGGGAGCCGAACCTGGTGCTGCTTCAGGAACAAGCCATGGTGGCTCAGGAGAGTCCACAGTGCATCCGTGTCCCTGAGGAACAAACGGCACCCTTAGTAGGACATCCCACCCACACGTGCTGGGAAAAGCCACCACCCATTTGTGCCTTAATTCCCATTTTTTCTTTTAAAAATGTGGAAAATGTAAGAAGCCACTTTCCAGTTTTGCAAGATGGGCAGGGGTGACCATCATCATCATCATCAATCATCATCATCATCATGATGCCTGCCCTGTCCTGAGTCTCAGGATCCAAAGACACAGCCATAGTCGTCTGGGCACCATAGCCTAGCTCACCCCCTGGGGCAAAGCCAGGCACCCACTACCTCAGGCTTGTCTTTTGCTCAGCAAGAAGAAAAAGGGAAAAGGAAAAAAAACCCAACAAGGTGTTTTTTAATGTAGAAAATCTCAATCCTGCAATCCTTTTGTTTGCCAAAGTTGTTTGTTTTTCCTATTGCTCCGGTGAAGTTTCAGAGGAGTGAATTCCAATTAACTCCAGGAGTGTTTGTCCCTAAGAAACCATTCAAGAGACACAAGGAGCTGTTGGTGCCCGCAGGCATATCAGCCTCGCAGGAGAGGCAGGTACTGCAGAGAGACCCTTCTGCAGCGCTCACAAGTGCCCCGATCCTGCCAGCACTTGAGCACTGCAGAGCCTGCGACGGGGAGGGAGGTCTAGACAGAAGCTAAGCAAGACAGAATGGAAATTGTTTTCATTCCTGGGTTAAAGAGACCTGGGAAAAAAAAAAAAAAAGTAATTCTCACTTGTCCTTGTGGCATATGCACGGGAAAAAGAAAAAGC
Organism: Certhia americana; assembly: GCA_018697195.1. Taxonomy (NCBI): domain Eukaryota; kingdom Metazoa; phylum Chordata; class Aves; order Passeriformes; family Certhiidae; genus Certhia; species Certhia americana. Next base: position 111,465,738 of record CM031859.1, read on the forward strand.
CCATTTTGAATAACTGCACTTTGTTGTTTTTAAAGGTCATGTGCATCTTCTGTCTCACACAGAATAATTTCCTTCTCAAAATTACATTTCCCATCCTCACTTTCAGATCCTGGGAATGGGTGGCTGAGAGGTACCTGGAGTTCCTGCAATTCCCTGCCTGCCAGAGAATGTGAGACACTGTGGATCAGATCAGCTGGGGGGAGCCTGGGGCTGTCCTGCAGAGCAGGAGCCACCACTGGGGAATGGGAGGGAAATAAATGAACTCCTGAATGCTCCCACTCCGAGTGCCACGGGGCACAAGAGGCTCCATTTGCCAGTGTGTGCCTGGCTACCTCGGTGCCAGAGGGGCAGCACGGGGAGGATCCAGGGCAGAGACAACAAAGTTCCTCACCCTCGGTGGGTTCTGTGTCCCCTGTACCTGGTGTGTTCCTTGTGCCCCGCTCCACCCGTGGCCTCCTGGGTGTTCTCCGGTGGGAGGCTCCTGCTCCGTGTGCACTGGGACACGGCCTGCCGGAGCTGCCAGAGCACCACAGCTTCCATCATCTCGAGGTCGCTCTCAGCCAGCCCGCAGGCCCCAGCATGAGCACTGCAACACAAAACACAAAGCCCCATGAGCACAGCCCATCCCAGCCTGCAGACGGGACAGCCAGGGGACAGCCAGAGGGACAAACAAACATCTAGATTGCTCTGTGACACACGTGGGACAGGACAGGGTGTTCATACTCAGCACTTGGAATATATACCAGATGCAGCCTCCCAGAGAGAGGGAAGCTGAGCCCCTCAGCGGAGCTGCCTCCAGTGGCAGGGTTTCTCTTCCTAATTCCCGAGGAATCCTCCAATCATCAAGTGCCTACAAGAGTCTCAGTTTTGTGGAGGCTGTGCATCGTTGCCAATAAAGTTAGCAACAATTCCCAGTTCTGTACCTAGAGGCCTGGAGGTTGAGGAGGGGCAGCGAGGGCTCTGTGACACTGGTGTTGGCAACACCCGAGTTCTGGGGATTCCCTTTGCTCTCTTGCTCCATTTATTGTGTTTTTCTGGCATGGGCCATTTGTCACCCGGGCTGCACTCACTCACCTGGGCAGCTCTGCTGTCCCCGAGGGCTGGCCCTGGTACAACACCCGGTGCTGGGGGCTTGTCCTCTCCACCAGGTTCTCCAGGAGCTGCAGCGTGTGGCAGAGCTCCGAGAGCTCAGCCTGCATCCCGCCGGGTCTGGGGATGGACAGACAGGGTGGGAGTGACTGACGACGTGTGACAGGGCTCCTCAGTGCATTCCCATCGCACCCCTTGGGAAAACAAACAGCCTTGTTTGAGCTTTCCAAAGCAAACAGCAAAAACCACGTTCCAGAGCTCTGTAGGAAGGGGGAAAAAAACCCAAAACACATGAGTAAACAAACCATCCAAAAATCAGCCCGGGCTGAGCCGCTGGGTGAAAATTACCCCTGTGCCCAGCACTTTAATTTCTTCACCTCCACAAGCAAAACCAATCTGGTGACCACCTACAGGTACGGGGTAGCCCTGGGACCTCAGAGGGGTTTTGATGAGGCTGCACCTCTATAATGATGCAAATGAGGACTTAACCACTGAAACAATGCCGCGGGCTAATCCCGGGACAGAGGTGTAAATGGCTATTCAGGTCCTCGGCTGCGGCTTTGTGGGGCTCCCAGCCCAGGTCTCAGCTAGCAATGAACACCGCAGCTGGGGCAAAAGAGAGTTTTCTTCCTTTCTTTCCCCCACATGCGGGAGCTGACATGTTTCCACAGTTAACCCTGGCTTACTCTGCCTCCAGGGAGAAGCTCTGTGCACAAAAAGTTGGAGCATTTGCACACTCGTGCTGAGCTGTGCCCAAAGCTGTGTTTTCCCTCCCAGTGTTGGGCAACAGTGAACAATTAAGTGGGGGCTGCTGTGTCTGTAGTCGAGTTTCCTAGACATTTAATAAGCAAAACAATGCCGGGAGATCACATAGGCAGTTAAACAGTGCTTTCTCTTTTCCCCAGCCTTACAAACCCTGTATTCCAGCGGCCGGCTCGTTTCCCATTGTTTTCCTCCCGCTGGGTGGTCCTTCCAGGGTGCCACTCGAGAGGGATACAATAATAAAAAGGGAAGGGGAAGGAAGGGACACCAACATAAAGAGAAACAAAATGTATGACAATCTGCAGCAGGCTACGGATCAGAGGTCAGCAAACAAGAGGTCCTTCTCTTTTACAGGTTGCTTCCTGGAAACAGTCTGATTAAGCTGACAGCTTGAATTATGTGTTACATTTTGTAATGCACAATCCATCTGTGCTAAGTCCTTCTCAATGCAGCTGAAGCAGCACAGGCATAAGCTCTGCCTTTTTCCACCCCCTCCGCTCAGGCCTTAAAATAGTCATCATCTTTCTTATCACACTCATTCTTGGAGACCCTCTCCCCCCGCCTGCCACCCCCCGGGTTTAAGCCCTCAAAGAAAGGGCTGGGTGCTGCAGGGAATGGTAAGAGGACATGGAGCCTTTCCCCTTGGATCAGCAGCTCCACGGGAGGGGACACCAGGAGCCTTCATGAGCCCCCGTAGTACTGAGAGGCTGCTGACCAGAAACCCATCCCAGGCTGTTCCCGTGGGGCTGGGTGTGGGAAGGCAGGAGAGCGGCCTCTGATCTGCTGGAACACCCAGGCTACTGGCATCATCAGTCCTAATAACTGAGGCAGCAAAGCTGCAGCACCCTACTGTGACCTGCAACAAGATGCAAACCTTCTGCTCAATCACCTTTCCCAACAACATTTCCCTTTCTTGGCTGCCAACACTTCACTACAGGGAAAAACTCAGAACTCCCTAAAAAACAAGGCTGGCATCTCTGCAGTAAGACAAGAGAGGCATTTGCTCCAAAGATGAAAACTTGTGGCTGGTTTTGCCTCTGGAGTCAGCCACGGTCTCTGCTCCTTTCAACACCATCCTTTGTACTCATTTCAGATAATTCATCAAAACTGTAGGAACAGTGCTTCCTTCCGATGCCACAGTGACACTGCTGCAGTGGGAGAGTCCAAGCTGCAGATATTTCAACTTAAAGCAACAAATACACAGAATCTGGTGAATTTCAACACACTTCTTCAGCCAGCACGGGAATTTCACAAAACCACTGGGGTTGGAAAGACATCACATGTAGTGAATCCCTGGTGTGACAGATCAAAGGAAGCTTCACTCCCGTACTTTGTGTAATGTGTACCACTGAAATTCATGTACTAATCACTCGCAAGATTTTCCACAAGATTTTGGCCTGATTAATTTTGCAAGGCTCAAGTGTGCACAACTGCATTCCAGGCGCCTCGGAAAGCCCACATGGCTGTGATCACAACAAGCGGACCTGCCGCTCCTCCATTCCTGATGGTGGATCTGCCTTTTCATTTTCAGGTAAAGCAAATTAAAACCTGTATCTTTCCTGCAGCACCAGCAAGCAGTGGTGATCCCACTTCCATGGCCTTGAGAAGCAGAGGCATTCAGCTCTGCACCGAGGTTCCAGCCGTGCCCCGGGGACAATGCAGACGCTCAAACCTTGTGTATAATTTCCCGGGGCCTCGAGAGCTGCTCCGTGTCTCATCAGGCGCTGCACAGCGAGGCCTCACCGGGGAGGGAACACAAGGTTAAACTGCTGGCGCTCGGCTCTGACTCCTCTCCCAGAGACGGCACTCTGGTGCTCTGCTCCTCCGCTGTGCTTAACAGGTGGGATACAAAGAGAGGACCGGAGGAAAGCTATTTACATGCAAATCAGATGATGTTTCCATAGCGAGCAACAGCCCGATGCAAATGGGAAAGGATAAAGTTAGGGAAGAGTCTGCCGGGCGGCCCTCAGTTTCTGCTCAGGTGTCAACACCCAAACCAGCACTGACGCCAGAACCACCACAACATTAACAGATTTAAACACTGCAAACGACCAAGATGGGAAAACCCAACCAACTAGCAGAAGAGGAGAATTCCTTCTGCAGGAGCACTTGTTCTCCAGTGGTAAAAGCGCTGTTTCCTTTGCATGATGTCCCGCTACTAACCTTCCATCCCTTCCCGGTGACCTGGGCCAGCCCTGGGGACCATCTCGCCGCAGGCACTGCCCTTTCAGGACAGGGATGCACTTCCCTGTCTCATGAGGGCGTTGCGGGGCCAAAAATCCTGCCGGGATGGATTTACAGCTGATGCTCTGGCGCTGCACTCGTTGGCCTCAAAATCCTGCTGCTGCCCTATGTCCTCATCCTCTCTTACTCTATTTCCAAACAAAATACTCAAACAGTTCAACCCCTGGAAGTTTTACCGAGTAGAGTGACTGGAATAAGATTTGTGTACATTTAAAGAACATCATCTGCATTTCAGTAACAAGTCCTTCACTTGCCAGCTCTGACCCCAGTGAGGTGCCCAAAGTCCCTGAGTGCCCAGCACAGGAACTAGGTATTAAAGGACAGAGGAGAACATGTTGTGTGTTTTGGTGCCCTGACCAGCCCAGCTGATCCAGAAAACAGGAAGGTGGTACCTGTGTGATGCTGAGCTGTCCAAGAGCTCCTCCTGGGCTGTGGGAGGGTTTGGTGGGGGCAGTAGGGAGCCCTCTGGAGCCTGGGCATCCCTGCCCTGCTCCTGCTGCATGCTGTGAACGCTCAGCCTCGCCTCCTCCTCAGCACCGGCAGGGACTGGGAGCTCAGCACTGCTCCCCTCCCTGCAAGCCCACCAGCTGCTCAGGCCAGGCTTTGCCCCTGTAATAACAATAAAAAATAATGAATCAAAGATATAAAAACTGCAATTATTCTTCTCAAAACATCATCAGGACCTTGGAGTAGATCACAGTGTAGGGACTGAAACCAAGCTTACCCACACTGTTCACCCTGTGTGAGGGAGCATCCATCCATCCCTCTGCTCCTGTTGTCTGTGGGCTTCCCTGCCCTCGGACCCTGTCCTTCCACGCTCCTCTCACAAGGGGGAGTCCAGAGAGGCTGCAGCCTTTGGGGTTTGGGAACAAACCTGGCACTCCTCAAAAACCTCAGCACAGAGACCAGCTACCTTGACCAAATCAGCTCTGAGGGAGATCAATCAGCTCTGAGGGAGAAGGGAATCAGCCTGAACCACAAGTGACTCCTCTGATGAAGCAGGTTCACATTAAACCTCTTCAGATGAGGTTCAGACTGTGCCAGGGCCTCCATGGGCACAGAAGTGAGAAAATTTTCCTTCACAGTGCCCCTGACCAGGATCAGCCCCCAGCGTCCCCTTCCCTGTCCCAGTGGGCGGCCTGGGAGGAAATGGGGTCAAAAGGAAGAAAGGAACAAAGAGAGAACAAAGGAGTAAGAGCTCTCACACTCCAAGCCCAGTGCCAGAGGGGCAGGAGGAACAGCAACCACAGGCATGGCTCTTGCTGGGGTGGAAGCAGACAGGGACACATCCCACTGCCATACCTGGAACACTTCCCTGCCACTCTCCCGGCCTCGGGGGGGCTACTTTGGCACCAGAAGCTGAGGTGAGCTGCTCGGAACCTTCCTCACTGACAGCCAGGTCCCCGTGCCCCTCTGCTTCCTCCTCACTCTCTCCAGCAGCGCTCCCAGTCTCTGGACTGAGCTCCTCAGGGGACAAGGAGTGCAGACTGGGCTCCTGCTGCGAGCCCAAACCTCCTGAGGCTGAAGCAGCTGGTGTGGGGCAGCCCAGCAAGGCTGCTGCTGGATGGCCCAGTTCTCCTGGCACAGCTGTACTGGTGCCAATTCCTGCCTGTCCTCCGGCCTGCAGCACCTGAAACACACAGTGGGACATGGCTGAAGGAGACAAACAGGAGACCAACTGTGAAGCACACAGAGCTTCTCAAGGGTGGCATGCTGGGATCTGAAAAGTGGCACAGAATTCAAGACTTTGCTGTGGCATTAATATTACACAACCCCTGGCACACATTCTGTGCATCCCAGTGTGAAACGAGGGCTTAGGACTGTATTAAAGCACCACAAGCCAAAACACCCAGTGGCAGAAGCTGCCTGCACCCTCAGCCTGGCCAAAAGGGACCCACACACACACCAAGGATGCAAACCCATCTAAATGGTGACTGGATTTTACAGAGCCAAACCTTTGGGATTAGGATCCTACACAGCTTTGGAGACCCTGGACCGAAGCACCACGTTTAGAGCTGCCCACAAGGCCCACAGCCCAGAGGGACCATCATGTTCCGTGTGTGAATCACTCGACAGATCCAGCTTCCCTCACATCATGGAGCAAGGCAAAACTCAGTTTCACTGTCTCCCTCCTGCTCACCCCACGGCAGCAGCATGGCCTTTCCCATGAGGTGACGTGGGACATGGTGCAGACACATTTTGAACGGCACTTTCCTCCAAGAGCTTGCACAAAACCAGCTCCAGGAGTACAACCACTATGGTGTTAAATACCAATGTTTTAACACTTGCCCCTTTTCCTCTGCAAACCTACTCAATCAGGACAATTTAAGAGGAGTGTTCTCTGCCACCAGGACTGCTGCAGGGTCACGGCCAGTTTATGCAAAGCCAAAATTAGGCATTGTAATGCCATTGTTCACACTGAGCAGGGCTTCCCCTCCAGTCCCAAATCCCAGCAGCACAATTTACAGTCACCTCCACACCTCTCCCCTCTCTTTCACTGCCTGACCTCTTCTTCCCACACTAAGTCAGCTGCCAAGCCCAGCTGAAAGGAAACAAAGGCATCTTGTCTGCTCTGTGACCAAAGTTCCTTAAAAAAGCTCAAATTACACATAACAAGGAGCAGAACAAAAAACCATGAAGTCATTTTAAGCACTAGTAAAGGTTTGCCACTCAGATTAAGTTCACAGCTTATTCCATCACCACTGCTCTCAGGCTCCTTCTAATTACTTCTCGGATTTGGTGCTTTCAAATGCCTCCTGCCACTCCTGCATGGCTTTGGCAGCTGCTGGATGCAGCGCTCCAAAACAAATGGATTTCCAACAGCCACAGGTGCAGCACCCATCCCTATCGATCCCTTTCCCCAGGGAGGGACTCTGCCACCCATGCAGGTTCCAGCATGCCCAAGTCCAAAAGCTTCTGAAGGCTCCAAGGAAGAGCTTCCAAGCCGACTTCCCAGCACAGAGGATCCAGGAGCCTGGGCTGTACAGCTCTGCCAGCTGGGAAGGAGCTCTTCATTGTAGGACTTCTGAGCTTAAGGACTCTCTTGGACACTGGGAGCCCAAAAGGGCACATATCCCACAGCTCAGGAACATGCCAGACATTCCTGAAGGTGGAGAAGGCTGGTTCTGGGACTGTCCTTCTGGGTCCCCAAGGCCCCGAGATGATCCCCCAAGATGTCACTGAGGGGGTCATCACAGTCATTGCATCCCAATCAGCCTGAAGGAAGTCACCCCAATCTCAGTGCTGGGAACTAAAACCAGTTCCACAAGCTGTATCCTGGACATCCCACGTGCTGACTGCACACTCTCTGTGAATGACTTGGTGCTACATCACTGTGTTTTGGACAGAAGAACCAGCACATTTGAAGGGAAAAAGCAAGAATTAAGAGCTGAAACACAGACCATGGCAAAAATGTAAAATGTAGCTGAAGTTACCTCTGTGTTTTAGGAGGAAGAGGAGGAAAAGGAAGAGGACAGATGATAAAGGAATCCACAATCCACTCCATCATTATATACAAATTGACATTTTTGGGTACACACCACACTGTCATAGTGCCCAAAACCTGCCCACAGTTTTTCAACCCCCAAGTCACAGCACAAGCCTTTGATGCTCTAGTACTGATTTTCTACTACCAACTTTTCTCCTGGCTGGAAATCCCATTTCCACTGGGACACTGCCTGCCCTAACTGTACAGCTCACATTCCAAAATGTCACCTTTGCCCACAACACCTCCCAGTTCAAACCACAATCTGCAGCCTGCCACAGGCCTGCCTATATAGGTCAAGGCTGCTAGGCTTCACTGCTTTGTGTATTACAGTTTAAAGAATGCTCTAAATTCAAGGTTTTTAACTTTTTAATCTATGGGGAAAACTTCCTATAAACTCAGATTAACGACTGCTAATGCACTGAAGAAAGGAAACCAAAACCCTTCCTCCTACTATAGAAACAAAATAGTGTGGCCTCTGTTTCTTTTCTGATAAGAGTCTTAAATACCAAACATTTAACTGCATAATAACATTCCCTGGCAGCCAGCAGCCTGCTTAGCAGATACATAAAGCAGGTAAAAGGGGAAAAAGTTAATTTCTTGGCTGAATGATTCCATCGGTAGCTATAGGGCAAACTAGAAAGTCTTTTAGTAAAGTAGCAGTTGATTCTTCTATCAATCTGCAGCACACACACTCTTCCAAGGAATGCATTAAATATGAAAATCATATCCCGTTATCATCTGTTCCCAGCTTTCAGCCCAGTAAGCTTTCCTTAATGAATGCTGTAGCCTAAGGGACGCGCGTGCTGCCGGCTCCTCGGAATAATGGAGTGATGCTCCCGTCCTGCCTATTCCGGCGCTGCCTGGCTGAGGGGCTTCCACACACAGTCACAAGTGACTACTCTTGCCAGCATGCTCCAAGTTATTACAAGATGTTTTTAGACATTTCATCTAAAAGAGCTTTGCTGCTTTTAGTGGAGAAAACAGCTCTGGTCTTGAACTGTATCATTTATATGGAGATAGGAGGAGGGATTAGGAGCCTGCATTACTGCAGATATATGGCAGCAGATATTTAAGTATTCCTTGTCAGTCTTTTTGTCTGTTTCTTAGATATGCAATCTCCTTCTGCTCCTTCTGAGGAAAGGTCAAAACACACAAAATTATAAACACAGCACACGGCTCCTTGGCTGCAGTTCTGCAAATATCCCTCATTAGGAACATTTCCTCCTCGGTCACGACCATCTCCACACCATCCAGCACAGGAATTATAAAAGCTAACAAGAAGACGTGCGCAAACAGTCAGAGTTTTTTTAATTCTAGCTCTCTGGATGAAACAATTGCACTTTTTTACCCAGTTGGTTCTCCTTCTCTTGGGCACTACACACAATTTCACGCTGCACTTGCCGGCACCGCAATCCCCACGGAAAGGCTGCGCGGCTCTGAGGAGAGCACGGTGCTGGAATAAAGCCCATTTCCCCCACACTACCTGCTCACTGGATCCTTCCTCCTTGTCACCTCCTGCTGACAAGCTGCCCTCTTGAAGGGATAACAGGTTTTTAATTTCCCTTCCGTACCATTCCTAAAAGGGAACAAATCCGTCACACAAAACTGGAGGCCGAACAACCACGCCACCCCTTCCAACCCAAGAGACACCACTTTGCAAAATATACACCTTTAAATGTGAAGTCCCCACAGCCTTTTTAACTCAGAATGTATCTAAAAGCAGGGATCTCATTTGCTCCTCGTTTCTCCGCTCCCTTGCCCAAGCAGCGTGGCCTGTACACAATCTGCTGCCAGGCTTTCATACATATTTATTCATCCCCATCATTTAGAATCCTACAGAACAGCAATAACTTGTTGACTCATATTTATTGCATCCCAACTGGCATCTGTAACAGCGAATTATTGCTGCAGCCTCCAGACAATGACTTGGCCGCTTTGGGATGAAATGAGCTGCACAATGTGTTGTTCATGCCCCACCTTACAGCTGGCTGGGCTGTTGTGAGGAACAATCCCTGGCAGGCATTCCAGAGAGCAGCCAGGCAGGGAAGGCTCTGGGCAGGGAAGGCTCTGTGCTGCCCACCCCACACTCTGGGGTTTATCGGAGCAGCGCTGAGAGCGGGACACTGCACAGGCAGCACCCGCATTCATTTATTCATTAATTAATCCTGCATGCTCCTAATTGCAACCCTCAGCAGTAGAAGCACACCGGGGCTGAAAGCACTGCAGGACCCATCCTGCAGCAGGGAATGGGCATGGGAATGAATCCTTTACACAATCAACTCGCCCACCTCCGGCGGCACCCTCAGCTCCCAGGTAGGAGCTGCTCGGGAAATCGTGCACGTGGACTTTTAGGGAACAAAACCACACCACGTGAGGAGTTGAGATGCTCAAAACTCAGATGTAACTCCTGGATGTTGCTGAGTCGAGATGCTCAAAACTCAGATGTAACTCCTGGATGTTGCTGAAAGCTGAAGTAAATTGATTTATACTCCTAAAAATTACTGACCAAACACAGGGAGGAAAAGTGCATCTTTCAGAAACAGAAGGAGTTTTGTGAGCTACAGCCACATAATAAATGTGCACAGAGTTGTGATAAAGCACTCCTAAAGGGCATTCTCTGTGGGAAAAAAAAGAGAGGAAACAGCAATAATTTATTTCTATGTACTCCCATGATAAAATGATTGCATTCTCCATAACTCCTGCTTTCCATAACTAACACAGAGGAGATGTCATTTGTTCAGCAGCTCCGAAAAGTAACTGTAACTTGGCAAAGATAAAATGGAAGCACTGAACAAAAACCTGTGGCCCTGGGCCTGGGACTCACAGCAGGTGTCAGAACCACCAGCCCTGAGACAATGGGCAGACTGGTGTGTACCAGGGCTGCTGAGGAGGAAAAACCCCTTCAAAACAGCAGGGAAAAGCTGGCACCACAGCACAACCCCCCTCCTGCTCTGCTTCAAATAACAAGTAAAAATCAGAGGCAGGGAATCACACACCCCAGGGACAGGCTCTGAATTCTGGGCTACTGCACTGCAGCCAGGAAAAGATATTCTGGGAATGTCATCCGATCCGACAGGCACTACCTGGGCTATTGCTGTGTGAGGAATAAACAGCGTAATGTTTCTGAGGAGTGCCGCTGCTCTTAGAAAGCAGGAATGATCTCATTTCTCTCCCAGACTGTGCTCCCCCAAAAACCTGTCTCCATGCATCAGTGGCATAAGCAGATGTTGCAATTTCATTTTTAAGCATCTGGAATCATTATTTTGCAACATCCCAAACTGTACTTTAGGGAACAGCATGACAACAACAACAACAACAACAACAAAAACAACAGCGTGATTCAAGAAACCTGAGGGCTTGCTTTTTTCTTACGCCATCTGTTGAATCTGGGGTACTTCAGATCTTACCACTCTACCACCTGAAATATAGATCCTGATTGAGTTTGCTTCCAGCTGTAGGACATACCAGGAGATTCCTGCATAACAACAGCAAACACCCATGACCAAGTCTTATAAAAAGTTACTTCCATCTTCCGGATGCTCTCCCAGCCCGTAGTTTCCATGTGAGTCTCCAGCTGCAGGAATTCCCGGTGCAAGGCCTGGTTCCGGTGCAGGGCCAGCTGCTGCCGTGCCAACACCACTTCCAGGTGCCTCTGCAGCTTCTGCCTCATTCTGCAGGGCAAAGAACAGGCACTTAAAGGTGTGAAAATAAACCAAAAGCATCCATCACAATTACTCTGCCTCAGACACACACGCTAACACTGAGGGGGAGCTGCCTCAGACCCCAAACTCTCTCTTCTGTACACCTACATTATATAAATATATATGTGCCACTTCCCTGCAGATTTACACAGGGGCTTTGGTGTTCCAAATGGTAGACACATTAAAAATCTCCTGTAAGCGTGTTTTAAATGGATTATGTGCTAGTCACTCCTATCCCGTTAAATCAAAATGAAAACTGTAGGAGAGGAACGTGTTCTGAAAGTCACCCAAGTGGGAACACCAAGGCTGAGGTATCACAGCTGCCAAATCCATGGTGCCACCAAGAGGGGCACTGGAAATCCATCTAACCCAGTTCTCTCCCACCTATAAACCAGATCCCCTTCCAGCCAGACCTCTTTCCTGATGTGCCTCCAGGGCAGACACATGGCATTAATGCCAACACAGGGAAATGGGCACCCAAAGATGGCTCACAGCTCCACTTCAGCCAGGAGGGAAACTGCAACCCAAAGCCACAAAGATATTCTGAGAAACTGCAGTTCTAAACCTGTCAGATTAAACTAAATCAAATAAAATCAGGAAACAAAGTACATGTGATGCTGCCTAGCTGTCCAGACATTTTTCTTTAATTTGTATCTGCATTTTCTCCTACTTTCAGAAGAAGGGCTCCTATAGCACCCAGCACTCAGTCCCTGGAGCTTTACAAAACACCTCCGAGGAAAGGAATGGAACATATGGAACATTGTGTGGCACTTCTCAGTCCTCTCTGGTTGTTGGGACCTTTGGATTTTTTTTATTTTTGTTTTTGCTTTGGTTTGCTGTTTAGGGTTTGGGTTTGTTGGGGTTTTTTTGTACAGATTGTCCATGCAATTTACATTAAATAAACACTGCAGAAAGAATCCAAGGAGCAGGACCAGAACTTGGAATATCCCCTAGGGCTTCTTAAGGCTTTCCACTTTCTAAGACTCCGAGATTCTCCAGCATGGACTAAGCTGTGGTGATTTTGTAAAAAACAGGATAAAGCCAACCTGTATGTGGTTATTCCCAAGATTTTAGTATCTACAGAATGAGGCACTTATGTTACTGCTGCAGTTATTTCATCAATAACTTGAAGATATGAATTTTGAACTATACTTAACATATGAATATAAATGTATTATTATACTGAACAACCTTCAAGACAACATCCTAAAGGCATCCCAAGATAACTAAACCTTTTTTAACTAAAATAAAATAACATCCAAGAAGCTAAACAGGCTTACAGGTATGGATCAGCCATTGTGCATTCCATCTGCTGCCTTCCTAATTCCAGCCTTTTGGCTTCACTGGAAGGGAAAAAAAAACCAAACAAACATACAGTGAGATAAAAGTATTTCACCATCTGAGGTCTCCAAATGCCAGAACTGAGGGGTTTTGCAGGGCACAGCCCTTGCTGAGCAGAGAGGTCAGATTTTCTGGGAGTTACAGACTCATCTGCCAGCCCAGCTCTGAACAACTCCAAGCTTTCACCCCTCACTCTGTTCCTCACTGGAGCAGGGTTGCTGGCAAGAGAAGAGATGCCTGAACATCAGCACACAGACAGACTGCCCAGGAAGGACTTGCAACCCCATGATGGGCAGTCCCCAAACACATCCCTCCCCTTCTTGCCCCACAATCCCACAGCAGACCCCTTTCCATGCAAGAAACACTTGGCTGGAGAGCTGTTCCCAGAACAGTTCCCTTTAACCTGCCACAGGGAGGGATTTGAAGACACTTCCAAAACACTTCCCAGGTCACAGACCCCACATGCCAGCCAAGTATTTTATTTAGGAACTGAATTTGAAACCAAGCTCCTATTTCCCTCTCGGCATCCAAGCCATGTCCATCTAGAGCCCCACTGGCAGCACTGCTGCAGGAACAAGTGTCCAGCAGGAATCTTGGTGGTGCTGCGAGTCTGTGGGGCCATGAGAACTGCACAGAACAGTGCCAGGGCACCGGGCATGGGATGGACACATGCTGAACTACAACATCATCCACACCTCACCTAAAACCATCCACAGGGAAGGTAGTTTTGGGAACAGAGTAAAGCTGCCATTATTGAATAGTTCCGATTTGCACCTGAGGATGAACAGACCCCAGAGAGAAAAACAGAAAATAACCAAGAGAGGCTTCCAGCAGATTCTCACTGCAAACTCTGCCACGAACAAAGCCAAGTTCCTCTTCAGGAACAGCATCAGGTTGTCATTGGGCAGCAGGGTGTGGGGGTGAAGGGGACATCACACACCCCAACATGCCTGGAAATTCACTTCTCTGTGATTTTGGGCTCTCCCTAGACGCACACAGACACCTCCTCTCATTTTCCCTGCAGAGAGGGGAGCCAGGAAAAACCCTTCCTGCTGCTCCGTCTGGGAGATCAAGGCGTCTGTTTCAGCCATGTGATCCTGCCAGCACCTGGAGCAGGATTAGGGTTTCGTGACATATGCACAATTTAACAGCCACGCTCCATCTGGGATCTCATCCTTTCAATTTCCTCTTAAAAGATGGACAGCCAAGCAAACGCAGATTTCAAGGTCTTGTTTTCACACTTCTCCAAGTAATTTTCCTGCCTCAGTGGAGAACACCAATATCCTAAAGGATGAAGAAGCCGATGGATGTTAACAGCTGTTGCCTCTGATCCCACTCCCCCATCCCGCAGGGAGCATTCTGCGTTCCTCAGCTCCCCAAAGCCAATTCCCTCCCCACCAGTGAGGGTTTTCAGCATCCTACTGACCGCCTGCACCAGCCACTCCGGCAGACAGCGAGATCCAGGGAATGTCTCTTGGGGCAGGACAGAGTGAAACGGGCACGGAGCCACTGCCATGGGCAGGCTGGACAAGGGACCAACATCAGGAAATAAACCCTGACCAGGAGAGTCTGATTTAAGGTGATTTAAGCTCTAGTTACACGTCCCGGAGTTGTCCATCCATCAGGAGCTGAGTCTCTGGTGACAGGCTTCTCAGCCGCTCCAGAACTTAGATATCGACGGGAAAAAGGGAAAAGAGGATGGATGAAATCAAAGGAGGGGTGGGGGAAGAGAAATGGGGGGCGGAAAGCATCGCCCAGAGCGGGGAGAGAACCGAACCCCAGTCACCCCGCCGAGGGACCCGGCTCACCTGGCGCCGGGCGCCTCCGGGGTCGCCGCTGGCGTGGGTGCCCATCCCGGCGGTGCCGGTGCCTGGGGGCGGTCCCACTGGCCTCGATCCCGGTGATCCCGGTGATGCCGATCCCGGTGATGCCGATCCCGGTGATGCCGATCCCGATGTTCCCGATCCCGGTGCCGTTCCCGATCCCGGTGGTGATCCCGATCCCGGTGCCGTTCCCGATCCCGCTGATCCCGTTCCCGGTGATCCCGGTGATCCCGATCCCGGTGATCCCGCGCGGTTTCCGCCGCTGCCCACGTGCGGCTCCCACCCGGAAGTGCCGCCCCCCCGTTGCCATGGAGACGGACGGGCGCGGCCTGCTCCGCTCAGAGGCGCTTTGGAAGCCTTGAAGGCGTTTCGTGTTTTGTTTTGTTTTTTTTTTTTTTTTAAATCATTATGTATCGTTACCCCAATCTGTCACCACCACGTGGTTTCCTCGGGTGTTGCTGTTCGCCCACGTGAGCCCCCGGCTTGGTGTTGGAGGGCACTTGAGGCGAGGCAGGATCCGCATCCTTGGAAAAGGGGGAAATTCGCAAAGGTCAAATCCAAAAAATGACTAGGAGCTGCTGAACAGTTACAGTTGGTTTTGCCGAGTTTATTGTACACCATGGTTTTCACTCTGATTTCTTGTCCACTGGAGCGCCACTGTGTCCCTCTGGTGCTGTCACCTCTCCAAAATCACATGGGAGAAGCCACAATCATCTCCAGCCCTGCGTCCACATCTCCAGCTGGAGAATGAAAACAGAACGCCCATCTTTCATTTCCAGATAAAAAACTTCGATCCCTTTGAAAGCAAGTTGCCAAATGAGCGCTTAAATTCCAGGGCCCCAGTAAAATCTGAATACCACAGGAATAATTGAAATGAAAAAGAAGTGATACATCAATAGACAAAATTGCGGAGAGCAGTGAAATGCTTAAGCATAATTAGGATGGCAATCAGTGTGCAATTAGTGTGAGATCATCACAGTAATTACCCTTCGTTAGAACTACTGGCCAAGAACTGACACATGAAAGCTCAGCTGGAGCTGGAGGCTATGGCTGGGGACATGGTCTGGATTTGGGGGGATCGGGAGTTTTTGGGGTGCCTAGGCTGTTTGGTGATCCAAACAGCAGCATTCCTGGTGTTTCCAACACCCGCAGCCTCCAGCTCAGCTCCATGGATTTTAAACGCAGAGTAAAAAGCTCTGTGGAATGGATGTGGTGGCACCCAGCTGTCCCTAAATTAACCTGCCTCAGATCCTGCATGTCCCTCAAAATACCTGGCTCAACAAAGTATGGCTCGAGTGAGAGCTTTCACCCTACAGCAATGCCCAGCAGAAGATTGTGGAGCCTTTTAGTACTGCATTTATTCCCATAAAATGCATGAAGACTGTTCTCTCCCCTTCTACTTACTGAAAGCAAAGATGCGTTTTGGAGATCTCCCTCACACTGTCACAAGAGCCCACAGATCAAATCCGGGCCTGCTTACGGAAATATTTGTACTTGCTAAAAGAACATCTAAAACAGTGCAGAACTTCCAAGCGTTTCCAGCACGGTCTGAAAGCCCAAGCCCACTGGAAGCTTTATTCCCAAACTGCAGTTTTAGGGTTTGGTGTAAATGGGCTGATGGTCCCTGACCCATAGGGCTGCACAGTTTGTCTCCTGGGCAGCCCTGGGAGGATTTTTTTCACTGTGGACCTTGGGCTGGGACTCGAGGGTGTTGAACTGCAGGCAGAGCTCAACATCCTGCTACTTACTTATTTTTAAAAAGTAAGGAAATAAGGAGCCTTAGACTGGTCTCCTCGATGTATTTCCCACTTTGTTCTGTGTCTCGGTGCTCACCACAGCCCCCAGGCTCATAACTGATTCAAGAATAATCTCCATCCTCCCATCCCTGATAAGGAATGTGGTCCCTTCCCTGAAAGCCTACAAAGAGGAGTGTTCGGTTTGTGTTCTCCCCGCAGTACTTCACACTTCTTTTAGATTGTTTTAATTTAATTTTGATGTAATCTGATAAGAGCTGTAAAACTGTCAAAGGAAGCTGCCTCCTTCTGTCGCATTAAGTACACTTTGAACGACATGGTGGCTTTGTCCCCAGTAGCTGCCAAACCAAAGCATCTCTTGATTCCAGTGCAGGGATTGATGTGCACTAATCTGAACAGCTTTGCACTCTTTTTTTTCATTTAGGGAGGCCACCACGTGTCCTTTAACATCCCCCTTTCCTCTGGGACATAACCATATCCTAGAGGGTGCAGGATTGGCCTCATGGAGCTGAGCACCTGGCCAGAGGCCCCTCACCTACCAGAGACCCCTGGCAGGCTTTCCCAGTTTTCCAGGGCAATGGATCCATGTGCTGCACATGCCTGCTGCAGGGATGGGAAGCCTCTCGGTCACAGAAAACTGGGAAACTCCTTACAAAGCAGGAATTGTTGATATCCGTGGTAAGGTGCCCTGGGACACACAGCAGGTGGGGGGGGGGGGACACAAATTGCCCTGGAAAGGGATTTGCAGAAACACAGAGATGTGTTGGGAAGAGGTTTTCCCTCTCTGTGCCTGGGTGATCCCTGAGAGCTTGCCTACAAGCCAGGGCAGAGCCAAATGCATTTGCTTTTCTTTTTCTCAATGAGACACATAACACAGGCCCTGTAGCTGTGTGAAAACATACAGAGAATTTACATAATGCCCAATCTGAGTCCTTTTTGTTATGACTCAAGTCCCAGATGCAGAGCACTAATAACACACCAGGAACCAAAGAGCAGTAACAGCAGTCAGTGATCTCAGCAGAGCAATTGTGAGGATCCATTTCCTGTCAGTGGCAAAGTGGGAACAGTAGTTAGCATGTTGAATTTAATGTTCACATTTTAATACATTTAAATGTAATAAAATGCTTTTGTTAAGTGGTGCAGTTCCTCAAAACTTGTTATTATTTGTGTCTGAGGCACAAGCAGCGCACGCCGCGTTTGGCCTTCAATCTGCTGCCTCGGGGCAGGTGACAGAGTTCCTCCAGCAGGAACCTGGAACGCAGAACTCAATGGCTGAGTAAGAAAAAAACTGGAGACTGCAGCAGTTCAAAGCATGTCATGTTTATTACAAATGTAAGGACTTTAGCCATAGCCTGACATAATTGAAAAGCCCCTAGGCATGTCGCTGTCTGTGGGTTTTGAATTAATCCTGGAGAATTGAGATATAAGCACATACCACTGATATTAATGAGCCTCAGAAAAGCCACAGCAGAGGGAAGGGCCTGGTTTATAGACCATTTTCCAGAAAGCCCCCTTCCTTCTCCAGCCATCTCCAAGTGCTTTTCCAGTGTCCTGTGCAGCATAGGAGGCTCCGTGAGCAGATGTGGCATGAATGAGGCTGTTCCAAGGCCAAGCATACAGAGAGCATGTCAGGGAGATTTCAGGTCTCAGTCGCTCCTGTGATTTGGCTGTAAACACGAGGAATCTCCATTCAAGTGTCTGCTGCTGTCTGAAGAGGAAAGAGGAGATTGACAGTGCTGAGTTTCCCCATCCCTGGAGAAATGAGAACTGAATTCAGGCTTTCTGAGATGTGAGCCTGGAGGCTGAATTCAGACCAGACCAGTCACAGCCAAAGGGCTCAACTCTCGTCTTCCCTGAAAGCATCTACACCTCACACTCGGGAGCTCCCTGTGTCATGGCTCCTTCAACTTTTGTTCCTCAAGCTGAACCAGCTCTGCCGTGTTTCTGTTCAGGAGAGCTGCAGCCTGACCTGAGGGGGCAGAATCCAGCACAAGGCAGAGCCTGCCACAGGCACCATGAGCTCCCCTCCTCACAGATGTGGGATGGAGACCAGCCCTCTAGGGGCTCTCAGGGTTCCCCGTGCCCGACTGTCCTGCTGCCAGCTCTGTGCCCAGAGCAGAGCAGTGAGCAAAAGGGGACATTGTACCCACACCTGTCCTCAGCACATAAGGTCCTACCTCGTCTTTGGTGTGCCATCCCCTGCGCCAAGCCATGTTTTTGCCAGGATCCTCTTTCAGAAGAAGGGCACCTTCATGGCCATGCTGTTCCCTCTGCAGCTCCTGCTGGTGGGGCCGTGGCTTGGCCAGGCCAGTCCATCCTGCTCAGTCTCAGTGCTTGCTGCTGCTGCTGCTTTAAAGAATAAAATCTATCAGGCTCTTTCATTAGTGTTTTAAAAAATGACTGGATTGATCTCATGTACAGACAGAAAGACTGACAAAATTTCACTTCTATAAGTCATGAAAAATTAAAGGGAGAATATAAAATAGTCACGGAATTCTTTTAACAGAATTAGACATTTTCCTGTCAGTCCCGCAGTTCAGAGCCATCAGTTCTGAAGAGCTGCTGCCTGCATTGACAGGCATGAGGCATTTGGACAAGGTGAAAAGCCCAGAAAATCCCAGCGCCAGGCTCAAAGGGATGTGTCTGGCCCATTGTCTGGTTTGATTAATGAAGCCTTTGCACAGCAAGATAATGCCATGTTTGCCGTGCCAGGGACACTGCTGCGCAGCACAAATATCACAACTATGAGGAATATTCAGTATGATAACAACAGCAACGAGCCCATCTATGTATGACTGGATTCCACCCAAAAATACCTCAAATGATATTTGTTTATTTCCTAATTGTCAGCCGCTTTGATGCACTCTGTTGTCAGGTTCAACAAGTGCTCCAGGCTCCAAGGGTTTGAAACAAAGGAAGGCACTTGGGTGAGCTGCGCGATCGTGGGGCCAGACAGGGCAGGCAGCAGAGCAGCAGGGCACAATTCTTGGGACAGACACCTGGATCGTCCCAGGAGGATCCCTGGCCTCCTCACACCCCAGCACTCAAACCCTGCCCACCGTGTCTGTGTCTCAGCAGGAACACCTGCGGGTCAGCAGTGACTCAGAAATAAAAGTGAGTGGATCAGCAAAAGGACCACGCAGGAAGAGAGCAAGCACAGAGCCCCAAGCTTGTGCCATAGGGAACCCCAAGCTCCTGCCTGGGCATGGCTTGCCTGCTGCTTCTGTTCCAGTATCACTTCTGCCAGAGGTCTGGAGCTGAGTGCCCAGACCTGGGAGTGCTGGGGAAGCTGGCTTGCCTTTGAAGAAGTGCTTGCTGCCTGTGCAGCCAGCCCAGGTCTCACCTGGAGCAATTCCTGGACCCTGCCTCTCCCAATCCTCCAGTGCTATGAAATCCAGGTTTGAGTAGACATGGTATTTTTCACTTCCCGCCCCAAACCACTGTGATGGTTTGCTGTGATTGATTAGGCATTTTCCCCCTGTCCGGTGCAGAGGATTGTTCTCGTGGTGAATGAAAGGATCCACACATACCAACTGCTCATTTGTTTGTAAAAAGCAGGAGAACAAGCACAAGACCGTTGAATTAATTAAGCTGTGTCTGCTCGGAGCTCTGCACCCCTGGGCCCTGCACTCCATTCAGAATACACCAAACAGAAATCGGAACCTGTGGCTGAAGCTGACAGAAAGGCTTGAGCAGAGATGGAAAAATCCTCCATCAGAGCGTTTTGACAGTGCTCAAAAACGCATTTCTAACATACTGCGAGGCAGCGTGGGGAAGACACACAAAGGCTGGGGGCTCACTTCTAGGCTTCAGGTCCCGAATGCTTTGCCCGTTTGCAGACACACAAACCATACCAGCCTCTCCCGGCGGCACGGGAGATGACCTGTGCCCTGTTCTCATCAGAACCTGACCTGAGAGAGGCGTCTGACCCCGAGCATTCTCCTCCTGCCGCTCCCCGCAGTGTCCTTGCTTGTTCAGCACAGCTACCTCCCTCTGTTACCGCTCCAGGGAAAGTCCTGGCCCCCGGGGGCACATATCTGCCCCAGCTGGGACACTCCTGAGCTCCTCATCCCGGAGTCTCGCTCCCTCAACACTCGCATTATTTCTTTTGCAGGAGCGCGTTTGTTCTCTGTGCCCGAAACGCCGGGGACGCGTTGCCCGCCCATGCGAAAAGCTGACAAAGAAAGGCGGAAAAGGGAAAAGCCCCGTCCCAATACCCGGAGCTCCGGGCGGAACCCCGGACACGCCACGGGCGGCGCCCCGATGGAATTTGGCCGCAAACCCGGAGAGTTCGGTCCCCGCTGCCGCAGCGGCCACGGAGCGAACCCGGACCTCCGCCCCGGGGACCCCCGCCCAGGTAGGTGCCGCTGGCTTCGCCCACGCCTCCCGCTCACCGCCTTCCGTCCCCTTGGATTTTCCCCGGTCGTTTCCCTTGAGCCTTTGAATTCCGGCGATTTTACCATCGGGCAGCGCCGCGGACAGCGGGAGCCGCCGCTCCAACCGGGGATCCAGAGTGAAGCCGCGCTTGGTCTAGCTGCGCTTCCAGCGGCTCCGGGCAAACGAGACCGACCACAGGCGTCGGTGACAGCAAGCGGCAGAGACCGCAGGGACCGCAGGCAGCGGTGACCGCAAGCGGCAGTGACCGCAGTGACCGCAGGGACCGCAGTGA
>CM031859.1:111486617-111533099 GCA_018697195.1 Certhia americana
ACCGCAAGCGGCAGAGACCGCAGTGACCGCAGGCAGCGGTGACCGCAAGCGGCAGTGACCGCAAGCGGCAGTGACCGCAGGGACCGCAGTGACCGCAGGCAGCGGTGACCGCAAGCGGCAGTGACCGCAGGGACCGCAGTGACCGCAGGCAGCGGTGACCGCAAGCGGCAGTGACCGCAGTGACCGTAGGCAGCGGTGACCGCAGTGACCGCAGGCAGCGGCTGACCCTGGTCCGGGGCCGCGGGAGGTCGCAGCGGACCCGACAGCCGGGGCTGGGCTGAAGCGATGCAGAAGGATCCGCTCGGGGAGCGGCCCCGGTTCCCTCTCCCCGCTCCCCCGCAGGTCCCTTACCTGGGCTCCGGGCTCGGCTCCCCCGCCGATGTTGCCGCTCCCGCCGAGGCGCGGACAGGCAGCAGCCAGAGAGAATTTAGGGTTTTTCTGAAACCCTGCCGCCCTTTCCGAGAGGGTCAGTGCCGGGGATGCCTCCCCCCGGCCCCGGGATCCCCCCGGTCCTCCCCCCGTATCGATTCCAGTCCGGCGCTGGCAGCGTTTAGGCCGGGATTGGGGGATAATGGGAATATCATCTGGAGACAATTACCTTTGGAGCTCGCTCGCTTCTCCTCCCAGACACTGTTATTTGAGCAATAGGATCATTTGATTTCATATCGCACTAAATAACCCCCGGCCGCCGCAAATTGCCGCCTTCTCAACAGCCACCCCTTGGAATAAATTGCACAGCGACTCCTTGGGCTCCGGCTTTTTTTTTTTTTTTTTTTTTTTTTTTTTCCTTATTTCCCCCCCTCCTTTTTCCTCCTCAGCAGAACAGTATTTCGGGAGAAGCAGGGACAGAGGCCCGATGCTGGTGGATAAACTGCGTCCAGCAAAGTTCCAGCTCCCTTAATAAAACAAGCAGCCAAGCCCTATCCGAACTGCTTTTCCTCGTGTTTTTCTCCCCCTCCCTCGTGTTTTTTTCCCTTTCTTTCCTTCTTTTTTTTTTTTTTTTTCCCTTTTTTTCCCTTCCTTCTCCCCCTTTAAAGCAGTTTTTCCCCTGGCAGCTCTCACGGATGGAAGAGCTCAATGTGCCTTTAAGGCTCTGTCAGTGCTCGCCTGATAATCTGGTCATCGCCGGCCTCATTAGATCCGTATTAATGTCAGCCACGGATTGCTAATTAGATTTGCGGGATAAATGAAATTACCCGAGTGGGCTGCGTGGGAGGGGGAGTGCAGTCACCCAGCGCTTCCCGGAATTTACGGGCAGAAAAAAATTAAAAAGGAAAAATTAAAAGGAAATACCTGATTTTATTTTCCATTCTTTTCTCCCTTCTTTCCCCTCCTGCCCCCTGAGCCCCATCCCCTCCTCAGGCTCCCCTTTGACAGCCACTAACCCAGGAATTCCCCAAACTGCTCCACAGCTGGACCTAGGGGTTCTGCAAATGGAGCCCACCAGTGCTGCACTGGGTGCTCTGTGCTGAGGGATCCCGCTCACGCTGGATTCATGGACCCCAGGAAGCAGCTCTGGGGTGAACAGCACTGCACTGCTGGGGTCTCACGCGGGTCGAGGGAGAGACCCAACAGCATTATTCATCCTGTTTATTTATCCTTATTAGAAAATGGGATGAAAGAACAGGGCCCGGCGTCTGCCTTTAAGCACTGGCTGAGCAGCGCACACACAGCCCCAATTAAAGGCTGCCTGGACGAGGCCTTTCTCCATATTAGAAACCCAGGTCTGTTTAATGAGGACCAATTAAATCCTGCTTCACTTTACCTGAGATCTCACGATAGATGTGACAACAAATCCCTTTTCTTCTTCCCTGGTAATTACTGGCAGTATCAGCCCCACTGCCGGGGCAGGAAGCCCTCCCCAATAACCCACCTGAACCCCGGCTGGATCCCAGCTGAGACAGGGGCCCTTTCCTGTCCCCAACCCCACTGAAAACCAGCTGGGAACAGGCTTCCAGTCCTCTCCCACTGCAACCCACCGTGGGGCCCCTCCTGGGGAAGCATGTGGAGCTATTTCAGCCCAGCTCTGGCCTCCATTCCCAGGCCTCCCCTGAGCACCCCGCAATGTTACAAACTGCACCCTGTCTCCCAGGGGACATCGCTGCCACCGGTTCAATTAAATAATCCTGGCCCTTTGCTTCTCCCACAAATAAATGGCTTTTTTATCTCCCACAAATATTTCCTTTCCCAAGTTCTCTTTCAAAAGGAAAAAAAAAAACCCACAAAGCCCCAAATAACAAAACAAAACAAAACCGAAACCACCAAAAAAACACCCAAAACCCAAAGAAACAAAACCCCAAACTGGAAAACTGGAAAAAAAGGAGAGGGGGGAAAGAAAAGAAAGAAACTGTTCTCCTTTCTTTTCCCTGTGTGCAGGGTAATTGATAGGCTCTATCAGAGGTCAGGATTTGCATAAGAATTAAGAGCAGTAAATTAATTTAATATTCCATGCACATCTCCAATTATTCCTGCAGACCTTTGTCTCCACGGCTGGCAGAGAGAAGGTTCAGCTGCTCTTCAACCAAACAACATCTGTGCAGTTAATAATTTGATAAACAGCTCATACAAATAGTTTCTGAATTATCTGCCAACCCAATGACTATTCAGTTTGGAAACACTCAGCGAGGGCTACGCTGGCAGCTTCGGAGTCCTGGCCCAGGGATTCGGCTGCACGGGCAGAGATTCTCCCTGTGTATCCCTAAAATATCAGCAGCCCTTTGCAACAAAATCCCATCGAGAATGATGTGTGAAATAAGTAATTAGCAGTAATTAATAAGAACCCCCCCTGCCTGGGGGGTTCCCACTACCCGGAGAGTCTCACACGTGTTGTGGGGCCTGGCTCTGTCCCTCAGCTCTGGGCTCCAGGTGGATCCATGTGAAGTCTGTGGCCCCATGAACTGCTCTCACTGGGTGCAGGGTTTACAGCCCTTTAGCTGCTTCCTTCCCTTTCCTTACACAACCCCCTGGAAAAGGGGCTGGGTTCTCCTGGCTGTCTCCTTGCCCCAGTCCCCAAGGAGGAACGGCTGACAGTTGCCCTGCTAAATCCAAATTTCAGTCTGGGGGGACATCCTGATTTTCTCCCAGGGAAACCCAATCTTACAGTAAAACTGAGCAGGGTCCTTCATCCTTCCCTGCATGGATGCAGAGGTCCAGCTCCAGGCTGGTGAAGCACCACCAGCAGTTTAATGAAGTTTAATTCATCTCCATGGGCTGTATGGGAAGACGTGGTGCTTGGCTGCTCCTGCCCTGGAGCTGGGCAGTGGTGGAGTCCCCATCCCTGGAGGGGTTTAAAAGATGTGTCGCTGTGGCACCTGGGGACATGGTTTAGTGGTGGCCTTGGCAGTGCTGGAAGAACGCTTGGACTCAGTGATGTTAGAGGGCTTTTCCA
This sequence comes from Certhia americana, assembly GCA_018697195.1. Taxonomy (NCBI): domain Eukaryota; kingdom Metazoa; phylum Chordata; class Aves; order Passeriformes; family Certhiidae; genus Certhia; species Certhia americana. Next base: position 111,490,006 of record CM031859.1, read on the forward strand.
ACCTTAACAATTCCATGAATCCATGTTTGCATGGGCTGTGGTTCCTGCAGTACTCACAGCCCTGATCTGAAGTCAGAGTGGCAAAGAGCTCCCCTGGCAATGCCACTGCTCTTCACTCCCCTCAGGCATTAAGCATCACTCCAAAATTAATAAAAAGTTGATTTTTAAAAGATTATGAAATTCTTCAAGCTAAAGGAAAGGTTAATGCACTTCTCCATAGTCATACAGCTTTCACATCTGCCGTCAAAAAGAGCAGATTTTTTTTTCCCATTTCAAAGGAGAATTTATACCATGAACAGAAATCTAGATACAGGGACACAAAAAGCAGTGAAGGGATGGGGTGCCAAATTTGGAGGGCTGCCTCGGGCTTGATAAAGCACTGCAGGCTTATCACAGCAAAAATAACTCCAGATCCCACACTGGGGCTGTGGGACAGGCCAGAACTGGTACCTCTCCCAGGGGAGGGAGATCCCAGTGGCCGGGTGGAGATCCCACATTTGGGATTTGGAGCTTGCAGGCTCCCTTCTTGCTGTGCCAGCCCGCTCTGTTACCTGGCTGAAGCACCAGCTCCGAGCTCACTGTGGGGAATCAGCCCTCTGAATATTCAACACTGGCAGCTCCAGGGCTGCCCAGAGCCAGGGATTTTCTAGGAAATGGAGGCCTTTCCCCCTCCTTTCCAAAATTCAGATCAATGCACTGTGCTGTCTCTGGGGCCCAAGGCTGGTCTGACCTCAGAGTATTTTGCCTCAGCTCTAATTAAACAAGCACATTCCAGTTTTTATTTTGGAAGCTAATTGTGCTGCTTTAAGGAATTCAAATCCCCTTTTTTTTCCAGCCCCCAATTCCCAATGCTTCATGTTGTAAGGAGGGAATTGGACCCAGCACAGGGATCCCTCCCTCCTGACACATTCCTGTGGTTCAGCAGCCCAGGGCCTGGCACAGTGAGTTTTGGGATTGGGAAGATGCAGTCGTGGCTCTGGAGAGCAGGATGCTGGAGATGCAGCATTTTTGTTCCCCCTTGGAGCTTTTTAGCTCTTCTAGTCCCTGAATTTAACCTCAGCAAGGGGATTTCAGCACTGATTTGGGATTTGCCGAGGGGTGCTGGGCTACTTGAGCTCCAGGCAGAGAGTGCTATGTGCGTGAACATGCCCTCATGGACATCCTGGCACTGCCACATCATCCACATCCATGGCTGCATGGAGTTTCCTTTGGCATCTCAGCCACCTCACCACCACCAAAGGCTGAGGTGGAAAAATCAAACCTCCAGCCTGTGCAGATTTCTGGGTGCCTGGAAGCTGCAATCCCAGCACCGTTTTTTTGGCACAGAAGATCTCTCTTTACGGACTCGCTCGTCAAGCTGCCACGCCACTCTTTTCTTTATGGAGCCACAGAAGTGTCTGTGTCTAATGAGAGATTAAAATAGTAGTTGTGCCCCATGATTTATTTTTAAAATTCTTGCATCTCTGTGCGTGTAAATACCCCAGACTGCAGGACAGGATAAATAACGCAGCGCAATATTTTAACGAGGGAGAACGCAAAGCGCCGGAAAGATGGAGAAGGGGGAAAGGCATTTGCTGGGTGGTAAGTTATGGGGCCTTTGGAGGCAGGGCAGGGGGAGGCTGAGCACAGAGGGGTTTGCTTCTGCCTTCCCCCTGCCAATAAATCAGCGGCCTCGCATTGCTGGCGCCGGAATAAAATATGCCGGGTCCCTGTGGCGGGGCGGCACGCGGTGCGGGAGCACGGGCCATGCACGCTGACTGCAAATGGGGTGGGCCATCAGACGCTGCCATAAAACACCCCCTCGCCTCCCCCAGCTGATTATTCACCTTATGCATAGCAATGACGGAGAGGGAGCACCGGCAGCGCCTCCGCCGCTGCCGAGGTAAAAAAAATAAAATATTTACAGACTGACAGGCTAATGGACACTTTGCCAAAGAGCTGTTTGAAAGAAGTAGTAAATGGGCCTGTGCTGATGCAGGGCAGTGGGCCCGGTCAGGGATCAGGACACACGGCACCAGATCGGATAACATCTAATTGGCAGGTCACATCCAAATGAGTGTAGTCATGCATCATCCGAAAGGCTTTCTGCTGGTTATAAAGACACTTGTAAACAATTCAGCCGCTGAACATGGCAATAATATGTTGATCCGGCATGTAATGAGGTGTTCCTGGAATCAATAAACTAGTCATGAAGAGCAGGGAGCAAGGTCAGCGCCTGCCTTTTTGATGACCTTTGCTGGCTGGTGAGGACATCATATACTCTGAAGAGGACTTTTCTCATATTGCAGAAGGCGCCGAGTGTCAGAACTTCCATTCGCAGCAAGCAAATGAACAGCCAGGCTCTGCATGCTAATGAAGTCCAGGCTATTTTCCACCTTTTCATCTGCACATTATGCTCTTGACTTTGGAGAAGGTGGGAATTAGGTTGGACCCTCGTGTCAGACTGCCTGATGGCTCGGCTCCGGAAAACTGGTAATTGAAGCTGATGACTGATGCGGAGGAGGCCTGAATTTGGAAATAAACAGTTTCAAGCACTGCATGTCATTTCTAGAGAGACTGCTGAGTGAATGGAAATGAGCTCCGTTTCGCCGATCTAATGCAGTTTCTCAGCAGGAAAAACACCATCTTTGAGACAACAATGCCAATCAGTGAGATTAAAATGTCCTGGTGATAATGTAAGGAATAGCACCTGCCTTACAGCACTTAGGGAAATGCTGCCCTGCGCCAGGGCCTGCGATTCATTTCCAGCTCCCAGCGCCAGCCCGGAGGAGCCAGGACACTCCGAGGCCGGCAGCAGGGAGGGCATGGTCGTTGCCACAGAAAAGCCACCAGTGACACTGAGAAACGTGGCTTTGAGCGATCCTAACTGATCACAGTGCTCCCTGTGCCGCGTCTGCCTCGCTGAACTGCTCCTCCCCTGCGCGCCGAAGAGAAATCCTGCTGGACTCAGCCTCAGCTCTCCTTACCTGACGCCAGCCCAGCTGTTGGCCCCACAGAGATGAAAAAATGGGGTTTCTAAACAAGGCACCCAAGGGTCAGTATGTTCAGCCTCGACTCTGAACACCCCAGTAGCTGGGAAACAACACTGCAAATGTTATAAACCCTCCCCAAGTCCTGCCTGGGCGTGTGGAATGGGGCACAGCCACTTGTGTGCTGGGGCAGAAGTAGCCTCGCTGAGGCTTCCAGGGCTTTGAGTTTTTTTCCTTGACACAGAATCCCGGACTGGCCTGGCTTGAAAAGACCTTAAAAGTCCATCTCATTCCACTCCCTGCCATGGGCAGATACACCTCAGACTATCCCAGATTGCTCCAGGCCCCGTCCAAGCCGGCCTGGAACATTCCCTGGGATTCAGGGGCAGCCACAGCTTCTCTGAGCCCCTTATGTCCCCTCTGCGGGTCCCCCCCAGGCATAGGTGGGACCAAAACTCGCCCGTCCAGTGTTTCCTCAGCAAGCACACGCTGACAGCCCCGTGCTGGAGGTAAGAGGTGGGGTGTGCTGCAGGCAGGGGCTCCCCTCATCCCCCCGACCGGAGGCTGCTGGGGTCAGCATCCCTCCGGGCAGCCGCATCCCGCTCCCCGCTGCCGAAAGACGCCGGCTGTCCCCTAGAGGTGGCTGCATCAGGAGCGGGTGTGTTTGTATAATAGTTTGCAGCCCTTCAACATGAAAGGATAGAGACGGATGCGAGTTATTATTATGAAAATGAACCGAGCAACAGACAAAAATATTCAGGAGATGTAATCTGCGTCCCTACAATGCGCTCGCGGAGAAGAGCACTTGGCAGACAGGAGAGTCGCTGTCAGATACATTGCCTTTTGTTAAATTGCTTTTGCTCTGACAATGCCTTTTAAAACCACATGCAATCTTAATTTAAAACGCCCAATACCTCAAGGTATAGGGGCCCAGTGCCAGTCTCCAGCTTGGGATTTGTCCAAAACGATTCCCTCAGCTTAATGCCGCTATTCCTCATTTTAATCACACAACAAACACGGGAGCCCAAATTCACTTGTAAGAATCCATGGACCTGATCCAAGCATCACTAAAAATCAATGGGGCACGGATTGATTCCCCTGTCTGCCACCTCACTATTGCCCCAATCCCCAGAAGGTTTGCTCAAGGAAGGCCTTCTCCCTGAGAGGCAGCTTTGGCATGCACAATGGGCAGAAAGCAAAGCTCAGCTTTTTCATCCTTTTAGAAAATGGTTAATGGTGAGGAAATGCTGAATGTGGCAGGGCAAGACACTATTGCATTTTTATTTTCAGAGACAAAGTGGTGGGGAAAAAAAAAAAAAACCTAAACAAACCAAATAGCACTTGTAGGTCGCTGGTCCCTGCTCTTACCCTGCTGCTGCCCTGGTAGGCTGTGTGGTGATCCCAGCTGACCCTGGCATGAAGCACAAGGTCTCCGTGGCCCAAGGGTGCGGCTGCAGCTGCCAGCTCAACACTCAGTAGAACACCCCACACTCCCTCAGAGGCCCCTGGGTGCCAGATTTACCCTCTGCCCACGGGAGCTGAGAGCTTTCAAGCGCGTGGTGGCATTTTGAGGCCATCCGTGAGGAAGGGCAGGTGTGTGTCCAGGCACAATGCTGGCTTCAGGCTCAGCCCATCCATCAGAGCTCCTCCAGCCTCCTACCTCCACAGATAACCTCCTTCCTTATGCTAATTCCCTCAGAACATTATGCAGACTGTTTATATTTCTGTACAGCCAGAACAGGCTGCTGACACAAATCAGCCATTAGCCATTCACACTGAGGAGTCTCCGCTAATTGTGCAGAATGTAATTAGTGATTATGTAATATCTAAGCTCTTGCAACTGTCATTAATGTCCACTATTCACCAGAGATAGTTCTTACTGAATTAGGGAATGATTACTGCATGCTAAATCTACTTATTCCTAAATATGCTAATTAACACCGCCTGCACTTTAGACAGTGGTTAAAAGCACTAGTCACCTCAAAAAAGGCTCTGATACACCAAAACCCAAATTGCTTGCGATGGATTTTCCCTCAAAACGTAAATTTGTTTAATTAAATGCTGTGGTAAACTGTTGGGCACAGCCCTTGATTAGTGCAGCCCTAGGAGTGGCCTTTGGAATGATCTCCTGAGGTGCCACTGCAGGGCAGTGATGCTCCTGCACATCCTGGGTCTCCTCCAGCATCCTGATCCAGGCACATCCTTGCCCCCATGCCTGCCAGTGCTCCCCAACAGGCCTGACATGAACGGAGTCCAATGTAATACAGCTTTCCAAAGGCTCTCCCTCCAGGCTTAACCACCCTGCTCCTCAGGTCATAAACAACAATATTCCTACAGGCAGATACAGGAGCTTCCCTCAATAAATTCTGGCTTAAATCCTAATTTGGAGATCAACTGTGTAATTTTAAGATTGATTGTGTAGAATAGACTTCAAATATTAAATGCTAAAGGAATGGGATAAATAGAGCAATTGTATTGGTTTGAAAGGTCCCTTTCCAAGGCCTGGGATGTTTAATGTATTCTAGGTTTCCATGGAAGAAAAAGATATGGCTGTCATGAACCCCAGGATAATAGCAGCCTGTGATTTATGAAGATTCCTCCTGCTTATATATTTTAGATAAATAATGCCCCTGCGTGTGTCTCTGCGCTCATTCATAACCAAAAGCTGCCCAGGCTGTGCAGAGAGTTTGTGCAGGAATCTTTGGAATCAGCTCAGAGGGACGGGATAACTCACGGATCAGACACCGAATAAGTCACGGCGTGACAAGGCCAGGAGTGCCCTGGGTAGAGCCATGGAGCACGGGCACACCCAGAGCCAGAGCTGTGCTCCACACAGGGAAGGCACAGGGGCAAACATGGCCCAGGGGGAAAATGAGGCCCAGGGACCTTGGCTGGCCACACCTGCAATCACCGCCACTGAAATGAAAGAATTAGTCACACAATGAACCCCTAATTGCCTGGCAATAGCATTTAGGCCCCATTAGGTAGATTTGTAACTGCTTCCAGAGAAATAGACTCCTGTGTCATTAGATAACATGGGAAGAAATAGGTTATTTCCTTTTTGAAAGGTATGAAAGCTTCCAATTGCCTGATGTACGCACTCAGTAGATTATTTTCTGTCATCTCAGTTAATTGAATTTTACCCATTGCTCTTATAATTCCTCCCTTTTGTGTGAGGTTAAAAAGTTCAGAGGAGTCATATTTTTGAACCATGTCCATTTATTGCACGAGCCAACTCCAGCTGCACAAAGCATGCCAGGAAAAGGGAACAGCGGCCAACTGTGCAAGGATGGCTGTAGCATCCAGGTGAGCTGGTGTTGAACCAGGGAAAAACATCACTTTTCACTCCAGCAGGAACACTGCTGGGAGCCACTGGAAGGGACCTGCTGTGAGCTCCATGGTCACTGTGCAATGACTGCACCTCCTCCCCCGGAAAACCAAACTGGAGACGCAGAGTTAAACTAATTCCTCAGATTGCCCCGGGACCCTTGCAGGGTGCCAGCTGGGGTGGAGTGCCATGTGCACCAGCCAGATACGGGAGGAGGGTTTATTCCAGCCCCACTCCAGTGGTGGCACTGTCACCCTGTGTCACTCCCCCCACCATTGCCAGAGATGCCCAGCCCTCACTCTCAAGCAGCCCCCTGATTTTTGCCTTTCCAAAGCAAACCTAGGCAGATGTTCTTGATTTTTGAGTAAATCCAAAGCGTGTATCACTCCTCTCATCATCACTCAGACTGCTGCTCTTGAACTTCACCACCTCTCCCTGATCACTCCTGAGAGGCAGCAGCACCCTCCCGTCCCCCACAGTGCTGCCATGGGGAGCTGAATGCCAAAGTTAAACTTTTATGGGAAGCTCTGGTTTGATGTTGCGGGACATTTGCTTTGCAGACCAGCACCTCCTGGAACACAAGGGCTGGTGTGGCCACAGAATTACCGAAACCATCATCTGGTGACTCCAGAGCCCACTGATTTTAAACCCTCCTGAAAAGCCAGCTCCATTTTCTGCTTTGGTGGAGACCAATTCGCCGCACTGGTGTAGGAGAATAGATCAGCCCCGGTGGCAGGGCGTTGTTATCCAGCTCCCAACTATTATGACATAGTTTCTATCAGAGCAGTTTTCTTCTCAGCCAGTCGAGTGGAATGATCCCTGAAAGCCACAGTTTGCAGCAGGGACACGCTCGGCGCTGTCAGAAATCCGTTGCTGCCCACACGCAGGTCAGCGGCTGGAAAACAAGGACGTGGTAAAGGACTTGCAAAGGCAGCAGGACTTCGAGGCACTGGGCACGGGGGAAGCAGAAGAGACCCCAAGGATGGGAGGAAGGAAAATAAGTATGGAGAGATGATTTCCTGGATTTCCAGGCCCAAGGAAACGCTCCTTCCCAGAGTCTCTGATGTGCCGCGTGTGCCAGGAGCTGGGTGTGCCACCCCTCACCTCCCAGCCCAGCCCTGTTCCCGTTCCCTGTGCCCAGGCATTAGGAAAACTCAACACCACAGGAGCATCTCAAACCTCTGCACTGGAGGAGTCAGGCACTGCTCCTTTTCCCCAGGACAGAGGGATTTAGGCTTGGGAGTCCTGCTTTGGAAAGCTGGATGCCAATCTGGCCTCTTCTTCAGCAGGTTTACGGAACTACTGAGGAGAGGCCCCACAGAACCTCCAGGCTCAAGTGCAGGGCTGTGACCCTACAGGTGCATGGGGGGCTATTGCCCCCATTTGGAGAGAATGGGATTGGGCTTCTGCTGAGCTGAGGCTGGTGGTCCCCAAAAACCATTCCTGGCAGGCTGGAGAGGCAGCACAGACACCAGGGACGGGGGGAAGGCGGAAGGAAAGAGCAGCGCTGCGCTTTTCCACACTGCCTTTTTGTTTTATTTGTTTTAATTGCACCCCAGAGCCCCTTGTATTAAACATCCCTAATTAAGGAGGGCCAGGGAACGGGAGGGCGGGTGGTGGTGGCCGGAGTGGGGCGGGAGGCCAGCGCGGACCCCCTCTGCCAGCAGAGCGGTGAATCGGGATAACCTTGTAATCTACAGAAATCTGGGAATTATGATGGATATTACATAAATCACCCCCCTTGTGTCAATAAGGAAAAAAACATTTTTAAAAGAAAAGCAGCTGATAATTAACCCTGAGAGCACGGGTTTAACCAAGATCACCTTGGGGAAGCGCCCGGACAAAGGCAGGCATTCATCCCCGGCCTTTCTCATTTAAATAACCCGGCCTTCATTGGCTCCTGAGGGATTGCTCGGGAATTACTAAACCGGAGGTTTGTTTGGGTTTGATGTGTAGTCACATTGATTTCCCCCTCCCTCATCTTAATAAAAGGCATTTTATCGAGCCCCGGAGTGGGGCAGGTTGAAGCATCCTGAAGCTCTCGCTGGTCCAGCAGCAGGATGTTTGCCAGCCCGTAGGAGCTCTGGTCACACCTCCCAGCTCATGGAGCTGGAGAATGGCTCTGAGCAGCATCACCAGCCCGTTGCTCGTTAGGAATAATCTAATTATTACTTAGCAAATGAGGTTTGTCCAGAGAAGTTGTGGCTGCCCCTGGATCCCTGGCAGTGTCCAAGGCCAGGCGCAACCTGGGATGGTGGAAGGTGTCTCTGCCCGTGGAATGAGATGAGCATTAAGGTGCTTCCAACCCAAATCTTTCTGGGGTTCTCTGCATTGATTTTGAGTCTACTTTTCAGCTTTGACAGGGATCATTTTGGTTGGAAAAGCCCTCTAAGATCAAGTCCAATGGTTCCCCCAGCACTGCCAATGCCGCCACTAACCCATGTCCCCAAGGGTCCCATCCCTGCATCTGTTAAATCCCTCTGGGAATGGTGACTTCCCCCACTGCCCTGGGCAGCCTGTTCCAACATCCAACAGCCCTCCTGGACAAGAAATTTTTCCCAATATCCAATCTAAATCTCTCCTGCTGCAACTTTTGAGGCCATTACATTAATCCCACGGTATCTCATCAGACAATCATCTGGCCGGTTTTGCTCTTGAGGCACCCAGCAAGCCTGCCAGCCCCTCATGCTGGTCAGATCAGGCCCCAGGGAAGCTTCTTCAGGCTGGTTCCTGCCACCCCACTCTAATGCTCCTTGCTTTTTCCCTGTTTTAATTACTCACAGAGCAGCCCCTGAAAACCCACATTCAACCCCGGTCTTTGCTCTTGTTTTTCCTGTCTACAAGCCATGTATGTGTGTGAGTGCTGGAACTGGGATCAAGAAGCGATTGCTCAGGGGAGAAAGCTGCAGACAGGGAGCCGAGGGAGAGCTCCTGACTGTGCTTTTTCCTCCCATGGCTGCTTCTGGAAAGCCAGGCAGGGATGTTCCTGCATGGCTCTGCAGCAGCCACACCCCAACAGCTCTGTCTGTGGGGCAGCAAGGCTGGATCCCTGCCTGGAGCTCCCAATCCAGGTCAGACACCTCTGGAAGCCCCACACTGGGCTGGAGAAGCCACGCACACAGCCCTGGGAGGGAGGACACACAACCTGCCTGCATTGGCCTGCTCGCAGAGGGCTGCTGCCCGTGATGGACACATCCTTATTTGTAAGTATTTAATGTTTCTTAGGAAGCACTTCTAAAAGAAATTGGTATGTAATGACAGCACTCACTAGAAAACAGGCCGATTATAAAATGCACTAACTTATCTGGTATTCATTTGAAAAGTAAATGGATGCAAGTAAAGGTGAGAGTTCACTACCAATTCAAATATTTTGCTCTAACAGGCTCTAGCACTCCTACTTTAATTCAAGCAGAAGCACAAGTATGAATAATCAAACTGGATGATGCTCATCAAAACCTTTGTGCCTTGCACCATTTCAAATGGCCATTGAAGCTTAATGGCAAAAAATTTACATTATTCCTTTAATTTGTATTCTGTTCCTTCCTTCTGAGTGATGTGATTGTGATTTTCTGTTGCCGGCTGTATTATTTTGATGCAAATGTTATGTGCTGCTACAGTCCAATTTCCTGCTTTGCCCTCCCCTTTTCTTCCCCCAGGAAAGAAACGACAGCTAAAATAGTTCAGAATTGGGGAGGGATTCTGAAATAGTTCCTTAACTACCGCTCCTAATTAAAGCAAACAATGCAGGGTCTTGAAGCACCCTGAAAAGCTGAAAATTAATTATTAGCTGAAGGGGGAGGGAAGTGGCTTTGCTCCCCAGACCTTCAAAAAAAAAGAAAAAAAAAAAGAAGAAAAAAAAAAAGAGAAAAAAGTGAGGGATCCCAATTCTGCCTACAAAAGAATTAGAAAAGAAAATCTGTAATTCAGTTAAAAACTCCTTTTGCTGGCACATAATCACCTAGGGATGAATGCTTTATTGAGAGGCATGGGGCTGCAAACCAAAGCCTTGCAAACAGGAGGCCCCCGGGGTGCTCCCGGCACGTAATATATGCACCGACTAATTTATTGCGCTGTGACTAATTTCCATTCCTTGTGCTTGGAGTTGCCTGGCTAATTACAGGGATGTTTTCTTAACTTGGGTAATTGCGCTGCCCGCGCGCGCGCGCCCCACGCCAGCTTTGATGCGTCCCCACGGGGGTGGCTGCGCGGGGCGCTGCCCTAATTAGATTGGCTGCCTTAATTAGGGGAGATGGATGTGGGGGTGCGTGGCGGTGGTGGCACCCATCTCCCTGCCACACGGGCACCGGCCTAGCAGGGCAGCGGGATGACGCCCAGGCCCCAAGCTGGGATCTTACAGGGTGGCAAGGATGGACCCAAAACCAAAGCACATCCCGGCGTCAGTGCCACCAGCCATCTCGGTCCCAGAGCCAAGCTCCCAGCAGGAGCATCCATCCAAACACACATGAGGGTACAGCCTCATGTGCCCATGTCACTGCCACTTCAACGCCTGCTCAGCCCGTCTCCAAATCCTCTGCCTTCATTCTTTCCGTGGCAGTCACTGAGGCGGGAACAGTTGTTATTGGATTTCCTTGAAATAATTCAGCACTCTGCTCTAATAAAAAAGGATTCTTTGCAGGGACCCTTGGTGTGAAAGGGGTTCGGTGCTGGTCCCTGTGTGGCGTGGGTCAATTGGGTTCTGCTCTGTCCTCTCTCCAGCCCAACAATTGCCTTTCACCCACTGAAGAGCGGCCCAGGCCGCCCATTCAGGGCTGGCCTAGAACTCCACCTTAATACAAACTTGACATCTGAAATTCTGCTACTTTACCCCTGCCCTAGCAAAGACTTGGTCAGATCTCAGAAAATTAATGTCTCAGTATAAACCCAACCCCTGTCAGGGAAGGACAAGGGAAGGTGGCAAACGCCCGAGTGCCAGAGGCTTCCGCAGGGTGGTGGCAATGGAACCGCATGGGAAGCATCGCTTCCTGCTGGGATGTGCCAGCCTCTCTGCAGGACTGGGCTATGGCTGTGTCACCCACACCCACAGGATCCTGGCAGAGAGGCCATCAACTGGAAGTCTGGGCAGCACCGAGTGTACCCAGGTTGTACCCAACCTATGGAATTCCATAGCGGGCTCTGACAGACCCTGTGCTTCTCCAAGGGGACTTAAACCCTCATCCAGCTGGAGATGCTTTCCTCCATGCCTTTGGGACCTCTGTCAGCTTGAGGAAACAGTAATTTTCCTTTTATACTCAAATAAACAAACCCAGCGTTTCAGCTCCTGTTCAAAGCAGGGGTGTGACCTGGTTTCACACACAGAGACACCTGAGAGAAAGAAAGTTCACTGTCTCTACCACAAAGTGAATTGACATGGACACCCAGGAAGAGTGGATCCAGGAGATTCTCTCCATGGCTGCCCAGCCAGGCCCTGGGTGAGCTCCTCAGCAGCCCCCTTCCCAACACACCAGCAGGCTGGAGGGCTTGGAACAGGTTTGGGAGCTCGGTTTGTTTTCCGACCCAGCTCCGTGTGGCCTGTTCTTCAAAGCCAGCCATTCGCAGGTGGATTTTGGGGCGAGGAGCCTGTGGCTGCCTGCACGTGGAGCTCTTGCAGCTCGCTGGGCACCATGGGTGCGTGGGAGATGCTCACGTGTCTGAAGCATCTTCTCAGATTCACACTTGCTGTGAAAAAGGAAATGAAAAGAGTCTCCCCCCTCCAGTTGCCTTCGGCATCTCCTTCCTAATAACTTGGCATATTCACTTAATACAGGCCAGCTCCTTCCAAGTCGTTAGCAGCGGCAGGAGACACAGCCGGAACGCTGACCTGGTTTGCTTGCCAAGACAGAGCAAAGAGAAACCTTCACATAATCATTTCCAAACATTAAAATGGCTCCATTGTCATTATAGCTGAGAGATTGAATTCGCCTCATCAAAGCGGCATATGACAGGTGACTCAATAGGCTGGTGCCAAGCGCGGAGGCAGGAGATTAGCAGGGCACTGATATCATTATTTCCGCCTATCACAGATTCGGCAGGGAGGCAATTGTAATTTCTGGGCTTATTAGTCTGCATTCGCAGGAAAAAACCTGGTGATAAACCTCAGTGTGACAGCCAGGCATTTGTGCAGCAAGTGCTGTCACAGTGACACTTGGAAAATGCCAATGTGGATACGTTCTCCTAATCCCCCCTAATGGAGGTTAAAGCCTGGCACAAAGGCACTCTTATCACTGATCGGGACACTAATAACATTTGCATTTTTAAGTTAAATATAGTAAGTAAAGAGTAAGTCTCCTCCTCGCGGCTTCGGCAATTAACTCAGCCTCAGAAGGATGAAAGCCGAGAGGAGATTCCAGCTGGCCGGGCTCTCTCCCACGGCGGGGCGGAGCGGGGCGGCATTCCCAGAGCAGCATCTGCGCTCCCACCTCCGCTTTCCGTGCTCTCCGTGTCCCGGGATGGGACCTGGCAAAGCTGGCCCGCCGGGACCAGGGCTGAGTGGGGCTGCTGGCCCAGGAATGCCATCCTTCCGGGCCTTTCACACACTTTTGCAACTGGTTTTGCTTCAAAGGGACAGAACTCTTAGGGTTTGGGTTTTTTCTGCCCCACGCTGCCAGCTGGGCTTGGGGTTCCTGTGGGAATTCCCCCCAGACGGGAGCCCAGCAAGGACACGCACACGCATGCTCTCCACAGGAATTTCTTAAGGAAAAGAATAATTACAGGTGGTAAACTGTTACTTTTCCACATTTAAATAAGAGACCAATTAAGAAGACTATGTAATTCAATTCTGGAGTGAGTGCCACTGAATTCAATTTGTTTCAGGTCAATGAATATAATGTGAAGTTATTAACAAAAAGGTCAGGGACTGCATATAAAATATACACACATGACACAGGCAGAGTAATTAGTACACATTTCACATGTTCTGCTGCTCAGACATATGGTGTAGAAAACCTGAGCAGGATTAGATAGTAATAAATGTTCCCCTCTCCCTCCCACCAGCTCCCTATTTAAATGGGGTTTATGGCTATTCCCCCGGTGTTCCCGGGATCTGCTGGAGGCTGAGGACCCACAGCCCACACGGCAGTGCTGGGGTGGGGCCCTCGGCCAGGACAAAGCTCCCAGGAAAGCTGGGACTCTCCCAGGGTAAGGGATCCCCATGCAGCAGCTCAAGCCATGAGCCAGCGTATGCTGGGGAAGGGAGAATTTTTGGGGACCTGGTGCCCCACACGCTGCTTGTCTCTGGGCCGTGCCAACAGAGCCATACCTTTGTGGTGTCCTCACCAAGAATTACTCTGTTTCTCCATGCCTGTTTGCTACAAGTGCACACTCAATGTGAAGTTACTGCATTAATGATAATAAAACATTCAAATTATATGGTTAAGTACCGTCTGAATTTTGAAAAAGGCTGCAACACCAAAAAAAAAAAAAAAAAAAAAAAAAAAAGAAGAGGCTAATAAAGCCCCAAATGCCTTTTTGACCCTATGCTTAAGTATTGGACACCTGGATTCTCTTGCAGGTAAAAGATGCACCTTCATAGGGGAGGAATGTAAAGGGAAAAGGGAAAAGTCCTCTGGAAGAAATCCCAAGGTACGAGAATTCTGCCCAGCACCAGATGTGCTCTGGTGTCCAGTCAAAGCTGCTTGGGATTCTCTGCTGGTAAATGATAAACCAGATGGGCTTGTGTGTTCCAGCGTTTTCCTTGGTGTCTTGTGTTCAGAATGAGATATGCAATCCATTTCCCAAGTCATGCTTTACCTCCAGTGTGGCCTGATGTGCTAAGGAAATGAAATCGTTTGTGTATGAGTAATAATTACCATTTATTACTGAACTTGGGAGCAGAATCCTCAACTGGAGTTATTTATTTTACCCATTATTCCTGTTTGGGTTTCGTACAGCTGGCTGCAGAAAGCAACAGGAAAAGCAGGAAGTGAGAGCTCCAGGAATGGCAGGGATAGCCCTGGATCCATACACGTTTAGCATTTGTCTACAGAGAGGGAGTAGAGTGACACTGGCTGGTACAGGTTCAGGGACAAATTACACCTGAGATGGGCGTGTTAATTAATGTTAGATTGACCAGGTATTCCAGTCAGGATCCCATCTCCCAGAGCAATTAGCAGGATTCTCTGGGTTTGCTCTAAGGAAACCCAGGTTAGTGCTTATGGGATTGCCTGTCCTTAAATCAGGGAAAGAGCCTCCTGAGGTGTGGACCGGCTTCAGCTCATCTCTTCAGCTGCCTCAGCCTGTCCCTTACCCCACTCCTCCCTGCAGCAGCCCCCTGAGGGACACCCCAGGGGCATCCCACTGGGAGACAGGGCTGCACAGCAATCCCAGGCACAGCACAGCCATCAGCACTCCCCGAAGGTGGCAGCTCCCAGGCACAGCACAGCCTCCCAAGGCTGCTGAGACAGGGTCTGATCAGTGCTGCTGAAAACAGGGGGTTTCTCTCCACTTCCCAAAATCCAGTGTCCCATACTCAACCACAAGAAGAGAAGGGGACAAAGGAAGGACAGCTCAGCAGGTTGCTGAACATACCAAGTGGAGAGGAAAAAAAAAAAAAAAGAAGGTAAACAAGAGAAATCTATTTTGTTGTTGATTAAGAAGTCATTCCCCCACAATCGGCCCCTTTGCTTTCCCCCTGCTTCCCTGGTCTTTAAAACCATTTAAGCAATTTATTCTCCATTCTACTGTTTGGCTGTTTGTTGGAAAAGAACAAATAAATAAAAACTCGGGTAATACCAATGTAGGGCCTTTGTTTTCCCTTTTCTCCCCCTTGCCTTCCGAGCTTTCTGTTTCTCTCCACGCTAAAACACCACGGCACAACTCCCCAAACCTCCCCATGTCGCCAGTGGTTCCTGACCCATTCCGCCGCCCCTCTCCATTCCCCCCCGCCCCCGATGCCTCGGGCTGGGTTGGGTTGTTTTTTGTGAATACCCCAGGGATTCGCTCAGCGTTTTCCTAACCGGGAGGGGGTGGAAGCAGACCTCCCAGGCTCCGGCCACCGTGGCGGCCACGCGTGGGGTGTGTGTGGAGGGGACACCTCAGTCCCCGCCCGCAGGGTCAGCGCCCCCGGCTCTGCAGCCTCTCAGCGCTGCCGCTCCCCGGCACTCTCATTAACTGAGGATTGCCAATGGGTCAGCAGATCTATACACTTTTGTGTTCCTCGGCCCACTTTATTTATTTCTTTCTTTTGCAAGATGCTGAATAACTAACCTTTCTCTCAATAGGCAGATTTAAAAAAAAAAAAAAAAAAAAAATAGGATCCATCGCACAGCAGCAGGATAGCCTTGCTCTGTTTTGACCTTTCTGAAATTAATTTCCCAATCTAGGCTTTCAAAATCAGAGATTGAAAAGACCTATTAGATCAGCCAATCCATCTTATCACTAGTACAGCAGCAAGCAGAGACCCCAGCCAAGTGCTCCTCTACACAGGGAAAATATTCTGGAATAAGATGGGGCATGAATTTAAAGTGAAATACCTGTTCCGGAATATCCTGCACATGGACACATACTCTAGAACAACTGCAGCTGATCCTGACTTTGCTCAGTTGATACCTAGAGCTGCTGACTGGCACAGAGGGGAGAAAAAAAAATTCCATTTTAGAATAAGAAGTGCCTTTTGTGGGGTAGTTCTGGGGGATAATTCCCCCCCAACCCTTTTTCCCCAGCCAGGCTGTCGCTCACAGGGCAGCACCACTGGGGAGGAGAGAGAAATTCCCCCCTGACCTTTGAGGACGTGGATCAGGACAGAATTCCAGTCTGCAGCTACTCCAGGAGCCTGGGATGCTAACGGATACCTCTCCCATCCTGCAGTGTAGCTCCTTGGCTAGGAACACAGCTCTTCTCAGTGGGTCCCTAATTCTCCAGACAGCAAAAAACTTGGGGTCAAACCCCCCAAATCTTACAGTTTGCCATAGCTGAGCTGTCCTGGCCAGTGCTGTTGGCCCATGGTGGGGTCCTCAGGAAGGCCCCTTGGTGCAGGGAACGCTCCTCTGCCACACATCCCTCTCCTCCTATTCCCCTTGGGATCCCTGGGGCTCTGAAGGTCATGTTCTAATGCCAGCAATGCTGACCTGGAGGGGACAGCATTGGTGTCTACCTCCATCCTGCCCCTCACTGTCCAGCAATGTCTGACAGGCTCAGATATCTCCAGTGTAGCATTCCCTGAGCTCTTGGGAATGTCTGTGGGGTTTTGGACGTGCAGGGCAGTGCTGAGGGGCATCTTACTTCTCCCAGGGAAATGAAGCCAGCCTTGCAGCAGGTCAAGCCTGGTCACATGAACCTGCACAACTTTGGCCATACCTCAGATGCGGTCAGTGAGGGAACCCAGCAGGCCCTGAGGGAAGTATGAGCTGCTCTCTGCAGGGCCCTGGAGGGGCAGCATGAAGGGAATGAATCCCAGTTGGCTCAGGGAGGTGGCTCCAGCAGCACCACAAGTGCAGCCTGTCCTCGCCAGAGCAGCAACACAGTCACACAGGGACGAGGGGAAGCCACCGGCGATGCTCAGCGATGCCAAGGCTGTCGCAGACATTGGTGCTGGGAGACAGGAGAAGGCATTCCAAGTGTACAGAAAGGAGCTTCTCCCCATGAAATGTGATGGGAAGGAGTCCCTGCTGACACCTGTGGTGAGCATGGTTGCTGAGGAACTGGGAGTCACACCAGCAGGTGCCTGGCATTTAAAGCCCTGCTACATTTCCTGTCAGCGCTGTGGTTTGGTGAACAGCTCTGAGTCTCTTCCCATGGAAACCTCTCCGTTCTGCATTGGCAGCTCCTGCCCTGCTCACCCACCATCCTGGTGGTAAGAGCCACCACCTCCCCCTGCGACGGGGAGCACCAAGAGCACACAGCAAGCTTTGGGCACTCAACAAGTCCTCTTCGCACACAGTCAGGGCCAAAAGATCAATATTGACACTTTAGATGATTTCTCTCAATTTGTCTTTTACTCGATTGTTGGGGCAAAGTTTCACTTTTCTGATATCTTGGGTTCTCGGCTAATAGAAACAAATAAAGTGAAAGCTTCTGTCTACAATGGGCAAGGAGTATCCATTGTTGGCAGGCGCTAATCGGATTAAATTGGCTCCTGGCTCTATTGCTTGGGGATAACTCACTTCTAAATTTTTTCCCATCTCAAGGGGATGGGCCATTGTTGCTTTCTCTCTCCCCCCCCCCCCCCCCCCCATCCTTTTTCCTATTTAAATCTGATGGATAGAATGAGGAATGGCTGGAGCTGATGGTGGTGCCTGTGCCTCGGGAACAAAGAGCAGAGCCCAGCCTGGGGCCGTGGCTGGTGCCGGCCCCCCAAGCCCCTTCTCCTGGCCAGAGCTGCTCAGCTCCCCTCTGGAAACCGCACTTAAAGCCCAGACGCGGCCAGGCAGGGAAAAAATCTGCGGCTGTCCGTGCTCAGGTCACTCCCCATTAGCATTTTAATCCATACCCCTGGCACCAGCCCCTCAGAAGGAGCTTCAGCAGCAGCCAGGTTCCTGCGAGCAGCCCAAAGAGAGAGAGATGGCCTTAAATAATGCCGCCTTCGGAGGGAGGCCCCGCGCGCCGCCAGCTACATTTTGCCCAGAGTCTGATAATTTTCAAAGCTATTGGCAACCTGGGAATTTTCTTGCCTTATCACCAGGGCTCAGCTAACTTCACTAACACTAATCAGAGCTGGAATCATTCATTCAAGGATTGCATGATCATGTTTTTCTTTAGCAGTGACAGCTGCCTGAGCTGCATTAGCAATGCAGATGAGTCAGCCTAATAGGTTAATGCAGAACACGCGAAAATTAGGTTTAATCCCCAGTGAAATAATCTAACATTTTCACATTTCTTGATGTTGGGATAGAGACATTGGTGGTGACTCAATTAGGTGTAATGTAGATCAAAGCAAATTTACCTTCTGGCTGAACCTTCCCCGTAGTTTAGATAGAAGAATATAAGCGTTCTTTTCTAATTGGCCAATGGCTGTGGGGAGAATTATAGGGAAAGTGTGCACTGCGCGGGAACCGTGCTCTGGATTCGGGTTTGGATTGGGGTTTCAGCTGGGCTCTGCACACACTGAGCACAGCGCTGAGCGTGCAGCCCCTGCTTGTCTCTGTGCAGCGCTCACAAATGAAGACTTTGGGGGCTTTTCTGTAGTTTTATTTTATTTCCCTCCCTCCCCCACTCATTTGTAATGTCCCGTGCTGCAATATCCCCGGTGAGGTTTGAAAGACCTTGTATGATAAAAGGAGCATATAAAGGAGAGGAAGAACCCCACCCACCGGTGCACGTCCGCCTAATGTTTTCATTCCCGGGGAATAACATATCAAACAGCAATCGCTTTCAGTCATAAAGGGAGGGGAACAAAAAATTACATGCCCTCAGTTGCCAAATTATTTTTTGCCTTGACATCTTAATTCTTAATCCTTGTGTGTGGTCAAATCAGCCTACTATAGACAACCAATCAAGCAATTATTCCTAAATTATATTTGCCCAGCTCACATTGATTGGTTATTCTTTTCTTATTGGGTAAGCTCATTAATTCCGAGCAGCTTGCTTATTATGCTTTCCACATCATTTTCCTTCGGAGCCTATCTACTCACACCAGCCTGCTGATGTTTCAAGATGCCACGCAGAAAAAAAAAGGCCGAGTGATCTATTGCATTGTCTCTTCCAGCAATTACAATTCACATTGCTGATTAACTTTGATGTGAAAACTAATGAGATAAGGCAAGTTATCAAGGCGGACCTGATCGTCATCTCATTTATAGAGCATTTGCCATCAGTGAATGACAAAAACTAATGAAGATGTATCTGACAGTAGGCTGAGCCGTGGCCGAATTTCGTTTCTCATCAGCGAGCGCTCTGCTTCGAACTCATCAGTCTATCTGAAACATGTGGAAATTAGCTTAATAATGAAAACACTTCATCCAAATAGACAAATGTTTACATTAAAACAGCTACATGATAAATAGATGTTAAAGATTTTATGCCTTCTTGAGTCTAAACAATGGAGCACAAAATATGTTCTCATATTCACTAAATCATGCCCATAAAGCTTCCTCCCCACGTGCCGCTTCCGTACCTGCAGGCTGCCCTCTCTGTGGCTCATGGATGCTGCTGGGCTGCAGCTGGGATGACTCGGGCTGTAACTCAGGGATGCCCGTGCCAGGACTGGGTAGGGATAGGGAGAAGGGGCCTGTCCCTGCCCACACCTGGGACACACGGCTCCCAAAAGCAGCTTTTTTAATGCTGCCCTAAGAGGTGCTGCTGCTGTACGCTGACATTTACCCAACAGAGAAAAGGGATCCAGTTACCCCTGGACAGAGTATAAAGTACAGGCATAATTCATTCATAATTCATAATTCATAATTCAAAATTTCTTGCCTTAGCCGTCACCAAAAAGCCTCCTGCAGTATCAGTCTCGTTTAGAAATAATGTGATAAAAGGGAGGTAGCAGAGCTGTTCCCATTTTTAATACTGTGGCTTTGGTATCTTTATTTATGAGAGACTATTTCATATTTGTCGGGCGCTATTTCACTTGCTTCTTCTATATCCAAACGTATCCTCAAGATGTTTTTGTATCTTGAATAAAATATTCATCCATCACCTGGGATCAGAACAATACTATTTTTAATAAAAAAGACAGACATCTGCAAGGCAGAAGGGGGAAACTCTCGCTTTAACATTTATTCTAAAAACTGCGATACTTCAATTAAAATAAAGAATTGGTAAAAGATTCTCTTCCTTTACCATGATATTTCTCTCTCCCTGAAAAATATATACGGACAGGCTATAAAGCACTCCCTCCTCCAGGACAAAAATCAAACCCAATGTGAGAAGAATTTTAAATTTGATTTTTAAAACCGATTATCCAAGTAGACTGGGAAAAAAAAAAAAAACAAAACAAAACACCAAACCCAAAAACCAAAAGAGCCCTTGCAGAAAAGGCACAGGAGCTCCTATAAATTCCGTGCAGCGCCGGCTCCGTGCACACACACACACACACACAGGTGGAAAATCCAGCTGAGCTCCCGGCCGGGTCGGGCCGGGAGCGCGGTGGGTGCAGCCCCAAGGTGCCCCCAGCCCCTTCCCTTCGCCCGGCACTCACCGCGTCCCCTCGCTCGGCCGGGAGGACATCTGAGGGACGGCCCCGAGCTGTCCCAGCCCCGAGGTGCCCCGGCATTGTGCGGCGCAGATTAGCCCGCACAAAGGGCCTGCATCCCGGCTAAATTAACAGAAAAGCCTGCTAGGAAGCGCCGGCGACAAATTACTGCTTCAGCGCTGGATTAAATGTAAAAGCCCTTCACAGAGCTGCAGATAAATCCTGGGCGCTAGAAGGAACCATAAAAGTACTTGTTCAAGAGCTACAGGCACAAGTGGAAAATTGACCCCAAAGAATTTTTTTTATTTTTTTTTTTTTTAGTAGCCGAAGTTGATAAAATTTCTGCAGGAGCGGGGAGAGGGTGGCGGCAGCGCGGTGCTCCCGCCTGCCGCAACCGGGCACAGGAGCTGGACACGTCTGCGGCCGCCGGGGAGAGCATTCCCTGAAATCCCAGCAAGGTTTGCTTGGTGCTTTGGAGGACTTTCGCTTTGTGTGTCTCTTGTTTGTTTGATCTGGGTTTTGTCGGGTTTTTGGTCGGGTTTTGTTTCGTTGGTTTTTTGTTTACTTTTTTTTTTTTTTTTTCTTTTTTTCCCTTTCTTTTACTCAGTTAACGAAGCAGAATGGTTCTTTGGTAAAGCACTGCTCCCATCCTTATTTCCCTTTCCCCCACACGCCACAAGCGCAGGTCCATCCCCACAATCCTCCCAAGCCTGCCCAGCATCGCCGTGAGACCCCGCAGCAGTACAGGATGCTCCGAGCGGGCAGGAGGCAGCCGTCTCCCTTCCGTGCACAACAACACCTTATCACCTGGGCACGGTTTATCTCTCCGGCTGCACAAACCATTGTTTGGTGTTTCTGAAGGGCCAGCCCGGCCACGGCAGCGGCTCTGCTGGCTGCCCGGCCGTGTGGCTACGTGTGCCCGCACGGAGGGATGGACAAGGAGAGGAATGCTGCTCCTCCCTCCCCCTCCCCGGCCTTTATCCTGGCCTATTTTAATAAATAATTATAGGCAGCTAAAGGATTTGTTCATTCCAAAAGGTCTCCCCTTCACGTTTCTCAGAGGTTCAGCTCAAGGAGACACCATGATAATAAGGCTGACTCGGGATCCCTACTCCACAATGTCATTATGAGCTACCATTTAAAATGAAAAAAAAAGTCTGTATATTATACCTAAAAGCATTACAAGGTTAGCGTCTCAGCTTGGGGAATATTGAATGCTGCTGGGAAACCAGCACTGCTGCTCCGAGGAGGAGGAGGAAAAAGCATAGGAGAAAAATCCTTTCTGAAATACTTTTTTTCTAGAAAAAAGATGTTGGGAGTGAGCACAGAGATCATTTGCATTTCCAATGACTAGGACTAATCCTCCACTACCACGTTTATATTTTCTTATTACTTTTCCTATTTTTTTTTTTTTTTTCTTGTAGCTTTCCCTCCCTTCTCTGTTCCCAGCTCCTCAGCCCGGTATTGTCTGGCTCCCGGGGCTGGTGACGGACCCTCCACAGCTGGGAAAGCCTGGGTGCCTCACACACAGAGCCTGGGTGACCCACATTGCCGGGGGCAAGGAAGAGCTTTTTGTCGGGTCCCTAGGGCACAGCACAGGCAGAGAGCAGCCTCAGCAGCGTCCCATCCCTGGCAGGTCACCTCAGGAACCACCCAGCCCTGTCACCCCCCTAAAGCCACCTTGGGCCGCCCTGGAACTGGTAGGGAGTGGAGAACAAACCAGCCTGAATCCTTCAGCAGACAGACAGGCACCTGCCCCGGGTGGCTGTTCCCAAAAACCCGTGTTCCCTGGCCAAGGAGTGTGCTGTAATTCCTGAAGCTCTGCTCCAGAGGCTCTCAGCTCCGAGCCACGCCTGAAACCTGGGCTGTGTCTCACCCCTAACTCTGAGCCTCTGTCTCTGACAAGGAAATTACACGACTAAATGCCTGTTCGAGACCAGCCACTAAACTGCTCCCGCAATATTATCCTAAAATTTGCTAATAGCGGGTCTTTCACATAAATTAAGTGATAATGAAAAAAAAGCCTCCCTTTGAATTTATATATATTTCAGCAGAGAATAATGTTTTATTTAAAATAGTTACAGCGCGCCTTTTGATTTGGAGTTTAAAGTAAATAATATTTGTACATCTAAAACATACTCAAGACAAATGAAAAGCCTCTAGATGCTTTTGTATGAGATGCTGAAGAGCTCTACAAACTTAAAAGCACAACCTCAATTAAGCCCATCTTCATCTGGAAAAAAAATTAGCAACTGAAAGCTGAATATATTAGATAATTCACACTTGCAGGAGAGCATTCTCTTAGCAAAAAATTCTTGATAACCAACCTAAAGCTGGCCTTCTAGTTGCTCGATGCTAATTTTGTTTGAAACTGTTTAACTAACTCTGAATAGATATCCATATTCAACAAAGACATAATTAATGGCAACCTTTTCTTCTGCTTAGAAGACATCATAACAAGCAGAAAAGTACAAAAAGATTTTTATAGTAACTAATTTAAGGACAAAGGGTTGACCTCCAGCATTTCATTAAATAAACGGAGCGAATGAAAGAAGAGTGACAGTATTCATCCTTGTTCAATTCAAGCAGCCAATTTCAAAATGCAAATCATAATCTGCAGATGTTGGAGCCTGATATATTTTTTTTAAATATCATTTGTTCCATTTAAGAACATCAGACATTTGAATTTTAAATTAAAAAGAAAAAAAAAATCAAACCCAATTCCTGCCTCCAGGTTTAGGCACAGCGTGCCTGTGCACTTGGAGCCGGGGTCTGCCAGGGCTCCCCTCCCTCCCCACCTCCCCAGCCATTCATTTTAGACATTATTCCTAAAACGTTTTAATGGAGAAGTTCTGCTAAACTGCACATTATTTCTGATTAGCACAGCTGGCCATTGCCGCTGCCTCTGCAGCCCGAGGATGGCTGAGAACAGCTCCGAGTGGTGCCCGGTGAGCGGCTCCATCCTCCCTCCCCACCCGAGGGCACCCTGCTCCTGCGGCCAAGCCATGCCCCCATCCCCAGGGGCCAAGGGCGACGGATCCTCCCTGGATGTGCTGCCAGGGAGCTGCTGGGGCACAGGGAAGGGTCCTGGCTCCAGACCCCACGGGTGGCAGAGCCCCAGAGCCTCCCTGCTCAGAGAGGTGACCAGAGCACAGGCGGGAGGTGAGCTAACTCCGAGTGATTTATTTAGCAGGGGAAGGATGAAATCTCAGTGCAGCTTGACACACAGTGCACAATTGTTCCAAGGGGCTCTGGGGAAGTCAGACACGTGCCAAGGCACACAGGGGAGCAGCTCCAGGTCAGTGGGTACCACACACTGTGCTGGGTACAGATCCACAGATCTACCGAGGGGTTCTTTCCTCATTCCCTTCAATGCCCTTTCACCTTTCTCTGCCGAGCAAAGGAAGCCCAGGACTGATGTCAGGGGACAATTTTAATGTGCCCAAGGGGGTCCAAGGATGCGCTGCCACACCCAACACAACGGCAGTGGCAGCGTGAGTTCCTCTCTTCCCGTTTCTATGTCAGCTCTGACAGCTGTTTCCAGGTTTGCAGGGATAATCCACAGGGCCTGGCACTGCCGAGCCCGGACACCTGTGGGGCTTGGTTTCTCACAGGAAATGACTTTAGGGTGTTTGGAAATGTTTTTTGGGAAGAATGGGATTTTTAAATTTATTTTGGCCATTGAAATACACCAAAGTTTCTGTCCTCACTGAACTGGGTAGGGTAAAGTGGACCAACACTCACATCTCCTCAGCGAGCAATTCCCTTCCTTCCTTAATAAATGAAAAGATCCCATGTTCCCTAGTTACTGCTAAGTTACAGTGAAGCACAACCTCTGCAAAGGCACGTATATTAATTAAATTGCTGCTGATTAGGACCCATCAGCGACTCACAGTGCACAGGGAGGGACTGAAATAAATACCCAGGAGCATCTCTGAGGACAGGAGAGCAGCAGCGCTGTGCAGTGGCCTCACCCCGAGCAGAGCAGAGCCATTTCTCTGAGACTGAGTGCAGTTTTGTCCCAAGCCCTTCCCAAAAGCCAGGAGCCTGTGCCCATGGTGGCCCTGCTGGCGCTGGGCATGAGCAGGAGGAAGGGCTGGGCCTTGCCAGCCCTCCTACACAAACAGACCCTGCAGCTGTCGCAGGGCAAAATAAATGACTTCCGGAGGTTACGGAGAATAAATTAATCCATTCAGGCACGAGTGAAGGGGACATTGTTTTCCCCCTCGAAAAAAAAAAAGAAATCCCTCCCCAGCAACCTATATATTAAGGTATCAATGAACAACAAATTCATTCAGTTATGACACAGGAAATCTAAAGCAGAATGGGCTGCTAAACAAACTCAATTCATCTGCGCCACACACGCAAAAGGGAAAAAAATGCCTCTTGTTGGCTGCTCTGCCAGGGCTGGGGCTCCTCTTGAGGATTCCAGCCACACACGGAGTGTTTTCTGCCGGTGCTTTAGCGGTGGGTGCAAACTTCTGAGATTAAGATTGTTCCCTTAGGTTTATCCTCTTCAGGGACAACGTGTGCACAATACGCCTTTGGAACATATTTAAAGCCAGGCTGCAGATGCACATAATCTCCATCCTCCCACACCACAAACAGAAGACGTAGAGGTTTAGTTTTTTTTGTTTTTTTTTTTTTAAGGGAATTACTCATTCAAAGAGAAACCGAGTTTTCACTGTGGAAACCTTCATTATTATATTAGAAAAGGAGAGGCAAAAACGGAAATGCAGGCTTGAGCAAGACCAAATTTCTCAAAAATTTGAGATCGAATTTCTCAAAACAAGGCAGTAGCTCCCTCCTCTCCCAGCCCTCAGCAGCAGCCCTGAGCCCACCCAGGGGACCCCATCTGCTCCACCGCATGTCTGGGCACACACTGAGCCTAAGGGGACACCCCAGCCCCGACCCCGGGAAGGACAGAGGGACAGTACCCTCCCTGCCCTCGGCACCGCCATGGACCCGTTTCCCTGAGCCCGCTCCCCTTTGCTGTTCAGCGCTACAAACCCGAAACGTGGCCGAGAGACAAAGCCCATCCTCCTCTTATTTCCGAAACATTTATGCTTAGCTGTTTTCCCCAAGTAACGTTAAAAAAAATCTCTTAAAAATGAGTGTAGCGGGTCAATCCTGCTGTAGAAACGGAATTGGTACCCAGCTGCAAGGAGCACTCGGCGTGCAGGGGAATAATCCAAAAGGTTTTAATTAGGGAAAGCAGCAATAAATGAAGGAATATGAGCTTGGATGAGAACACTTGAACGTATAAATAACCGGGAAAGACGAGATACGGCTACGTTTGGAGCGGAGCTCTCCCTCCTGCCAGGGAGCCCCAAAACAAGGCAGGGCACAGCGTGCTCCCCCCGCACCCCCCAAGCCCCAGGGGCTGTGCAGGAGCAGCATCCCGGGCGCAGCGGGGCGCATTAATGCCGAGCACATCCACGACCCCGTGCGCGGAGCCAGCAGCCCACCCCTTCCGTCAGCCTGTGACTTCCTCCGCGTCCCGGACAGCTGCATGTCTGTCTGTCTGTCTGTGGCGCCCGAGCCGCCCGCGGTGCTCGGCTCCGGAGGGGTCCCCGACAAAGGAGGGATTCGGCCGGGCGCGGGGCTCCCGGCCACTCCTTGGGAAGCAAGTCACGCTCCCGCGACAACTGCTCCTCTGTGCCTGTTTGAACTGTCCCTCCCAATTAGCAGTAATAAGGGACTCTGTAAAGATGAGCAAACACAGCGCATTCATTAGCCCCGGCGGCTCCCGCCCTCCCTCCTGGCAGCCCCGGGAGATCCCCAGGGCATCGCTCCCGAGGATGCCGAGCGCATCTCCCCCGGCCCCAACGAGCGCCGGCAAAAGGCAAATTAATGACGAGGCGCTCGAAGACTTGGCCCGAAATTGTTTTATTCTGCCCAAGAATTGATTGCTCCCGACCTGGAAATATGTCCAAATCAATACACCGATGCTCAGGGCAAAAAAAGACATGCTCTAGCCCCATTTATTTATCTACTTTTTTGAGGAATGGCACATAATTTACCGGGTCGGAATTGCTAAGCCTTTCCAGAGTGAGGACTAATGACCAGCTGTGGGAAAGTGATGCCTCCCATCCATCTCCCAGGCAAGTCACAAGTCCCCACACACGCCAGTGATGACCTTGGTGGTGGCCAAGACACCCACGGTGACAGAATGTGCCTGAGGCAATCCTTGCCAGGCAGATGGATAGGGAAGTGAAGCATGTGGGTCGAGGCATCCACCAAAGGAAACGCTTTCAAACCTCTCCAAAAGAATGACTGGAGCCCAGGTGGCTGTCTCTGCACACCACGTTCCTGCCCAGCCAGCTGGAACCAGACCGGAGCAATGACTGCTTCGGGGGTGAGCTGAAAGCCATGCTGAACGTGCACCACAAAATCTGAAACGTTGTTTAAGCAACATCTGTGGCCAGGCCTCAGCACTGCAGAACAATAACCTGCGTTGCCCAGGGTGCGGGGTTCAGCTCCCCAAAGCAAACAGCACGAGGGACGCTGTGGGACAAGGACATGTCACGTCACCCGGGGGCTGAGCCCCAGGCCTGGGGGAGATGGCAGCACCATGCACTGCTTTCTCTGCACGTGCACCTTTTTCTCCACGTGCACCTTGCGGGTGACATGTGCCTGCCAGCGGACCCCATTTGCCAATGCTCTGCATGCTCCACAGGGCCCTGGATTTTCCAGGGCATTAAACCCTATCCCCCCTCGAAAAGCTTGATGGCAGCTGTCATGCTGCTCGCAGGGGGTGGGCGGGAGGGCTTCTGCTGCACACCATCAGTGTCACTCCCGAGCCACTGGTGGGTGAAGGACGAGGTGGCCCCAATGGCCCCAGGAGCTGCCAGCACTAGCAGCACTGAGGTGCAGCTACAGCAGCACATCTGCACAGACACACGTGGGGTCTCCCGTGCACTGCCACCCACAGAAAAGGAGGCTTCTGACTTCTTTGGCAGGAGAACCCAAACCTTTCTGCTCGCCGTGAGCCCTGCAAGCAAACGTCTTCATGTAAAAAAGAGACATGAAGCAGCAGAGCGCTGCAAAAATTCAAATCCAGAGCTTGCTAGCTTCCCCTTGGGCAAACCCCTTTCCACCCAGGCTGCTCCAGACATCTCTGAGGGCATCGTATCCCCAAGCCTGGGCAGCCTTGGGCTGGAAGAGAATTCCCCTTGGCCCCATTCTGCAGATGAGAGACGCTAGGGTGGGAGAAGGAGCCCGAGGAAAGAGCAAACCACAGCAGGGTTTGAAGCAAGCCTTGCTGAATCCCAGCTCAGAGGCACGGCAGGGAGAAGAGTGACTTTGCAGCCAGAGAGCCTGGCTGTGCTCTGCCTGCCTGACCCTGCTGGCGAGCCCATGCTCCTGGGCCTGAGCCCACGGGCAGGGGCTCCCGGCCAGCCGCAGCCTGCAGGACACCCTCCTTCAGCTGCACTTGGCTCTGCTCACAGGGGATTTTTCTAGACTGGAACACTGCTGCTCCCCCATTCAGAACAGGAATATCTATGAAAAGGGATCATTCATAATAAACTTGTGAGTGCCGGGTAAGGAAAAAAAATACTCAGCTCAGAAAACAGCATAGCCTTTATTTTTCCATGTGGCTGCTAAAGCCTGTAGCACCCTGGTGGGTGGGGTAGGGAGGGCTTGGGGGCTCAGCTCAGCCCCCTGCACCCCCAGCCTGCACAGCTGCCCAGGCACAGCCTGGTGCAGCAGGATAGGACAGCAGCATCCAGGAATACTTGGTGGGGCCAGGGCCCCATTCCTTCACTCACCTCACAGGCACAAATCCCCCCCACGCAGCAGCAAGGCAAATGAGTTTTATCGCTCAATAAAATATTTGAAACAAAATAAATGGTTTTGTCAAACACTATATCTCCTCAAATAATAATGCACCAGCTCACCAAGAAAAACAGCCGACATTCATATTCTATGGCAAAGGTTTATTTTGCCTCCCGGAGGAGAGGGGAACGGGCGTTTCAATTTGGAATTCAGATACTGTATGGGAATACAGTAACTATAGTTCTCAGAGGGTTTGTGCAAATGCCAGCAAAACAAACCCCAAATCAAATTTATTAGCTGCTGGAGATCTCTAACAATCTTACACAGTGACTGATGAAGCCATCGGGGAATTTCTTTCAACATTAAGTGATTTAAAGCCCCTACAGAAACTTCATTGTCTGTTCCAAGACAGAAAGAGTTCCTTGGTATCCATTACTGCTCTGACAGCAGCACCGGTGCTGGTGATACTGCCAACGTGTGTTTCTTTTCATCTGGAAACATTACTGGGAATCCTAACATCGCAAGTCCTGTGGAGAACCACGAAGGGAGGAAGCGAAAATGAATTAAGAACTGCAGCCTGTGTCCTGAAGGCCCTGGCTGTATTTTGATGGCGAGGTTAGGATGTTCACTTCTACTTCGAGCGTGCTTCCAGAAACAATCTGGACGTCATTCCCCACACAGATCAGCCACTGAAAGCCCACAGTCTGCTCGGCATGGATGGGACAGAGGTTCTGGATGCAGCCAGCACCCACCAAAGCACTGGGTAGCAGAACCGGGCTGGCTGTGCCATGGTGGAGCCAGGCTGCTCTCTGGGAAAGCACCAGGACTGGGAAAGCAGCTGGGCTCCCGCTCTGGGAGGGGTGATGCCCTTCCTGAGGATGCCTGAGGGGAGGAAGGTGAAGGTGGAGGCACAGCCGGTGCCCCCCCCCACCCGATCATCCACACCAGGCCAGCTCCCGAGGAACGGGCTTTTAAAAGCAAACACAGAAATGCACGGCTCTAATTGCCAGGTCTTTTGTCATGCACGCTCATCACTGGGTCATTTGCATTTTAGCTGCTAAAATATCAGGGGGATGTTATTTAATCAATCACCGCAGCTCACAAAGTCCTAAGTGAGAGAATATTTTTTTGATTGTCTCTGCTTGTATCTAAACATCTCACAAACCTGCCAGCCAGTTCTTCATTTCAATTAGGGCAATGCTGATCGTTAGCTAACTAATAAGGACCAATTTTCTGTCACAACTATTTCCTAATTAAATTCAAAACAGAGATTTCTAACCCAGATGGTCAGCGATGCTACAGATTTGTTTAAATTCAGTATCACAGTAACAAACTACTAATTAGGGTTTGTAAATACACCAATTCCCTTATGACTTAGTTGTTAGTAATGCATACAACCGGTTTATTAAAGCACTAATTGTGTCTGGCTTTACTTGGGCCTAACACATAATCCACTTATCACATACTGGTACCAACTCATTTTGAAGGGATTATGAATGAAATCATAAATGAGGTCTCGCATCCCTTTCCCGGTACGCCTAATAAACTTTTGGTGTCATATTTAGATGACATATTTAGATTTTCTACCTCTGACGGAGACTGTCCCCGCAGTGATGCTGGCACTCCATTCTCCAAAGACTGTTTAATGAAAAAGTTTCTGCCCAAGCTCCTCGAAAGGAGTTCTGGAGTTTCCCAAAGAAAGCACTGAATGGTTTATTCCCCACTGAACTCAAGCTCAGCCCCTCCATGGGGTCAGGGCTGGCACTGGGGGCTCGTGGGAACACCCATCCCTTTGCCTGGAGGTCCTCATGAGCCTGGACCACCTTCTTGTAGAGGAATGGAGGGCACCAAACCTGAATTCCCTCCTACCCTTGCAGAGGGACCCAGAGGCCCTCTAGAAAAGACCCTGTTTTTTAGGGAAGGCTTTTGTTCCAAGAAGCCCAAATGGGCAATACCCCACAGCCGGGGCATCAACACCCCTCGCTGCCACAACTTTGCATCGAGAGTGCAAAGTAGGAAATAAATGATAGATAGCTGTGAATTGCAAGGTTATGTAAACATGGAGGGGGTTCCAGAAGAATCCTATTAAACTATAAAAGAAAAGCGTGGATGGTTTATCACATCACTAAGACCCAAGAATGCATTAATAAATAGAAGAATAGATAACGAACCGTGGAGTACAAGGCTAAACTATTCGCTATTGTGAGGATCCTGTGACAGTAGAAACAATGAAGGGGAAGAAAAAAGCTTTGTTGGTCTGTCACCAGAACCTTGTAGTGTATCTTTTATAGCCCATTTTTAATGAATTCACAGCACCTATCAGTTATTCTCTGCCCAAATCCCTCATTTTCCTCCCTCTTGAAGGCAAATTCCCATGCTGCACTCTGCGTTCACCATGACTTCCCCTCTTAAACTCGGGGGTTCTCTGGGTTTCAATGGCCTTTCAGCCACAGCCACAACAGGTTTCTGCTTTCATATTTCCAGAGGGTTTCGGGATGGTAACAAAAGTGGGGTTTTATGCAAAGCAGGACTACCTCTGAGCCTTGCTGCATCCGTTGCTCCTTCTGTGACAGGAGGGTGAATACTCAGACAGGTCTGATTCAGCCCGGAGTGATGATGTCCAGATGTGCCTGCATGGGAAAAAAAAACAAATAACATATGAAAGCTGCTGCTCCTCTTGCTGTTTTCCAGCCTTCTGCAAATTACACTGAGAATTGTTGGAGGGGACTTCATATTAATCCAAGAGATACTACCCTCTTTGTAGACACTACTGAGACTCACTAACCGTTTATTTTCACTGCACTGAGGGGGTTTTATCATTAAATAAGATGCTGGGATACATTTACTGTAGATTACTTTTATTTTTACTACAGTGTCGTTAGGTAAAGAGCACTAAGGAGACAGGGCTGACCACGACACGCTCTGCAGTAAAACCCCTTGGTCCTGCCTCCAGCAGAATCCAAAATCCTGATCGACTTCCACGTAAAAAATGGCAAAGACATCGTGCTGCTGCGCTGGCAGCTCGGTGCTGCACTGACATTTTGCAGGAGCACAGCCTTGACAAGGCTGGCAGAGGCAGAAGAGGGTCCATGTTAAAGATGGGGAACGTGGCACAGCACAATGGGTGCCCAAAATTTCAGCGTCCTTTTGGTGACAAGCCCCACCTGCAGCAGGTCCCCAAGGAGCCTGCACTGGGCCCAGTTTGAGGCTCACACTGGGAACTCCTTCTACCTCCTTACTCTTCACATCCCCAGAGGATGCTGCAGGTAGGCAGGAGAAGCCAGACAGCTGCTGCCTTTCCTCACTCTGAGAAAAGGGAATTTAAGAGACCCAAGTGAACCCCAAGCAGCAGGTAGGAATGTGGATTTGCCTTTTTCTGGACTATCCACACTTGAGCTCTCAGCAGCTCTTGGTGCCTGTCCCACCAGCGCATCCCTGTGAGCTTCTAGGGGGTTCTGCAGGTCAGCTACACCACAGGGTCCCTTGTCCCCAGTGATCGGACAGGGGGCCACCTCTCCTCTGCTTTGCTGGGTGCCAGAGGCGAGACACAGGCAGAGAGGCAGTCGCCCTTCCTCCCCTCAGCCTGGAGCCTCTCTCCTGACCACAGAGGAGCAGAGAGCAGGTGGCTGCTCTCCCAGAAACACACTTCAGGCCAGTGAGGAGTACAGCCGAGTGCTCAACAGGCTCTGGAAATAAGTGGAAGTCAAATAAGTTTGCCACTCTTTGTCCCCCTTTCAATATCTAGCTTTGATCAAAATCCTTGGATACTCAAGTGGTTGTTGACTTAATGTAGTAATGAGACATAGCCTTAAGTGAGGCCATTTCCGTGCCCATTCAGGCTCTCTGAGAGCAAGGGATACAGGAGGAAAAGCCTCTCCTGGTCTCTGGGAGTTGCAGCAGAGCCCAGAGCAGAGGGCTGTCTCTGGCTCCCAGGAGAGGCAGCAGGAAGGCCTGGTGGCGACAGCTACACGAGGCACACTTAACATCCTTTTTGTGCAACAGAGCCTCGCTGGCATGGTGCTGGATGACACCAAGAAATCCACTGAAAATGCCTCCTCTGAAAGCTGCAGCAGGTGGCTAACTCCAGTGGGACCTGGACATCAGACCCCACTGTCATCACTGCCTCCTCCTGGAGACCCCTGGGGAAGAGGGTGACACCATCCCAAGGACATGGACTGGATGATCTTAAAGGCCCTTTCCAATCAAAAGAGTCCTGCGATTTTCTGGGCAGGCTATCGACCTGAGCAAGGCAGGAAGGAGGGAAGAGCCCAGGAGCCCCAAGAAAAGTAAAAATTCTCCAAGTGACGGGGAGCAACTCAGCCAATTAGGATTTTAATTCCCCTTGTTATGCACGGCCAGTCAATAAATTCTGCACTAAGCAGCTGCTCTAATTCTTAAGCCCATTAAGCCCTACATCTGATAGGCAGGCGGGAGGGGCTGCCGGGGGGCACAGACGGTGCTCCTCGAGATATGAAACATTTCCTCTTGTGCATCTGGGTCACCCCACCCAGCCCCACTCTGAACGGGTATTTTATGGAGGCGGCGAGTAAGAATTTATATAAATATCCTGCCAGAGACACACACCCCACATATGGACAGAATAAAGAGGTGACTGGATGAGATGCACTGAGCAAGTGCTGGTGCTGCAATAGAGCAGAAGAGGAGAGTCTGGGATGCAGCAACAGGATTTGGGTGTCTGAAATAGAGGGAGATGATCCCAAAGAGCTGGGCAAGCAGCCAAGAGGGAAGAAAAGCAGCATCAGAGATGTGGGGAGGAAGAAAGTTCCTGGAGCAGCATAGCAAGCCCAGAAGGGGCTGGCTGGCTTTAAGGCAGGAGGAGGCCAGGAGCAGCAACAATTCCTGGAGTGAAGGGGCAGATGGCTGGAGCGGAGGTATCCCCCCTAGTACAGAAATGAAAGGCAGGAGAGAAAAGGGAATACACTGGGAGTGGAAAAGCCTTTGGCAGCCAAGATGGTTTTGCTTGTTAATTGGCAACAAGCTAACACATTAATTACAAAGTTACTGGATGGTCAGGAAAAACATTGGCAGCTAAGCGATTTGCATTCCTCCAGAGACTGAACAGAGCCTGCTCTAGGAATGCTGCCTCTGCCCACCCATCCTGTATCTGAGCACCTCAAGGTCTGGGAGCCAGGCAGAACATTAACAGGCATTAAAAACCATCCCACCTTCAGTTAAGCTTTCACTCATCTCTGATTAGTGTGAAAGAATAATTGCAGGACATGTGCATTCAGCCAAAATTTTTTCTCTTTTCATCCTTTAGGCACAAATTTGAAAAGAAGCTGCCCACTGCACAGCAGGAAAAAACAGGCCTACAAGAGGCTGCTGTCCCTGTCAGCTCCACAGGGCTCTAGATAAGAGAGCAGCAATGAATCCTTAAGCCTTGGTCAAGGCAAGGGGCATAAGCAAAAGTTTTCTTGATTCTGTGAATGCACCGGCTGCAAAGAGCCCGCTCCTCTAATCGTGTCCAGCCTCAAAACGTAATTTCCTCACTTGGAAGGCTGGCTGGAGCCATTCATGTCTCAGTCCCAGCCAAAGCCCAGACTCCCTCCCTGTTCATGGCCTGGAAGCCACACACGGGTTTATTGTTGGGAATCAAATGGAGCCATTGGCGTGTGCTGGGAGTTGCAGCTCTCAAAGCCCAGTACTCAGCTTCTGCAGGGACACGGCACTGCCTGGAATCCCAGTGCTGGGCTGTGGGCTGAGGGGCTGGCCAGACACAGCAAAGCCCCCAGGACTTCTCCCTGCTGCATCCCAGGTCTAGCACAGCCCCCTCCGCACCTCAAACATGCCAGCAGCTAAGGGGAGACACAGGAAAGCTCTGGACAGCTGCTGGACCTTCACTATCAGCAGGGCCCTCCACTGATCTCAAATGGAAGAGTATTTTGCTTTTCCCTGAACTTCCCAGCAGCTGGAGCACTTTTGTTTGGATTCAAAATCTTCTTCCGGGAAGGAGCTTATGGGTTCAAAAGCTCCAATATTTGGAAGAAATTCTTCCCTGTGAGGATGGTGAGGCAGTGGCAGTGGGAGTTTTCCCAGGGAAGCTCTGTGTGTTTATTGCAACTCATGCAAACAGCGCTAATAAGTTTGCTAACAACGGCACAGATCAGCGTCTGCTGCTGGTAAATTAATTAGGAACAACATCACTGTGCTCTGATTACTTGCCATCCTTCCACCTTGTAATTTTGTCACCAGCTCATGTTTCAAATGCCACTAGAAGTCCACTCAAGCAAGCCCATCTAGAAGGGGGGACTTGCAGTGCTGAGCACATGCTCAAAACTGAGAGAAAATGGTTTTAAAACCTTCAGAGCTTGTCAAGGCCAGTTTATTCAAGATAATTAATCTGTCGTTTCAGGAGCATTATGTATTTCATGCACAAACCTGCTGACAACTCGACACTGCTGCAGGAGCATCTTAGTGTAGCGGGCCCCAAGAACACGAGGCTCAGGGATCAGCCTTTCCTCTCCCAAAGCACAGCTTCAGCTGGAAATCCATAATTATGTGGATTGGCTTCTCTCCCTTGCCTGCTGGGGTTTGAACTTAAGGCTCTCGGTTTCCTTGCAACTGTGAGCACCAGGAATTACATGAAAGTTTTAATTCCAAAGATCACTGAACACTCCAAATCCAAGGAAAGCACCTCAAAGGCCTGGGGCTGCAGCGATAGGAGTCAATATTCCAGATCTGGAACTGCAGCCCTCACCACCTCAACTGTGGCAGCAACACAGATGGGAACACAGAAATCTTTCTGTCACTTCTGATTACCCAAGTTAATAATTTAGCAGGAAATAGGGTTCCTGGGGGTCATTAGCATTAATTATTCCACAATGCCCCACCGCTTAGGAGAGACTGAAGAAGCTGTGACACACTCAGTGATGCACTGACATACCCGCCTGTCCACTGTTGGCCTGCAGCAGAGAGAATTTTAATTGAATGGAACCAAAATACCCTTCTGAGGTTCTTGGGGAACAGCCAGCAAACCCTGCTAGGACAGTTCAGATGCTCTCTGCACTCGTGGTGCAATCCCCAGGCGCTGCTACATCAAATGGAGATCAAAAGCAACAATAGTCTGTAATCAAGGATATCTGCATAATAGTTTTCCTGAAGGATGTTTGTGCAGGTGAGTGAGGAGTAAAGCATTGTTTCATCAAATGGTAATTTCCTTGTATCTCAGAGAATGAATCCCATTTGCTCGCCGGGGTATAATTCAATTAAAGGGGAGAACCCTACGCCAGGGAATGAAATCTATCGGTTTGACTGCGACGCTGCAAATCACACCAAGCAAGAAAATGGCATTTGGTCCTGACATCATGATTTATTTCCTACTCAGTATCTTATAATTCTTACAAGATAAGCCAAGACAAGAAATTATAACGTGTGCGTGGGGGTCGCGCCTGATCCTCTTTATTTTCCCTCCCCAACTGCAGGACTGTGCATTTCAGCCTTATCTTTGAAGAGGCCAGTAAAATAAATGGAAATATTTTACAGAGGCCAAGCAACCCTTTCTCTGCACCCACGGCCAGCTCAGGCATCTCCAACACCCAGCCATGTCCAGCGTGGGACCAGAGAACCCCACTGCTTCTCTTCCCCCACACCACTCCCCGAAGCCCACAAACCCCCTTTCCTCAGGAGGGCAGAGAGGAAGGAACACTCTGCTCCACGGAGAACTCTCTCCTCTCTTGTGCCACAGGGAGAGTCCCCAATGGCTGGGGAATGACAGGGGAAGGCTGTCAGTTGTCCTGCCTGGATGAGGCTCAAGCATGGAGCCCTGCCAAGGGGAGGCTTCCTGTCTGCCAGCATGGGGACACTGGCTGTGCACCGGCCGTGCCCAGCCCACATTCTTCCCCCTTCCCTTGGCAGCAGCCTGTAAGGGCACCTCGGCTCATCTCCTTAGCCACCAGCAGGAATGCCGGGCAGGGGGACATGCTGTGGTGTCACTGCCCTCCTCGGCAAGGGTGTCAGGAACCCCTCATCCGTGGACAATCTGTGAATTCATTGTTTGCCTACTGCAGCTCAGCTCTTGGGCTGCCCATGCCACAGCCGCCCTTTGCACAGCACAAGGAAGCCGTGGGCAGCATTACCAGGCACACTTGGCTTCCTTCAGAGAGACTTTTTAGTTAATTGACCCTCCTCCTCCTAATTTGTTTTCAGGATCTTAAAATCTTCCCCCTTTCACCATCAGGGGAGCATCTTTTCCTCTCCTTGCCCACACTCCAAATTCCTGAGCACAGATAAACAGACATTCATTACAGCCTGTCAGCAGGCAAGGAGAGCTAATTAAAGTATTTGTAGCACTGCTGGATGGTATTGCAATCCTCTGCAACTGGATCAGAAAGCTGTCTGGCCAAAAACAAGGGGCATTTGAATTTATCATGTTTTTCTTGTATGCAGTTTAGCCCTTTTACCACCGCTCCCCATATCATCTCTATCACAAAAGTGTCCCCACTCCATGGAAGTCTCTTCTCCCAGATCTTCCTGAAGGGCTGTGTGTCCACATAAATTTGACCTCCTGGTGAAGGCTGTTTTCTCCCAAGTTCCCTAACAAGTTTACTAACAATGCTTCTAGCTGTGCTGGGGGTGGACAGCCAGGCTGGGGACACTGCCACAGCAAATAAGCCACCCCAGCATGTCAGAGGAATGGATGGGTGACAGTCACCTTGTGCTTTGCACTTCACCTGTTACCTGCCCGTGCTTTTCCTGCTGGGAGATGCGGCAGCACCGAGTCACTCCAAGTTTTACCCCTGAACCAAAAGTTAATCTGAGTTGGAGAACAAAAGCAGTACTGTTTGTGCTTGCATGCCAAGGATTATGATTATTGAAAGAGTTCCTCATTATTGGCTTGTCACTGTCTCTGCTTTAATCTCCTCCTTTACTCTGTTCCCCTCCTACCTCTTGCTGCCCCACCGCCCTGGGATGCTCGGCCAGGCCAGCAGGATGCTCTGGGCAAGCCCCAGTGGGCAGCCCACAGCCCCTTCAGATCCCTAACAAGATTATCACCTCCTGCCAGAGAAGAAACTCCCAACCAAAAATAATTTCAATATCCAAACCCTGTTACTAACAGCTCTCTGACACAGATGCTCTTGGCAGCCCCGGCAGATCCAAGCGCTGCGGGTCAGATGCGTTGTGCCTCCAAGTACATTTCTGGAACTCAGGTTTCCCTTTCCACAGAATTTATGGCGTTTTTCTGCTGACAGAATAAGGCAAAACCCGCACACAGCCATTTTTAAGACACCATGAGCATTTCAGGAACCGGGGCACCGATGTCACACACACTAATAGCTGGTGACAACCCACTGCTGTCACATTAGTCAGCACTGCAGCAGACGAGCATTATTTGCCCATCAGCCCTTGAAAGCCATCACCACGATCTGGGAAAGAGACGGGAGACACAGAACACATGGCTTAGATGGAGTCACACCAAGCGTCATTATCGGAGTGAAAAAAAGCTTGTTTTTAAAACCGTTGGCAGCAGAATTCTGCATTTATCTTCTGGCCGGCACAAGGAAATCTTGCTGCAGCCATTATCTGAGAGCAAACTGGTTCCGTAGTTTGCAAAATTAATAGTATTTAGCCTGCTAGTTTCCGTAGTAACCGGCCTGACATCCCTCCCTGCCTGCCCGTGGCAAGGTCTCTGAAGCATTTCACATAATACTTATCCATTTTCTTGCTCTCACCTCACTCTCACCTTTACTTTCAGCGCAAAACGCAACACAATCCCCCGCCACTAAAGACTAGGCTGAGAGTCAGATTAAAATTATCCCTGTTTGCCCTGACCTCTTTTCTCTGCAGGTGAGAGTGTCCCCATTCAGCAGCTAAATGAAGCAGAAATGATGGAGTGTTTGTTTTCCCTGACTTTTCCTCAGCTTGCCAGTAAATTTACAGCCACGAATATGAAGTGTTAATTTAATGTTCCCACTGAGCATCTCATTGTCAACAAAGGCTTCAAACCCTACGAGAGGAAAAGGTTAGCTCATGCAGAAAATGACCCTTATGGCTTGATTGCCTTCTGGTCCAGACTCGCGGTGAGCAGAAAGCGGAGGGCTTTGACTCGCAGCTTAATGCATTTGATGGTGATAAATGGGAGCTCTCTGCCTCAGCGTGGGGATGGAATCACCTGTAATGCTCACTTATTTGTCCGTGCAGACAATCTCCACAGCCCCAAAGGGAAGAGGCCTCCTCACACCCCTTTCCTCCCTCCCCTCAAACTAATTTGACAGAACAGAAAAGTTAAACCCTTCATTATCCCCCAACTTCAGCGGAAGGGGCTTTCTGGCTGCAGATTACAACAGGACATTAGTGGTGGTGTGAAGCATGAAATTGCTTTCTTCACCTGGTGCTTCAAAACTTTAAGGCCTCGGCTCTGGTGACTTGCAAAAAAAAAGTTCTTCCAGGGAGAAGTCATGGATGGAAGGAAAAATAAAATAAGGTGTAAATAATCAAAAGCCTCTGTGGGCTTTTTGTGGCAGAATTATACATGCAGAAGTCTTCACTACCAGCACATTTAGTTACTTTGGCAGAAGGAGCTCAATACTTGCTGTAAGTAACCTTTACAGAACTAACTTGTGAACCAGTCGGAGCTTGAGCAAGAGTCACTGTATGCTTTGTGCTACACTAATCTGCATGGGACCTTTAGGAGAAAAAAGAAACCCTGATGGAGGTGTGGAACAGGATACAACAATTCAAAAGAGACTCAAATACCAGATTTTATTTTTCTTACAGCTAAAACCAAACCTGGAAGCAAGACAGGGATTATGACACATGCTAACGCACACACGGTGGGACTGTTCACTGGGAAATCAAGCAAAACCCCCTATTAGCAGCCAAAACGTTAAAAAAAATATAAAATCCCAACCCCAACCAGAAGCTAGTGACTCAACACCCCCAAAAATGCCTTTCTACAACCTTTTCTGAAAGCCCAGTCCCAGACAGGATTAATATGGGTGCACTTTTTTGCACTGCTGGCATTTGGATATCCAAAACTTATTTGGAGTCAGAGGTATAGGCAGAAGAAAATGTCACCAACTGGCCCAGCAGTTTGCAGCCCATCTCTCAGTGCTTCCCAAGGCAGACAGGGATTCCAGAGGTCACAGCTGAAGCCCTGGCATTTCATCAAGGACCTA
Organism: Certhia americana; assembly: GCA_018697195.1. Classification (NCBI taxonomy): domain Eukaryota; kingdom Metazoa; phylum Chordata; class Aves; order Passeriformes; family Certhiidae; genus Certhia; species Certhia americana. The sequence continues at coordinate 111,529,282 of CM031859.1, forward strand.
AATTACACAAATGAGTCTCTTACTCATCTGGCTGGCTGTGCACATCCGGGAAGCAGCCCCTCGCATCCCACATGAACACCACTGAAATCACAGCCCCAGGAAAGCCAGAAAATGGGGAAGCCACTGGGGCTTGTAAAGACATAGAAGCGTTCACAAAGTAAGAGTGGGAATTGAATTCCACCAGCACCGTTCAACTGCATCCCCTTCAGCACGAAGCAGGTGCGTGTGTTGGTGTGTCAACGTGTCCCCACGAGGAGCAGGAGTGTTTGCAGAGAGACGGCTGCTCCCAGACCCGAATGTTTTATTCAGCGTGTATTGAGCCGTGCGCAGCCACGCCAGGCTGGAGCTCCGTGGGCTGTTCCCAGCCTCGCCGCCTTTGGGAGCCATTTGCTGGTCACATTGTCAGTTAACAGGAGTCATTTTGAAAGCAGCAATTCAGTCTCTACACTCCTTTCCTAACAGCATTTTCAGCCTGCAATTTGGATGATAGGAAAATTACAACCCTGCTGCACTATATTATGTGATATAAATGTTATTGCAATTAAGCCGATGAGGAGAAACCCCAGAAAACAAAGATGTGTCATTGCTGCTTTCTCCTCGTTCTCTCCCCAGAAGCTGAGCAGTTATTGGAAGGGCAGGGCAGAGAAAGAAGCGTTTCCATGAACTGGAGGGGCTGCAGGAGCATGGGAGCAGCACAAACCCCAGGGACATGCTGGGATTTCAGCTGGCTCCCTAACAAGTGATTTCCCTATGGCACACATGAGGGAGAACGGCTCTGCAGAACAAGGAATGGCCAAGAGCATTCAGGCAACCTTCTGGCAATGGAACAGGACACATTAGGGCACTCTGGAGGGAATTTCCCACCAACCATGCCAGAGATCTTCATTCCTCGTATCCTCAGCACCCACCCATAGTTTCCTTCTCCCAGACCAAGCTCCAAATGCCTTTGGAGCATTTTGATGTATCTGGAAGCCATGAGCCCAGGTAGCATGGCATCACGTCCCTGTGCAGATCAGAAAAATGGTGTTACAGGACACAAGTCCCGTGGATGAGCCAGCTGCCAGTCCCAGCGTCACCTACAGGCAATGCTGCTGCTTGGGGACAAAGCCTGGCCAGCTCTGCAAACACCTGGCACCTTCTCTCTGAAACCTCAGCTGGGTGCTGAGCAAATGTTTACTGACAGGAGCACCGGCCAAAGTAAATGACTTCAATTTCACTGTTTCTGAAGAGGCAAAAAACAAAGCAAAAAAAGGAGTCCAAGCACTCATCATTTACTCCAAGGTGCTGTAACCAGGTAGAAACTTGTCTATTATATGCTGAACTGTGTCCATGAAAACACATTATCTTTAAGTGGGCACTGGAGGAACCACACTCAACATCGACTTCTTCATGCCATCGCTAACACTGGATACTTGAATCATTTGAAGGTTTAAGTGGAGATTAGCAGAGACCTCACCTGCATCTCTGTCTGGCAGTTCAGCATGTTTTGGGCATGCTCTGCAGCAGCAAAGCTCCTGAAAGGCAAAGCCCCAAGGAAGCCCTGCAATCTGCAGAACAAAGTCTCTGTCGCAGCCCCCACCCTGGACAAAATCAGAGCCCAAAGAGGCACATGTCAGATCCCACAGCTCAGGTGGCTCCCAAAAGGTGCCCAGCTCTTCCCCACTCAGCTGCAGATCCCAAACCTAGCCAGCACCTCAGCAGAAATTATGTTTCCTCAGCAATGAACAAGCTCAAATGCTTTAAGAAATATCCTAAGCAACTCTGCCACGCTGGAGGCCTGAAGCAAGACATTTCTTCCTCTTTGTTTTTTTTTTTTTTTGGACTCCCAGGCCTGGATGCTGGAGGACTCCTGAAACTGCCAACAGCATGTGGCTTCTTTGCACATCCCTTTAAACATCAGAAAGCTGTGGAAAGAACTGGCTCACACTATTTTGGGTGGAAGATCTCTAGCCCTCCAGGAAACCGAGCAAGTTCCTTGCTGGCAGGGAAGCCAGGGGTGCTTCCCAACCTCTGCCCCAGAGCAGGGCACGTAGCTCAGGCCCTGCTGGCTGGACACTCCCCAGCCCTGTGGAAGCCCTCCTGGTCCTGCCCCGTGCCCCGGCAGCCACATGTCCCTAATGGCCAGCGGCGATGTGCTGCCACGTCTGGCTGATGAGCTGTGGGTGATCCGAAATGTCAAACCATTATCTGCGCCAGCCACCAACACCGGCACACAATGCCCTCCTAATCATGGCCTTACTGGTGGTAAGTGGGAAAGGTAATGCTTAAAACACAGAGTGGAAATCAGCCTGAATTACTGAAATAAAACAGCAAACCCCTTTGTTCTTGTCAGCCTTTCCAAGGCGGGCCCTGTCTGGCTGGCAGAGGGCTCTTGTCCTCACAAGGTGATTTGCAATATCCTAAGATTAAGGGCATTAAAAGCCTCCTGTCCCACCCCTACACACAGGTCCCTGCACACCCGCCCTGCTCTGTGAACGCTCCCATCCCCATCCAGGGGTGGGAGCATCTGGGATGAAAATCCTGCTGAGGGAAAGGGGGACAGAGCTCTTCACAGCACCTGCAGCCCACATTCACTGGAATAAACAACCCCTGGCAAAGGGCAGGAAAGGGGCAATCAGCTCCTCCTCACACCATTTGCGTCCAGAACACAGCTCCTGTCCACGTGTGCTCTCAGTTCAGCCCTTGGGAACTGGCAGCCTGAAAATACTGCCAGCCAAAATCAGACCCAAACGATGCTGCATACAGCTACCGTCATGCTTGACACATCTTAGGATTTCTTGGGAAAACATTAATTTGAAACATTTCTATACTCCACACCAGTACCACAGCAGGGAATAATCGCCCCATTTCAAGCTCAGAGCAAGGCTCAGATATAGGGAAAAATTAAACAAGGATAAGAGCAAGAAACTATTAAATGTCAAAAATATTTTTTACTGCCAGTTCAACAACAAAGTCTGGAGGAGATAAGTCTGTGTGTGTACTAACGTTATATAAAAACGTGATTATTCAGCCCTGGGAACAGAGCTATTGATTCCAGTAACAAAGGGCACTATATACACTGCAGTGGGTTTGCTCTTTTTAGCCTGGGAAAATTGATTTTCTTAAATTTTCCCTTGAACCTGCAGTAGGGTTTAATCTGAACCTAAAGGAGCCTTTTAAGAACTCACATAAATCAAAATTATATCTCTTCATTTGGCACATTTTGGGTTCCTGCTGTTCTGGCAGAAGCACGAGAAATGCTGGAGAAAGAGGTGGGAGGAAGTGATAATGGCATTTTGTGAAGTGTCCCTGCTGCACACGTTTGTTTCCACACATTAGCAATAACATGTAAACATTGAGATGTTTGTTGCCATGCATTAGAAACAACATGTGTACATTGAAAGTGAAGCAAAATATAAGACAGCTTAATACTAGTGAGAGACTTAAAGGCTGAAATTTAGCAGGGGAAAAGATGGAGGCTGTAGGAATACAGGAGATAAGAGGCTCCTCAAAACTGACCTGGGAGCAAAGAGAGGGTGTAGGGCAACCAGGAGTTACCGCAGGGTCCACTCTGCTCTCACACTGTGCACAGGTGCTCCAGAGGTGCCTGACCCCTTTTGGTTTTCCACCTTGCCAAAGGCAGCTGGCACATGGAGGAAACACCTGTGGAGGGGCTCAGGCTTTCAGGCTGTGAATTTGTTTTACATTGTGGTGTGCCTGAGGACCCAGGCAGCTGCAAGGCCCTCACACAGCCCACACTGCCCTTGCTGGCAGGAAAGCCAGGGTGTGGCCCCTCACAGAGCCCATCTCTGTGTCACTGGGTGCCATGGAGGTGTGAG
>CM031859.1:111533109-111544822 GCA_018697195.1 Certhia americana
AGGTGTGACCCCTCACAGAGCCCATCTCTGTGTCACTGGGTGAAGGTGTGACCCCTCACACAGCTCATCTCCGTGTCCCTGAGCCCCACAGAGGTGTCACCCCCCAGCACCAGCCCCTGCCCACACGTGGTGTGTCTGCAGGCTGTTTACAGCTCCCACACACCGTCTCCTTTGTGGCTCCCATTGAAAACCCGCAGTGTGCAGCACACCACTGTACATTTACCCTGTTGTTTTTCCCCTCAGTAAGGCAGTAAATGACCTTTTATTCAAACAACAATTCCTAAAACAAAACCAAAAACCAGCCCCTGGTCAGATGTGTGTGCGGCGAGGCAGGGTTTGTTATTTAAGCAGCAGCCAGGCTGTGTGCTATGCAAACAAACTCCACACTCTGTTCTCACAACCTCCTGCTGACTTTGCAACTAATTTTGTTAGCGAGGAGAACACACTGCGACGACATCAATGCAGCAAAGAGCCTGAAGACGTTTGTTCATAACTTTGTAACAAACATTGATCAATCGATTTTTGCCCACATGGGGAGGGAAAAGCCCACGAACAAAACAAAACACATATGGGGAGATTTTTTTTAATGGCACAAAAGGGCAATTAGGCACCCAACCTTCCAGTGAAATGAGATTCCTTACAGTCCTCTGCTTTTAAGTCTTCCCCTTATGCTCAATGGAAGCAAAAATCTACTGTCAAGCCTCCAAAGGAGGAAAAAAATCATCTGCAACCAAGAGATGGTTGGTCGGCCCAGTGCAGCATTTCTGAATGCAATAGAACAAAGACAGGTGAAGGCTCCTGACAAAGTGAAGGACACCCTATCCCACGTGTACAGCTTTGTATCAGATCAATGCAGAACCAAAAAACAGAGAAAACTCTCATTAGCTATCAAAAAAACCCTAAGTGTTGTGTAAACAATGCAACATGAGTGTATTTACCCAAAACACCCCCATCCCACTCCTCCAGCTGTGTACCACAGCAGCACAGAGGCACCCTGGAGCCGCTCACCTGACCAGGCAGGACAAGTGGTGTGAGGATCCATGGTGGCACAGCTGATCCAGCCTCCATGCCCTGTGGTGCAAACATGCCCCGTGGTGTGTGGAACCAGCTGCTCCCCGAGCACTGGCACTGTGTTTCTGCTCAGAGGCAGCTCCTGGGCACATTTGGTAACAGGTCTAGGCAAAACTTGATCTGAGTATGTTTCAGCAAGGCTTCAGTCCTCAGCCTGGACATTTCATCTCCATGCCCAGCACTGCTGCCTGGCCCCGGGCAGGTCCCTGGGATCTTGCCTGCCCTTTTCCCAACGTGTTTCTCAGCACTGTGGGGTCAGCAGCCTCCCACCCCTCTCTCCTGCATAGCGGGACTGTCCAACAGCCTTGGGATGCTGCAAAGACACAAACCCACCTAGAAGGGGAACTCTTTTCCTAGTTCAGGAAGGATGCTGAGCCTGGAAAACCAAACAGCTCTGACAGTGCAGGACCCAGGGAAAGCACCTCCTGCATGCAGGAGGCCAGGGCTGCCAGACACAGCTCCAGAAAAAACACCATTTTGAATTCAGATACAACAGCAGCCAATGGGGAAGAAAGATGAAGCACAACTTCCAAAAGTTTACTCTTGCAGCCTAACTAACAGCTCACAACAATACTTCCTTGGCAAGCAGCTGTGACCTTATGTTTCCTTTGGAAACAGCCCTGAGGTTTCACTGACACAGATGATCACCTGCTCATTAGCAGGTCCCTGAGTTGGGAAATGCCATGGGGTGATTCCAGCACTGCCTGGCTGCTCCCCGTGCTCAGGGGAGCACACAGCTCGGGGAAGGCGACTGCCCAGACTGTGCCTCTCCTACAGCCTGTGACATTTAGCCAGTACCTGGGAGATGCTGAGCCAGAGAGCCGCTGGCTGTCAATCCTCTGCTCTGCATCTCTGGGGGCTGTGAGAGCCCCTCACAGCAGCACCCCTTTCCCAGCCCTGCCCCTCTGCCTGCCTGGTTCAGCACCATTCACGCTGGCCGAGGGGCTGGGGAGCCCTCTCCCCTGCATGCACTGCTGCGGGTTGTGGCTGCAGACAGAGGCAGCACAGTCCGGCCGGCATCTGGCCCGCACCCAGCCGGCGCTGCGGCTGCACAAGCTGCATTCTGCCCTGACGCTATTTACTCACAGCTACAGATGTTGACACAACAAAGAGCTACAGACAAACGGACAGAAGGGCAGCAGTGTTGTGGCGCAGACACTGCAGGCTCTATTCTTCAGGAAAAGTGCCTCTGACTTCCCCACCCAGCCCTGTGATTCCTTTGGAAATCATCTGGGCTGGTGAAGCTCGTTTTCCTCTTGTGGGACAAAACTGGTGTGAGAGAACATCAGCTGTGCTGTTTGTCTCTGTGCTGAACAGAACCCTTATCAACCCACAGAAAAACTAATTGTTTCAAATCAAGGGGCTGAAAGCTCAGGGACGCACTGGCAGTGTGCAGCTTCTGCTTGCCCATCTGAGGGGTCACACAGGGAAAATCCTGCCTTTGCACTCTTTAGAGGGTCAAAATTATTGTGATGACCTGTTCCACAGGAAAAAAAAAAAAAAAAACAAAAAAAAAAAACCCCCCCCCCTTCAAAATTTTTTTTTTTGGACACACCACCTTGCATTTCAAAGCTTTGTGACTACATACGAAAACTAAACAGCAAAAAAACCATTTTGCAAAACACAAGTGTGGTCAGAGGGGCAGAACCACCTGCAGAAGGCAGCCAGAGCTGGGTGTGGGAGATGTGTCAGTGGGGCAGTGCAGCACTGCCCAGAGCAGCACTGCCCACAGCTCTGCACAGACTGTGCTCGGTGCTGCTCCGAGATGCTCTCCTCCTGGCCAGGATGTGCTGCGATGTCCTGAGAGCCCTGCTGGCCTTGTGCTGCCAGTGACAGGGACACAGGCACTGACCCCAACTGAGTCTGGGAGAGCCACAGCCCCACACCAAGCCCTGCAGGTCCAGGGCACTGCTAAGCTCACATGCTTTGTCCCCCCACACGCAGTGTCCCCCCCACATACCATGTCCCCACAGGCAGCCTGTGACCACTCGGATGCCTCAAGCACTGTGCAAGCTGGAGAAGAGATTCAAATTTTTAAACAGTTGCTTTTTTAAGCTTCTGGTGCGAACCAAAGTTCAGATCCTTCACAACTGGTAGGAAAAGATATTATTGCCTGAAACCATGCCCAGAAAAATTCAAAGCCGAGCTTCCTCCAGCCTGTGCTGGCTGCCAGCTCCCAGCTCTCTGCCGTGATGCCATCTGGTGCCTACAGGCAGAGCAGCCAGGGCTTCTCCTGGGCAGAGTTCGGGAGATGTTCTCAGGGGAATCAACAGTCCCCAGGCAATAACTCACAGCATTTGTTCTGCTAGAAGATTAACACTGCCCGCCCTTGCACTGCACTAGCATGTCTGAATGCCTCAGGCTGGGCTGCAAGCAGAACATGGGTAACAGTCACATTCAATTTTGCTGCTGCCTCCCCTGGATGGGAATTTGCCGTATTGCACTGCAGATATCTCTGCTGCTGGAGAGCTGTCCTGCCGCAGCACTCTGCCCCGGAGTGGCCTCCCATCCCACAGCCACACACCAGTGGTCCAGAAGGGGCTGTAAAGAGCCTTTCTGAAGAGCAAATAAATGAGTTGACTTCATAAAGAAAAGCAGGGAGCCAAGTATCTTCCTTCCCTCAGAGAAATAAGACTGATTATGAGGCAGGTGTGCTTTGGAGGACCTGACAGCAGTGGCTTTGTGTGGGATGTTCGTCAGGCTGTGGTTGGTGCAGGGGGTGGCTGTGCAGACCCTGTGCCAGGACAGTGGCCATGAGCAAGCTGGTCCGACTGGCCCTGTCACCCCTCAGGGGCCCCCCAGGATCCCAGTGATTCACAGGTCCCTCCCCTGTACCAGGTCCTGCAGCAGGCACAGCTGGGGACATGCCGGTCCTGGGAGAACCCAGAATTCCCTTAAATTTAGCCTGTTTTGCCATCTCCAAAGCAATACAACAGGAAACAAACTCGGCACCCTTTTGGAGGAAACATCTTGCAGGATGCTCTTTCCCAGCATCCCTGGTCATCATCCAGACCTGTGACTTGATTTACACTGAATAAAAGCAGTTTGTCCCCATCACCAGTACACTATTCCTTGGACTATTCCAGTACCCCAAAAATGCACTCCTTCCTTCACCACACTCTGCAAACATTTCCTACCACAGGCCAGGGAAAGTGCAGGAGAGGGCTGGGTGAGAAGTTGGAGAGCTCCTCCCCTGAGCACCAGCAATGCTGGATGCACAGAATCCAAAACAGATCCCCAGAGAAGAAAGGGGAAACACAAGGCAAGATGTTTTCCAAACAATCCACAGGGAGCATCTGAGCCTAAAGCAAACACACGAACTTACTGAGGATATCCACTAGCATGAAACAAGGGAGGAGGAGGAGATGTTCACCCCTACAGCTTTATTTTTCAGTCCCGGGAAAACAAATGTACATTTTTTAAATGGAAAAGGTGCTCGAAATCCTGGCGCAGCTCCTGCGGGAGGCCAAGTGTCCATCCAGCCACATCTCAGGGCTGAGTGACTGATCCCTGAGATGTGCCGAGCAGCTTTATTTCCTGGTGCACATTGCCATCTCGTGGCTTTCCTCCGGTTTCCAGAAGAGGCTGCAGGAGTCAGAGCTGCAGCCGGTGCACATGGGAAGTGTTTGGCAACACTTCCATTTGTTCGATCACAACCTGCAGCTGCAGAATGGCCAGGCTCTGAAATAACACTGGTTATGGTTATAGAGCTCAGCCTCAGCAGCTTTAATTCCATACCAATGTTTTCCCTGGTTCAAGTTCCCTGTATTGTCTGACATTATGGTAGGAGATAAAATCAGGCAACTAAAGGATTTTACACAGAAAAATAAAAAATAACTAATTAAACCCCCTAGCAACTGCATCTTTTGCATTTTTCCTGTTCCTCTGCTAATTCCTGGGGAAGTTAAACAGGTATGTTAGCTGCATAATTATTTGTTTGCAGAGGAGGTTGACACTGGTTTACAGAGAGCAGACAACCATGTAATTCCTCTGTAGCTACATGGTAATTATTGTGCTATTATAGAGTAATTAAACATGCAAATAAGCATTAAACCAAGGGGTCTGTATGGTTGCTGCCAACAACCATAGGACAGAAAATCAATAGTAAATCAAATTATAGTGTACAACATGGGTACCAGCTATAGCAGGTAGTTGAGAGTATCATCTTTTATACTGCAAGCAATTTTTGTAGCTGTTCTGGCTGCACAAGTGTCTGGCCTAATGACCCAGGAGAGATCTAATTTTGCAAGTTCTCTGTGTGGGTTAATCATTTTGCCATCCCATTATGCCTCTCCTTTTCCTGAGGATGGGAACCAAATCCATCACTGATTCTGAGACTGGTACAAACCCTCCAGAGAAGAGTTCTCCAGAGCTCCATGACACATGAGTCTGGCTTTGCCCCAGTCAGTTTCTTTAAGAGACAAATCTGAATATGAACATACCCCTATCCAGCTGTGAGCTCGCTGCCCTAAACACAAAGCTCTTTGCTTCACGTCAAAGCCAAAATGTTCAAAACATTCCTCAAACCTGAGCTGCAACAAGACCTTAGACTGTGTGTAAAGGTAGGACCTGACAAACTCAATTTCATTTTTGCTCAGAGGTTCTCCCCTGCCTTTTTACTTTTGTGAATGTCTGAGCACAACCTATCCCTAAAATAAGGGGTGTGTACATTAAAGAGAGATCACAATATGCACTGGGACAGAGAAGCTTCCCCAAGTAAACCAGGTGTATTTTTACACCAAGTTTGAACCCAACCCCATGAGCCAAGCAGGCTCAGAAGGACCTACACCTTTAACATCCTTTCCTAGGGATGGCTCCTGCAGGCACTGCAGGCCCAAGGGAAGTCACAGGGATTTTTGCCCTGTCATACTTATTGAAAGGAATAGCTGCCCCAAAATAGCAGCTCCTTTAATTTAGTCAGCAACTTCCACTGCAGAAACATCTCTGCTATGCCCTGGCTGTGACCAGTGAGGTGGCTCTTGCACTAGTCCAAGATGCACAAAACCAGACTTGGGATAAACTGGCATGAACTGTGGCCACTGCATTTTCTGTAACTACTTGACACACATGCCACGCTTTTCCAGTTGCGGCTCTTAACGTTTGGCAAAGACAAACAAAGACCACAAACCATTTACACCTAGGGCCAAAATACTGCAGTTTCCATGTCCTTCTGTCCCCTCCAGCGGGCCCTTTTCAGGGCTCAATCTCACACCTGCTGCAGCCCAGGGGAAGCTCTGCCTCCATCCCAGGGGAACCTGGATCAGGGCCCAACAAAAACGGCAGGAATTAATGAAAGCTATTTCCCTTGCACTTGTCTGCACAACAGTTACGCCTCCTGATGCTGTGCTGCCATTGCCAGGGGACAGGAACCCAGTTAAACCTTGTTCAGAAACCCCAGCACAATTTTAGATATTTATACATGTCCATTCCCAGTGACCAGCTGAAACAGACACGTTTATTTTAACCACAGACAGATTACATTTGAGATGCATACCAAGGCTCTTCTGACCCTCGGTTGCCTTACTCTGTTTCCAAACACAGAAGTCCTGCATGGTTTAAAAGAAGGCTCTCATTACCTTTAATGCATACATTTGTTAAGGCAGCAACCATAATCACAGCCACTGTTACCCTTCCCTTGCTCTGCCCCCTCACTTAGCAACCAGGCCAGGAGCTGCCAGCATTATTCTTGGCCTGCCAAGGAAACTATTTCTATCCCCTGAATTTCAATTCTTAGCAGAGTTTAATTTATATTTTAGTGCTTTCTGGTTGTCATGAAAACCCTCCTTCCCTTGCTAATGACAAGGTACACTGCAGCTTCCTGCTCCAACTCCACAGATCAGCTTCCACCTCCATCCCTGGGACTGAACCCACAGCTTGCTGAGGATCACTCCCTTATCACCATATGTGCCAAAACCTCCCATCTTTCTGGATTTCATTATTGCTATCTCAAAGGAGACTTCTCAGGAGAAAGGAGTTTTCCTGCCTCTACACTGAAGACAAATCCATGCAGCTGGAGTTTCCTGCAGAGGGAGCAGGCTCTCCATCCCATCACAGCTGGGCATGTGAGTGGAAATCCTGACTTTCAGATAAGTACATGGCATCTATCACCAAACTTGCAGCCCCTAGCCAGCTCCATCAGGGTAGCTTGCTCTTCGCATGGGAACTAAACAGAATTCCTGACTCGGGCTCCAGGTTTCCTCACTCAGCACCACTGACGCATGGGGCACACCAGCAGGTGGGAAATAACTTTCCCACACTGCTAAACTTTTCTAGAATACTGCCCAAGTAGTGCTGGAAGCAAGAGGTTTGGGCCAAGGGACTTGGAGGGGGTCAGACCATCTCATTGCTCCTCCCAGGGTGTCCTGCTCCAGCACATGCTGCTTCCCACGGATACCCACAAGAAAGGAGGGAGCTGCTGAAGGCAGGTAGCTATTTTACCTCTCAGACCCCCAGCACAGGACCTGAATCAGAGCAGTACTGCAGAGACCTCCCACACCCTGCAGATACCCGTGAGGTTCACCCCTGTCCTGCTCTCCACAGCTCACGGTGGGTCATTCCCAGGGAAAGACCAGGCCGTGCCAGTGGCATCACTCGTGATGCCAAGCAGGTGCCAAAGCGATTTATACCTTTCCAGCAGCCAAGGAGAAGGAAACACGTCTGTAACATGAGCCCAGCACACGCCACGCACGAGCACTCGCAGCAAGCAGCACCAGGGCTACACAGGCACGTGGCAGGACCTGATTTTACCAGCTTCTTACCTGCTTTTTACACCAAAGCAGCTCCTCCACAGGCCCCATAGCAGTTCCTGAGGGCCTTCTCTCAGCATCCCAAGCTTCTCTGGAGGTGCTTTAGAGCCCTTCAGAGCACACCAATCCCAGCCCTGGGTTTTGCCCTTCTGCCTCCCCTCCAGGTAATAAGGGATGCTGGCAAAGCCAGGGTAGAGCAGGGGGGAGCTGCAGCCTCTTCCCCTCAAATACAGCTTTCTTTACATAGCGTGCAGCTGGGCAGTGCATGCAAATAATTTGTCAAACGCTGAACTGGAACTGTGGATAAGAATCATACTTTTTGTACAGAAAATTGAAAATGAAATAGTGCCTAGAACTGCTGCTATTACACAGCACATTATCTTGGAGGGCTTTGGTGTAATTTAGATAAAACACCGTATCTCTGGTTTCAGAAATGTCAACATTATTCTAAATGTACATGTGTTTTTCCATCCATTTCCTGTGAAGACTTACAACTCCATGAGCACTCTCTCTCTTGTTCTCTCCATTTTCTTTTTAAATTGGCAAATGAGTATTCCATCTTTCAAAATTTCAGGTACATTGTTATATGTGGGAAAAGTGCATGTTCAGAGATGGCCCTGAATGGCTCCATTATGGATCTCATCAGCTGTGACACACTTTCTGAAATAAAATCTATGCATTTGGATGAAACAAAAAAAATTAATACCAGAACAAGGATGAACTGTTTCACTTCCCTCCCCTGCCCCTGATATTCATGTCACACTTCATCCCGAGTGCTCTGCACCTTTTCTTCAAACCTGCTTTGAAGAGGAAAACACACAAACTGCAATACAGAAAATTCCATTTAAACATACAAAGCCCTCTTTTTTTGGTGGCCCAGGTTGTCTGCAGAGGCTGTGTAGGCTCCATCCTTGGATGTATTCCAAAGCCAACCAGGCATGGTCGTGAGCTCCCTGCTCTGGGTGTCCTCAGCCCTGCCTGAGCGGATCCCCAGATGCACCTGCCAGCACCACCCACTGTGTGGCTCCTGTTTCATTGTAAGTTCATTGGAAAATGTGTACAATCAACATGAATTTTATCTGGTTCTTGCCATCTCCAACCTCTGATCAGGTTTCAGGAGCTCATTGTCCTCCAATGGCTTCATGCTGTTCTCCTGGGAGAGGGGAAAACAGGGGTGGCACAAAAAGCCACGGGGATGTTCCTCCTGCAAATGCCAGAAAGCCAAGAACGAGGAAGGGAGGGTCAGGCAAGGGGGCTGCTGCACTTCCAGCATGGCCAAGTTTGGCTCTGTTTGCCTTTACCTGAATCAGCAGCTGGACAAAAGGAACGGGGTTTTATCCCCCAGCACGTTTACATTCTCATTTAATTCTCAGCAGCCTCTCCCTTCCCAACCCAGGAGCTGGACCACACATCCCAGGCTGCAGGAAATACCCACACACTTCCCAGGAGGGTCATGGCAGCCTTTTATCCTGGTTAAAATGCCCTGGGAGTGGATGAAAGTGCAAATCCCCATCACTTGGCTGTTTGCAGTGACACCTGAGTACTCTGAGTACCTGTGGTTGTCCACCACTCTCAACAGTGTACAACATGAATAAATAAAGATGTTTCTAATTAGACTAAAGCTGATCAAAAATACATAATGAATTACCATTCTTCTTTTTTACAAAAAACCAAAACACTTTATGAGACGAATGCTACTGCCATCTAAACCTTCAGCTTAGCTTTCAGCAATTCCTCACATTAAGCCTTGCTGTTTCTCCCTTGCCACTTCCCAAGTGCCATGGACAGTTCTGGGCACTGAGGCCATCACTGCCAGCTCAGGGCACCTTCGCTCACTGCTCCTGCACACGCACAGAATCAGCCCAGGGAATGTTTATATGGATACATGTCTGCAGCTTCAATTTACATGTTCATTAACAGTGTCCCTGCAAAGATCAGGGGTTTTTTAATTGGAGCTCTAATTAGCAATGAATTCTCATTATTTTTTATTGAAATCCCGAAGCAGCTTTGGAACATTCTCTTTGTTCTCTTGAAAATGGGGAAGTGGAGAAGCATAAAGGAGATAAAGACACAGCTGATTATATACTGGGGGTGTGTTTTCTCCTCGAGCCATTCCTCCACTTCAATACATTTTGCAGCAATTTTCCTTATTATTTATAATTTGAAAACATATCTATTTCCATACAGAAACACTAACTCCACTGCTGGCTGCCCCCTATCCTTCCCAGAAGGATGGGTGCCTAGGATAAGGTGCACCCTGTGATGAGGTTGGCTCTTCGTTCTGTGCTCAGGCAAAACCTCCATCAGTGTCCAGAGGTGTTTTCCAAGTGTGGGGGCATGAATCCAAACTGTGGCCATGAGAAAAGGCCTGAGAAACAGCAAAGCACCCCCCGACTGCAGTGCAGCAACTCTGACAGGGAAATGTTAATGAAGGGGGAGAGCTTTGCCAAAGGCTTCATCAGCACCGATGAGGTCAGGGCCTGGAGCAGGCAGCTGGCACTGGCACTGTTTCCTGGCAGCTCCAAGGGCCAGCTGAGGCTCAGGCAGAGGTGGCTCTGAAGGTGATGGGCTCTCAGAGGCTGTCTGAGCAATCCCCCCAGATTTACTGCACTGTGCTTGCCTCACTCTCATTCCTCCAGAGGTGTATAAGCGAAGTATCTCGCAACTATAAATGTAATTTTTTCTTGGGTTTGAGCTCTTTCATGGCTCAAGCATTTCAGGAGGGCCACAGCAGGAAAAGAATGAGGGCTCCCAGTAAATTTGATCCCTTCTTTTTACTGCAACTAATAAGCAAATAATGAAACAAAGACATCAATTTTCCCCACAGAAGAACAGCGCAGCACCTGTGGCATCTCTTTCATCCAACCCGCACTGCATCCACTCTTGGCTGGAGTTGTGTGGCAGCACAGGGACATCCCCTCCTGGCAGAGCACTGAGGAACACAGGCACAGCAAGAAATGGGTGCCCTGTGACAAGCAGGACTCAGCTCTGGGGGAAAGGAGTCGGGCTCTTGGACTGTGCTGGTGCCTGCTCCAAATCCAGAGATTTTCAGGCTCTTGGCAAATTCTGATTGTTTTTTGCCAGAGGGAAGGATAATCACACATTGTTTCCACATCCTTCTACAAATTATTTTGATAATAAGGGACCTCCTGTGACATTAAGTACATTTTAATTACAACATTGTCTGTAATGCATATATCTAATTGCAAATAATTATTTTATCATATTTTGTCTGTAGGCCTGTGAGACGCATCAGATATTATCTTCTGACTCGGTGGTACAGGTTAATTAAAATTTCTCTTTTAATACCGTTTCAAAGCTAGCCACATAATTTCATCTGAACACCAGCTGTGTCAGTAAAAAATTATTTTTTATTATTCTATTATTTTTTGTCATGCTTGCACATGGAGGAAAACCCTAGCCTTTTCTGTAGGCTGTAATTACTGCACTGCTTTTTGCAGTTGTTCATTTGCACAGGAAGAAAAGAAGGAGGAATGTGTGGAACATCAGTGGCCAGTGGCTGCTTTGTGTGTTACTGATTTATTTTGAAGGATTTTTTGTACTCCTTCTCATGTACAAAAAGCATTTGAGATCTTCTCTTCAGAAGGAGAACTGAAGATACCACACAGGCTTGTTTATCAGAATAAACTGCACTCAGGGCTAAGACAATCAGAGTGGTCATTCTGGGTGTTAACAAAGCCCAGCTTAAGGGCGATCCCAGTCAGCTGCTTCCTTCCTCATTTATTTTTCCTTTGAGCAATAAAGAGCCAACACAAGATGAGAGAAAAATGAAAGTATGAACATAATGTTCAGTCAAAAAAAAAAAAAAAAAAAGAGTTTAGTTTAAATACATGGCAATACAAGACAATATAAATCCAAGAAATCCAAGGAGGCGA
>CM031859.1:111549399-111617856 GCA_018697195.1 Certhia americana
GGGGGGGTCCCAGCTGCCGGCGGCCGCCGCGGTGACGTCAGCGCCACGCCGCGGTGACGTCAGAAGCGGGGCGGGCAGCCGCTCCCGGCGCGCCCCGCGCAGAGCCAGGGGGCGGGAGCGGCGGTGCGGGGAGCGCTCTGGGCGCTGCGCCTCCATCCCCGCAGCGCCGCCGGGATGTTCTCCAGGAAGAGCCACGCCGACGTCAGGAAATCCACGCAGAAGGCGCTGGACCCCAAGCGGGACGTGCTGACCCGCCTGAAGCACCTCCGCGCTCTGCTGGGTGAGGCGCGGGGGGACCCTGCCCGGGAGCGGGGGGACCCGGCCCCGTGGCAGAGCCGCGGCTGAGGGCGCTGTCCGAGGAGCCGGCAGCGGGGCCGCGGGTAGCAGCTGTCCGTGCTGCAGGCACAGAGCCTTCCCCAGACAGCCCCGGGCTCCCGAGCGGCTCCTCGGGCTCTCCGGCCCGGTGCGCATCCTTCGGGGTAAAGTTTGGGGTGCGCGGTGCCCGGGCAGAGTGGGCGGGGTGCGGGGTGCGGACCGGCGGGGAAACGCGCAGCCTGGGTCACTTGCGGACAGGCGCTCGCAGAAACTCCGCCCTCGTCAATATCTTGTTTTTTGGGGCGTTTAAAACTCTGAAAGAAGTCGTGGTGTGGGGTTTTGCGTGTCTTGCAGGTGTGGGCTTCCATCCTCGTCGTGGTGGAAAACCGCCGGTGTGTTTCGGCTGTGAGCTGCGGTTCGGGAGGGTTTGGGTGGGCTCTGTTCGCTGGTGATGTGCGGCAGGAGCAGGTTGTCCTGAGGAGAAGAGGCTGTGCCCCGTCAGTGCTTCCCGGCTGATTTCCAGGGGATGCCGGTTTGTTCCCGGTCCCAGCGGGATCGCCGACAAGCCACACTTGTTCCGTGTGACCTGCTGCTCCTAAGGAGCTGGCTGCTTGGGGAACAGGGAGCTTTGGCCTGGTGTCACGTTGTTGCGTTTGGTGACTTCTTAGATGAAGATGTTTGTGGGTGTTGGTTTCAGGCTGTGTCCAGGGGCTGTGGTGTGTCCAGCTGGTCAGTGCAGGCACTGTCCGAGCGGCTCTGGATGTGTTCCCAGGATGTCTGTTCTTGGCAACACCGGTGAAAATGTTTGAGGTAGCAAGGGAATGGTTTCTTGAAGGTGTTCTCTTGATAGATACCCTTGCCAGGGTGTCTTCCGTGGATCACAGAAAAAACCTCCACACGTGGGAAGAACCTTTCTAGCACGTAAAGCTTTTGGTATAAAGGCTCAAAAGTGTCTGGATTTCTTGTTTTTGCCTTCACCCCACATACATCTTTCCCTGCCCTGGCCAAGTGTAGGAATGTGTGTGTCTGTGTGTGTCTGTTACTCCATTTCCCTCAGGCCACAGTGCCACGTGTTTCCCAAATAGCTGCTCCTGCTCTTGTGTTTTCTTGGGAGATGCCAGCTCCTCTTCCTTTGTTAGTTTAAATCACAGGAATTTCATAATTGTAAACAAAGCGTCAGATACTCTCCTGTGATCCCACTGGTGCAGGAGGATACAGATCAGAGGGAAGATGAGCATAGGGGAGGGACGAGCAAAATGAATGTGTGCTTCCATAAATAAGGGCTCATGTGAGCTTTGGATTGCTTCAGGTCCCTTAGTGGCATCTATATAAGTTTGTCCAGTGCTCAAAATGAAAAAAAAGATTCCACTTAACTTGGTGTTGATTATGACATCTTTCAAGCCTCCAGTGGCCTTTAGGATCTGATTTCCTGCTCTGTAGGATGCTCTGTCCACATGGCAGGACAAAACACTCCCCAGAACAACAAGAGGACTTAAGAGTGGGTGTTCAGTTGTGTTTGATAAATGACCAGAACGTTTCCCTTATTTCTTTATTGCTACGGAGATGTGCTCATGACCAGAACTTCTGTCAAGTTAGTAAAGTTCTGAACACTGGAAATGCCAGTAGTGTGGCCTTTTGGGTGTTTTTAAGATAGTCTTAAAGAGTAACAGCCTGACAAAGAGTGGTGGGGATGTACAGATCTGGCTCTTCCACACTGCCTGGCCATAAATAAAGCCTCTACTCTTTCCCAGAGTGATTTCTGTGGGACTCCTGTAGCAGAGAAATGGATCACCTTGCCTTAAGAATTTTTTCTGTTACTCCTCTTGGATAAAAATATTCTTTTTATATTGAAACATCTCTTCCAGTAGTGTTTTCTCCTTGGACATGATTGAAACAGTCAAGAGTCAGGAGGGCTGCTGCCAGCAGATGTGGGATGCTGCCTTGTCCAGTGCTTTCAGTCTTTTCTCTGTTGAGCAGTGAGCAAATACGTGGGAGACACACAGAGTGAAGACTAAATGCGAAATTTGTGAGGTTACCAAGTGCAATCCTTAATTGGTGCCTTTGAAACATTTCCAGTATGGGGAAAGCCCATGCTTTTCATGGAAGTGCCTTGATCAGAGATGGGATAAAAAAGGAGAGTAGTGAGGTTTTGGTTTTGGCACTTGCAGTTACGTACAGCTGCAGGAGCAATAGTGGCTGGGTGGAAACTTTCATTTACAGGCAGTCAAAAAGGGGGTGTGTGCAGACTTCCTGCTGAATTTAGGGCTGAGGTTGTTCTGTACAGCTCACGTGAAATTTGAGGTGTTAACATTATCTTGGAAGTTGTTCCAGTTGGAGGGGTGTTTAGGTAACTGGCTGTTTTGTGCTGACATACTTTTTTTTGAAGATAAGTAAGAATTGTACGTTATTTCTGGGCAGAGGCTGGTCATAAAAGTTTATCGTTAACCAGGGTGTGGCTGTGAAATTCTCTTCATCTCCTTTAATTTTTCAAGGACTAGAGAATTAAGAGAGCTTTGAGAAGATAGCATGAAGTGACTTCGGAAGTTCATGGAATTTAGGGATGATTTCTAACACGTGACTGTGATAATATTTGGCAGTTAACAGGAAAATAAAAGGCAAGTCCTGTGTGCTGAGGACAGGCTTAGTGTCCCCTCTGGTTTTAGTTTATTTTTAATATGAGGAAGAGCAACGAGAGTTTGGCAATAGGCTCAGGCTCTTAGTAAGCGATACCCAAGTGTTACCCTAAATTTTAAATTTAATAGTAAGGCGAGTCAATGTGACTGACAGTTACCCAGTGAGCCAACGTGTCCTATTTATAGAGAGGAAATAGGGTGGGACCCTCTTGAGTGTCTCACTCTTTCCTGAGTGTGTCTGCAGCAGCTGCTCTCAGGTGTTAGCTAGAATTGTGAGCTTGTCCAGTGTGGGGATGGGGGGAGTCACACGGCTTTGGGATGGCTGCTGGTGCTTGCCTGAGTGCTGGGTGCAGCTGTAGTGATCTGGGAGGAAATATAAAAATAAACCCGAATTCCTGGAGTTCAGCCTCAAGCTTGCTGCCTCATTTCCTCAGGTGCTTCTAAATACTCCTTCAGCCAGTGCATTTCCCCAAAGTCAGGGTTCTGTCTAGTTATCTCAGGTGGTAAATAGTGCAGGAAACCTTCCCTGACATTTTCCACGTGAGAGAGAAGCAGGGATGAGCTGTATTCTGCTGTAAGTTTAACACATCTGTGAGAAAGGGCTGTGGCTGTAGGGATGCAGTTCACATCACACTCACCCATGAGTCACCACCGAGATGCCACATTTAGCAAAAAGGAGAATTTGCTTTCTTGGTGAGGCAGTTCCTTTCTCCTCCCTTTGCAATTTAGAGGGAAAGTTTCCTTTTTGTTTAGGTTTTAATGACCTCATTCCCTCATACGAAATCCCTGTAAATGAAAGCCTTGTTTTCTCCTGGAGTGGAGTTTAACAGGATGCATTCATGGAGAGGAATAATTGCACTTAGCTTGCAAATTCAGGACCAGTAGTTTTCAGGAAACAAATATCACATTAAAGAGTTTCCCTGCTCTAATTGTTTCCATAGTACAAGCAGCCAAGCAGAGCCTTACTGCTGGAAAGGTATCGATTTAAATAAAAATCAAGTTGTCTAAGGCTGAAATTATTCTTCCTTCCATAGTCATGGGATATTATTGAGCCTTCTTGCTGGAATCAGCTTTATTTTGGGTAACAAATGGGTTTCTTGCAAGGTGAATCTTCAATGAGGAGATGTGATGTTAATTTCAATCCTTCTCTTGGGAATTCCCTTGGGGAATCACCCAACTTTCCTTGACCAAATCAGTTATAGTAAAGACCAAAGGGAGAAAATTAATGTGTGTTTGGCAAGTGTCAGGCTTAGAAAACCTTGGACTTTTTTCTTTGTAGAAAATAAACTTATTTCAAATTTCAGACCCAAGTTAATACTTAGGAAATTGCTTCATACTCGAGTTGCCATTATTCTAAGAAATTAATTGGGAACTTGTTTTCTGGTTTGATCTGCTTACCAGATGAATGCAAGAACTGAATTTGCATCCAAAAATCTTTGCTGATATTCTCCAACAGTACCTGTTTGTTTTTATGGTACAGAGGCTACTTGGTTACACTGCTGAGACTTGGTCCATCTTTTTTCTTTTTTTAAAATTAAAAAAAAAAAAAAATTTAACAGAAAACAAATGAACCAAAGCCCCACTACAGACATTCATAAATTCAGTGAAATTCCCTGCAAGGATGAACCCACAGTTTAGTGGGTTATTATTTATATTATTATTATTATTATTTATATTATTATATTTATTCTGTGGGATGAACCCACAGAATACCCAGTAAACTCACCAGAATAATTTTGTATTGCACTTATTTCATTCTCCAATGCTAAATTTGCAGAATGCCTGAAATTCTTGTCTTTCTGCTCTTATGTAATTGCTCTGTTTGTTCCTCTTTTCAGATATTGTGGATGGAAATGACCTGAAGCAGTTTTTTGACAACAATTATTCTCAAATTTATTTTATATTCTATGAAAACTTCATTACACTGGAAAACAGCTTGAAACAGAAAGGTGAGTTTTAGAGTTTTTCCAGCAGCTGTTGGTCAGTGCTCTATAACTGTGCTCCAGAGCATTCCATTAGAGCCTGTCCAATGGTTGTCTAGTTCAATTATCTGTATTTTCATTAATAGTTTCCTGCAGTAGAGTGTTAGTATTAATCACTTTAATTTTCTGGTAGCAGGAGAGAGGAACATGGAAAATCATTCTCTGAAATGAGAGCAGCAGCTGATTAAGTTTCTGGGTTCATTTCAGCATTTACACACCTGTCCTCTCACCTTGCTCTGAGCTCCTGCAGCTCCCTCTGCTCACGACCAGAGCAGAGAGGCACTGCAGCCTGGGCACAGCTCTCACTTGGGATTTTTGTTTAAGATGAGCAATAAACTGAGTGGCTTCTTTGACTTCAGCTGAACAACAGCAGCCTCATTCTGCTGTCTTTTATTGTATGTTTCTGGCATGCAATGTTGTTTTGTGTCTTGCAGGGAATAAATCACAAAGGGAGGAGCTGGACTCCATCCTCTTTATTTTTGAAGTAAGTTTTCCATACCATGAAAATTAATTTGTGTTTTAAATCTCGCTGTCGTTCTGTGCTTACTGAGAGCTTTGCAGTGAGGGGTGAAACCAGGTGTCAGTCACCTGAGTTAAGATACATTACCAAAATGCCTTGGAAGTGCAGCAAGAAGTCCTCTGTCCTGAGGATCTGGGGACTGATGCTCTGAAAAGAAGCTGGGGGGTTTCGGTGGAATTTGTGAGCACTATTGCTATCAGTAGTTGCATTGGCTCTGTTAGGCTAAAGCTTTCAGAAGGTCTTTCTGTTGTTTCTTTTCTGTTTTAATTAAACATAGGAGTTTGCTCCTATCTTTCATGGGGGGCCAGTTCAGAAAGCAGCACTTCCCCCCTCTTCTCTGTGGGTGTGAATTTGTGCTGAGTTTATTTTGCATGTGTCACAGCAGGAGGCTGGGCTCTGCTCCCCTCACATGGAGGCATCTGCAATGATTGCAGTGGTGGGTCTTGCGACCCAATGGAAATAAAAGGATAGGAGTTGTCAGCTACTGCACATCAGTTTGATCTGAGTGTGTGAAATGCTAGCTTGTTTGGGCGTTTTTATTCAGTACAACATCTTCACTTTTAGAAGCATATCCTTTCCTCCTCCCCAGCACTGGCCATCAGAGCATCGGCAGTGTCTGGGGAAGAAGTGTTACCTGGTTAACTTTTGCATAATCAAATTAGGATTGCTTTAATTTAAACGAAAATAGTCCACGATGGATAATTTTCCAAGGTACCTCTTTGACTGGATTTATTACTTAAATGTATTTGGATGTGAGAAAATATCACTGGAGCAGATGAAAGCCTGACACATGAAAATGTTATTATAATGTACACTGAAATTCTTAGCTTAAGCTCTGCTTGTCTCTAGTCAGAAAACACTGGCACCTTTAATTATTATTTTTGACAGTTAATTAGGTAAATAATTGGCCAGATTTCTCTCTTAAGGTTGAACACACACATGATCTACTGATTTCTTTCTCTTCTCTTTATTTTTTTCTCTGTTACTCCAACTACTTTTTTGCCTGAGTATTGCATCATAGAAACGTCATCTTTGTTTATATTTTGGGGGGTTTTGGGTAGGAAAAAACCCCTCAAACTTTCACTGGGACTCTGGAAATTGAAGCTAAAACAAAGGTTAATTTTAATCCCTCTGAAAGACGCCCAGACCCTCAGAAGCATGTGGCTTCATAGTTTTGTTAATGAGTAGTTTGTAGTTGGAATGTTATTTACAGTGACAAGAAGAATGATGCTGTTTAGCCTGGTGTGCCTGTAGTGGGAAAAATGGCCCTGAAAATGATGATGAGGAATCCTGGGGTTTTGTGATCTTAAGTTCTCACTTTGTCTCCCTTTTCCTCTTCTCCCTTGTTCCCTCCTCTATGAGACCACGTTTTCAAGCTGAAATCCGAGTTGTGCTTTCTGCTCCTTGTTACATTAGCACAGGTCTCCTCTGGGGTTGTGCCCAAGGCAGTGGCAAAGAACATGAGCTCATAAATCTGCCAGGACTGTTTGGGGTAGGAGAAACTCTTCCTCAGTCCCCAGCCCAGCAGAGAAGGTGTCACCGTGTCATCACCGTGTCACTGAGCAGGGCTGTGCAGGTTAATGGCAGCTCGTTAATAGGCTGGGGCCTTGAATAAGGAATGACATTTCTATTCCTGTGCCATTGAATGGGAAATAGCCAATGCTTGCTCACCTGAGTGGAGGGAATAACTGGGCATTCCTGGGGCTTGGAAAGGGCTGGCGAATAACCACCCCTTAATACTCCTTAAAAGCAGTGGTAGAACTTGCTGTTTGAAAGAGCAAAAAATCTGGGGTTGTGTATGAATTAGGGTCTGCTCGGGGTCCCAGTGGAGGAGAGCTGTGCAGCAGCCTGGTCACCCTGGGGGAGAGGAGGTCCTTTCAGTGTTTGTGTGGGATTCAGAGCGATTCCCTTCGAGGTGGGGATCTGCTGGATTGAATGTGCAGTGCATGGATAGCTGACCCTGGGTGAGAACAGCCCGAGAGCTTCAGCACAGCTCAGGGAGTCAGCAATGCCAAGTGATGCAACACCCATACTCTAAAGCCATAGGAAACAAAACTGATTGTTAAACTTTCCACATTTAGTGTGATGTCAGCAGGAGCCCTGGGGATGCTGCGTTTTCTGCTAATTAGCTAAATAGGTAGTTACTTAGGATTAACAAATCCTGAGTCCCTGTGCTGAGGGTTAACAGCTTAAGAATCAATAAAAATATTTATGAGGGAATTGCCTTTGCCGTTCCTGGAGGTTTGGTGGGATTGTGCTGCTGTTGTGGAGTGACACCTAGTGTGTGTACTGGGCAACAAAGGCTTTTCCCACAAATCCTCTAGAATCTGTCTTGTCTTGGTAGTAATTTATGGAAGTTCTAATTTTGCACATCAGCTGCACAGCTTGGCCACATGGCAACAACTTGAAGCAACATGTTACCCAAAGAAGAGATGTTAACCAGCAGGGAGGAATGTGAAGGGTTAACTTTGCAGTTAATATTGCAAAATGCTTGGATCTAGCTATAAGGTGCTTTGCCTTGTCTTTTCCCAGATAGATATTTGTGAGGTGACATGGCAATGGTACTGTTATTTTTCCCTGTTTCAGCTAAAAGCCCAAAATTATGTGACACACAATTTCTTTTCTGCTAAGGAGTGTCTCTCTCGACTTGCAGTGCATTTGCAGGACAGGTTACTATTGTTTCTTGTGTCCCTGTTCCCTTTTGAGGGAGCAGCTCAAAACCTCAGATTTGAGGGCAGCTCTGAGTCCTGTGTGTCACAGATCTCCCAGGAGATGCACTGTATTTATGTCCTTTTTCTGGCTCCAATAACAATATTGTGCCATCATCTGGCTGTAAAATTGGCGTGTGCTTTTCCAGTAATAAAATGTTTTTTCTTTCTTGCAGCATCAGGAACTGATTCCTCTGATACTGCAGTTTTTAATCTCTAATGAAGTAAAAGCAGATTGATGGCTTTAAGATACATCAATCAATTTCTTCCCATTCTCTATAATTTCTCTTAATTAGTTAAAAATGGCCACATCTGTCATGCTGATGATGTCATAAAATTCATTCCACTGTCCTAGTGGAAGTTCCCTGGATGAAATGTTTTACTCTCAGAATTTTTCAGATGTAGAAAAGCTTCCCCAAGTCCATGTTTTGTGTGGAGTTTGCGGTTTCTTGAGCCTGGTGCAGATGTGAACGCTGAGTCTCAAGCTCAGTAGAGCTTTTTTGTTTATAACAGTAAAAGTGCTTATAGCTCTACTTTTCTATACATAAAAAATTACTTTTGGAACTCTTTACAGTTTGTTCTCTCATCATTCCAATAGCACAGCTGCTATTCTTACAGCATTCTGTTGTAAATTCTAGCTGTATATTTCACATATTTTGTTTCCGAGATCTTACTGTTTCTTGTTATGCCTGAGGCAGTGATAACTGCCCTGTGTGCTTTGGGCAGACATTTTCCCTCAACAAATAACTGTAAATAATTTATTAATGCAATAAATGGAGTATCCCTTCATTGAGACTGAGCTGCTGCAGGCACGCTGACTCCATTGGCCTCTTGGCTTGTCTGAGTCTGTGAATAGGAGCTGGAAAATTTCTAAATTCCTGCAGGTTTTGGTAGTTCAACACTGTAAAACCACCAGCAGCACTCGAGCACAGAGGCCTGGGAGACTTCTTCTGCCTTAACTTGGCTTGAAGTAGATCCACCTGCCACTGATTCCTGGAAATTCTGAATCCATTCCCCTGGAGGGGATGTGACTGCAGGCTGGCCATTTGCACCACCACTGGTTCTTCCTTCAGGAGTAGATTTGCTCAGCCAGGGCACCTTTGGGGTGGCTGTCGTTGATCTGAGACCAGCTTGGCACGTCCAGAGCAGCAGAACAACAGTGCTCATTGTCCCCCTGTGGTCGTGGGGTTGGGAAACATCCTCTGGGATCCCGGGTCCAGCCTCAGCCTTCTCTGTGTCCTGCAGCAGGGCAGCTGGCACGCGGTGGTGGGCACAGAGCTGCCAGTCAGAGACAGAGTGAGTCTGTTGAAATATGAACCTTGATGGTTTTCATTTTGCTTTGATAAAAGAGAGAGACTCAGCTTTCAAAAAGCAGCATCCTGGGTAAACTAAGATTTAAACTTAACATTATTCCTAGTCATGCAGGAAGTCCAAATGAAAAAGAACTATGGATAATCAGTTAAAAGAACTGACAGATACCCTGATGTGTTGATCAGTAGTAATACCTAATTTCTATTTCAAGTGTGCTATAATGGATTACCATATAGATGCAGCAAAGCACTAAGCATTAAATAGATCTATGTGTTTTCTGAAAAAGCAATATCATTTCACACTGTGGGGTTTCTTAAAATATTTCTTATTAGTGTAGTGTGAAACTAGGAACAAGATGTCAATAGCCAGCTTGGATTCACAGCAGTGTGGCTGACAGCCTGGACTGGAGGGGAAGAAACTGTCATTTGTTCTATAGCAATAGCAATACGTGTTCCTTAGAACACCAGTCATGGGGAGGTTGTACAAAATGTTGCTGGAAATGTGAAGTTGCAAAGGGAAGAACTGGAGCTGGTTCACGACTTGTGCAGTTTCGTGTCACGCTGCAACACTGCCTCAATCCAGGACTGCACAGTCGGGGCAAAAATCACCGCCTGGAAGTTGTGCTGGTGGGACTGGGGCTTAACTTGTAACCTTCGGAATTTATATTTAATGGTGTAGACTTTGCACCTGGGTTGCTTCTTTTTGTATTGCAGGAGCAGACATGGGCTCTGTGTTTACATCTGTTCTGCTGCAGAGCTGTGCTGTCTGCAGCACCAGAGTGGGACACAGGTTGATTTTCAAGAATGCCTGGTTGCTGTGGGGTAGGACTATGCAGGTGATCAGTCACACCCGTGCATTTTTCCAAAACGTGTATATTTATTGTTTCCCTGTTTTTGAGATGCTGAAAAGAAGAATGCAAGAGAAGTGACTCAAGTGTCTACATTTTTACTGTGTGAAAAGCAAAATGGGATGAAAAAAGATTGGGATGTGGGAGCTTTTCTCAGATAGAAACTTCTGTTCTCTTACTGATGGTTTGAACCCTTGAATTGTTTTGATTCAGTCACCTAACAAGGATGTTGGATTCTGTGTTTTGTAAAGAGAAAAGAGCACTAAGCATGTTGTTTTCTGCCCCTACTCTCCCCAGTTTTGTCCAGTTTAGAGTTTAGGCTTGGTTTTCCTGCTCATTGAGCTGTGCAGCAGCATTTGTTTTCCTGCTTTTCTCTGGATACAACCTAAAGTTCGCTGAGATTAAGAACTGAGAATTGTTACCAAATTCTTTTTCAAATGAGTTTTTATTTTTGGAGTTTTACACCTTTCCAGCCTATGCAGCTCGCACCTTGTCACAGCTCACTTTCTAGAAGGGAACTTTGTGTTCAAATTTAGGTGAAACTGTGTAACAGACTAAAACAATGGAAACAAAATACGTGTGGTTTTGTCTGGTCTTCCATGTTAAATGTGCTGATGTGTGAAGCTTCCTCCCTGCAGTGTGTTGTGTGACACCTGAATCCAGCCCAGTTTTTGTTGCAGTTTGCCACAGGGTTTTGTTTCCTGGAGCTTTTCCTTGCACACTTGGGCACACGGCTTGTGGTGGCACAGACCCAGCTCCCACTCAGTGCTCTTGGGTTAGCTTAGGACTCCTTTTTACCCCGTGCCAAGTTAAGTAATGATTAATGCCAGAAATAGTCTGGAGGAGTGGTGGGCTGCCAGTGTTTTAATGTTTAGATGGATAATGGTAACTCAGTTCACGGATCCTGTAATCTGATTGCCAGAAGCCTAGTGCTTAGCTAACAGGTAAAACCCCAGTGTGAGTCATGGCCTCATTTTCAGCCAGTCAGATCCTTCATCCCAAGCATTCCTGCTGCCCACCGACTGGGAGCTCGACCTCTGGACCCTCTGCTCCTGGGGTCTTGCTGCCATGGTGTGCTAGGGAGGGAGCTAGGGGAGTGACGCTTAAACAAAATACAAAGAGCATGGGAAGGACGTGCCTGTTTTGCATTTTTATTTTGGTTGACCTTTCAGAAATGCTAAATGCTGAGTGAGGAGCACATGCTATGGTGAAGGTGTGGAGGAGGACCAGCCTGTCTGTGACCCGAGGTCTAGCTCCTATGTCCATGAACTTGTCATGACTTCCATCCTCTGCCGTGGAGAAAGGAATGTTCCATGTCCAAAAAGACTATTCTGAATGTTGAATATCATTTCTGAAGGCCTTTATTGTCAAAAGCAAGAGGTCTGTCCTGCTCCATGTCTCAAGCACACGCTCTGGCAGCAGTGCTGACTCTGGCACGCAGCTCCTGGGGTGGCCCACAGTGCCAGCTGCTTTCTGGGCTGTGATGCTTTATGTTTTACTTTGAGCTTTTGTGTGCAGAACACCCTCAAACAGGTCACTGTTGCTTCAATGACTTGTCGTCCATTTGCATCCTGCATGTGGTATTGCCAAGAACTTAGAGGTGCTTTGTTGTTCAGGAATTCGTGCCAGTCATTTTGTTCGATAATTGCAAGAACTCTGACTGTCCGTCATTTATAGCATTGTTTAATTTCATTTGCTATCCAAACAGAAATATTGAAAACTAGTTTCCCATTTAAATATATCTTCCTAATTTCTTATTTCAATGGCTGAGAAGTTGTAAGGTGGAGACATTTTTTGTGTGAAACCTGTGTGAAGCCCTGTGTACTCCCAGACCTTTGAGAGGCGGAGCAGCAGTAGGTGAGCTGTGCTAATGCCACACCTGTGGGCAAGTGCTAGTCCACGCTGCCAGTAGTTTAGCAAGAAACTGTGTATATATTCCCATCTCATTTGTGTTGTGTATCTGTTTCTCTGTATCCCCTGATGAATCAGTTTTATTACAGAAAATTTGACTAGTTTTGTTTCCTGCAGAAAATACTGCAGCTGCTACCTGAGAGGATTTTTTATCGATGGCATTTTCGCAGTATAGGTAAGAAGAAATCATTTAAAATAAAAAAAAACCCCACGAACTTTTTAGTAGCTTTTTTGGATCAGTTTTTCTTTTAATAAGTGATATATGAGTAGAGTTATGAATACGTGGTATTTGTGCAAGTTTGGCCCCAGCTGTCATTGCCAGATTCTCATGAAGTGGAGGATTTTCCCATTTCCCTCTTAGGATATGGCCTTGGCCATGACAGACACAAGATACCCATGGGTGGCTTCCTCAGACCAAGACTGTTCTTTCCCCAATACCACTGGAGCTTCTGGAAGAAGGGAGGGAATAGGTGGAGTCTGGCAGAAAGCAGCCTTGGATTGCCAGAACACCTTAAAGTCTAGTGAAGTGGTTTAACTCGATAATCTCCTCTGAATCAAATGCCTTGGATTCATCACTGCTTTTCAAATTCTGCTTCCAAATGGCACCAATGTGACACCAATGGGTTTTTATGCTGCTTATTAAAATTTTATTGGGGGGGGTGGTGTGTTTCTATTCCTTCCAAGTAGGACTTTTTTTTGTTCGGGTTGGTTTGCAGTACTGTCTGACCAGCTGCCATTTTTGTCATCAGAACAAGGAATTGCTGTTGCAGAAGAACAATGAGTGGAAGTTAAAGGTCAGGGGAAAGGCTGTTGTCACATTTCCACTCAGTACTGACAAAAACAAGAGGAGACATCTGGCCGCTTCATAGTGGTTCAGCTGAACTAGTCGAGACCAAATTGGTTCCAGTTGGTTACTCTGTAACTGATATATTCTTTATGCTTCTATTGAGTGATATAGCGGCGTAATTTTTTTATCTGTGTCCAAAAAAATTATGTACAAAATGTGGCAGAGCGTTTTTTTACACCTCTGCATTGTGATTTCCTTTCACTTAACATTCATGTGCATTAATGTGCATTTCCTATATACATTAATAATTTCTATTTAATCTTGGGAAATGGTGCGATCTTGAGGGAAGGAGCCCATTTAAGGAATGTGTATAATTCACAGATCTTACTATTAGTGAAAATAATTTGATACATGGACCTCTGACAAAACCCAGAGGATCTTACTGGAGAGATACATCACGGTTAATGTTGGGTGGTGGTGATTGTAACTAGATTCAGTTGGGGGTTTTCCCCCATAGCTGTCTTAAAACCCAGCACAGTGGCCTGAGAGTAGATTAAAGTAGGCTTTCATGGAATATTTTTCAAAGTGTTGTGGTGGGAAGTGTCTGATAGTGTCTACTTAATTTTCCTAATCCAGGGTCGATTCTGAAGAAGCTTTTGCACACTGGAAATTCTCTCAAGGTATTGCATTGATGTTTTCATATTTCTTTTCACTCTAATTTCTTTGAAGTATGCTAATTTGCAGCTTCCCAGTACAGTGTTTTCCAGATTGTTAGGCTTTGTAATCTTTTCTTATTGACCTTTTAATTGTAAGTTTTATTATTGTGATCCTTGATTATTTTAATATGTATTTTCAGTCATTTTGCTGCTCTAATGACCTTTGTGAAGTTACTTGGAGAGAGTATTAAACAGATATTGCTTAATACCTAATTTTTTGAGCTTTCTCTGGCATTAGAGCTAGAATTATATTAATAATGTGAATACCCTTGGGATGATGGCAAAACCTAGCTGGGATGAAGCACTTGCCCTGCCTGTTGTGACCTATCTACTCGCGTTACTGCGCTTACAGACCTGTGTGACTGCCTTTTTTTTTCCCCAAACGCACTGCCTTGCAGCTCAGGTGTGAAGGAATCCGCCTGTTCCTGCTGTGGCTGCAAGCCCTGCAGACCAACTGTGGCGAGGAGCAGGTGCTGATGTTTGCCTGCCTGGTGCCTGGCTTCCCCCCGCTGCCATCCTCGCGTGGGCCCTGCACGCTGGAGAGCCTGGTCAGCCCCCCGGCCGTGCCCGACGGTGAGCCTTTCCCCTGGGCAGGGTGGCCATGGGTGCTGCTGGCTGCCCCTGGAGTTCCCAGCTGGCTGGAGCTGCCAGCTGGCCCTGGAGTTAATTCTGAGCTGGCTGGAGCCTGTCTAGCTGCTGGGTTGGTGCAGCTCTAGAGCCACCCACTCCTGTCCCTCTGAGCCGTCAGGGTTTGCTCTTTGGCTCTGGGGTGGTTGTAGTTCAGATGCAGCAGCAGGAGCATTTCACTTCCCCACACAAGCACGTGTGTAGGTTTGCTCCTTGTTGCTTCAATGCTGGTGTCAGCCCTTCCAAATTTCTGGGAATCTGGTACCATCCTTGCTGGGATGTGCCAGGACTTTGGACATCCAAGCAGCTGCTGGACTTGCGCAGCTTGGTAGTGCCATAAAGGGTAATTTCAAATCAATCTTTTACAGAAAATATCATTTATTTCAGTACTTTCACGTGTGCTATGCTTAACGTATTTGATTTTAGCCAAGATTTTTCCAGAAGAAATAACGCCACTTTTGCCAGCTGTCTCTGGAGAGAAAATTGCAGAAGACCAGACCTGCTATTTTCTCCAGCTCCTGTTAAAATACATGGTAATTCAGGTGAGGAGGATGGATGTTTGAAACTGTTCATATTTGGTGGATGTATTTGTGGTAGAAAATTAAGCCTATGCTGCATCTGTAGGGAGCTGGGTTTAACCTTCCCCAGAACTTTTTTTTTAACTCTTGTTTTTAAATGGGAACTCAACCCAAAGGTATTTCCTCATGCCATTTTTAGTGAAAATAAGAAGTTTGTCACACTTTTGTGATAAGAATTAATGAATGTCATCCAAACTTGCAGAATAACTTACTGTTTTATGTGCTTGTGGTTGCGTTTAGAAAATTGATGTGGGGTAAAGATTCAGTTTGTTCTCTTTGGACACATACCTAGATGAAAAGGAATGTAAAAGACCACTGGAGAAAGAGATAAAGAGAGATGGCTTCTGTGACGTTTTTAAAAGGATGCAAGTACATAACAAGTACATAAAATTTAATTAGAAGTATATCAGATGAATCTGTACAGGAAATAAATTAAGATAATGTATATATTTAAAAAGTACAAATTAAGCAACATTTGAAATAAAGTCGAAGCTATGCAGACAATGAACATGAAAGAGCCTTGTTATTAAAAAGAAGATAAATTATAATTAAATACTTTGAGATACACTTTCTAGTATGAAAAGGCAACACCAAAATAATACTTGGAAAGGATTTTGTCAGCTTGAATAAATGCTTTATTTTAAAAAGTGGCCATATGAAATTATCAGCTTCCTCCACAGCACTCTTTGTTTTACATATCAGAGTCTCACAACACTTCAGTTAAAGCCAAAAATGTTGCTCTTCTTTTTTATACTCGTTACCTGTGTGGGATCTAAACAAACCTGCTTACACTACAAATCCCATTGCACAGTGGTTCCAGTGTTTGTTTATTTGTGTTTATTCTGACAAAGAAAATACTTATGATAAAAGTAGAGCTCAAAGTGGCTTTGTCAAAATGTAGGTGTAAGAAGCAAATTTATTGAGAGTAGAACAGGACAGTTGCTGTCCTTTCCTGATTAGAACAGTACAAATACACTGGCTTCCACTGAGCACACTGGCTTTGAAGGGCTGCTCTAGTCTTTCTTTCTATTCTTACTGCGGTTCTTAAAGGTGGTTTTGGGTCTCTGCTGCTTTTTCTTCTCTTGATAAAATGTAGTTGCTTGTTTTGTGTTTGGGGGAAACAATTGTCGGTATAACACAACTTACAGCCTTTTTGTTTCTCTCTATGACAAAGGCTGCCAGCTTGGAGTGGAAGAACAAAGAGAACCAAGACACTGGGTTTAAGTTTCTCTTTACTTTGTTCAGAAAATACTATCTTCCCCACTTGTTCCCATCTTTTACAAAGCTAACCAACCTCTACAAACCTGTGCTTGGTAAGTAGTGGGGTTTGCCTTTGAAGTAGAAAAAGCCAGAGCCTGCTCTTGGCAGCATCTCGGTTACCTGCTGGCATATCACTACAGCTCTGGGGGATGAAGAGCTTTTTCTCCCTGGTTTTGTGTAAAATTAACTTGCATTGTAGCAGGGCTTGGTTCTTTGTTTCAGCTTTTGCCCTTCCTTTTGTATCCCTTCTCTCTTGCTTTCCTTTGTTTTGAGTGATGCAAGTGATAACCCCAGGAAAGAGCTGTGTTGTTACATTGTCCTGAGGAGTGATAAAGTTAGGATAGAATACAAGCATTAATTAAATAAAAGCAGTCAGTCATTGCATCTGTTATTTCTTGGGTGATGTGTTCAGGATGTTTAGCCAGAATTGGGTAGCAGTTACTAAGATTCCACTTCATTTCTCTCTTTTTGTCCCCCGCCCCAGACATCCCGGATATCAGGCCAAAGCCAGTGTATGTCACTGCAACACGGAACAATGAGAGTGTCTACTGCACAAAAATCCCCTACATGGCAGCTCGAGTGGTTTTTATCAAGTGGCTCGTTACCTTCTTCCTTGAAAAGAAGCATTTGACTGCTGGTCAGAATACAAGAAATGGAGGAGAAATGCTCCCTAAAATTATTCAGGTGGGCTTTAAAGTGTACCTCTCTTCTTGTATACATGCTGGACTTGCAGGTGATCTCACTGCACAGACAGCTGAAGCACAACAAAATGATACCCCATAGTGAATGAATGATGTTTATTTGATTTTCTTTTTCTTTGATGGAGGAGGGAATCTCCCAAGAAAACCCTTCAGTAATTTACTAGAAGTTTTTTTTTCCCCTCATAACTTGTTGTGTTACCAGCTTCAGCAGTATTATATTTAGACTTCTGGAATTTATTCTGTAAACTGTCATACTTGGTAGTTCCGTGGACCATTTCCCAGTGACATCAAAGGATGCTTTGTTTTCTTCTCAGTTATAGCGGCTGTTTACAATGAGACAGAGAAGTACTTCATTTATAAACTTATGGTCCAGATTTCTCTGGCGTTAGATGCCTCAGAAAGAATTTTATAAATCGATGCTTTTGAGAGACACTTCAGTGTCCTGTTAAGAATTTAGAATCAATCTCAGCTTACATTTGGTTTTGAACCGTAGGTGAGTGTCAGCTGTAGGCAGAGCAGAGAAGCAACACAGTTTGAGAGGTTGCAAAACGCATGCAGTGCCAGAGCAAAACCTGACAAAGAGGTCTTGAGCATAATAATGTGTAGT
Source organism: Certhia americana (assembly GCA_018697195.1). Lineage (NCBI taxonomy): Eukaryota > Metazoa > Chordata > Aves > Passeriformes > Certhiidae > Certhia > Certhia americana. The sequence goes on from CM031859.1 coordinate 111,566,903, forward strand.
GCTCCAATCTATCCTTTCCCCAAGACAAAGGGACCTGGGGATTCCTCTTCCTTTACATTCTTAGTGTGGAGTGGAAAGTTTGGTCAGTTGTTGTGCGCTGTAAGGAAGTGTCCAGTTTGTAAAGACCAAATTCCTTCTTGGATGGAGCTGTAGACTGAAATTTGCTGTGCATGACTGCTGGGATAGCAGTGTTGTGCCAGACAGGGTATCCATCCCGAGCTCCCCATGAGGTTCCCAGAGGTGCGGTGGGTGCTGCTGCAGTGGGTGATGGGGTGTGCTTTGCTGTGCCCGCAGACAATCGCTGTGGGCCAGGAGAAGAGTGCAGAGCTGGAAGGCAGCACAGCGCCGGCGGGTGAGCAGGAGCACGGCCACTCCAGCAGCAGCAGCCTGTTGGACAGGAGGCTCAGCAGCTGCAGCCTCTGCAGCGTCGAGGAGCAGCACCGTGGTGTCTACGAGATGGTGCAGGGCATCCTTCTCTCCACACGTGGATACGTCAACTTCGTCAACGAGGTGTTCCGCCAGGTTGCTGTCCACGCTGCTAGCTGCCCCGGTTTTGTTTCTGAAGGGAACGGTTGTGAGAGGCACTGTGGGGGGCTGGTCACTGGGCAAACTTGGTGCTGATCCCAGCAGCAGCCTTTGAGGTCCAGCTCCTTCCTAGGTCTAAGCTTAATTCTCGGATTATGGAATTGTGGGAACTGAAGCTTGCTACTTAAAATGGCAGTGTGGGTGGTGGGGTTTGTATGCACCACATCTGTGTCCTGTGGGGAGTGAAATCAGTGAACTTTCCGCTTTAGGCTTTTTTGTTGCCGCCTTCTGATGTATCTGCAACACGGAAGGTGGTGAAAGTGTACCAGAAGTGGATACTGCAGGAGAAACCTGTGTTCATGGAGGAGCCGGACAAGAAGGAGGACAGCCAGGATGCTGTTGTTCCCTTGGAAGACTCCTCAGTGCAAACAGACGGTAAACATGTATGGTATCCCTGTTCCTTACTTTGTCCACTGCAATATGGGGCTTTTCACCTTTTCAACTCTGTGGAGGAGTAACAATTTAAAGTGTGCGGGGAATAGGAGTTAAAAAATGCTTTTATTTAAGGACTGACAGTTGAAATAGTTACTGAGTAGTACTTAGAGTGCAGGGGAGGATTGCAGCTGGTTTGAGAAACATCATTTGCTGTTATTCCCTGCATGTGTAAATATGACAGCAGGAACTTCATGGGAGAAACACTGATAGGTTTTTTAGTGCTAAAATTGGCTGTCTGCTGGCCTAAGGCCTGGAGAACTGTTTTGTTTTGGTGGCACGTAGAAATTTGACAGTATGTATTAATTCGTGTGTACTGGAACTGGACACCTTAATCTAGGAAATTTAACTGTAGATGCAGTTCCTATGCATCATCTTTTAATATCATGTTTTGAACCATCACTAAAAGTTCTTTGACACTGTTGACACTGGGACACTGTTTAATGGGAAATTTTCTAGTATTGAATAAGAGGTTTGATTTGTAAAACAGTGAGAATTAGGAGGCTTTTACTTTATTTTGTAGAGAATTTATAGTTTTTCCAGACTTAACTTCAAGTGTTACTATAATCTGTGACTTGGAAAAGCGGTGAAAAATATTTTAAGTAACATACCTTCTGAAACTTTCATGAGCCTTGATATGCCACGTTTGGAAATATAGAAATAGTAGCCAGGAATTCCCTGTGAAAATGAGTGTGTGCCATGCCAGTTCCTCCACTTTTGGTGCTGACCTCAGGGATGGTTTTGTTTCAGTCTGGAGGTGTTCCTTTGTGCCTGTTGCTAACCAGGCTATGTTTGGCAGCTCTCCTCAGAGCCCTGTGGGCACAAGCGTTCCTCCAGCTGGGGCAGGACGTATTCCTTCACCAGTGCTGTCAGCAGGGGCTGCGTGCTGGAGGATGAGGACAGGGATGTGAAGGCGGGTGCTCAGGCTGTGCTGCAGGTGAGCTGGGTGCTGGAAGGGGGATCATGTGGGGCCGTGACCTACCTGGCCACAAAACTTGCACTGCAAATTCCGTTACAATCTCAGAGATGGAGAAAAAGAACTGTCAGGGTTTGGACTTCATGTATCACTCTGAAACACGTATAGTAAACCACATGACCAAGTCTTAAAGCCAGAGACCTGTATTTTAATGCAGAAGGGTCTCAGGTTTATAAAAAATACTTTTGTGTGTTTTTCTCTGCTGGCTGTTTATCGCTGACCCGAGAATGTAAAGTTTTGTTTCCCCAGCCAGAGATTTTGAAGAACTGGGTCGTGAGCCGTCTCTTCTTATGTTCTCTTCATTGTTCATTCTTTCTTATCAATACATTCTTCTCCTGCCCTGCAGAGATCTATGCAGCAGGTCACATTCAGGCACTCTCTCCAAAAACCCCTGAAATCCCACCCACACAGAGTGGCGTGGATATTTATCCTACAATCCACGTAATCAGTATTTATAATACTTCTCCAATAAGTATTATCCATTTTAGAAAGTTAACTTCTATTCTAACCCAACTATATCGTGCCACCTCACTGCAGAACATGGAGCAGATGAGGAAGAAGGAAGCCCAAAAGCCATGTGGACTTCTCCATCTTGTCTTCATCTGTCTGCCATCCTAAAAGCCCCATCTATCTGAAATTCTCACCCTGTGATAAAACTACACACTATTCTACTAACTAATACATATTCTTGAAAACTCTGCTTCATTCCAGAACTCTAAAAGCCCTTTTTCCATGAACAAAGGTTAAAAACACTGTTTGTCAGAGATCTTAAAATCTCTTCAACATGCAAAGAAATATTTCTCATAATTCCAGACCCCAATAGAAGAGTAATATTTTTCTTCTTGTGAGTACTAGGAATTAAACAGAACCATGCATTTGCTTTTGCTGAACTTCATTTATTGAAAATACTGGTGGCTGTTGAGCATATGATGGTGGGAAATGAGTGGCTGGAGGAATGTCCTCTTGCCTGCCCAAGCAGAGGAGACACCCAGAAACCCCATACTGAATCTTGGTGGGTCTGTGATGCTACTTGGCTTCTTGCTGGAATAACACAGAAAAATAAAGTGATGGATAAAACATGAAACTTCCTCTAAGGAAAGGGAAAGGTTTAGCTGAAACAGGACAAGTATTTTGTTGTAAGTCTTGCCTATTTTCATTCCTAACTCTGTGCAAATGGACTGTTGATGCCAGGTATTTCTGACAAACTCAGCTAACGTTTTCCTGCTGGAGCCGTGCACTGAGGTCCCTGTGCTGCTGAAGGAGCAGGTGGATGCTTGCAAAGCTGTTCTCAGCATCTTCAGGCGCATGATAATGGAGCTGTCCATGAACAGAAAGACGTGGTAAGGTTAACTCAGTGTGATTGAAGAGAAAAAGTTGTTACAGTCCACAACCAGCCAAACTATTTTACGAATGATCTGTGAAATCCGAAGAGTGTCCGCATTCTCAATAAATAAGGCTTTGCTGCAGGACTAATGAGCAGGTACAACTAATGGAACACCTTTTGTTTTGGAATCAGGGAACAGATGCTGCAGATCCTCCTCAGAATAACAGAAGCTGTGATGCAGAAGCCAAAGGAGAACCAGACAAATGACACATTTGCTCAGAGCATGGCTGGGCTGCTGTTCCGAGTGAGTGAGTGGGGCTGGTTGGTTTGCTCTGTCACAACTGCCCAGAGTTTTAATTGAGTAATATGAAACCTACTTGCATTACAGTGAAGGAGGAGTTTGTCGTGTTTTGCTAGTAATTATTTTGTTAACTGTTGCTAACATAGGGAGAGTTGGGTTTGCTGTGTTCCCCAGGGCTCTCTTACAAACTGTGGTAGCGCAGACGGGGTATCTTCAGTGAGCGTCTCTAAAGTGTAAGATTCCAGTAACTGTTTTTCTAAAAGTCCAGCTGGCAAGTCAAAACTGAGTCACACTGATTGAGAGATACATTTATACTTCCTGCTGTTCTTCCAGCCTGGATAGTATAACTGGGTGTGTAGTGCTGCCCCAGAGCTCAGTCGCTGTGGTAGTTCTGTGGGTGTAGGACAGTCCTCATTCTGCTCTTATTATATACAGCCTGAAATTCTTGTGAATTTCCTTCATCAGTAACTTTTCCCTGTTATTTCTGGAAGTGTTTTTTGAGGAAAAACAGCGCTGCACATCAGTTGTGCCTCACCAAGAGCCTGTGCTGATTTGCAGCTTGGAGTTGTGGGTTGAGCTTGATGTGTTGAACTCACCTTGTCAGCCCCGCCCAAGCTGCCACTGGTGCCTCTTCCCTCAGACCCTCATTGTGGCTTGGATCAGAGCAAACCTGAGCGTTTACATCTCCCGGGAGCTGTGGGATGAGCTGCTCAGTGTTCTGTCTGCCCTGACGGACTGGGAGGAGCTCATCAACGAGTGGGCCAACATCATGGACTCCCTGACAGCAGTGCTAGCCAGGACCGTGTATGGTGTGGAGATGACAAACCTGCCCCTGGACAAGCTCAGTGAACAGAAGGAAAAAAAGCAGAGAGGCAAAGGTTCGTCTTTGTTCTTCAGTGCTTTTTGTATCAAACCAGTTAAATACTGATGCTTAATCTTAAAAGTTAATTTAATGTTAAACACTACTTAATCTGGTGTAAGAATGTGTTTAATCAAATGTGAAGCACTTGGGATTTGTGTGTTGTCATCTTTCACTGGGGAGGACAGGCAGTTGGAGTCAAGCTGTTTGGCAGGCACTTACAGTCAGGGTTTTTAGGATAGGAAAGATGAAATGTGTTTTCCTGTGCTGTTGCCTGGCACTGGCAACTCTGTAAAAGTTTTTACCATGTGTTTTTAGCAAAGTTTCTAATTAACAGTATTTTAGCTGCGTTTGTATGCCACTTTGAAATCTATGCACACAGTTTGAAGTACTAGTTGGTTTTTATCAATAGTAAAAGTTAACCTGTGTTGCTTAAAGTACTAATATTTGCCATGTCTCAGTCCATTGGTACTTAGGCAAAAATACATGTCAAAGCATCCAATGTCAGAAAATTTTGTGTTCTTTGTCCTAAGGTGGTGTTTTAGAGCCTCAGAAGACAGCTGTAGTAGGAAGATCTTTTTCATTAAGCTGGAAAAGTCACCCTGAAGTTGTGGAGCCAATGAGATTCAGAAGTGCCACAACCTCTGGGGCCCCAGGAGTGGAGAAAGCAAGAAACATTGTCCGTCAGAGAGCCACAGGTTAGACCACAGCTGAGTGCTTTGGTACCCAGACATTCAGTAATATTCATGTTTTAAATCTGCCTCTGCAGGGTGGCGGCTGCCAAAACAACTCAATAATTAGCTGCCCCAACAGAGAGGTTGCACATCTGTGTCTGGATGTCTTGATAAGTGTGAATCACAGAGTCAAAGTACTTTGAGAAATTCTCTGTATAAGCTTTTCGCTACAGGACATTGAATTGTGAGTTAAACCTGTGCACGTTGGGAGTTTTTCTAGAGTGGTACATTGCTATTTTTATCAGGTCCTAAGAAAGCTTTTATTACTGTCAGGCTGATAATAGATACTGATGCAACTATTTCCTGGGAGTCCAAGGTAAACCAGGTATTTAATAAATAATATTATCCTTTTGTTGTTGCTTTATGTGCTTTCTTTTTCTTGGCATGATGAAGTTTTCCTCTCATGTTTACTTCTGGAAAGAGGAAAGCAGGAGGGAGACTGGGGTGAGGAATGTTGGGAGTAATGACTGAGACCCCAGACATGGAACAGATGCTGATTTGTTGGAGCATTTCAGCAGCCTGAACCTGGCCTTTCTTTATTTTCTATCAGTGTGTTTCCATGTGCCAGTTTGCTGGGGCAGACTCCTGTGGAAATCCCCTGCTTTGGGCAGGAGCTGCTGGGCAGCCCAGCTCTCTCCCTGGTTCCTTACCAGGAGAGCTGGAAGGAAGGGAGGACCCTCAGGGTGGTTTGTGGCTGCATGGCTGAGCCACAGCCTCCAGCCTGATTCACAGAGCACTTTGTCAGTGGAGCCAGTTCAGTCTGAGTTTTATTTCTAAATTCAGCCAGTCCTGTTTGTGCTGCAGTGAAGGATTCTCTCTACTGCTGCAGCATTTTCCCCTTTGACACCCTGCCAGAGCAGTAGGAAGAACCTGGAAGTGTTGATCCAGGGCTTTTCTTTTTTGTGTGTGTTCAAATTAAAGGCACTTCCACACTGGCTGTGGATCAGAAATCCTTAATTATTGCCCTTTTGGTGTGAGAGAGTGTTGCACAGTATTGACTTGCATCTCAGGGGAGAAACCCTGGGCTTACTGTTGTAAAGCTTTATCCCAAAACACTGGGTTTAGTTGTGTTGTGACACACAGAACTGCAATATTTCACTGTGTTCCTGATATAATTATTGCTCTATTTTTTCCTGTAAGCTAAGCGAAGCCAGTCTATCAGCAACTGTGTCCATCTTTGTGAGGCTTTGCCAGCCACTAAAAGTGTACCTCTTCTGCTTCACACTGTGAGCTCTCTCTTCCCTGGTATCTCTTACACTTCTTGCCCTCACAGACTGTCAGGTACTGTACTTTAAAGTCATCTTTGACATATCAATGTGCTTATATTTTTAAACTGTTCTCTCTCTATTCCCTGTCTGTTCAGTTAGTTCTTCCCAGAATGTTTGCAGCACTGCAAGCAAAGAAGTTTTTGTTGATGTTGATATTAAAGATTGCTAGCAATTGCAATTAGTTCTATATTGCCTGGTAACTAAAGTAAAAATTCCCATGTTTTGCTTCCTGGGAGGGATTTGTGACTCCTGAGTCCTGCCCAGAGTCATTACCTGCAGTAGCAAGAGAAGGGAGAGTTTTGTATGTGGTGCTATATGGCCCTGTGGGGATTCCTTCTCGGTGAAACTCCTTTGGTGTATTTTCATCTCAAGTTATCTTGGGAGAATGCTGAAATTGTTCTGGTTAGTGAATTGCATTGAATGTTTTATTTTATTGCGTTCTGTAAGGCACTGAAAGTCAGCTGAAGTCAGTAAATACCAGAAATGTTATTTTTTATGCACGTGCCTCCTGAGATAATTTCCTGAAATACCTATAGTGGTTATTAAGTAGTAAAGCAATATTAAACTTGCACACTGCTGGATGGAAACACCGGAGTGTTGCTCAGGTTTTTGGGGTTTTTTCCTTAAATGCTAAGAGAAATGCATTTTTAAAAGCATTGTGTTGCTCCACAAGCTCAAGAGTTCCTGTTGCTCCTTCCCCAGCATGTCAGTTTACTTTCTCTTCGGAATTTTCTTGCCTCTCTTTCCTCCTTTTGTTTCTCATTTGCAGTTACAGCCAAACCAAAAGCTGCCTGGTTGGTTTTGTCCTCACAAGCTAAACCCAAGTTATATGTAGCTCAGATCTTTTTTTGCTCTAAGTTTTTGCTTTTCTTTACCCTTCTTTCTCAGGGAGTGCAGCTGCCTTCTCCCACGCTGCATTTAAGGGAGTTTTGTTGCTTCTGTTCTTTCTGTCTCCAGAATGAACAGGGGCCAGTTGGGGTCTCCAACACTGAAAACCCAGCTTTGTTCATGGGACCTCCTCCTTTTTGTTAACTTCCAAAATAATCTCTCTCCTTTTCTAGGCCTTTTATGCTGCTCATGCATCTCTCTCTAAACTTTACAGTTTTTCTAAGGATATTTTATAGAACTTAAATTATAACTTGTAAATTTTGCCTTGTGAATTTTAAATATTTGCAAGGGTCACTTTTTCATAGAGCTTTCTTAGGCAAGGAATTCACAGACATGTAAGTGAGCTCCTGCAAATATTTCGTGTTGTAATTAAATCAACAGAGGTTGAAGAATCTCAACAGCTGGAAAATTCAGAAGGAACAGAAGCTGCAGGCCCATTTGCAGACCAAGAGCAGCAGCTAACTCGAAGCAGCAGCACTTCAGATATCGCAGATCAGATTCCATCTGATTTTTTTCAAGGTAATTTTAATAAAATACGGCAATACTATGTTTTTCAAGGAAAATTGTTGAGATTTCTTGAGCCTCACAAATGCTGCTCTTACTTTGGTTTCCAGCTCTCCTCTAAAATGTTTATCTTGTTTTCTTAGTCACTGTATAGTTGGTAAGTAGTTGAAAGAACTTCTTTAAAGAAGTTAGAGATTGTGAATGCAGGATGTGACCTTCTGTAAAGCAGGGAGGCCAGAAATGAAACCTGGGAATGTGTGTGCATTTTGTATGTAACTCTTTGACTTTTTTCATCTGACTTGCTTTTGAATTTTGCGTATTCAAGCTGCAGTTGGAGTTCAGCTCCTCTCCTGTAAGTATGTTATGCTTCTGAAGGATTTTTCAAAGTGTTTTTTATCCCGTTTAAATGTTGTAACGCCCTTAGCTAAAAATATGAGATGTGTAAACATTGCTGAAATTTAGGCAAGACTTTCTGCATTTGTTGGTCCTGCAAATGTTTATAGTTTTGTTTTCTTTCTGAAACTTCTAGGTAAAAGGTCTGGAAATTCAACTTCAGACTTCAAGTCAGTTCAGGAAAATAAGGGATATGCAAAGGAGCAGGAAGCTGATCAAGTAAGTCAAACCCAAAAGTAATTTCTGGTAAGATCCCTCACAGTTTTTAATCAGACACCTTTTAGCATTCAGAAACTCTAGGAGGTGAAAGTGTGAGAAGTGATTAGTCCAGTTTCTAGTGTGGAATCTGGAAGTGAGCTGTGGCAGGTTATTGTCCTGCTGGGTGTGATCAGTTTGTCTCCTGATCTCATGAGGTGCTTCTGCAGGTGTATCTCTGTTCTAGTCTTACACAAGACTTTGGTCCTATTTTAAAATATTAAACATCAACAGACTCGTAACTTTTAAAAGATAAATAATTCATGGCTATTACAGAGCTACAGTACCCTGGAATAAATGCTTGATGGTTTAAAGTACTGATGAAAATGCTTCTCTTCAGCACAGTTCCTATCGCCAGCTGCGCATGGCAGATGCTAGCATGAGTTGACATTAGCACAGGCAAACTTCATACATTTTTAATGGCAACTTTTGAGTGAACAGTTGAAACAATAAATGACTCAGCCTGACTATCTCTGTGAAATATGAAGGCTGAAAGATTTTTTTTTTAATACCTTAACTAATTATTGCAGATGTGTTTGAAAAACTTAGGTAAAGAATCCTGCTTGTTGGTGTGAAAACCGATGTTGTGAAAGAGAAGATAAAGAATGAAATGGAAAGCCTGATGTTTTCCTAAAGAAATTGAGAAACACTTGGGTAGTCTGAATAGTCACGAGACTGTCTTTTAATTTCTTTGTGGTTGTGGTTAATTTCTAATGACTGTGTGGGTGTGAAATTTGCTAGAGTGAGGTGTAGTGCTCAGAGCTTTATAAGCTGAGATGAATTTTTTCTCTGCAGGTGCTAATGCGGAGGAGCAGCAGTACAGCTGAGCTGGATCTGAAAGCAGACTTGCAGCAATCACACGGGTATTACAGAGAGAGAGAAAAAAGTGAGTGCCCCAAGAGTGCTTTTGTCAAGTGCAGCACCTGAAATCAGTGCTGAGATTTTGTGGCGGATAGCTGAGATACCTCCCTGGGGTGCTCTGCTGCCACAGCCTGGGGTGCAGGTGTGAGCAGGGCTGTGCTGTTTGCAGGTGAGAGCGTGAGCAGTGACGCATCCCTGGGCTGTGCAGCTGATGTGGACATCACACTGGTGGCCTGGCAGGCAGCTGAGGATGACCCCGAGGCCGGGCCGGCTGCAGGGATGGGTGGGGATCCTTCAGCACCTCGCTGGTTTCAGCTCAGCCCCTCGCAGGAGCCTGCCAACCTCACAGGTACTGTGGGCCCCACACTGTGTGTGAGCTCATGCTTGTGCTCCTTGGCTTATGTGGCATGTAGCACCAAGTACCCTTCGTCACGCTCATTCAGAATGGTTTTGCACACCCAGAGCAGAAGAGGTTTGGATCATCAATTTATTTGCCAGTAAATGATGATCCAGAAAACTGCCACCCGTGCAGCTGAAAATAACTGGGCTTCTTGCAGTGTCCAGCTGGGCTGTGGTAACTGGACAGTTGTGAGCCTGCCCCAGTGTTGAAGTATAATACACTAATTTATGTTTCAAGTGAACAGGTTTTATTTCATAGCAGCATGGTCTGAGGAAATGTCTTACTGTGTTTTTTGACTGGTAGGAAATAAGTGGTTCATTCTTTGCTATTTGTACCTGACTTTCATCTGGTGATGTGAGTCAGGTATTAGGTCAGGAACTTAATGCAGTAATGTAGGAATATCTTACAAGCTGCTGTCCTAATGGATACACAATTTCAAGGGTACTTTTTCACGTGGACCTTTCCTTTGAAATATCTGTGCTTTAATGAGCCAGCACACCCAGTCCATCCACTTGGACTGCTGCTATGAAAAAGGTGATACTGCCCATGGTAAGGATGATCATGTATGATAAGTTTATTGTTTGTGGCTGTGGTGCAAGAATTGCTGCTCTAGGGCTAGAAAGAGAAAGAACCACACGTAGTAACCTGGCAGGTAATGTGGAGTGAAGGGAGAAGTGGGGTGACAGATGTGTCATTGCCCAGCAGAGCCAAATTGCCCTTGACTGCATTCCTGCCTTCAGCCAAGTCACAGCTCGCTTTGCTGTGAAAACCTGATGGGGCAAGGCAGCACAGCACTGACACCACCACTGAGCAGCAGAGGTGCCACTTCCCTGAGCACAGATCTGTAGTAGGTCATCCTAAAGTGGTTAATAAATAACGTCTGATTTAGCACTTCGGGACTTTGTAATGCTACAACACAAAAAGGGGGAAAAAATCCACGAAGTTTTTCAAATATATTCAAATGTGAAAGCATCTAAAATGCCTTTTACTTCACTAACCTTCCTTAAGTCCTCAGAGGACATGAGTTATTTCCTTCTGCCTGTGTAGCGGTTTCCTGCAACTTCCTTCCACGCCTTGGCTGCTGCAGGTACGCCTGGAGTGTGGCTGAGCTGCTGACTGGGACAGGAGAGCAGCTACCAGCTCTTGGCATTAAAATGTGCACTTCAGTGTGGGTTTGTACTCCTTAAGAATATAAATCCCATTATCCTGACAGCTTTCTCCAAGCCCTGCTCTCTGTGCACTCTGCTCTCTCAGGAGCTGCTCTGAGTGGTGATGCCTGAGCACATTCCTCAAGACTCTTCAGCTGTGTTTTTTTTATTCCTTTGTCCAGTTGCCCTGTGAGGTCTTGCTACACTGTGTGGTCTTAAAAAAAGAAAGGACTTTTATAAGTATAGAAATACTACCTGTAAGAGCCTTTATTGATTGAACACATCCCTCAGGTACCTGAATGTTGCATTTAGCTGCATTTGCCTCCCTGCTGAAAAGCTCTCTGGGGTGGAGACAGTGTGGTGTGGCAGTGCTGTGTCCTGTGGCACTGTCCCCTGTAAGCCCCTTTGCCTGCATTTGCTGCTGTGTTTTTCTTTGACTCACAAGCACCTCCAGCAATGAAAGAGAGAAATTTGGGGGAGAGAATTCTTGTGAGATGGAAGATGGTTAGGAGGACTAATGACCAGATTTTGTTGACCATATTTATGCTCAGGCTGCCTTTTTACTTGTGGCAATGGAACACTTTGAATTTACAGACAGCAGTGAGTTCCTGGCTGATGACTGCAGTATAATTGCTGGTGGAAGCCTTATTGGTTGGCACCCTGATTCTGCTGCTGTGCTGTGGAGAAGGATCCTGGGAATTCTTGGAGATGTGAACAGCATAAAGTCTCCTAAAATCCATGCAAAAGTTTTTGGCTACCTTTATGAGCTGTGGTATAAACTTGCAAAGGTATGTGGTACTTATGGCTCATGATAATGACTCGTTTCTTCTGTTGTGGAAATGATCATTAAATAGGACTCAGTGTTAGCACCTGGGGTATAAGCATGATGTGGGAGGGCTCTCTTGCAAAGGAAGCTTTCTCTTGTTTGGTTTCCAGCAGCTAACTCCAACAGAGAATTCTGTCCAATGACAAGAGAATTTAAATGGGGTGAGGTAACAGTAGCAAAGAAAAAAGAATTACAGACATGGATATTTGTGTAAAGGCCCACAGTGTGACTCAAACTGGTAACGTTTGCTTTGGCCAGGGAGCAACAGCATTGAACAAGCTTTCTTGGTAGCTTTGGCTGAAGTGGGAACTCTGTATAGCCCCAGGTGTAGTGCCTGAATATAAATAAAGTAAAATTGAAACATAATCATCCAAAAAAGAGAGCATTAAAAAAGATACTGGTTTTATTAACACTCTTCTTTAAAAACCATCAGATCCGGGACAACCTCGCTATCAGTGTGGACAATCAGTCAACTCCCTCTCCTCCTGTCCTGATCCCTCCCCTCAGGATATTTGCATCATGGCTGTTCAAGGTCAGTTCACACAGGAGTATTTTCTTCTATATCAGAGAGGAATGGAAATGCATTTACTTGCCTTATTTTTAACTTTTATCATCACTGCTGGCCAAGACAGCAAGTGCCCTCCAAAGGCTCTTTGGAGCGGAATCTAAGTTAATGTGTGCTTTTTTGGGAGAGCTGTTAGAGACGCATTGCATGGGCTGGCTGGTGGGCAAGGCAAGGAATGATGCAGGTTTTGTTGCTGTTGCAGGCAGCCATGCTCCCCAGCGAGTACAAGGAAGGGAAGCTGCAGGCATTCCGGCTGCTCTGTGCCATGATGAGCCGGCGCCAGGACCTGCTGCCCAACTCCGACTTCCTGGTGCACTTCTACTTCGTCATGCGCCTGGGGCTGACCAGTGAGGACCAGGTACGGGCTGTGCTCCGTGTGCCACTGCTGCCCTGTGCCACAGCAGCAGCAGCAGCAGGTGGTGGGCACAGGAGTTGTTCTGTGTCACCCTCAGGAACAACGCGCTCGGTGCGAGGCAAGGAAAAGGCTTAGTTGGGCTGTTAGAGGTTGTCTCACAGAAACGGCTTGGTGCTCATGGAAAACTCTAAGAAATATTCTTTGTACAAAATGAAGACTATCTAAGAGCACTTCCAGGTTTATATAGCTGAAATTACCTCAAAGGCTGCAGCTTTTCTGGGGGTGGCAGCAAAGGGCACAGGGATCTCTCAGGAAATTCTGTGAATTACTGATGGTACCTTTAGGAAACAAGACAGGTTTGATTGCTTCTGAGATGGAAGAAGGAAAGAAGGAATTGTTACCAGACTCTTACCCCTCGGTTTCCCTCCTGAAAAGTTAAGAGCACTTGGAAAACACTCCTTTTAAATAGATAAAAATAGCAAGGCAGGGGTTTTCTCCTGGGAAAGGCTGGCAGTTCTGCTGCAGCTAAACATCACTCTAGGGTTCTCTAGGTATTTTGCATCCCCCACACTGCACATCCCTCCATGGTTTCCGTGGATATTTTGCAGCCCCACGTTGCACATCCCTCTGTGGTTTCTCTGGATATTTTGCAGACTGCTGCTGCTCTTTGTTCTTGCTCCCCACTCTGGTGGCTGCATTGGCCTCTTGGTGGCACACTTGACCACAGGTTTGCTGGTGTGTGTGTGTGTGTCCTTCCCGCCTGCTTTCCTTAGCTGTGGAACTGGGTGAGGTGTTAACGGGAAGTTCCTTGGATGCAAGTGTTGATGGGAAGTAGGATCCTTATTCCTGCTCCTGTATTTCCAGGGCGATTGGCTCCAAGGTGCTTGATGGCTGCTCAGAGAGTGGGAGCCGTTTTATCAGAGAGGGTGTGGAATCACAGGGCACGGGATCACTGGAACAGGGATCCTAGCATGCTTTCCAGGATTTCAGAAATAAAATAAACTTGGGGGTGGCCTTTTTAGCACAGATGGGGTTTGTCTGCTAAGCAAGGGCATAAATTTCTCCCTTGTAAGAAAAGTTCACATAAGGAAGGGTAGGAAGTGTCTCATGGAGGAATTTTCCTTCTGTATGGATCACTAGTGTTTATGTGGAAAGCCACAGAAAGACAGCCTATCTCCAGAAAATCACCTTGGCTACTTCAGAAGAGCTGTTGAAGTGGTTTTAAAAGTATTACAGTCAGAAATTTCTTCGACCTGAATTGTTTTCAATAGTTTAGTTTGTGTGACATTTTTTTTAAACTGTATTTCTCTTTATTTCTCTTTTCACTCCTTACTGAAGTGTGTATAAGTGAGTACTCACTTAATGTGAGAATAGGAAATTGCTGCTGTGTTGTGTAGCTTTTGGTGCTACACCAAAAAACCAAAATAATCCAATTTTGACTATGCTATAGATGAGTACAGTGTTATTCCCAGCAAGTGCAGCCTGGCTTTGCAGCCTGGTCTCAGGGTGTGCATAAGAGAGAGGTGTGAGGGTTTTTTGTAGGAGACTCCTGTGGTGCTCCAAGCCTGGGATTGTAGCAATTAGCTCAGCAGAGGAGATATCGGGGTAATGAGCTGCAGCTAATTTGTCCATGTGGAGGTGTCTAACAGCAAACATCCCTGGAGAAGTGAACAATTCTCTGCAAGGATTGCATCACTTCTCCAGGTGGGAGAAGCCCTGACACTGAGAGCCACAGGGAGTGAGCCTCAGTGAGGGAGCACGGGAGAGGCCCATGCTGAGGAGCCAAGGACCATCTGTGGGTGACTCCCTCCTGCACTGCTCCAGCCCGTGGCACTGCTGTGCTGTAGAGCTAGTCTTGGCTTTTTTCCTGTCTTTTTATGAATGACGTTCATTGAGGCTCACAGCCTTCCCTCCCTGGCCTCCAGAGTGAAGGAGAGAGAACTGGGATGTTCACTACCACGCTGGGCTTAGGGAGTTGAAAATCAGGAAATGTTCATGGGGGATGGTTTGTTGGGATGCTGTGGGATAGCCTGCTGCAGTTTGAGTGGGCATAGCTGCCTTCTGCTGCCAGGTAGGTCTGATGGTTGGAAAACTGTTCCAGCAACTACAACTGGGTGCTTCTTTTGGTTTGAATAATAAATACAGCTTTTTTCATCAGCCTAAAATCTGACACTGCAATGCACAGATTTTACAAATACCTGAACCAGGAAAAGAAATGTGTTTTATTATTGCTGTTTCATTACTGCTGCTGGCTATTTACTGTAACAGTACTTTTTGCTTCCTTTACCTGAAAAAGTCGATTAGCGTTTCCTTGGTCCACAGCTTCCTCCTTTTTGCTGAATAATAAAAGTACCAAAACACAATCCCAGAAAGTTACAAACAGTTCTCAGAAAATCAACTGTTGGTATAATTGGGATTCTTCAGCTTGAGTCTTTCTGGCATTTAAATAATCCTTTGAGATTGCTGGCGGTCATCTCCTAAGAATTCTGTGGACTTCTGTGTCGCCATTTCTTATTTCTGTCTAAATTTCTGCTCATAGTCTGAGAGGAGAAGGCAGTGCAGGTGAGGTGCTTACTGTGTAGGGACACTGTAAAAAGAGGCAGGTTTTCAATCTTTTTCAAGTTTCAACACTCCGCTGCACAGTGTAATTTTTTTAGCCGGTCTCACCCTATTACCAGGGTGAGCATCAGTTACTGATGCACTGATCAGGTGCCTGGTGCCATCTGTCACCAACGATGAGGTGTTCAGAGGTTCTGTCATTCAGAGGTTACCTGCAAAGTGAGGTTACTTGTATTCTTGACTTTGGGAGTGAGTTTAACAAACAAATTTAATTAAAGCTTGGTCATACTTACTTGTCAGAGGACCTCTGGAGTAGGATACCTGCGTTTTCAAAGAACATAATCAAACGTAGAAAATTCAGAGTTTCTCTGTGGAAAGGACATTGGACAGCCAAGGAAGGAGACTCTGCTGGTGGCTTTTTCAGTTCAGTGATATGAAGAGCAGAACAAACTTTAAATATGGAATAAGAGGAAAATCACCATAGTCCAGCCAAGCTGGCAGATGTCCTGGGCGATTAAATGTCAGCACAAGCAAGCAGGCCTACTCATTGAACACAGCCTGGCTGCAGCCAGGGCACTCAGCAGCTTTATTTTAGCTCAGTTCCTTTTAGCAGTGTAAGGATGCCATGGATGAGAAGCTCTGTCAGTAGAGGTGCTGAAGTACCAGTGCCTGTTGTCCATAAACCTCTGTTTGTTCCAAAGGCACTGTAGGTGGTGATGGAAAGGAAGCTGCAGCAGTTCTAAGCTTCTGTAGAAACACCCACTGGAGCTATCTGTGTGGGAAATGGCCAGTTTGTAATAGGAAGCATTTTTCAGCAGAGCTGCTACTGGAGGAGTCATTAATTACCTCTTTGTATTAATACTGGTCTGACAATTAAAAAAAACCCCAGCATTTCTGGGCTTTTGTATCTTTCTGCCTAGTTGTCACTCAGCAGCCAGGAGCAGTGTGCAGCAGCAGCCATGTAAAGGTATAATAAATGAGTAACTTTGCTTTTGTCCCCTGTGGAATGAGTGCTTCTTGCCTGGATTTCTGCCTGGTGCTGTTACACTTGAGGGCCCTTGGTTGTACAGAAACCATCGTGCCGTTTATATTCTTTCCCAGACTGCCATTTAAAAGGAAATAACCTTAATGTGGTCTATTAAGGCTTAGATTCCCTTATTTTAGCTTCTCAAAACTTCTTTCCCTTGGCTGCCATGATTTTCTCCCTCTTTTAATCCACCCCTTATCTCATTTTCTGTAGAAAATTTCTCTGTGTGCTCCCATTATGTGCTTTGAAAAAGTGTTAACAGACAGCACATTTCCAGTAGGGACAAACAAAAGTCCAAATGCCAGGGTCTCACAGGAACTCTCACATCCCCTTCTGCTCACCCAGAGCAGGCTAAGTGGGAAGTGCTGGAGAAAAGAGCTGGAAGATTGACTAGAGGCAAGGGGGAGCGAGGTCCTGCCAACTGCAGGAGCTGTGCATTTGGGAATGATTTTGGTAGTTTTGTTCTTTTCTATTTATTTTGCTTCAATTCATTTGCCCTTCCTAAGTTACATCCATCCCACCCAAATTCTGGCTTTGTGTGTTGGTGTTCCGTCTATCAGAGCTTGGAGTAGTGCTGCCACTTGGGAGAGATGTGTGTGGGGACATAAAGTGACCTCCACAGTCCAGGCAGTGCCATGTCCTTGGCACCCACACCCTTGTCCCTGTATCCACTGCGAGCTCAAGGAGTGCTCTGTGTGTGCATAAACCAAAATATTTATTCCAGTCCTTTATCCCAATGCTCTCCCCAATTGTGAAAGTATCAGACATGCTCCAAAATGGGAGAAATTTTAAAAACTCACTCTATTGTATTCCAGCCTTGAGGAACTTGGGCTATAAAACGTAACTGTTTTGGGGTTAGGTTTTACCTGGCACCTTGAAATGGAAGTTTCGGATAAATTAATCCTGGATCTCCCTAGACTGTCAAAATACTTCATCAATTTGTGTTGGAACTTAATTTTTGACAAGTTCACTCTTACCTAAAACGTCATGATAGGTAGGAAAACTTGGCTTAAGTAAATGGAAGCATTTGTTCCTTTAAAGTAGAAAAAGAAAAGGGAAGTCTTAAGTCTTCTGTAAATTAATAATCTTTCCCATGCCATAGATCTCAGCTGCCAGTGAGGTGTCTCTTGTTGAGGAACAGAGTGAGCTTTCAGTGAAAAATGTGTTGTTCCTGTCAAGGGACAATTGGAAATGTGAGGAAGGCAGCTGGCAGGCTATTTGGTTACACCTGTAATATGCAAAAGCTTGAACAAAAATTAGGTGAAGAATATTTTTGCAACTGACCTTTCAGTGAACTTGTATAAATTTATTTCCCTTACTCAATGGATGTTTATGACCTTATAATTTGAATTACTAGATTAACCTACACTGAAATAGGATGCTGTTTATAGGGTTAATGAATTTGAGAAGGACATGCATGTGGTTGCCCCCTCCTCTCCTCTTCCCCAGCTTTAACACCACAGAGCATCATTCTGAATTGAAATAGTCCATAATGGTCCTTTTTTTCACTTTTCTTTAACAACATGAACACTAAATTATAGCTGTGCAATTATGTAAACAATGGAAATGCTTCCAGAATGAATACTTCCTTTTAAATTTTCATTTTGTGTAATTGCTGAAAGGTTCGGAGCCATAATAAACCAAA
The DNA here is from genome assembly GCA_018697195.1 of Certhia americana. Classification (NCBI taxonomy): domain Eukaryota; kingdom Metazoa; phylum Chordata; class Aves; order Passeriformes; family Certhiidae; genus Certhia; species Certhia americana. The sequence goes on from CM031859.1 coordinate 111,584,808, forward strand.
ATTATTTTACACGTTTATCGTTCTAAAGGTCAATTATGAAAGAAGTAAAGCAACAACACTGTGCAGAATGAGTAAACCAATTTCCACGGCCATCACCATATGTTTTTCTTATGGCTTGTGTTTTCCAGTTGCTGTGTACATAGCATTCAATTAAAGTGATTCATTGACCAGGCTGGGAGCTGCTGCTCGGAGTTTACGTTTGCAGGGAGGGAAGGAAGCCCGGCTCTGTTTGAATTACCTGATTTTGCCCTATCGCTGATAGCACAGATGTCCTGGCTCCCTCGCCCTCTCACAAGCCTCTTTCTGCTGATAAGCTCCCTGAGCCCCCAGATTGCTGCTCCAAATCCGTGATGTTGTGAGCTGGGTGCTTTGCTGAGTGGGAAAGGGGACTGGTGGGCTACCTGTGAGAGCTGTCCTGGGCTGGTGCTGGCCCTCCCCAACCAGAACCTGTCAGTACCACGGGCAGGGCACAGCCTGCCCAGCCTCATTGAAGTGCCCAGGGTGATGTGCTCAGTGCCTGGGGCGAGCCCGGCTGAGTGGGTTTGTGTCAGCCGTCCCTTGGGGAATGGTTTCTGGGTGGGTGTCACTGCAGCCAGCAGCCCATGCTGGGAATACAAAGAGAAGCTGAGGGGCTGCTTCAAGAGCTTTTCACAGGGAATTTTTGAAAAGTTTCTTGCTATGGAAAATAATTTATTTTTAACAGCACTGCACCTCGTAACCGGCAAGTAGATCGCTGCAGCCTTTTGGACCGTGTGTGCTGTCACAGCATTTGTGCATGACAGGAACTGATTTGTGGTTCTTCCTTGCCCCGCTATGGGAAGTGTTCTGTGCAGGGAGCGTGGCTGGGGTCCGTGTCCTGGTGTATGACAGATGGGAGGGTGCTAGGGTGAGGACAGGAGTTAATGCAGTTGTTTGGAGCAGCTCTTTGCACCACCGCCTCCCTGGCCAGGTTAGCCCAGGCTCTTTTATTGTGGCACATGTCAGCAGCAGACTGCTCCCATCTGCTCCCCTGCTCAGGACCAGACCAGCCTTACCTGGTCCTGCTGTACAGGTGTGCTGTGCTGGACCAGCATGGAGTGTTAATCAGCCCTTAATTATAACAAGGTAGGTCCTTTGTTCTGCGCCGACTGAGAGTTTACCATCCGGTTTATGAGCAGCTGCATCCATCTGCTTTTCTTCTCAATGTTTGCATTGACCCATATTGACTCAAAATGTATTGAAGGAAGTGATTAAAACAAGTTTAAACATTAACATAGTAGCAGATAATGTTTTCACTTTTCTGAATAAGCTAAAATGCTACTCAAGTTAAAAACTAATACTGTTTATTTGAATATACAGCAGTTATTTCACAGGATGCTGCTGTTGCAAACACTTAGTGGAATGCTTAGTAGGGGCTCTGCAGGGCTTTGAGAAAATAGTGGCAATGTTAATGCATCTCTTCATGGAGAGAAAATTGGGTTTGTTGGCTTTAGCTTCTGCTGCAGAGATTGAGCACATGGACATGTTCTGGGGGGGTCTCTAGTTCAGGCTGTCTTTGACACATTGTGAAACCGGTAAGGATGGACATGGAAAAGGGTTTTCCTTTGCAACTTTTCAAAATTTTATTGAATGAGAAATAATTATCTACTCAGTACAGAAATAGCTTGGATGTAACTCTTCAGGAAATACTATGTCATGGGTAAGGATTATATAGATTTTATGCCCAATTTTAAACCTGCAGAAAGCTTGCAGGGAAGAAATCTTAACTCAAATATAGGAACTTCACTCTGGTTTGGAGAGACTGTGAAGACATGAAATGTGGAAGGATTAAAGGTGGAATGCTTTATGTACTCCGTACCACAGGGTGATGGCAAGCAAAGCTGTGGCTGCTGGTCTGTTCTTTCAGGGCACAGGAAGCAGGCATTCTTGTGGCATGGAATTCTGAGAGATTTGAGGAACTCACCCCTCTGGACTGCTGCAGTGCTTCATCTTAAATACATTAAATGTTTGGATTTTTGAATCCAAATTTTTGTTTAAAAGAATGGTTGTGTTTAGTCGTGAAGAGACATGAATGGTGGTGTGGGCTTTGAAAAGGAATTTAGGGGTACAAATGTTACCAAAATACCGTATTCTTGAACCCCAAAGTTAAGTCTTCTCCAACTCTCTCTTTTGCTTTCGGACTTCCTGGCTTTTCTCACAGGTGTCTTCTCTTGCAGGACATCCTGAACACCATCATAAAGCACTGCCCACCATGGTTCTTCTTCCTGGGGCTTCCTGGTTTCACGATGCTGATCGGGGACTTCCTTGGGGCAGCGGCGCGCGTGCTGAGCACGGACACGCTGGAGGTGAGCACGGCTGGCTCAGCACAGCCACACTGACCAGGCTCTTGGGGTCAGTACCAGTGCAACCAGGGATGGGAAATCCTGGCATAAGGCAACACACTGGTGCCACAGAGGTGTTTGATCCAAAGGTTGAGGCTTGAGGAAAGCCTGTCTCTCCCAGCTGACACTGCCGCGTGCCCACAGAGCCCCTTGACCACCGCTGCAATGAGCAAACACTGAGAGAGAGCAGGGAACTCTCTGGGTGATGCAGCATCTTTGGCTAAATGTCAGCACTAACAGAAATGTGATTCTAAACGATTAAATGATTGAGGGATAAGTAAAATGGCATACCAGTGAGGGGTTGCTAAAATAAAGGTAAAGCTCTGGCTGTTCTTGGAGAAACAGGAAAGCTCTGTTGCATGTGAAGCACCAGCTCATGGGAGACCTTTCTGTCTCTTCTAGCTCAGGGCTTTTGCTGCTGCTCTTGACGTTTGCATGGCTGAGCAGGTGGCTCTGTGCAGGGCCACAGCCTTCTCCTGTTTCAGCAGAGCTGGAATGGTGAGCCAGACATGCTTCTTCTGTCAGCCCTCAAAGAGCTTGGTCAGCCTCACTGATGATCCAAAGCTTAAACGCTAATAAGGAATAGATGCTCAATTTTCCATGGAAAAAACACAAACCAAAGCACCCCTTTCCATTTCTCCTGCATGCATAAAACTGGGCACGTGTTGCATTTTCAATATGACACAGTAGTTAATGTGTTTATAGCTTGTGCTGTGGTGCTTTTGGTGGCTTTATTGGAGTAGGGATCTCTCTGCACATTGGTATCACCTATGCAGTGAGTGTGAGTGGGTTCTGTATCCACTCTCTGTGTCACAGGATCACCTCATAGCAGTGCTGGATTAGTTCTTCACCACCTCACTCAGCTGTTTTTCGGGGGGTTCTGTACTTTCTGTTGGCATCAAATGGCTGATTGTCAGATTGGATAATGAGGGGAAGTATTAAAAATGTAGGATGTGCTTAGGAGCGGGTCCAAGTGCCAGTGGACTGGCAGCTCAGCCTCACCAGGAGAACAGAGCAGCACAGCAGAGAAGGCACGGGCAGAAAGGTGTGTGTTAGGTACTGCTTACACTCAGCTTTTGCTGGAGTTGCAGAGGAAAAGCTCCTGGGATGAGTTCCCTGGGACAGCTGAGTGCTGCATTGTGAATCCAAAAGGCTGAGTACAGCAGTGCACACTGGCTTCAGGGCTGGAAGCATCTCCACGAGTGAAGGGTTTTCAGTGACTATTTTAGTAAATATTTTTTTTAGTGACTTTTTCTGCCTACTTTCCCTTTGCCAGGCTCCCCGCTCTGAAGCTCAAACTATCCTTGGTGCTCTTGTGTGCTTTCCAAACACCTACCAAGGAATGCCATGGTTGGAACCAATCTCAGAAGCTGGTGAGAGCATCACAGGAACTGCAGATGTGAAGGTAAAGCCACGTTTATTGTAAATCTTTAGGTAACTTAAGCTGGTTTCACTATGCAGTGATTTCATTCCTGCCCAAATTGTTGCCCCCACACAAGCACTGTGGTGATCCACTGCTCAAAATTAGGGATGGCTGGGGAGGAATCAATGAGCTCCTCGTGTGGCCTGAGTAGGCAGAACCAGAGAGGACACAGAAATCCCTTCACATGCTTGTCTCCCATTCTTGTTTCTTCATCAGGCCTTGGAGAATCACTGGAAGTGTCTTACTTTTAAAATTAAGATAGTTTTGTGTTTTCATGCTAAACAATACACTAGCTTTTTCATAACATGTTTTGGTTAGAATCTAAATGCTACAGTTTGTATGGAGTGACCATCACTTTTTGTTTGTAAATGCCCCTTGACACTGTAAATGAATTGATTTCCTCTCCTGCCTGTACAGGAGTTGTAAGCTGATTTAATTTGTCCAAAAGGGCCTGTATATTTGAGTTATAATTGGTGTTTCTCCCTTGACAAAATACAACTGGCATGAGTAAAGATGCTTTAGCAACAGACGGAGAATTCAAGTGACTTCACCTGTGACTATGTCAAAAATTAAACAACTTTAAAGTAGATGTATGAGAAAGATGCTTATTCTAATTTATTTTGTTATTTTAGTGTTGCCTCATAAATATTTTATTGAAGAATGCTACAGAGGAGCCAAGTGAAGCTGCAAGGTAAAATGCCAAGTAAAAGAAATGGGAAAATATCATAGAATTGGTTAAATTGGAAAAGACCTTTAACATTATCAAGTCCAGCCATTTAAGGCTTGGAAAAGTCTTTCTTGCTGCTCATCTTCTGCTGCTGTCTTGTGGTCTGGTCCTGTGAAGTTGAGCCGTGCTCTGCACCATGAAGGCGCTGGCCTGTTGTGTTGGAGGGGAAGGAGAGCTCTCATCTTTGTGCATTTTTTTCTTTTTTTTTCCCTCTAAATATTCCTCTAAATCTGCTGACCAGGTCCCTTTTTCTTTTCACAAAGATGCATAGCCATCTGTGGCCTCGGCGTGTGGATCTGTGAGGAGCTCACGCAGTGTACGAGCCACCCCCACGTGAAGAAAGCCATCAATGTCATAGGTGTGACACTGAAGGTATTGCTGTGGTGGGCCCTGATCAACGTGCTTTGAGAAAAAAAGGCATTTTCACTTCGCAAATGGTCACTGATGATCTGAGGCACAGGTTGCTGCTGTGGTGTCCTGTGCAAGTATGCAGAATATTTGCAAAAATAGCCTGTGTGCCTATAGACTCCTTCCCCAGCAAACTCACATAAGAGTTCATATAGACAGTGTCAAACCTGCTGGTTCCTAATGCTGACAAGGTGATTTCACAACAATAACGTTATTTATTGTTTGCAAAGATGCAAAATAATGAAATGTAGAAAAGCTGAATGCAGTGTATTGCATCTGGATGTTTATTTGGCTTTTAATCACCTTTTTTTCTTCCAGTTTTCCAACAAGCTGGTAGCTCAGGTAGCCTGTGATGTCCTTCAGCTGCTGGTGTCTTACTGGCAGAAGCTTCAGGAATATGAATCCTCCCTGTGCCGGAAAATTACTGAAGTATGTCAGATTCTTTAAAATGTCTGTATGAATATCATATGCAAAGTTGTCTTAATCCTTTCCCTGAGTTGCTGTGATTTTGTTAACTCCTTTTTTTTTATTGTTAGGGATGTACTTGATACACTACCTGGTGTGGTCCCTTGTGCAGGTCCTTTGTTTGTAGTGACTTGTTTGCAAAATGCTGAGTAAAACATTTTCTTTCACTTGGACATTGATTGGCACAGGCAGTTGGATGCTCCTAGGAGAACTTAACCTGATCCATACCCTGTGCGATGAAGGTCTGTCTCTGCAGAGGAAGAATCTGAGGGCCTTTCTGACACTTGGTTTGTTTGGCTGCAGATCCTGGTTGCCACCATTGCGTTTCTCTTGCCCAGTGCCGAATACTCCTCTGTCGAAGCAGATAAGAAGGTGTGTTGCTGAAGAGAGCTGTCTCCATTTGTCGTGGTTTTGAACAACAGGTGTCTGCTAGGGAAGGCAGGAGCCTCCCTTGGAATGGAGAATTTAAACCCCCTCCCTCTGAATTATTGTAACTTTGAAATTAAGGGGCTCTCAGGTGAAGATATGGGAATAGGAATAACAGTTCTTTATTAGGGGAACTAAAATAAACAATAAAACCGAAACACATGCAGCAAGACAAACAAACAAATAAACAAACAAACCCCACTGACAGAGTCAGGATACAACCTGAGACCCTGTGGGTCAGGGTGTTGGTGGCAGTGCCATTCAGTGGTGGCTGCAGTCCCAGTGGCAGATGTGGCTCTGTTGAAGTGATGCTCCTGTAGAAAGAGTGGAGTTCTTTTGCTGAAGGTCCAGTGGTGATAGATGGGCCTGATCTTCCTCTGAGAATCCAGTGGAATAGGCTGCTTGGTGTTCCAAATCTCAGATTTTTATCCAGGTAGGAATACTTGGCTCCTCCCCCTGGATGGAGCATTTCCCAATGTATGGGATGATGGAATTCTCTCAGTGACACTCACTGGCCCATCAGCAGAAGATCTCTCCCTGGAGGGAAGCTGGGTTGTGGAAGGGATAAGAAAACTGCCCCAGCAGGTTTCTTGACAGTTTCATTGACAGACAATTACAGCATCACCCCCTACCCCAGTTTCATCAGATGGTGATAGAATACAGAGTTTTGGTTACATTTTGCACTGCAACCCACGACACCGTTCTTTGTGCTGTTTGAGGGAGATTTTAAATGAGTTTGCTCTTAACCAGTGTTGTATTTTAAACTTTCCGACTCATACCCTAAAGTCTGGCTCAATTTAATAGAATGTTCCTAAACACCGTGCTCTGTGTTCTTGCTTAGTTCATAGTTTCACTGCTGCTTTGCTTGCTGGACTGGTGCATGGCACTGCCCATGAAAATGCTGCTGGAGCCCGTGTCTGCAGGTGCTGTGGAGGATCAGCATGCATCCAGAGCTCCTTTGCTGGATTATATTTACAGAGTGAGTAGAGGGAAGGAAGGCGATTTACTCTGGCTGTTTAAAGATGCCTTTCACACACCCTGTAGGCACAGAAGCGGCTTTGTCAAGAACTAGAAAATCATGTCATCCAGGTGAGAAGTTACAAATGCAAAATGTTAAGAAGATAAGATTAGAGATGTAGAACAGACAGGGGATGGTAAAGACAAAGGTGAAATGCTTGAAACAACGAGCCAGGGAAGATAATCTTTACAGAAATATTTAAATTATTTGAAGTGGGCTGGTAAAATACAAATTAAGCCCTGAAGTGAGCTGTGACAGTACAGAATCAGTGTAGACGGAGTCTGTTAATTTGGAAATGCTGCATTTGGACCCATGTGGGTTGTGTAGCGTGTCAGAACTGGGGTCCCTGTTTGCTGTGTGTGTTGGGGACTGTCCTGGGTTGGTCACTGGCTCCATGCCCCTGCAGGTCCTGCACTGCTGTGTCAACGGCTCCAGCACCTACATGCAGCAAAGCCACTATGCGCTGAGCCTGGCCGACCTCTCCTCCTCTGACTACGACCCCTTCCTGCCACTGGGGAATGTCAGAAGCTCCACGGAGCCAGCCCAGTGCCCCTCCTCCACTGATTTAGGCAACCTGCTCACCGTGGCTGAAGGTAAGAGCATGGGCTGGGCCAGCATGTGTGTGCAGCAGTGGAAAATAGTGTTCTAGGTTCCATCTCTGTCTTGGAAACATGCTTCTCCTTACTTCATGTAGCAATTGTTTCTTCAAAACTTGCCAGGGCTCTCTCTGGATGGATTCTAGTTGCCTCTGTGATAGGATGTTTGAGTTCATTACCAGTGCTGGTCCTTAGAACAAATTTATGTTTAGGTGTAAAGGGAAAGAGAAACGCTGCAAACCAAAGGGTAATAGCTTTACACTCAATATGAAAAAAACGTAGAAATTAGGAATTTCCTGGCTATAAGAGGAGTAACATTCCCATGGGAGAAGTGGAGGCACAGCAGTAGCTCAGAACACAGTCACTTTATGAAATAACTGATGGATGTGCCGGTGCTGAGGGGACTATCTGAGCATCCAGTAGGTCTCTCCTTGCCTCACACAAGACTTTTCCCACTTGCCAGGGATGGAGGAGCATTGCTTTGTAGTCATATCTCTGGATTGGCTTGGCTTTTCTGCTGTGTCACCCTCTTGCTTTGATGGCTGTGGGGATGTAATGAAGTAAAATAAAATGGCAGGACAGGTAGGATTTCTTGGAAAGCTGTTGGAAATATTTCTTTGAACAGGAAGCATGCAGGTCACATAGGACAAGCTTCTGCAATGTGGCAGAAATCTGCAGGTGCTCCTTCTGTATTGCCTCTTGCTGCTGTTACTGATCCATTGTGTTTTTCATGATGGTTTCAGAGAAGAGGAGGAGGAATTTGGAACTGATCCCTCTCACAGCACGGATGGTCATGACTCACCTGGTGAATCACCTGAGCCACTACCCGCTCAGCGGGGGCCCTGCCATCCTCCACAGCCTCCTGAGCGAGAACCACGACAATTCCTACGTGGAGTCCTCGGAGCTGTGCTCGGAAGTGTTCCGCAGCCCCAACCTGCAGCTGTTCGTGTTCAACGACAGCACTCTCATCTCTTACCTCCAAATCCCTGCTGCGAAGAAGGCGGGCACCAAGCCAGCAGTGGCATCCTCGGACGTGCGGGTAATCGTCAGGGATATCTCAGGAAAGTATTCCTGGGATGGCCAGATCCTGTACGGGCCTCTGGAGGGCTGCCTGCCGCAGCGCGGCACAGCTGGCGCCTTCGCCATCCCCAGTGACCTGCAGCAGCACGTCCTTTCCCAGAAAAACATCTCCCAGGTGGAGGAGGGAGAGGATGCCCTGGACCAGCTGCTGGAGCAGATTGGAAGCAGCAGCCCTGAGTGCCTCCTGCACCCTCAGCGGAAGCTGAACGAGCCGGCGCCTCCGCCCCGCGGGATGAGCCCCGAGCAGGAGCGTGCCATCACCGAGGCACTGCTGAGGCAGAGTGCCCAGGAAAGGGAGTTCATGCTGAAATGCAGCTCAGACTGCAGCATGAGGGTGGCCCGTCAAGAGCCACCGCCTCCTGCTGAACCCCAAGCCTCCTTTTATTTCTGTCGGCTGCTGCTGAACGACTTGGGAATGAACTCCTGGGATAGAAGGTAGGAAGAGAAGATCCAGAACATGCTTAGGGTACTCTTCTCACTTTTTGCCCCCAAATGTGGACATGCTTAAGAAAGTGAGGATTATATAGCTGGGGGTAAGAGCAGAATTTTGAACATCAGTGATTATTTGAAATGGACATCAGTAGACTGTGTATAGTAGTAATTCTAGGAAATCGTGTCATGTTAAATCTTTTAGCTATTTGGATGATGAAATACTGTGTCTGCACTGTGTTGTGTTTGCCTTCAAACCTTTTTTATTTATTTGTAGAAAAAGCTTTCATCTGCTGAAGAAAAATTCAAAGTTGCTGCGAGAACTGAAAAATCTGGATTCCCGCCAGTGGTAGGTGATGTGTACTGAAAACACCATTGATAAGGTTCATGTTTTCCAAGGAAGAATGAGTGACCAAAACCAAAACTTCATTCCTGTTGAATCCAAATATTGGTATGAAAATTGAACTGTTTGTTTCTCCAGAGTTCTGTAGCCTGAATGGAGAAGCCGTCTCTGCTGGCACATTCTCTGTGTACAGAGAATTCAAAATCAGTGGCAAATAATATGAGATTTTTTTCAAGTTTGCTTTAGGTGAGAGGGGAGAGAATCAAACTGATTGTGACGTGGGTTCAGCTGACACAAACCAGTATTTTCTATAGGGTGATCCCTGTGCCAGGAGCAGTACTTTGAGGAGTGATCTACCCAGACCTCCTCCCCAGCCAGGAAGTGGCAGAATGGCATTCTGAATGTTACATTTGATTATTCATTACTTGAAATGATAGAGAGCTGTTTGAAAAACATCTTCAGCATTGCAGAGTTCTGAGTTTCTTCTGTCCCAACAATTTCCACATCAAATGTGCTTTGCGTGTTTTCAGAGAAGCCAACTGTCCCTGTCAGCTTTGTAAAACTGCCCTGGGTCTGGAAGTCAATAATGTTCCTTCTGCCTTGTATGTCATCACCCTGTAATTAAAATTCTGTAGGTCAAATTATGCTCCCATTAACACCTGTGCCACCTTGCTGTCTGTGCAGTGCTGCACAGATCTGAGTCATTAACCCTGTAATTAGAATTTGGTCACCAGTTCTGACTGATGCACAGGAGGAGCAGGCTTGACTCTGCTCTCAGAACTGGGGTGTCTCTGCAGTGAAGTTACGGTGGCAAAAAATGTGGGGAAATCTGAAAGTGAGGGATGTATCTGTATGCATAAAAGAAACGGACATACAGAGCTAAATGTAGGCACCTGGTCATGTGTTTGGAGTGCAGGGGGATCTGAAAAATGATTTTGAGCTGAAGCTTTTTTACCTTCAATTTCCTTTTCCATCCTGTGGCAGTCGTGAGACTCACAAGATCGCCGTGTTCTACATCGCCGAGGGACAGGAGGACAAGTGTTCCATCCTGGCCAACTCCAGGGGAAGCCAGGCCTATGAAGATTTTGTGGCTGGGCTGGGCTGGGAGGTAACAGCCAATAATATAGACAAGCTACCTTGTTGCTGGTGGCACTGTGCTAAGTGCCACCAGCAACAAAAAAAAAAAAAAAGCAAGGGGGGGAAAAAAATCTCACTGCACACTGATGCTTGGCTGGTTTTAGCTCTTGCCGTGGTCAGAGCACACGCTCAGCACAGGAGTTCTTTGTGATATGTGTGGTTTCAATTTGCTTTGTCAAAATGGTGTGTCATAATCTAAATGCCATGAATATTTTGCTGTTTGGGAAATCCAGAGTAGCTGTATGTCACATTTAGGGAGGATGCAGCAACCTCAGGCTGGTGCTGTTGGGAAAATAAACAAGCTTTTGGACTCAGGCTTGTCTTCAGAGAGGGGTTTCTTCTGAATAAACTTCTGGAATAATTTATTCTAAGGTTTTTCTTTCTGTACAAATCTTCAATTTCTTCTGCAGCTTTTCTGGTTTCTTTTTCTCTCTGCCTTTTGTGATGCTTCTGGCAGTGAGCCCTACAGAGCCTTTAGCCAGCAGTGTGTGGCAGAATGCTGTTGTTTCCTTGCTGCTGTTTGCTGGAGAAAAATAAAATTGCTGGATAGATAATGACTCAGGACCTAGTTCAGAGAGATTTACTTTTGGTAAATGTCAAATACAGACATGGGAAAGGCAAATCTGATGGAAAGATTGCAGAGCTGTAGGGAAAGATTTCTCTGGGATGGCTATGGAAACCTAGGGTGGTGATTTCATTAATCTTGACACAGAAGCAAATCCTGATAACGTGTCAGTGTTTTCAGCTGTGTGTTTGTGCCTTTGGCTCCCTCAGGTCGACCTGTCCACTCACGGTGGGTTCATGGGCGGCCTGCAGCGCAACGGCAGCACGGGGCAGACTGCGCCCTACTACGCAACCTCCACCGTGGAGATCATCTTCCATGTGTCCACGAGGATGCCCTCCGACTCAGATGACTCGCTGACCAAAAAGGTAAAGGCTTTGCAGCATGTTTCACAGTACTGCAGTTACCAAGTGCTTCCATGAAAGTCTGAACTGAAAGCAGCCTTTGCTGGCTGGCCCTGGCAGGCAGTCCCTGCAGTGCCACATGGTGCTCTGCAGCTGGGTTAGCTGAATTAAATGACATCTAAATTCTGGGTTCTGAAACACGATTAACATTTCCATGGTAGCCTCAAATGCCACCATGAGTAATAATATTAGCAATGATTTCATTTGTATGTTGTCTGCCTGCCAAAACTGCTGTAGGTTGGTAGAACAAAGCAACCAAATGCAGCATCATAAAACCTTCCAGACGGCTTGTCCCTTGTGGAACAGCAAAGTGAAAGGGGGCTGACAGGCTCAGGAACCCAAGCAGCCAGCTCAGAATTCAAGCCAGTAGCCAGTTAGACACAACTCTGACAAGCAGCCTCTGCTTCAAACAGCCAGAACCCAGCCCAAAATTCTGTTGGTATTGGTACTTAATCATTTGTCTTTCCTAACAAGAAGTGATTTCAGATTATGGTGTTTGCCAGCTGCTGCTTAGACTCAAAGAAGATTTTTGGGGCCTTTTTAATTAGGATAGGCAACTTGTCCTGCTGAGAAACCAGGATGCAGAGATGCAATAATTGTCCTCGTTAGCATGCATCAGTAATGCTGCTGCAGCCATCTAGTGCACCATAGGATACTGCTCTACCCTGAGTATTGTCTGTAACTCTGTCACTGGGTGACTGTGTTTGGTGTCCAGTTGGTTTCAGAATGATGTGTGCTTTTCTTTAAAATATAAGGGTGGACTCTCTGATTACTGGTTCTGAAGAATTGCACAGTGTTTTGTGCTAAAGTCCGATCTTGTCTTTTTTATTGTGATACCTGTCATAAAAAAAAAAAAAGGTAAGTCAGCAAAATGACACGTTTCTCTTTATGTATGTAACTCACTAACTTCATGGATACGAGGTGCTTCAGGATGGCGCAGTGGAGCAGTGGTGTGTGGGACAGGGCTGTAGAGTCTCTGTGACCATGCCAGGGTAGGACTGTCTGTATTTTTATTGTTGCTGTCCAGTATTTTTCCTGCTGCTAGACCAAAACTCCAGTGATGAAGGATTTACAGCTTCCCTAGGCAACAAGTTCTGTATTCCTATGCTTCACTTCTTGTACCATGAAAAAAATCTGTTAGTGCCTACTTTGCTTCAGTTTAAGCCCTTTGATACTTACCCTATTTCACATGGATTGAAGGGCAGATTATTTTGCAACGCATTTATGCATATCTGAGAACTGCTGCCGTGTCTTTCCCAGACTTACTTTTTCTTCACAAACTGTGGCCATTTATTTAGTCTAACCTTCCCTTGTAAGTCCTGGGCTTTGTAGAAGCCTGACAAGGACACTGAGATATGGTCTGGCTGTTGAGTAATTCATCACCTGGGAGAGGAGAGCACAGTGTGGCAGAGCTACCACATTGGGGTTTAGCTGCAAACAATCCATTTATTCTCCTAATTCTCATCTGTGTTAGGGGTTATCACAGACACTGAGGGTCTAGTTATTCTATTTGTCTTCCCTGTGTCTGCTCTAAGAGAATTTCTTCTCTGTGAGAAACAGAAACCAAAAGCATTTAGTAGCTGTCAGTCGCTAAGTTTTGTAGTGCCAGGAAACCAGGCCAGCTCCAGCACATGCTGTCTGCAGAAAATAACTCCAAAGAAGTTGCTCTGGGACCTTTTCAAAAAACCTGCTCTAGGAATGGAGCCCTGCAGGGATCAGACTGGGAATTCCAGTGAAGGATAATTCTCTGAGCCAACTCATGGACCTGAGGAGCTGCAAGCAGGGGCTTGAACCAGGTGACTTTTAGAGGGCTTTGCAATGTGTACTTGTCCATGGTTCCACACAACGGTTTCATTCAGTTTGTCACAGCTCTGTTATGATCAAACATGCAAATCTGAGCGGATCAGCATGGATTGTTGATTTTACAGAACTGCAGCTACGAGTGGAGAAAAGGTGCATTTCAGAAGCATTGCACTTTCTGGCAGGTGGACGACTCTCTGGGCTTAGGTCCTCACATTGTTGGGGTAGAATGTCCAGGTTAAAAGGATTATTTCTTTATATTGATTACTACTTGCCATCAATGCTTTTCTTTTATAGGAGTGTGAGAGAGAAAGATATAGAAGCCCCTGGCATTCATTCCGTTCCTGCTTCTGCAACAGAACTGTGCCTGGTGATTCAGGACAGTGGTGCTGGGATGAGAAAACTTCATCAGGATGCAGTGGGGGCCACAGCGTCTTTTATCTTGCCTTCCCTCTGGGATCTAAGGTCCCCCTAATCTTTGAAATCTTTGTGATTGCTGGGGTTTCTTCTCTGCTTATTTTGCCTCAGACCAAGAGAGGCTCTACTCCTGTCCTCATGCTCCCAGCTGAACAGAAGGACTGACCGATCACCTGCTGGCCTGGGGAGCTGTAGCAAGGCCATAAATTCTGGGGGCTGGCAAGTTCAGCAGATGCAGTAATTTTACTTAAATATGTTATTGTAGTTCTTTATTTTTACTGAACGCAAAGATAAATTAAGTTCTGGTATGAATTCCCCAGAGTAAGTGCATTTCCACTGGGGATGAACTTGACCCCTTGTTTTTGTGCAGTAGAGCTGTTATTTGCAGTCTGCATTTTTTTATTTGTGACACATGCTATATTATTATTATAGTATTATTATTATTATGCATTTTATTTGAGGCTGACATTATATTGCTAATTCAGAAGGGAAGAAAGAAAAAAAAGAATGAAAAACCCTTCTCCAAATAAGTCTTGGCCCTGACAGAAATCTTTTCTAGTAGAATAAACAAAATTCAGCTGAACTCTTTTGCTGCTGTAGGGTTCAGCGTCATTGATTCCAAACTTTATCTGCCTGTCTGTGGCAAGAGTGAAAATCAATCTCAGGAATGGCATCCTACTGTCCCTGTCTTGTTCTGCTCAAATTGTGCTTAACGGTTTAAAGATGTGCTGTCAAAATTCTCAGTGATTTATTCCATCTTCTCCATTGTCAGAGCAGAACTTTTTCAATTCAGAAATCTGGTTGCAACCCCATACTGAACTCTTGCTCCTTTGCTGCAGAAATTTGTTAGCTGGAGCTAGATTAGATTTTTAGCAGCTAATCTGACTGCTGTAGGGGTTTGCAGAGTGGGGACAGAGCTGTGCTATTGGATTTGTCCAATTCATTTGACTCCAGGACTATAATTGCACTTATGTCTTACAAGGCTTTTATGGCCTCGGGCTGGCGAGCAGCAGAAAAACAAATTGGCAGTGATACAGTGAGAGTGAAAGGGAATGAAAGGCACACATTATCAGTCTCCAGGCAGCCCTGCTCTGGCAGGAAGTTTCTTGGTTAATTTACAAATAAAACTTAGATTTTAGGATGGGCACACAGTCAGCCAGACAATGGGGATGTCAGGCCCCTCTGTTACTTAGCAAAAGTAGCAGCCATGCCTCCCCAAAAGCAGGAATTCTTCAGTCAAACAGACGACTCCTCTCTGGAGCCAGCTGGCTGTGTAATGCAATTAGCAGGGAAAGGAGGTCATGCCGGAGGTGTGCACAGTGACCAGTGTCAGCACTGCCTGCTGGCCCGGGCATCCGCAGAGCCCGGGGGCCAGAGCTGCCTGCTCGGAGCTGCCCGCACGGGGCTGGAGAGTGCAGCCCTGGGGAGGGACAGCGGGGCTGACCCAGGCCTGGAGCTGGGGCTGTGTCCCAGCACTCCGTTAGCCAAACCCGGGCCAATTCCTGTGCCCGCCAAAGATTCCTGCGTGCCTGGGAGGACACGCTGCCATTGCCAGAGCTGCCTGCCTTCGGTGTGTGCAGAGCCATCGCTCCGGACCAATGTTGGGGTTTTTGGTTTCATGGCTGCATTGGGATTTTTTAACATTTTTTTGGGTGTTTTTTTTTTTTTTTTTTTTAATTCCCCCCACTCCTAAACTGGGTGGAGAGCACAGCCTGGAGCTCTGGCTCCACATGCGTCGGCTGTGGGGCTTTGGACATTTCAGCACAACTTGCTGAAGTCCTTCAGGGCGCTGAGTCTGCCCCACAGCTGCTGTTTTGAATAAACAACACAAGAAAATAGCAGCTGGCTTATTGTGACTGATGAGATTATTGTAACGGCTTTTTATCAATGGCGTTATCCCTCAATAACAAATATTTTTGATTAATGTTAATTTTTTCTTTGTAGCATTATATCTTGTAACTGTGGTGCTTAAGGATGTGTGGCTTCAAAACAAGGACAGTTACTCAAGCTCTAAAACAAGTCGCTGGCACACACTGAGGATTGTGGCAGACTCGTGAGCACAGCAAGTGTTGCTTCAGCTAAGTTCCCTTCACTGAATTTTTTTCTGAAGGATGCAATATCAGTACAAAGTGTTTGATTATTATCGGAACAGTTCCTTGGGATTTTAAAAAGGGTTCCTCAAGCAGTATTTAGACGTATTTTGATGACTGTTTCTGTAGCAGTGTGTGCTATATCTCACTCCAGAAGCCACAGAGGCACGGCAGTACAGAGCCTTTTCTTCAGAAGAGCCGAGCTGGTTTTGTGAATCGCGCTCTGCAACTGGGCAACGGCAATGCCTTATGGAATTCTGTTTCCACATTTATTAGTTGGGCTTACTGCAGCAGAGGTTGCTTGGTACCACCATTGTGGGCTCTCTGTGCTGGGAAATCAGTGCTAGAGCTGTCATCAGAGTTTGGGCTCAGTCTGGCAAATGTGGGCAATTCCGAATCCCTGGTGGGGATCCCTGAGTTCAGCTGGGCTGAGGTGGGAGTGTCTTGGAGCAGGACAGCCTGGCCAGGCACCCTCAGTATCTGGGACCTGCTGTGTACAAAGTCTGCTCACCAGATGGACTTTAGGGGTGTGTAAGACTAAACTTGACATCTCGCATCTAATCACTTTAGAGGTGACCTGGCTGCACCTGGTCATGGAGGGTGAGATCAGGGGTTTGTCCTGTGTGTAAATTCCTGCTGCCTTTGGTACGTGTCAGTTTGTGGCCTTACCAACTTGAGTGTTTCCTTCTGTGTTGCTTTGTTTTTATTGAGCTTCTGCACAGATATCAGGGTGACCACAAGAGCAGCAATTTCTGCTTGCTTTGTACTTGTAAGAAGCTCTATTAATAGTGTTGTTAATGTTCCTTTGTTTTTCCAAGGCAAAAATCGTTCATGTTTTCTTCAAGCAGAGCTAAAATTACCTTTTATTCATGGGTGTAAATAAAACACAATTATTATCTTCTGTTTAATTTAAAATAAACTGAAAATCTCAGTCCTTCTGGGAACTGATCTTTTCTTCATTCTGCTGGAACATGAACTGTAAGCCGAGTTCACAGTTGTAACTTTTTTTATTTTTCACTGTGTGTTGATTTTGCCATGTTTCTCTCCGTGACTGAAGGGTCCAGTTTGCGAACAATATGTAGGAGTGAAAGTTTTTCCTTCTAAAGGCACTGCCTGGTTCTGAATAGGGAGGTCTCATCAGCAGAGTGTTGGGTTGATCCAAAGCATGTTGAGGTTAGTCGTTATTTACCAGTGAAAACTACCACATTCTTTTCCCTTTTTTTCTCTCCCCCCACACAGAGTGAAGTAGCAGAGCTTCGTTTTCTTTGTTCGGTCTATTGTGCATATTGTTCCAGGAGAAGCACCAAATTGGAGGGTGGGGGGTGTCTTTTAAGCTTTAAGTGGGACTTAAATTCTCTTTATGCTTAGAGCTGGCATTGTGCATGTGGATTACATTTTAACTTTAAAGCTTACAGTTGAAACCATTGTGCAAGGCTTGTACGTGATTGCCAAAAGTTTTTGCCATCTGTTAGATCACCTCCAGCTCCTCCAGCAGCAGAGCAAACACACACACATACACACACACACACAGAGGCTCTTGGATGCTTTCTGTGTATGTTGTGTTTAAATTTTATCCGTATTTCATGCAGCTCTGCTCCAAATGAAAAGGTGTAACTCCCATAGTATTTCCCATTCTTCTGTACTTCACAGAACCCAGGTATTTTGCTGATGTTTCAGGCAGGAGCCGTTTTCAGACATAGTCAGTGAGGAGATGTTTGTGGATAATAAATTCAGTTATAGTGGTTCATGACAGGCAGTTTCTTGACATTCTGAGTCAAGGCATTTCGTATCTGTGACAGCTGCTTTATTTTAGCTGGAGTATGATGCTCTGTTGGTTAATGCTTTGTTCCACTAATTCAGTTTCCCGTCTTAAATCACTGTAGGTAATGTACATTTACATATCATGCTAATGGCTAGTTTGATAATGACTTAATTAAGCCATCAGACAACAATGAGTTCTAAATGAAGCAAATTATTGAGCTGATGCTTTCATAAGCAACTGGAGAAAAACAATATTTTAACTTTTCTGTAATGAAATATTCCTGCTATCGAGCATTATAATTCAATTTGTGAGCCGTGACCCCTCATGCAGTGTGGTTATCACTCGGATTAATAAAGAGCCAATTTGCTGTTGCAGCTCCGTCACTTGGGAAATGACGAGGTTCACATCGTGTGGTCTGAGCACACCCGCAACTACCGCAGGGGCATCATCCCTACTGACTTCGGGGATGTCCTCATCGTCATCTACCCCATGAAGAACCACATGTTCTTCATTGAGATCATGAAGAAACCTGAGGTACGTTCTGGGTACTTCACTGGCTCAGTTGTGCTCTGCAAGTGAGCAACAGTTCTTTTGCTTTAAGCAAGGCTCAGTGTTTTAGAGTTTGGGGATAGTTTTTTTTTGTTAGTCTGTCCATCTCAGGTGAAAGATAAGCTGAGCAATGAGCTGACTTTAAAACTGGAGTTACTCATGGTGATTGGAGTGACTGCTCATTCATTTTATAGCCATACTTAGCACTGAGAGAAACACTTCAGAATTTTCAACCCACAGAAGTTACTGGGCAAAGAACACTATTTAAACCATTGTGAATGTCCTCTGAGGCAGTGAACACAAACCACTCATGATTTGAGTTCCTTGTGTGGTGTAGGGTCGCTGCTGTACACATGGCACCAAGCAGAACCTCACACATCTGTGGGACTGTCATTGTCACTGGACTGGGTGGCATGATGGAGGCATTGGACATCTTGTTATCAAACGACGTATGGGAGGTTCATAGTTGAGACATTTTTTGGAAAAAAAATGCATTTTTTTGCAAAATGTCAGAGGTGTGTGTATGTACATCTGTGCATGTGTGTGAAAAAGCCGCTTCAGTAAATGCTCGTCTGGTACATTATGGATGCAAAAATATGCATAAAATGTACTTTGTGAAAATAATAAGTGTGATAAATACCCTTTGCCTTATACGAGGGACAGTATTTGTCCAAAGGAGTAGCCAGCTGTGGTAAATGCCTCCATCATATCCCATATTGACTAGCTGTAGACACTATTTTTTGAATTGTGAATGATGGAGCTGTTGGATATTGACAACCGTGCTTTGTCAGTAGACGTTTCAAACTTGAGAATTTTCTAATAGTGGGTTGGTGGGGTCTTTTTATGCATGGTGTTGAGCTGTGCAGTTTACTTTTTGAGCATTTTGGCTTTTGATGTTCCATCAGGGAAATGAGAGTTTAGCATTAGGAACAAGCTTGAGACTTCTCTGGAGCGATGGAGAAAAGCTGTGTCATCTTACATATTAGTCAAAACCATCCGATGGGAAGCCAGAATAAGAGCTAACTGGAAATTTAGTGTTATCCCTACATTTAAAGTACAAACCATTACAATGTAATAAAATTAATCCAGACATTTCCAGGCCAAGTGTGGCTGACCTTTTGTTCACCAGCTACTGACCCCAGGGTGAATGAACGAGCCTTGCAGAGAGAAATGTCTGTTGTTTGGCTTCAGTCCCTGGCATTTAAATTGCATTCCCTAATCGAATGAAAAGGCTGTCCTCTCTATCAGGTTACAGAATCCATGGCAACATTTGGCCTTTTATATCCATAATGTTAGCCTTTTTGTTTGCAGCCAAGTAGAGACACCTGGAGCAGTGTTAACATTAACCGCTTTAGCATTAATAGCTTCATTATAGAAGAATTTCTGATCAGATAGCTGTTACTTTTGTTATGTTGCTTCAGCTTGTATTGTTTTCATTTTTGATCTCCCTGCTTGGCAACCGGGCAATGATTTGCAAATTTTTTTTGTCTTGATTAATTAAGCAATATAATTATCAGGAACCGTGCTGCAGTCTTTGCCCAACAAAGCTTCGGAGGGAAGACAATAGTAAGTCTGTTAGTGTGAATGCATTCCACGCGTCACAGATGCACGAGGATATTTGGAACAATGAGAGGAAAAGCTGCCTGTGAGAGGGGACAAAGCATGCCAGGCAGGCTCTGCACTGCACATACCGCCAGGGACATGCTGCGGGTTCCCTGGGACACAGATGCCTCGTTAGATTGCAGCTCGTCATCAGAGATTAATTCTCAGCCATTTGGTACAATAATTTACCCATTCCCCACTCTTTTAACTAGTGCTGCTCGCTGTAGAGGGGAAGTCTTTGTGCTCGGAAGGTTTATTTAACCTTGCCTACTTTTACTGCGGGCAACAGAAATAATGATTTTGCTGTTGGAAATCGGAACGAAGCAGGTGTTTGCAGTGGACTGAATATTAATTTTTGCTTCACAGATAAATTGCAGTGACATTTGAAGTACTCACAGAAGGGGATCTTTCCCTCTATTTTTTTTAATTGATTCCTGTCAAAGCAGGCTGTTTGTTTGTGGTGGCCACTGAAGCCCTGTTTTCCTGGACTGGATGTTGGGTGCCGGCTTCAGAGCGGAGCTGAGCGGGGAGCACGCCCTGCATATTCTGCTGGCCTCTCCCCCAGCCCTCGTTAGGACAGAGCCCCCATGCAGATGGAAGCTGACGAGAGGCCGTTCCACTGATTTTAATGACCCTCAGCGAGGCTGCTGGGTGTGCTTGGGAATTAATAATTCCGAACTCTGCATGGCACTCGGATCACAGTAGGTTCCGGAGCCCTCGGCTCCGCTGCTGCTCTCCCTGGGTAGGACAGATGAACTCTGTCCATGAGTTACATCTGTAAATTCTGTAGTGCAGTGGTGAGAAAGTCTGCCCTGTTCCCCAGCTCCTGGTGGGTGTGAAACCATGAATGCAAGTGCTGTAAGCAAAATCTACTTGTCCAAAAAGCCCAGCAGGGAATTTCCCTGCCCCAGTAACATCTGCTGATCTGACTTTACATATCTGGTATTTGTGTGATGGTATCACTTTGTATATATGTACTTACCCTCCTTATCTGTACTTTTACATTCTTTTCTCTTGCTGCCATTGCTTCTAGACAGTGCATGGGATAAAAGTTTCACTTAAAAACATTACTGCCTAAAGAGGCAAGACTTGATGCCCCATAATGTTATCATCTTGGTGGTATAGATTTTCCTCTGTCCCCTTCCCTTCCAACTGCCTGGATAGAAATGCCAGCAGTAAATAAAAAAAAAATTGGAAAGAAGGCAAAACCAATATGGTAACATTTTACACTTTTCTGGTTTTTTGGGGGGGTGGGTAATTATTTAAGTAAAGGAATGACAGAATAAGTGTGTGCAGAGACAGCTGTCATTTGCAGATGTTACATTAAACCCAAATTTCTTCTGTAATTCATTGCCACTTCTAATTAGAGGAATTCCCTAGATGCAGGGGATTTATATTATTCCCTTTGTCCACTTATTGAATGACTGTCACAGTCACCCACAAGCAGTTGGAGAAGAATAATAGACGGTATTTATTTATGTGATAAGCCTCTGTACAGATGGAAAAAATCCATAGCTTAAATATTGATAATTGCTGCTGGCTTCTGTCTAGGGCTTTAGTTGGGGGGGGGTGGTGTTGGCTTTTTCATTTTAATTTTTCATTTTCATTTCAGTTTTCATTTTCATTCTGTGAGAGGGAAATGAGTATGAGCGCTTGCAAGTACTGAAAGTTATGTATTTAAACATCAAAATTTTCTGGGATTGGCAGACTCAGGTCCATTTTGTGTCTGCAATTCTGGATATGGTTTACTTTTAGAAAGCATCTCTCATACATAGTGTGGTCTTTATCTGCAGAGCCTTAGGTTACCAGAGGACGTCACACAGGGTTTTCCTGTGGAAGTGGCCCTGAAGGAGCAGCATTTGGACACCTTGACCCACTGGGCTGGGCCTGTTTGTGCCTGTCCCCACCCTGTGTTCTGCCCCTGAGAGAGCTCCTGCTCTGCCATCTCCTCTGCCTTCCACACATCTCTTTATCTTGGACCACCTCAAGGGTTTTTTTTCTTCTGTGAAGTCCATGGAAGGAGTTTATAGAGGATTATCTGAAGTAAATAAGTCTTTGCAAAACCTGCCAATGTTAGTCAGCCAGTGAATCAGGGTATCCTGTCGGGATCCCAGATGGAAAACAGCTCTTAATATCCACTGCCAGAGGCATATTGATTGCAAATTCATAGATGGCCTCAGTTTCTACGTGTACCAAACTCGTGCTTAGCCAGCAGAATGTTCTGAAGACGTGTGTGTATCTGTGTAATGTGCTGAGGGCAGTCATGTTTAAACACTCGTCAGCTTGGGGGATGAATGTCACACTGCAAGTCTCAGTGTGGGAAACAATGTGGTCATGCTGTTCTGTGGCAAAATGCTGTACCAGTCTCCTGCAGTGTTTCTGAAGTCTGCTTTTCTGTTTTGGGGTGCCCAGGTGCCGTTTTTTGGTCCCCTCTTTGATGGCGCTATCGTGACTGCGAAGCTGCTGCCAAGCCTGACCTGTGCCACGTGCATCAACGCCAGCAGAGCTGTCAAGTCCCTCATCCCACTCTACCAGAGCTTGTATCCTTTCTCCACAGGGCAAGGGTCCCTTTGGTAGGGTTCTCACTTGGAGCATCGTCCTGCAGAGAGGTAGGCAGGGATGAAAATCCTTCCTGTTTGATTTCATTGGCAAAGGTCAGAGCTTCCTCTGTGTCCAGCTCAATGTTCTCAGTGGTTTGCACCCAGCTGCCATCTGGTGTTTTTAAAGAAATGGTAATGTCACAGGAGTCTCTCACCAGCAGCTTCCACCTTGCTGCTGGTGGGCTTGGGCTTAGCACTGAAGCTTGGTGCTTGAGAAATGGTAACTCCCCAGCTTTCTTTCACACTGATAGAAGTTATGGATTGTGTATGTCAGGCTGGTTGCCAGAGCTCAGTCATGCTCTTATCCTGTTCAATTAACTTTATTTGCACTCATTACATTAATAAGACAGATGGGATTTGTCCTGAGATACAGATGTTTCAGGTCCCAAATTCCAGTTTCATTTGAACCATGCCTGAGTTGGGGAACCTGTTTTCCACCAGTAACTGGACGGTAGCTGGAGGATGTGCTTCTTTGGGACAGGAGTTGTGAAATAGACTGTGGTTCTTGGGTGCTGCACAGACCCACAAGTGTTAGCACTTGTTTGCACACATGCTGGGGTCCTCTCATAATGCCATCATACATTTCATAGCTTGTTTTGCTAATCACATCACTTATCTCAGACAAATACTCACTGTACTTCGCTTTCTCTGGGGAGCATTTGATTTGAGTCTTTTTCTAATCACGTGACTTTGAGAAAGAGTTTATGAAATGCTTTGATCTTTGAAAGAACATTGAAGAATTAGTTTAAGGTGCACATTTTTAAAACACATTAAACATTTTAAAAGGAATATCCTCAAAGTACTTGGGGTTTTTTTAAAGGCTAAATTTTATCCGGTATACTTTGCAAGTCATCAGAAATGAAAAGTAGCATTGCTGTTAAATAGATTCATGTTAATAACTCATTGTTTATTCACTGTAAAGCAAATGGTGGTGGTTGTGCAAACTGTGGTAATCCCTGACGTGTGAGTCAAGTATCATTGTGTTTTCTTCTGTTTCTTGAGAGAAATATAGCAATTCCTGAGACTGTGCTGTGCAGAATTTAGCTTAATCCATTTCCCAGTGTTTAATGCTAAAGTAACAGTGTAGTAAAATGGACATAAGTAGCAGCAGTTACAAGAATTAAGCTGTCCCAGCCCCTCACTTCCAGCTGGAGTCCTCACGTGTTTTGGTGTTGAGCATTTTGTGAGTGAGCAGCACTCACCAGCTGGCTGTGCTCCTGCTGCCCAGGGGAGTCTCCCTGAGGGTCCCTGTGCATCCCTGGGGTGACAGAGCTACACAGACACCGCAGCACAGGGCGGTGCTCCACACAGGTCTGAGGCAGCATCTGGCCCCACATTCTTTTCCGCCTTTTTTTGTGTCTGCTTTTGCACCAGTGCTGTCTGTAGTGAATCAACTGCCACTTGTCTGTCTGATAAATGAAAGTGGATTGAGAAACTCCTGAAATGGGACAAAGGGGATATGGTGGGCAGATCCCTCTGGGGTGATACTGGAGCAGGAGAGAAAGCTATCCGTAATTCATTCTGTAGATAATGCAGACTCTGAGATACACCGAAGCCAGCAGTTGGAATGCGAGTGTGTAGATGTGTAAAGGTGATATTTGGGCCTGTCCAATACAGCTCCCAAAGGGTGAGCAATTCAGGTCCACTGTTTGCTGTGCCAGCTGCTGTGAGCAGGACAGGAGGCAACCAGACCCAGCAGTGCAAACAGTAAAAGATAGTGCCTTTATCAGACTGAGATGGAAATAACTCAAAAAATGTCAGTGGGAGGGAGAAATGCAAAGCAATGTTCATGGGTAAAGTGAGGGATGATATTTGGCACGTACCAGTCATAACTGTGGTTGGGGTGAGGGCTGCAGGCTGGAGTGAGGCAGAGCTGAGGAGGATCTGCAGCTTCTCTTTGGTACATGAGTCATGTTAAAAGGCACAATTCCTGCTAAGGGCCAGTAGCTGAAGATGTGTGGACTCTGGTGTGGTTACAAAGGGATCAAACACCTCACCTGGTGTCAGTGGGGATAAGGTGCTGTGTCTGGTGCTCGTGCTGGAACAGTGGCTGGGTGTGAAGTACTCATCCCTGCTCCTGCCCTGCGTGGTGCTGGGGAGCCAGGGCAGTGTCTTGCCAGCAGTGACAGCTGAAGTCACTTGTTGGAAAGTCTAAACTCTGGCTACAGCTGCACTTGTCAGGGGCTGTAAGGGAAGTGTAATCAGCCACAGAGATTAATTTGCATCTCAATTAGGAAAGAGTCAGGAGGAAGCTGTAGGGTCTGTTGCTGGAAGGTTGTGGAAGAAATCTCATCAGGCACAAAAGGCTCCCGACTTGGTGCTCCAGCGAGGAGGGGGGGGACACAACACACAATATCCGAGTCCGGTTTCCATGGGGACCAGGGCCGCAGAGCTGCGGGAGCATCTTGCTGCCCGCAGCCGCTTGGTCATGATGACACAAATTCCACTGCCATGCCCAAATACAGATTTCTGTTGGAAATCTCTTTGAAAATGAGGAACGTAACTATGGCATACCACATCAGGCTCTTTTTAATCTTTTTTTTTAATGTTTGTATAACCCTTTTGGTTTTAAGGAATTCATTAAGGCAAGAGATTAATTAAAAAACCAATGAACTATATTTTAATTTCAGTTTAGAGCCATTTTGGCTATGGGTTCTTTGTGTCCATCAAAGGGCACATGATGGCACTGCACAGGAGGCAGCCCAGGGTGGTGCATGCATAGCTCAGTTATCTTTGGAACAGTGCTGTCCCTGCCACTGCCACAGTGCTTCCACGGGCGGGGATGACTGTACATCAGTTTATGTTCCAAATTCCCATTTTATTCCTCTTTGGTGCCATGGAGCACTGAGGCTGAGCGGCTGCAGCCCCTGCTAATTGGGACTCTTGCCATCCTTGAGTAACTGCTGAGCATGAGGCGATGTGCTCCAGCAGCCTCTCCAGGCTGCTTTTTCAGGCAGCATCTGACTTTAAATGTGACTGAGACTTACAGAAATCATAAGTAATATGATGACTTAAATTTTACAAGAACACAAAATCATATTTAAGCTTACTACAATTGTTGTATTGAAAGGAATATATTTATGCAGATTTTTGAGAGCATCCGAGCCTCCTTCGTATGTGCTGGGGAAAGGAAGGAACAACCTCTTGCATGTTGCTATTCGACAAGAAATGAACCACACATGCACGACAGCTCTTCTCAAAGAAGGGGAGAAAAAGAGGAAGTTTATTGTGAGAACCTGACTTATATACCATTGCAAAAATGTCCAGTGATTGGAAAGAAAGGTTGCCACCTCTCTGACCCCACTGGTGAAACCGAAAGTCCATCATGTCTCACTTCCTCTAGAGAGGAATGTAAACAATCACTGTTTACAGAAATGCGTGTGAGAAAACTAACTCCAAGAATCCAAAACAATCAGAAGGCTTAGAAATACATGCAGGAGCAGGGCAACACTTGCAAACCAATTATTACATGTCATAACTAAGCAGGGGTCTGTTCTGGTTCCAACATTGCTGAATTTTTCAAAAACTGGTGGGAGTGGGGCTGCTAAAGTGCATCTCTGAATGCTCTTCCAGCTTCTGTAAAATGAGCTGTGTGCTGGGAAGGATTTCCGAAGGCTTGTGTGATCTGGAGTGCCATGGTATTAAGCCGTAGCAGAGCTTGTCTCTGCTCTTGTCTGAGGATAAATACTGGGGGAAAACAGAGTTTGGAATGAAGTATTAAAGGTCTGATTGACAGCTGCTCTCTAAGCTGACAGTTTCTAAGCTCAGGTACTGGTGGAGTCTAGAATTCTGAGAAATATTTCTCTGCGTGCTTTAAGGGATCCAAACCCTCTGACAAACACTGTTTTTAACCTTTGTCCATGGAAAGGGCTTCCTAGGCTCTGGGATGAAGCAGAACTTTCAAGAATGTGGATTGGATAGTAGCATAATATGTAGTTTATCACAGGATGAGAATTTTAGATTTCTGGGGTTTTTAGAATGGTGAACAGGTGAAGGCAAGATGGAGGAACCTGGTGGTTTTTAGGCTTCTTCCTTTTTCTTCATCTGCCGCATCTTCTGCTGTGATGGTGGCACTTTCTGGTTGGTTTAGAGTAGAGATAGACTTTCTAACATGGATGATAGGTATTGGAAAATTATTGTTAATGCTGTGCATGTAGTTTTTAGTATAAAAGGAAACGCTACCCTGAGGGCATGGGATTGTGCCCTGAACTGGCCTGCTGAGCAGACCTCTGCTAGTCAGGGAAAAAATGTAATAGATAAGGAAAAATAACCTTGGAAAACAGAAGAGATGACTCTCGACTTTTTCTTCAATCACCGGGCTGGGAGAAAAGGACTTTCTAAATCTCAGGAATTCAAAGTATCAGAAAAAACCTGAGAATTGGTGTCCCGTGAGTGGGCACGAGCTCAGGCTTCAGAGCTCAAACCACTGAAAGTGTCATGGTTTAGCCCTGACTGGACCTTGCTCATTGAAAAAAAGAAAAACTCCATTTCTTGAGATGAAAAGAACTTTTGTTTTATACTAGAAGAATCATCCTTAAACTGTACCCTAATAAACAGATATAGCCCATGAGCTGCTGTGGCAAGCTGTTTCATGAAAAAGACTTCGCAATGGCAACATTTCTTCCCCTGGGCGGGCCAGTTGTGGAGTGTGGAAGCAAGAGAACTGGTATCTTGTAAAAAATCTCTATGATATTCAAGAAAGACTCCTTTCTCCTTAATAAATTAAAAAATAATCATTTTAAGAGTAATAACTAACTGAAAATGCCAAGTTTGTCTTTTTATATTGGAGTAAGAAATTAAATAGTAGAGAAAATAGAAGTGTTTTGAAAGTTTCATTCTGATTTCTTCTTTCTTTTAGTGTTAGTTAATAAAGTTCTATTCCTTTTAAGTTCAAGTGTCATGGTTTCGGTTTGAAACCGGGCAGAAACACCAATTTTATATCTCAGTTCTGGTTTGCGAATTCGAAATTTCCCAATCAAGAGCAAAGCAGGCTTAAACTTAAAAGGAATAAAACTTTATTAACTAACACTAAAAGAAAAAAAGAAATCAGAATGGAACTTTCAAAACACTTCTCCTCCCCCCACCAACTCTTCACTTTCTTACTCCAATGTAAAAAGACAAAACTTGGGATTCTCAGTCAGTTATCACTTTTAAAATAACCATTTCTCAATTCATCAAGCAGAAAGGAGTCTCTCTTGAATACCACAGAGATTTTCCACAAGATACCAGTTCTCTTGCTTCCACACTTTACAATGGCCCACCCCGGGGAAGAAATGTTGCCATTGTGAAGTCCCTCCCATGACCAGCCTTCCACAGCAGCTCTTGGGCCATATCCATTTATTATGGTACAGTTTAAGGATGCTTCTTCTAGTATAAAACAAAAGTTCCCTTCATCTCAAGGAACAGAGGTCATCTTCCCTCAATGGGCAGGGCATCATCTCTCACTTCCTTGGTCTTCTTCTGTTCAATTTTCTCCAGCAGCTCACAGCTATGTCTAGAACTTTGCATCCCCCTAAAAAACACTCCATAGGTTACAGGGTATTTAGTCCATTCTCTATGGCCTCACAAGAGAAGTCCAACCTAACCAGGCCACTCCTTTAATCTTCCTTACCACTTAAGATTCTCCGGCCATGGGGAACAGCCAGGCCAAGGCTCCTACCCTAACTTACACCACTGGAAACCAGAAGAGAGCTTTTTCCGGATTCTCACCTCAAAATGTGTACTCACTAGTGGCGTATCCACCCTTTTAATTGGTTTAATCAGGTGTCAATATTACAAAATTGTCCAATCAGGGCTAAACCATGACAGTTTAAGCCTATTTTGCTCTTAATTAAGAAATTTCGAATTAGCAAACCAAAACTGAAATATGCAATTAGTGTTTCTACCCAATTTCAAACTGAAACCACTGAACCCTAGCCAGTGAAGAAACCACTGAAACCACTGAACCCCAGAGAAGAAAAGAAAGGCACAACTCCAAGAAGAAATAAGAAAAAATTCCGAAACTCTGCAGAGAAAAGTCATTTCGATCTTGATCCAAAGAGAAGGAAGACCAAAGGCACAACATGAAACAAATCACATGTGCTTGACACCTTTCCTTGAACAAGGGCAGAAGAAAGAGGAAGTTTATTGTAAGACTCCAATTTATAGATGTTACAAAAGTTGTTCATTCATTGCTCTGACAGGTAACTTCCTCTCAGATCACACTGGTCAAACCAAAGGTCCATCAATGGAGGACCTCTGTGGAGGAATGTAAACAATTGTTGTTTACAGAGACAACAATTTTTGTGTGTGTGTGATCTGACTCCAGGAATTTGAAAACATCAGAAGGTTAGAAAGAAATATGCAAAAGCAGGGGCGACAGAGGCCATCTCACAGAATACTGTGAGACCTAGCTGCTTGCAGAACAAAGTCGGAAGGGATAGGCAGGTGTGCAGTGGCGGCGGGACATGATGGGCGCACACTGATGAAGCAAAACCCAGAAGATTTTTGGGAGGGAGATTTTGAGATTTGAGCAGGGAGATTTTCTCTTGTTCTACAGATGCGATGAAAGCTCCAGGGAAGCGGGAGTGGCTCACCTTGGGTGCAGAGCCAGGGGGGCCAAGTCCTGGCGGGGCACTGGGCAAAGATCCAGGAGGAGCGGACCCCAAAGGGAATCAGGGCAGTGCAAGTACCAGTCATGGGGAGGAAGGAGGAGTTCCCAGGGGCACGGCTATGCCAGAGAAGGATGGGGCAGGCCTTAGCCAGGGCGGGGTTTGTTTCCACATCTCAGTGGAGACTCAGAGCCAGGACGTGGCCAGGGTGGAGGCGTTCCTCAAAGCACCACCATGTCACAATTGTCATGGCAGCCATGGCAACCAACACACAGACAGTTAGGATATCAAGTTACAGATTTTTCTCAAAAGCGGCACACATTAAGTGATGTCTTCAAAAATTTACCAGAACCACAATTTGAAGATTTTGGTGAAAATGTAGCACTGCTACAGCTACTTTCCAAGTCGGGAGAGGTCGGTCTAAAACCAAGCCCAGTCGGTTGCCACCGGGTTGCGGGACAACAACATTACAACATTTTTTTTCGGTTTTGTA
This sequence comes from Certhia americana, assembly GCA_018697195.1. NCBI lineage: Eukaryota > Metazoa > Chordata > Aves > Passeriformes > Certhiidae > Certhia > Certhia americana. The sequence goes on from CM031859.1 coordinate 111,614,089, forward strand.
TGGGAAGAAAAGTGATTCAAAAGAAACATGCTTCAAGCACAAGATGAGAGACTTTCAAAAATCCTTGCAGCGCTTCATCCAGAATTGTAACAACACAATTTTACATAGGCAAATGTCACAGAAACTTGCAGTAAAACTCTGTCCATGAACAACATGGACACATAAAGAAGAATTGTCCAAATCTTGCAAAACAAGTATGATAGTGAAAATTTGTATTTTAATCTAGTGTTTATATAAAAATTATTAGAACAGAGAGAAAACAAATATTGAAACCCCTTTTGTATAAACAGAAAAGGGAAGAGCCAGAGGCTATGCCTCTATTTTTTTCATTTCAATTAATAACCTGGGGCAGAGGGTGTTCTTGTATCTCAACAGGTGCAGTCCAAAATGGACTTCAGCAAAAGAGCGTAAAACCTTATTGGGGAGGGTGGAATGTGTCCCATGTGCCAGCACCAGTGGACTTCTTCCCTGTGGTTTTCAGTGATTTCATGTAGTCTTTAAATTATGTTCTTAGCAATTCAAGCTACTACATATACTTCTGTGAATGAGTAAATAGGGAGCTAGTTCTTGTTGGGGTTTATTAACACAGTAATTATAAAATTATCTCTGTGCACAATCTCGCTTTTAGAATAGCTTGGTTTGTTCTTGTGGGCAGCAGAGGGTTTTGATCTCATTCTGCCAGTTGACTCCTGCACTCCACTTTGCTGTGACATTGGGTGCTGGAGGTGTCTGTGCATTGGAACAAGCCCAGGTGGGCACAGTGGGGATGAGAACTCCTTACGTAATATCTGAGCACTGGAAATCAGCATTTCTCAGCTCACAATTTGGACTTCTTTTTGTGGGCCTGAGGAAAACACAGGCCTGATGCTGGAGAAGTAATTTGATACATGAGTAACTCTCCGTTTTCTCCCCTGTAACAGCAGTTGTGTGCCTGCTGACCTACACCAGCCAGCAGCTCGGCAGGGTAAAGCTAAACCTCCATCTAACAAAAAAGACATCCATAACTTTAATTCATTACATCTCATCCAGATATTGACATACTAAAATATCCTAGATGTGTTAATATCTGGAACCAAGAAGATTAAGCAAATAACATCAGCTTCAAATTCTGAATTAAATCCCTTTCTTGGCTTAAGCCAATTTCTGATTAACCTAATAGTGCCTGATCTGCTTACCTGCTTTATCTGTGAAAAGAAAGGTATTTTCTGTGATGGACTTAATTGTGTGAATGGCTGTCAGATGTTCTGGAGGCTCGTGTGGTGCCGGACACATTTTGTGTCCCCCTCTGTGTGTGTTTTGTGGCACTGGCATTTGGAGCTCGGCTGTGGGTACGAGGCAGTGTTTGATCACGCCAGAGAAATGAGATGGAAAGCCTGTTACTCCTTTCAGAGAAGGTTCACAGCTTGTCCCCTTTATTTCATCCCAAGAAGTGATGCCCTCCAGCTATATTGATGTTGCTAGAAACGGCTATGAAATTCTAAAGCACGTGTCACAGGAGCTGTGACAATTTATGTGACGTGGCACCTAACGGTTTTCTGCTGAGCGGCCGGCCCTGGCTGGCATGAGTGCCTGTCAGTGGGCAGTGTCTGTGGGGAGCAGCAGATCCTGCTTGCCACCCTTGGCCAGGGGTGCCCAGACCCAAAGGGGCCCATGGATGGGCCGGGGCTGCACGGGCAGGTGCTGGCAGCTCTGCCCTTCATCCTGCGCAGCCCCCACCGCAGCCGATCGATGGCCGGGCTGTCTCCTCTGCCTTGTCTCCTCACAGCCAGAACCTTCTCCAGGCAACGATCGATGCCTCTAATCTGCTCCAGCCTGTAATAAGTCATGCGAGGCAAAGCTTTTAGGTAGCATTACATGGGATTGTGGAGGCGGCTCCTCAGCTCTCATTCATAGAGCTCTTCATGGACTCACAGAGAATCCACTGCGTCCCGCCGGTGCATATCTAAAGAGTATAAAATGCTTCTGCAGGTCTAAACTCCACATGCTGCTGTGCTGTGCAGACAAAATGGGATCACATTTCCCTATTTTCTTTTCATGTCCATCCCTGAACCTGCTGGTGGGCCCTTGTTAGAGACACAGCTTGTACCTGCATTGCTGGGGTGGCAGGGAGCAGCCAGGGAGGCTGCAGGGCAACAGTGCAGTTTATTTTGTCACTATAACATGAGGCACCACTATCCTCATGCATGGCTGGGAGCTGCCAAGTTCACTGGGACAGCACAACAAGGGTTGTTGAGAAAGTCTCAGGCTGATTCTGGCAGTTTTAAACTGCTGATCTCTGAGCAGCATCTGCGCTCTTCAGTAGCACTAAATGAATCCCAGCAGTAGTAGAGACTCTTTGCTGGCTGATATAATGGAGAGTTCCAAAATCAAACCTGGAGTTAAGTGGCATTGAGAATATAATGTGTTTTTTGAATGAAAAGTGAGTTGAGTTCACTGTGTGATGTGTGTCAGAGAAAAAACCCAACAAAATGAACTCAGCCTTGAATTTCTAAATGATGCGTACTAGTATGTGTGTAGTGGTTGCAAACAAGGGTTCTAAAGCACACAGCCACACCTTTTCAAGCCCTGCCAGAGATTTGTAAATTCTGATCTTGCTGGAAATAGTGTGGTTTGGGTTGTGTAATGGTGCCCTGCCAAGGCACTTTCCAGGATCCCGGGACGGGAGATGCCTGGCAGGCAGCTTGCAGGGGCACACAGTGTGGTGCAGGGCTTTATGAGCAGCAAACATCCCTTTCACGGGAAGGTGTGGGGTACACAGAAGTGCAAACACCTGTCCCGCAGTGCTTAATGTTTTCTCCTGGGTTACACAAAGATCTTCTAACTTGTGTTTCATGGGAGGCGCTGGCTCATTCTTAGGTTCTTTGACAGAAGCAAAATTGGTACATTCGGGTTACTAACTTAATCCCATCTCGTGGTGGTTTTTTGCCGGTTTGCAAGGGGTTCACATTCTGTGTCTTTTCAAAGTAATTTTTTGATGATTCTGCTGTTTCCCCCCATTAACTTGGAAGGGATGCACATACCTAAAGCTCCACTGCGCCTTTCAGAAACTTTACTGTGAATTCCCCGCTCGCGCTCGGGACTTCCCCGGGCTTGGTTGTGGGGTTTTTTTTGGTTTTTTTTTGTTTGTTTGTTTGGGGTTTTTTTGGGGTTTTTCTCACAAACAGGCCGGTGGAAAGCAAAGCGAGCTGGGTTTCTTTGGCTGGGCTGCGAGTGAGGGGGGTTGGCAGAGGTACCGGGGCCGGTGGTCCGGTACCTCCGGTGGTGCGGCATCTCCGGCTGTGCGGTGCGGTACCTCTGGCGGTGCGGTACCTCCGGCTGTGCGGTGCAGTACCTCCGGCTGTGCGGTGCGGTACCTCCGGCGGTGCGGTACCTCTGGCTGTGCGGTACCTCCAGCGGTGCGGTACCTCCAGCGGTACCTCCGGTGTTGCGGTACCTCTGGCGGTGCGGTACCGCCAGCGGTACCTCCGGCTGTGCGGTGCGGTACCGCCAGCGGTACCTCCGGCTGTGCGGTGCGGTACCTCCGGCTGTGCGGTGCGGTACCTCCGGCAGTGCGGTACCTCCAGCGGTACCTCCGGTGGTGCGGTACCTCCGGCGGTGCGGTACCTCCAGCGGTACCTCCAGCGGTACCTCCGGCTGTGCGGTACCTCCGGCTGTGCGGTACCTCCAGCGGTACCTCCGGCGGTGCGGTACCTCCAGCGGTACCTCCGGCTGTGCGGTGCGGTACCTCCGGCTGTGCGGTACCTCCAGCGGTACCTCCGGCTGTGCGGT
>CM031859.1:111618231-111633328 GCA_018697195.1 Certhia americana
CTGTGCGGTACCTCCGGCTGTGCGGTACCTCCAGCGGTACCTCCGGCGGTGCGGTACCTCCAGCGGTACCTCCGGCTGTGCGGTGCGGTACCTCCGGCTGTGCGGTACCTCCAGCGGTACCTCCGGCTGTGCGGTGCGGTACCTCCGGCGGTGCCGCGGGCGGCGGGGCGCGGGCCGAGCCCTCGCACGACTCCCGCGGGCCCCGGGGTCGCTCCCCCGGGCGCGGGGCTTTGTGCGGCCCGGCCGCCTCATTAGCATGCGGGCCGGGCGAGCGGGGCTCTGCTTGCTTACCAGCTGTTCCTGCTGCTCCCGACAATGTCCGGCGGGCTGAGCTGGCCGCGCTGCGTGGCCGCCGCCGCGCCCCGACAGCCTTTCCGCTGGGGATGCCCACGTGGCACCGCAGCGCCGGCCGGCCTCGCATGGCATATGGTGTCTGGATTCATACAAGATGCAAAACTATTCTGCCGCTAATGCACAATGACTCATAGCATTGCTAATTTTTCCAACAAAAGCCCACTTCCACACCCACACTTTTAACCCCTCAGGCTAAAAAGCCTCTTCTTTAGTTTCAAAGCCATGGAAATGTAAGGAGGTGGCTTCTGGATCAATATCTGAAACCCTGTATTTATTTAAAGCATATGCACGCTCTAATGCTCATTTTAAATTTCAGTGAAAGCCGGTTTGCAAAAAGCCGCTCTAATGTGCGGCAGGTTTTTTTGTTCCAAAGTGGATTCGTTCTCAAATGCTGGGATTTTTTAATTTTTCGGTAGTTAATGTATAAAAAAAAAATAATTGGAAGTTGTCACCACAGATAATAAAAAGTTGTTTTCATTTAAGAGAAGGGATTCCAAGCATTGTAGCCAGTGGATCTACAAAGGATTAGGTATTCCAGTGCAAGTTCCCAAGCCGGTTGGTGTAAGCAGCTTGTAATATTTGGGGATCTTTGCTATTTACCGGCTCTTCAGGGACAATAATAATGCACTTTCCAACTAGAGGGAGCTGCTGGTATCCCTGATGCTGATTCTTAACCTTCCAGTCTAATTCCTTTGTGCAGAACGTACGGCGATTGTTCCGACGTTTTTAATAAAATCAAGTTAAATTACCCTGAGACATTTACATCAAAAGGATGCGTCTCAGTTCTTGCAGCATAATCATCAAATTAAACTGCGAAATTCGGGGAAAAAACTGAAGCAGGTCCCGGTTGCTTTTCTTTGGAATTATATAGGTCATGAAAATGCTGGTTAGGAGGGAGTGAGAAGCCGAGGTTCGTGTTCCGAGACAAAAAGCGTGCGGGAGGAAGGCAGCGCGGGGCAGCGCCCGCTCCCTTCGGCGCAACAAAGGAACAAAGGGACCTGTGGCCAGGCACCGAGGTGGCCGAGCTCGGCTCTCCGGGAGCCACTTGTTACGGGGGTCTCCCGCGGGCAGCGCCGCAGCAGGTGAAGGCTCCTGCCGGCAGGGATTTAGGAAGAATCTTTCCTAGGGGATGGTTTGAGGGCTCCTGGGGGGGCTGCGGTGGGTCCGGTGGGACGCACCGTGTCCTTTCCAGAGCCAAAGCCCAGGTTCCGGCCTTGGAAAGGCAGTTGCTATCCAGCAGGGCTGTTCTGACATCCCAGAAATGGCAGTGGGAAGGCACAAGGGCTGCAGGAGAGCAGATCCACATGTGGGCATTTCCATGGGTACTTCCCCAGTGCTCCAGGCACAGGTGGTAACTCAAACATGCAATTGCCAATGCAGGTTTAAGTCGTTTTTCAAACTTCTCTTTTTCTCTTTCGACTTCACTGTGCGGTTTCCATAAGCCGTACTTAATTGAAATTGCTTAATCAAAAGTTAAGGAATAACTTTCGAAACAGGAAAGACGTTTTTAGGCTTGGATTTGGATTTTCTTTATGACTTTGTTTCTCTGTTATTGAAAATGAGTGGCTGAGTTGAGTGCTGGCCGTGCTTTAAGGAGGTGAGACAGATCTGACTCCCCTCCAGCCTGACTGGATATGTGCAGCTGACACCAAAAGGAGGGAGGCACAGATATTTTTGTGTCTCATGTGTAAAAGATGCATTGCTGGCCAGTACCATAATCCGACATTGTCCTTAAGAGAGGAAAGGCTTCCCCTTTACCTGCATTTGAAAAGCTTTGAAAGCCATCCTGTTACTGGGGACATGAACATGGTGACATCAAGTGAGAGGGATATGACAAAGCTACTTTGTGTAGTAGGTTTTCTGGCTGGCATATTGAATTTGTGGGTTTTTTGCCTCAGTATCATAATTCTGTGTGCGTTTCCCAGTGCTTTTAACTGTCAGGGTTCTGGTGTATAAACAGGAGCAGATGGCTTTTGATGATTTCTTAAACCTGGTGTTTAGTAACAATCTAGTGCATGTACAATATTTCCTGTTAAACAAAGTCTCAGGTAATTTTATGGGTTTTAATACTTACTGAATTGGCCTGGGCCAGCTTTTTTTCGAAAACTGTAATTGTAACTTGTGTGGAACAGCTGGATTTGTGGCACCTCTTTAGGGTCATCTACCTGGCTGATTTTCACCCATGAGACAGTGTGGATTATCTCACACATTGCTGCCCTTTGGTTTGTGGCTTCCTGAAGTAGAACAGGCTTTCCCCTGCAGGCCTTCCATCTGGCAACCCGTGAAGGATTGTTTGGGGAGCAGGTATTTCACTGAAATCTTAGTGTTACCTGTGTAACAAACTTGGGATTAGCTCAGCATCTCAGTACTGCAAAGCCTCAACACCAAAAATATACTGTGACTCCGTTTCAGTGAATCCATTTCAGCTCAGGGAGAGAGCTCAAGCTCCCAGGCCTTTGGCTTTTCTATGTTTCTGAAAGCTCTCTCCTGAACTTGTTCTGTCCCTGTGACCCTGACTGGTTTCTTAGTGTTGAAAGGGGGCTTCTGAGGGCTGAGCTTGCCAGACTGGCACCCTTCAGGCAGTGTGGCAAGTGCAGGCAGGATCACAGAGGCACAGAGCACTTTGGAGAAGAAGCCCTAAGGCTGATGCTCAAACACTCCCCAGATGATAAGTGAACAGCACTTAGAATTTCTTTGTCCAGCCCACCACCTTCCTCTCCCCACTGCCAGCCTCTCTCAAAGCTGGGAAATTTGAGGCTCTGAAAACGCTGTTTCCCACAGGCAGTTCAGGTGGTAAGAAATGGAAGATTTTTGTTTCCTTAACTGTTAAATACAAGTCTGTGTTATCTGAAGGTTTCAGTTGTAGGAATAGCAGTTACACCCACACATGCCAGGCTGAGTAATCCCCTGCCCTGCACCCTTGGAGGGCTGGTCCAGCCTCGGGCTGCCAGAGGGACAGCACAGCCCTCATTGTAAACTCCCCAGGCCTGGCAGGAGAGAGGGGTTGTTCCAGTCCAGGAGAACTGTTTGGATGCAGAAACCTTTTCTTTCTAGGCCTTTGCAGAACCTGTTGGGTTTTGTGCTCCTATGTTTTATGACTTGTTGCCATGATAATTCAGCTCATCTTACAGGTTTCTCTAATTGTGATTGATGTGTAATCATTCATTTTATTGAACCTCATTAAGGTCTGTGAACCTCTGTCCCAACTTACAGTAATTAGAGCCCAGATAGCCATTCCATCTGTTCCCAAGCACTGGTTAATTAATGAACTTTTAACGTGTACTTTGCCTTGTAAAAGCCCTCAGTATTCTCAAGTTGCTGAATAGGATTTGCATGCCAGCATTTCCGTTTGTTTTAAATGCCACAGCAATGTGCAGTTTGGAATCCTAAAAGTCAACACACAAAGTCCTGGGATCTCGGAAAGCAAAGTGGAGAGATTTTACTTTCTGTTCCCACTTTGTGCATCAATTACAATATCTGTGAAACTGGGGTTTGCAAACAAATGCCTCACAGGGTCTCTAGTGTTCTTTACTGCCCAAACCAATGGGTTTGAATCTTCCCTTGTATTGCTAAAGAAAATACACAGAGATCAGTAAATCAAATGTTTCATTTTTCATGCTAGTACTTACTGGAAGAAAGAAACGTGATACCTGCAGACACACATTTTCCTGCCCTCATATTTCATCCTTTTGTTACATTTTGAGCATTGGGCCTGAGACAGCTCTGTTAGTCTTATGTAGCATTCACTACAAGGAGATTTTTAGGATGGAGCAGAATCCATCACTGCTGCTGAAGTTGTCAGAGAGACTGTTGTGGTCCAGGACTGGGAGAAATCAGCAGGACCTGAGTACTGAGAGTTTCTCTGCTTCACCTCTGTGCATTCTGACTGTGCAGTAACATGCTGAGACAATGATCTGTGTGCAGGGAATAAATAATTGCATTTGAAAAACAAAACACCTCATTCAATTTCTGTTTGCTGAGCAGACAGGAGAGGCAGTATTTCCAGTGACAGGAGTTTAAAGAAAATGTTGGGGTGTTTTTGCATTGTTGCATTTGTGATCTGCTGCTGCTTTTTACACACAGCACAGTGGTGTAGGGCTGTAGCTGTACCCTCATCTGGATCAATCTGTGTTTACCTTCAATATTCAGGGCAAGAATTAAGTCATACTACTCAACTCCCTCAAAATCCCTTTCAGCATCCAAAGGCCGACCATCTGTCTGGTCCAGCCATTCTTTCCTCCCCCAGTATGCGTTTTAGCCGGTGCTTTGAGCAAGGCTGTATCCTGGAGAAACAAAATATGAAGGGAAATAAAGGTCTTGGGCCTGGGGCCATATTTAGCAACACAAACCCTGTAAATTGCAGATGGTTTTTGTGAAATGAGTGCAGAGAGCCCCTGGTTCTATGGTACTTCAGTGTGCTGGTCTGTGGCACGGTGGGTGTCCAAGGTACAGGCAGGCTTCTCTGTTGAGAGATTTCCAAAACAGCTGTTTTTAATTCCTTTTCCAATATTTCTGTGTGCCAGCTCGTCATCTCACCACTGATGATCCCACGTTTCAAACAGTCCACTTGGCAAATCCACATGTGCTCCCCTGCTCCTTTTCAGGACTGAAGCATTTTAAGTTACTGGCAGATCTGCAAGAAAAATGGATTTTTTTCTCAAGCCTTTTTTGGGAAGTACAGGTGTTTTGTTTGGGAACGTGCTGGTTTGTGTGCAATGTCAAGTGTGTGGGGCTCAGCCATGGTGCTGCCTCTTCTCCTTTGCTGATGTTCTGCAAGTCCAAGGCTGGGATCTTGTTAAAGTTCCTCCAAGATGTTGTTCCACTGGCTGAGATTGAGTTAGGAACAAATCCATTCCGAATGTGCATTTACTACGGCATGTTTGTAAATCATGCTGATATTTAGAGGGTGCAGTTTTGTTGAAGAAAACTGGGATGTTTTTCCTGGGCAGTCCCTCTCCTGCTCTTCACAAGCATTTGTACATTTTCAGATGAAAAAGTGTGCAGACAATCTTGGTGAGGCTTGAGCAGCAAACAGGGCATCCCAGTGAAGGAATGAGAGGAGGGACCTCTTGCTCCTCTGCTGGGATGGTGCTCTTGCCTGTGCTCCAGTTTTCTGGATGTGCAGAGATGTCCCCAGTGTTTGCTCCTTGGGGCTGATGGATGTGAATCCTCCCAGTGGGAGATCTACAGGCACAAATCTCTGCCTTAATGCAACAGAATGACTTTAGATGCTACATACATATTTTCAGCAATGTTAGCGAAATGGAAGTGTTCATTAAGGGAATGACACTTAACACTGTTCTCTGTCTGATAACTGATTTTATACAATAGGCATTTACATTAGGATTTTAATATTGCCTGTATTTTGTTTAATGCTAACTTCTTTTTTTAAGTATTTTTAGCAGCCTTTCTGTAGGTTGCCTGTAAAATGTTTGATGTTATTTAGGTTTATTAAGAGAGATAATAGGGATTTTGTTCTATCAGCTGTTAAATATTACTGCGTGTTAATCCATATTTTAAGTGTTCAAAGTCTGTGCTAGCTTGTGTTTCTCTGTTCTTGTTGCTGTTGGTACTGACTCTCATATCAAGCACTCCCATTTCTGTGAAAAATAGAATTCAGCTCAGGCCATGCATAGATTGTCAGAAAGATTAAAGTGTGCATGTGCAATTTTTCCTCTTTCAGAAAGGGGCCTTTGATGTGCTAATGTTCACTTTCTCTCTTTTCATGGCGAAGTGCTGGGCATTGTTTCAGGCTGCAGAGCAGTGTCTGCTTCAGAGAGGCAGATTCTAATGCCCTGGAGCCCAACCTTGCACAAGGTAGCAGCATCTGCAGATACTGCTGGCATTGTCCAGGGGATCAGATAGCAGTGTGCCTGCACAGATAAACACCAGGGCAGGCAGTCAGGAGAGATGCTGCCAAAAAAGCCAAATATTTAATATCCAATATCCCACTTCTGTGTGCCAGTGCTCCTGCAGTTACACTGAGTCACATGCAGTGGGTCCAAACTGGAAAGCTTGGCAGTGCAAGAGGCGGTCGCTGTAGGCTCTGCAATCACATCCAAAGACAAGGCTATCATCTATTTCCAAAGTTAATTGGCAAGTGAATTTATTTGGATGGGCTCATCTTGGGTTGCAGTGGGCATTTTTCAGCTAATGGATAAAATTTTGCAGGCTGCTCACAGGACCAGCTTGAGCTGATGTAGCAGGGGCCTGATGTGGGTGGTGACATACGTAGTGACAAGGGTGTGTGGAGAGTGATCAGCTATGAACGGCCTTTTTTATGCCAAAAGACACCAATTCTCCTTTTGTAATTGACTGGGAAGAAATGGTTTCCTGAGTTCCTCAGAATATAAATATGGGACGAGACAGGAGTGAGTGGAGTGCTGGTTGTGTTCTGCAGAAGATGGATTAGTTGGTAATTGAATGATAAAAGCCTTCCTTTTCAAACTGGATGAAATTTGAGACTGTAAGTTAAACAAAAACTGGAATAAAACTTGAATGAGAGCAGCATGCAGTGGCCCTGCTGTGTAGCTTCTTCCCCGGGTCGCTGTCCCTGCATATTCCCCCTTCTCCTCTTCCGCCAACTTTGATGCTTCATTAAAAATTCATCCTGTGCTCTGTGCCTTCTCTTTGGGGTCCTCATGATCTCCTTTTATACCCGACATGACTCAGCAGTTAAGGATTTCAAAGAACTTTAGAAGTTTAGCTTAAAGGGCACTGGCTGGAAGCAGCAGTGAGAACACTGAGGAAGTGATGTGCTTCAGCAGAAATTTCCCGTGCTTGTGCTCAGGCTGGGTCTTCGGGGAGGCTGTGCCACCTGGGCACAGCATCCCGTGGGCACCAGGTCTGAGCTGCTGGGCACACAAGCCCCGTTATGGTCCTTCCTGTGATGTGTGGAGCTGCAGACGGAGTTTGTAGGCATGTGCAGGGGAAGGGTCGACCTGTGCGGTGATTTGTGGTCACCTCACAAAGGAGTGTCTCTGTGCTGGCTGCAGAATGAGACATGTCAGAAGGGCCTGGCAGGAAGCAGATGGAAGGGACTGTGTGGAGCAGAGTGGTGCAGGACTGTCGCCGGGGGCTGTGGAGCAGGTTTTTGGTAGCCAAGGAGGAATGACTGGAGCAGCTCACTTGTCAGCAGTTGCCATCCACCTCTCCTGCCTATGCCGGCTCGCAGAGACCAGTGACTCTCCTGCAGGATTCCCCTCTTTCCACAGCTGTGTTTGCAGCAGCACTGGCTTGCTTTTTTGCCATCTCAAATCAGATTAATTGTTCATTTTAACAAAGTGCTGCCATTCTGTGAGTTGGCTATAATCTCATCGCGGTGGAAGTGGATGCTCCATAATCCAGACACCTCAGGGAGGCAGGAGTGCACAGCCCTGGTGGTGCTTGCACAGCACAGTTGCTCACTGATGCTCTTCCCTGGTGTATCTGTGTGACCCCAACCTTGTGAGCACCTCAGGGTCTCACATGGGCACAGGTCATTGCACCTGCCACCTGGGGACGTGCAGCTTCCCAGGCCTAGCCCTAGCCTGCTCTGCTCCTACACTGCACTTCAGTGGCTTTTAACCTGAATACACAGAATGCCCCCAGCTGGGAAGGGCTCCAGCAGCACCTCAGCTATTCTTTGTGGTTTGTCACTCCGTTTTTCTGTCATATTTATTCCTATGGGTAGGAGTTTTTCTTTTGCACTGTTCTGGGGTTCAGCACTTCCATTCCTGTTCCCCTGTGTGTTAATACCTGTATACAATATATACCTGCATACAATATGTATCTGTATTACAATAGCCCAGTTTCTGGTCTCATTCTCTCTCCTTTTCAGAGCTTGTTTGAACCTGGCCAGTCCTGGGTGCTAAAGCAGGCTGTCAAGCTCGGGTGTGCAGCCAGCCAAGCAGCCCTCCCCACTGCTCTCTCCACTTCCACCATTCTCTTGTGCTTGGATTTAGAACTCGGTTCTTTAATAGTGTATTGTACCATTCACTCAGGAACTTGCTCTGTAATTAATTGTAATGATAAGATTTCATGACCACCCTGAGTTACTTGAAACTTATGGGGAAAATTTTTCAGAAACAGTAGAACACTTAGAAGTTAACAGCAGTGAAACCAATGCATTGACTTGCCTTTTTGTGAAGGAGTCACTTATATTTTCAGTTTTGCTCGCTCTCCACTTACACATCCCACCTCATAAGTTAAAAAAAGCAGATTTCACAAATATGCACCAGAATTTTAATTTACTCCTCTGGGTAAATGGGGAGCCATCACAGCATGCACATTGGGTGAAAAATGGAGCCCCTGCCAATCCCCTGAGGCCTCCAGCACTTGGTCAGACCTGGGAGCTGTTTGTCTGCATGTGCCACCCACAGCCCCATGCCCAGGGCAGCCCAAGCTCAGTCCTTGCTTTGGAATATCCACAGATGTGTCAGCTGATAATTTTAAACCTCCATCCTTCTTATGTCCTTAATCAGTTTTAATTTAAAGCTGGGACATTCCCACTGATTTCTTGTTGGGCTTTCTCTAATTTGTTCTTCCTTCCTACCCTCTAACATCAAGCAATTTTCCAGCCTGTCTCACCACAGCAACAAGTCTGTTTCGTGTTATGTATCTTGCAAATGGTGTCACTCATAATGGATGTGATAATAAGCCCCAGTTACCTGTTCCTGATTGTAATAAATGTAAATTGCCAACTATAATAGACCTGAAACTGAGCCATTTAGTGCTAGACCAAGAAATAATGACAAGATCTGTAATAAACTAGAAGGGGCAAAATTACTTCATGTAATTTTATTTTGTTCTGCTTGTAGCTGCCAGATCATCATACTCTTATCAGACTGACAGGGTTTGGTAACATTCAGTAGGTGAGAAAATATATTAAAATATATTTATAAATTGAAAAGATTTGCTCCTTAACGAGTGAGTTTGACAGTCCATCAGTAATATCCAAGGCACAGAGGTGCCCCTTTCTGAGATCTCATTACACTGGCTGTGATTCAGTTAGAACTAAATGAATTGAGCTTCTTTTAGGAACAAATTCATTTGGCATGTGCATTTATATTCCATACAATTCTAGGAATCCTTCTGTGTGCTGTGTCTGTGTGCTGCTCAGCAGCAGCTCAGTGAGGCTGGTCTCCTGAGCCCACAAAGCCACCTTAGTGTCACTGCAATTATTCCACGGGGTAGGAATCACAAATAATAGTGCAAATAATTTTATTCTAGACTGTATGGAAACAATTTTGTGGCATATTCTCATTTTAAAAAAGTCTGGCATTATCTCCCCTTCCCCTGTCTCTGGCAGTTTAGGTTCAAAGTTGGGAATTGCAGAGGCTGGCACCTTCAGGTTCTGAATGGTTTGGAGTATGGCATTATCTCAGGAGATTCCCAACTGTACCTTCACCTGGGTACTGGTGTTGTGATGGAGCTTGACCTGTTCCTTGTCTCCAGGTGCACTGTGGAGCAGATCTTGTGTAGCATGTGAACTCTTTCGGTGACATTTCTTCCTTGTGTTTGGGGAGAGGAGAGGCAACAAGTGTAGGAATGTTAAATGTACGTGGCTGTTAAACTGGAGACACTGTGAATCTGTGTGTTTGTGTATGTGTAATGACCAAAGCATAACAGCACTAGTTAAAAACCCGTTAAAACCCTCTGTCCTTCGCTTTTTTGGCTTTTTTTTTTAAATTATAAAATTTTAATACATAAGTGAATACCAGCGGCTTTTTGTCATCAACTGGTATAACTCATAAAAGAAACTCACAAACCTTGCTGGCAAGCGTGCACCTTTCCTACACGTCTGGGTACAGGATTGGAAGGTGTAGCTGGCCCAGCATTCCCCTGCCAGCAGCTCCTCTTCATTTATGGTGGGAGAATCTCATTGCCCAGCTGTCCTGGCTGCAGCACATTGGGGTCTGGAGTTTGGTTGGATCCCTGTGAGCTCCATGTGGAATTTCACAGTGGAGGTAGTGCAGATCCCAGCCAAGTGGCTTGCTCAGTCCCAGCATGGGTTCTTGCTCTCCCCAATGCTCTCAGGAGAGAGGAGCTCAACATCACTGCTCTGGGGCACTGGGAAGGTGGCTTTCAATTAGACCTGGGCAACTCCTGTCCCTTTAGCTCTCAGGATTGAGTAGAGAACCATATGGCTACTTCCAGAGAAAGTATATTTGGGGGGAATCATGCCCCACTAATTTGCTGCTGAACACTTTATGCCCAGGTGACACGATACAGAACTCTTTCATAAGCAGCCTCTTGATGGTTAGATCTCAGTGTGCCCTGCAGAATGAGTTACCAGTCCAGGCCCCTGTGGCTCTGAATTGGTAACAGACCATTATGTCATCATTGTAATTGAAATCTTTTCATCCAAGCCCTGTTAGTACAGTGGTGAGCACAGAATGCAGTGGCCGACTGGACCTTGGATGGGCAGAGGGCTGATTGCACCATGCAAAATGTACAGTGCCGTGTTTTAGGCACAGTTTTGTGTGGTTTGTCACCTCTGTAGCACATGGGTGCCTAATGGGAGCAGAGTCAGTAAGGGGAATGAGGCGCAGGTCTGTATACAAACAGGACTAGCTGGGAGGACAGCACTGCAGGGACTCTGGTAAAACTACAAAGCTTTGGGTAGGGAAAAGCTCAAGTGCTGTCAGAGTACAAAGCAGTGTGGGAGCAGGAGGGTGACCCAGTGTACCTTTGCTCCCACTGTGGAGAGGTCAGTCTGTAAGGTATGTGTGTCTGCTCCCAGGGGCTTCCTGCCTGCAGGAATGCTCGGAAATTAAGATGAAAGCTTGTTTTCTGCCTTATTCACAATAAATGCAAGATTCTTCCCTGAAGCACTTGGCATGACTAATGTGCCACATATTCTTGCTGTCCCAGAGCAGCAGGCAAGTGCTTCTGCCAGACAGGTGCTCGCAGCACACCTTGGGCCATGTGCTGCCCAACAGCATCAGGAGCCAGGCGTCAGCACAGACAAGCACGACCTGGAGCCTTTTGCCTCAGGGCACCGTCAGGATGGCTTTGCTGTTATAATGCTTGATTTCCACAGAGATGCTTTGAAACTGTGTGAAATGTGTTTCTGTTGTTCCGCTGCACTTTCCTCTTTTAAGTGATTACTGTCAACTGTCTGTGTAGGAGCCACTGTATTGCACTGTGCACGCTGGGAAATGATATGGCAGCGTGCCCTGTGACTCAGAGCACTCGCAGGTTCTTGGGGACCTGAGGTCCATCTCCATCAGTCAGCACCGAGGTTCTTTTGTGATCCTGTGAGGGACCCAGGCCCCGCTGCGGGGAGGGAGGTGGCAGAGCTCCAGGTGTGGTGCCAAGGCGCTGTGCAAACACTCCACGAATGAGGAATCCCTTTGTACACCTCTCTGTACCTGTCGGTCACAGGGACAGCTGTGTCTCTTCCACACCGGGGTGTTCTGGGCTCCAGCCATACCCCCCACACAGAGGGCTGCCTGTCAGTGTGATTGGTAGCACAGCAGCAGAAAATTATGCTGCAGAGAGGATGAGCTCTTGGTTTTGGCAGCGGAGGATCATCCGCCTGTTTTGGAAAAGGAGTAGAACAGCAGCCCTGGCACGGGCCGGCCCTGCTCCACCAAGGGAGCCCTGGCTCCCCTGGCTGCAGTGTGAACAGATGGCTGTGACGTGGGCTGGGCATGGGGAGAGGGGGCCCACAAACCCCATCGGTCACACAGCCTCAGCTCACACGCATCTCACATGCTACAAGGACTGATTTAAGGCAGGCATCACTGGAAAGTTACCATCTCGGATGCTTTGGTTTATAAAAAGCACATAAGTCTGTGGTGGCTGGCACGTACAGTTTAATTGCACCTGTTTAGTGAAGGATATATGTTACCAAAATTCCCCCAAAAGTTCTTGGTGAAATTCGTGCGGCGGTTGCAGTCACTAGACCGTAAATGATGGCGAGCCCAATCAAGCAGATTGAGTTTCACACCAAAATTGCCTAACACCACATTTTGAAAGCACAGTAACTTCATCCTCTTCAGATGACAGGGAGGACAATTAGATACAGAAAGGTCATCAGCTGACACATCTCTGCTAACCTCAGTTTTATGGTCTTGGCTTTATTCTGCTTTGGTAAGTCCCATTTATGTTTTCGTTTGTTTTCCAAACTGCTGTCACAGTGTCAGGAGTAGGCCCTTTTTGTGAACCATCTATTGGCCCTATGATACAATTAGGAGGAAACTGAAATAGATGTTTCTTGCATTGAACAGTAAATTCTGATTTTCTGTAGGTCTCCATAATTGGGTTGAGAAGGAATTGGCATGTGGGCATGTAGCCAACCTTGATGTCCGATGGGCTGGAAAGACCTGTCTCCCTCTATACTTTGAGCTTCTCCACTGGCCCGATGCCCCAAAAGCCCTTCTCTGGGTGGGCTGCACATTGCAGATGGGAGTTACAGCAGGTCCATGCCAGCAGGCTGCATTAGGGTCCTTCTGGAGCTGCAGGAACAGGCATTGCAGTAAGTGCTCTCCATGGACCCTGGTGGTGTCCTGAGTGCCAGTTGTGGCACAGTGAGTGCCCTGTGGTGTTGGCACGACCCGTGGGCCATGGAGAGCAGCCAGGCACTTCTCCTCAGCCTGGTCACAAACCCACAAGCACTCTTGTCTTTTATGTGCCCACTGCATCAACAGAGTTTGTTGCACTATTATCTCCATGTATCAGTGATAATATATAAATGCTGCCAAGATGTTTTTTTTATTTTCAAACAGTAGCATGAGGCAGGATGGGCTGGCCATTGCCATCAGCAGGAATGGGGCCCTGAGAATTTTGCTTGAGGTCAGCATGGAGTTAAGGTTAATAAGCAAAAGTTCTGTATTTTCAGGATCTGCTTGAGTCATCATTTTCTATATTTTCTTGTTTCTCAACGGGACAGTTTGGTATGGTTTAGTGTTGTGTGTGTGTGCAAGGAGGGGAAACAGTGGGCAGATCCTGGCCCTGGGATGGCTCAGGTCACCTGCAGAACCCAGATTGTGAGCACTTTGAAGAATTTTCAAGGTTTTAAACTGTAGGTCTGAAACTGGCTCTGTGTTGTAGAGGTTAAACGTTGAAGTGATGCCGGTGGGTGAGAGCTGAATGCTGACTGGTACCCACCTCTCCAGTGAATTTTCAAAAGCTTCTGTCTTTTGTCTTCTTTTGCATCCTCCATCTGGAAGGACGTCCTGTGTGTTTGACTTTGCAGGTCATCCTGCTGCTGCAATAAGATGATGTGGTTTATTGCAAATAGCTGATGTTCACATTTTAATGTGTTGGGGTTTTCTTCAAGCAGCCTTCATTGTGTGGTTGAAATGTTAAAATAATTGGCATGCTGATAAAACACTACTAGAAGCTCATAATATTCAAATATTGAGATTTGATTGCTGTATTCAAATAGGGCCTAAATTCCTTCTCTCCCAGAATTTTATATATATTCATGATCAGTAATTCATACCTTGTCATGGCTCTTAATGTCGTTATTTCATATGAAATGAAAAAGAAACAAACCTGTTCGTTCTAAAACGTTTTGCTCTGGAGTGTTGCCTTGGCAGAAGCAAAATAAAAATTAAGTAAAATAATGCAGCCATGAAGGGGTGGGTCAAATTGCCGTACATATTAAAAGGAGAGCTTTTGATCAACTCCTTCCAGGGTCTGGTATAACTCCATTTATCTGCACGATCTCAGGGGATGCCCCAAGCCCCCAGATAACTGGGGGTTTAGTTAATCAGGGTAGCCAGCTGTCCAGCTTTCTGCTGGGGTAGGGTTCAAGCTCACAGCCCATCCTCTGCAGCCAGGCCTGCCACAGCAGTGGATTTGTGTGTTCCCTGCAGTGCTCCAGCCCTGAGGCTGCTCTAGGAAAGCCAGCCAGGCACTTGAGGCTTCCTCTCAGCCCTGCTCTGAGCTGGGGGGTTGCAAATCTATGCGTTGCATTTTTAAACCAGTAGTTTATGTGGCACTTGGTCTAAATTCTGCTTGGTGTTGGGGGCACCTTGGTGTCAGGTGGGCTCTGCCCAAAGCTCGCATGAGAACTGGGACATAAAGGTCAGGTTAGGGAGGTCCAGTGTGAGGTTCTAATGTTTGTAACTCAGTGATATTTCGTGATTGGCTCTTAGGCTGAAGAGACAGCACGTTTCCGTGGGGCAGCTCTGACAGAAGTATTGCTCCAGGGATTTTTGGGACAGATGCGTTCCTACAGGGTAATAAATAGGAAACCCCATGATGCTTTTTTTATAGGACGGAGGTGTTTTTTGGAGGGGTTTTTTTACAGCTTGTTCATGATGCCTCCACGTTCAAATTGCTAAACTTCAGTAAAATTTTAGTTGATTTTTTTTAGCGAACCCCAGCTGTTCTCCCAAATGTTCATATGTACCGAGAGAGATAGCAGGGAGTTTAATTTCACTTTGCTGCAGTCACTTAATTCTCTTTTGATTAAGCTGTGAGTCCAAACGAGCACAGGCATCCTGCTCGCTGCCCGTATGGCAGTGGCTGCTGTGCTCCTGCTGCTCCAGGGAGCCAGCCTTGGAGGGGGGCACAGGGAGCACCAAGCCAAGGTGGCTGGTGATGGAGCTGGGGTGTGCAGCACAAGGCCTTGCTGCGCTGGGGGTATCTGCACCCACAGCTTTGGGCTTTTCAGCACGCAGGAGAGGCGCTGAGTTGGGGTCTTTCCTTGAGTGCCTTCAAAGCACTGGTGGATCTGCAGGGTTTTCCAGATCTTGCAGTGTTCTTCCTCGGCTGCCTCTCCTGTAACTGCTCAGCTGTTTGTCCG
>CM031859.1:111633338-111655855 GCA_018697195.1 Certhia americana
TTTTCCCAGTTTTTTTTGTGCGGTGAGCAGCATCCTCCAGCTCGTCGGTAGGATTTACCGAGCGCAGAGCGAACCTGGGCAGCGTTTTCGCGCAGCATTGATCTGAAGTGGGTCAGCCCTGCGCGGCTCTCGGCTGTGCTTCTGTGTGGGATGTCCTGAGCCGTTCGGGACCCAGCAGGGCATTATCAGGCAGAGCATGAAAAGCCTTTTCTCATCCCCCCGGCCTCGTTGGAAGCCCTGGAGCAGCCCCGGCCGGGGCTGGGCGATGAATCAAGCGCTGCCGGCCGGCCCGCAGGCTCAGGTGGTCGCCATCCCCCGGTGTCGCTGAGCCCTTTGAGCAATTCGTCACGGCCGGGTCCCCTCCCGCTGCGGCAGCACGTGCCAGCTCGGTGTCGCAGGGGCTGCTGCTGCTGCTGCCAGACGGGCGCGCAGTCCCTCGCAAGGCAGCGCGCTCCGCTCGACCCTGGCAACAGCCGAGCGCCGAGGAATCAGCATCTCCATAATGAGGAGTGAATGGCATCCGTCAGTCCCTTTAGAATTGGGCCAGGCGTGTGCCTCCTCTCCGAGGAAGTTTGGCAGCCTATTCATTAACAAGAGTCATCAGGAGTTCAGCCCATAAAGGGGAGGCAGCCCCGCACGCCACGGGCTGGCGATGTCGCTGTCAGGAATGCGTTCTCCCGGGCTTCGGGCAAGGCAGGAAAACTGAGCAAATAACGCTGTCAGCAGGTGCAAACGCTGGCTATTGATTTTCTTTCTTCAGGCTTCCACGGGAAGTTTATAAGAAGATTTATCACGAATCAATCGTCCTCTGTGAGCGTTAAACGCAAAATTCTTCCTTTCTTTCTCTTCCCTTTGTTGCCACCACGCCTGCAGGAACTCGTGTGCAATGAGGACATGCTTTGCTTATTTCCTTCGAGGTCGACATCATCTCCTGCCTTTAAGCACTGCTTTTCTCTGATTTTTTTTTTTTTAAATAGTGTTTCAGAGTGGTTTTGTTAATGTACTGCAAGTCACAAATGACACTTCAATATTAATTAGTAATGCTTTTCAATTCTAAATACCCTCACCTGCATTCTGTTGTCACTGGTGTTATTCTCCTGCTCCTAATTTCTAAATTCAGCTTGGCCTTTGCTCCCACCAAACAGCCTTGTGGAGCTTGAGTGCATTTCCCCGTAACAGAAACACAATGAGGCGCTGAAAACTTTTGTTTTCACTGAGGAAATGGAGAATGAGATGTCATCCTGGCTCCTGCAAGCCCTAATTCATAAAGTCATACGTGAGGCTCTCCAGCCCATTGTAGGTTTTTCCCAGGCGTTATCCTGTTATTGGAAGTGTATGATTCACCTTCTGAGCAGACAGAAGCTGCACACAAAAGGGGAAGATTTGCTTTCTCCACTGTGAAAAGCTGCTGCAAGCAGGGGTCCTATTAAGACAGCTGGAAAGTTGCTTCAGCTTGTTACGCTTATAAGTTTTATTGGTGACTGGTTTTTGATTACACATTTGAATGCTGTGTGTTCCAGGTTGACGAGTTTTAATTAAAAGGCAATAGTCTCGATGTTAGCTTGCTTTGTTGTCTGCATTATTCAAGCCACAAATGCGTGCAAGTTGTGGGCTGGGTTTGTCCACTGTGCATCATTTATTTGGGATACATAAGGTTGCACCTTCTAGCACCTGCCCTAAGTATAACAGCCACGCTTTTGGAATTGGTTTATTGTGCTTAATTTTTTTTAAGAAGTCCAGTGATGAAATGAATTGGGGGGGTTGGGGGGTGTAATATCCCTCTGTCCTGTAGCTTTTCTTCTCCAATCTAGTTACTTTTCTGGACATTGGAAATACTGTGTGTCAGAAGCTTCCCATAGTGCCACAGCCTGTCTACGATGGTGGGTTTTGATCTCAGGCTTTGCTCCTGTGCTCAGCAGGTCCCAGGTCACAAGCTCAAAAGGTGTTACCCTGAATTTCCAGCCCTGAGTGTATCCCCTCCTTGTTGCTCCCATTCAGAACTGTTGGGCAGTTCTGGTCTGGCTCCCTGCCCATTCCAGGCCCGTCAGCATGAATGTGGGGCTGAGGGGATGGATGTGTGCTTGGGGATAACGTGGGACAGCCTTGAATTCTGCACACACCTTTCCTTAACGGGGCATCGCAGCTATGAGGAGAGAGCTCTGTACCTCGAAGCCATCATCCAGAACCACAAAGAAGTGATGACGTTTGAGGATTTTGCCGCTCAGGTCTTCTCTCCCTCTCCCAGCCACTCCCTCGGTGGAACTGGTAAGTCTGCACATTATTCTTCTCTGTAGCCCCAAGAAGCACTCGAGCAGCAGATGTACACCTGTTTTTTGTAGATAAATGCTTGCAAATTTAAGAATACTATTCTTCCCCTGAATCAACTAATGAATATCAAAAGGAATGATGACATTCATTTTAATTTGTTTTGCATCAGAGCTATTCACACTACTCCTTTCTTCAGCTATCCTGTTAACCCCCAACTCCGGTGAGGTTAATGAACTTTCTTGCAGTGATGGGCTCGGCCTCATTCAGGACTCTGGGATCTTGCTGAGCTGGGAATATGTTGTTCAAAAGCGAGGCCTGAATCGGGGCTCACTTATCAGAAATAGTCCCTCACAGAGGAAGCTGCTGCTAATGCTAAATGGGGATTATTCTGCTGAGCTACCAGGGTCAGGGATTAATGCACAAGAAACGCAGGAACAGGGTGCTGTTAGGGAATCGCGGTGGCATGTGGGATGCGGGCGCGTCCCTTCAATGCAGGCGAGTGCACTGCAGGCTGCCCTGCAGCACCTGGCCTGGAGCCTCTGCGGGGTTTGTGATGGGGGTGTGGGTATGTGTGGAGTGTGTGTGTGCGTGTGGATGTGCGTGTGTGCGCGCATCAGTGCTCATCAGTCATCGGCCTGCTGAGAGGTGACAGCATTGTGCCAAACTCCGGGAATTTATTCCTCGTGTGCCTTGTGGAGGTTAGCTGCAGTTGCAATTGCTGCCCAGATGGTTTGACTGAGTTTAAGTGAGCCTCTCGTGAAAGGGAGCTTTGGCTCTGAAATGCACATTCCTAGTGCCTTCAAAATGTGTTTTTTTCTGGCGTCCAGAAAGTATCTGATCACTGTGTGCTGGACTCTCTTAACAAAGATTCCTTAATCCATCGTTGACACTCCTAGGGTGACACTGGCACTTTCTAATCATTCCCTGCTTCTCTTTTGGATTGTTAAATAGATTATTTCCAACCTGTATAAACGTTGCAGGACATCTGCTCTATTTCGCTTTAGCTCGACTTATTAGCAGATATCTTCCATCTAAACTGAAACACTGAAGGAAGAAATTAAATTTGCTCACATAAATCACTTAGGAATAAAACCAGCCGCACAGCATTGTCTGGCGTTGCTGGCTCCGATCCTGGCATGCTCGGAGCTTTGTGAGGAGATAAGAGGCCTGTGCTGGCCGGGCAGTGGTGGCCAGGAGCAGCAGGCAGAAGGCTTTGGAGATAAGCGCTGGCAGGAGGGGGGAGGAAGCCGGGGCCATTTACATAATCGCGCCTCTGCGTCCTGGAGAGGCGTCAGGGAACACGGGATGGATCTATTGATCTCTGCTGAACTGGAATACTAAACAACGCTAGGAAAGCTTATAACTTAAAGCTTTGATTAATGTTTCCTACATTAAAAAGTAGAACAGCTGTGCATTAAATTCTTTTATACACTCTGCCAAAAGTCTGAGACAAAAAAATCACCCATTTCAATAGAAGCCTAGCGCTGTGCCCAGGGCTGGTTGTTAGCACTTGAATCGTTTATCTGTTGACGTATCAGCAAATAGAAATGTAGATATAGTGAACTGTTTTAAGCGTCTTGCTCTGTGCCTAGTTGTGTTTCATTTTCATGTTCTTAGCACACGGTGTTGTGTCAGGTGTGGTTTGACAGGGCAGACCCCTCCACAGCCCCACTTTCTGAAGGATAAGCTGTGTATGCCAAATACATTTGAAGTGTTTCCCGGTAGCTGAGGATTTCAGAACACTGTTAAATCAGGAGTACCCAGTTATGATTGGTTTATTTTAATTGTTTTTAAGTGCAAAGCCTCCCCCAGTCAGGTCCTGATTTTCAGACTTCTGAGCTTTAGAATTAATTTCCTGCTCATGAACTGGAGGCCAGCCATGACTTCTGGTGTCAGAATCTCCGCTTCAGAGACTTTCCTCACATTACCTGCTGACTCTTCTGCATATTTAGTCAGTGATGGGCAGGGACAGTGTCAGCTGTGGCCATGGGGACGTGTTTTTCATCAGATGCCCCTCAGCAGTCAGCAGGGAGGCTGGATGGAGCTCTGGCAGCTCCACTGTTCCCTAGCCAGGCCTGCTCCAGGCATAGATCCACCTGTCTTGCACCTGCAGGAATCACCTGTCTGCCACTTAGGAATACAGGGGGCATTTTTCTATACTGAAACAGAAAAAAAGGACTCGGGGAGCAGTAAATAAAAAGCAGCACTTTTCTCTTGAAGGAGTGGTTGGGCACCAGTACAGGCTGCTCAGGGAGGCATTGGGTTCCCCATATATGAACATGTTCCAGAAGTGTCAGGACATGATTTTGGGGTGATGATGGTGGTACTGGCTTGGGCACTGGACTTGTTGTTCTCTTCCAGCCTTGATTCTGTGGGATGCATGGTGCTGGCACAGCTGGCAGTGTGCAGGCAGTGTGCAGCCAGCTCTGCAGAGCATAAACTGCTCGGGTAAATTTAAGATTAATTCTCATCTGATGTGATTCTTGCCCCTCAGGTGTGATCCTGTCAGTGCTGTGAATGCATGTGTGCAGCAAAGAGGGTCAGGGAGTAAGGGTGCTGCTTATCACAGTGCAATGTGTTCTCAGGAGTTACCATAGTGTAGGGAGAAATCAAACACAGCTCTCAGTGACACGTCACTGGGGTATTCCTGACTATGAGATAATTATTGGAACTGAATGTGTTTTCTGATGCTGCCCTTGGGGATGCATCCCCAGACTCAAGTGGGATGTGGTTTTCCTGCCCTGGCTTAGTCTCCCTATCGCCAGTCTTGCAGGTGCTGCATTTTCGGCAGGAAAATTGCCTAGTTGATCTCCTTTGCTGTTTTGAGAAGCAGAGCCTTAAACTCCCTGTATGGATCACAGATAGCCCCGATATCTTCAGCGTTGAAAGTACAGCCTCATAGGCAGAATGGCCATCCCCAAACTCATTTAGGGGATGTGCAGATTAAGGACAAAAGCTGTGAATACGGCCCTTTGTTGTTAAACTGGTGCATTACATGCTGTATTTTAATTAGGCAGGGTTTGAGAGGCAGCCCAGGAAATCCTCCATAATCCAACACTATTGAATTATTTTTATTCTTTCCCTCTGCAGATTTCTCTCCTTTTATTGGACAGGCTTTAATCTGTTGTTCTTCCTCCCTCAGCCAAAACCAGAAATAGTTATTCAATAAAATACTTGTGTGTTCTTTAAAAATTTGATGAAGCTGAAGTGAGCGGAGCAGCACCCCGACTTCCACTGCCTCTGTGGCTCATGAGGGTTTCTTGGGGCTTTGGGCTGTTTGCGTGTAAGATCAGCAGCCAGAAGCACGGTGTTAACCTTGGGAATTGGAAGGGGCTGCTGGATATTCCAGGAGAGCTCTCCAGTCATAGCTTTGCCACCACAAGGATTCTGTCCGAGGGGTTTGTGCTTTCCAGGGAACCCCCCTAGCCGAGCACTGCTGCCGGTGCCTCAGGGGTTAATGGGAACGGGCACACTTGACTGCTGAGAGGACTGATCTAATCACTGCCATATCCAAGTGCATCTGTTCACCATGAGGTCATTCTTGTGCATGCTAATGACTTGGAAAATAAAGCACAATGCTCAGTGTTATCAGGGAGGATATAGTGTAAATCTTGGCTTTTTTATTTGCTAATGGATAGTGTGGAATGGGGAGAGAAAGCATCTCGGATTCTTGCAGTTCCAGCTTAACGTTTTTAAAGCATCCTTTTCAGTAGAGCATCAGAAAAACTGTGCTGGAAAACTTGGACATGTGGTATCTGTTGATAAATGGATTCTTTAATGAATATTATGGCATTGCCCAGGAGCAACATATGAGTCGAGGAACTATTGAGGTTTTCAGCATTCCCTGGTTTTAAAGCCTTGGGAGCTGTGCCTGCTGATTTACATAAAACCGAGATTTTGCAGCCTTTTTGTTGCAAAGGTGACGCGTGCTTTTCTTTTGTCTCTGGACTCTTACATTCATAAAGTTCTTGTAGAAGATATTTGAATGTACAGTGAACAAGATATGATTTATTTTAAACCACTTTTTTTCAGTGCTGAGCTTTATCTTTCCCACTTTAAAGTAAAAAGATTATTTGAATTGGACATTCAGATGTAAAACATATTTTTGACAGAAACAAAACGAAACCCAGAGTAATTCTTATTTTAACAGAACTGATGCTTTTTGTAATAGTAATTGAGCCAAGGATTCATTTTGCTTTGGTTTGGTTTTTCTGGGGTTTTTATAGTGCTTTGGGGTTTTTGTCCTATTGTCTTTTACCTTGAAGCTCTGTAGGGTATTTTGTCAGATCTGAGTCCAAGTTCTGTGTGTATATATATATATGTATTATTTTTACCTATTTACTGGGAATATTAAAAACATACACATCTGAAACTGAGTAGCTGTGCCATGGTATCAGAGCACATGCAGTGTGTGCCAAGGGTTGGGTTTGATCGATGCGTCCATGTTGCCTGAAACTGAACGATTTGTTTCTAATATATGGGATTTAGGAAATTCCTGACTGTCCTGGTTACTGGTGAGACAGGGAATTGTTGCTGGCATGGAGCATGTGTGAGGTCTGCTGGGCGTGGTGCTCAGCAGATGAGGTGGGACACTGTTGGCAGCCCTCGGTGCTGCCGTGGTGGCACAGGTGGTCCAGGCAGCGAACAAAGAGGGAAAGCTGAGGGAAGTGGAGCAGAGGAGCCAAGACAGTTAATACAGGAGACAGGACTCAAGGACTTTCTCTTCTCCCTCCTTGTTTGTGAGGACTATTCAGGATGACACACAGGGACCTGTCTGGCTTTCCCTAGTCTGTTTAATCCAGGTAGTTCTCATCCTCAGCAGACTGTAGCCTGCTGCAGTTGGGCTGCCCTTGGGGAGCTCCTGCAGTGGCACCAGCAGATGTAGGAGCTGCTCCTTGCCCAGGTGCTCTTGGTTATCAGTGCTCTGCCCATAGTTTCTCTGCCTGTTTGGCAGGGCTGCTGCCTGAGTCTCTCCGTGATGGTCAGGAATGGTCTGGCATTAAGCAGGGCAGGGTGACAGGTACCACAAAGTGCTGAGGGCAACAGCTCTGTGCCCCCTCCAGCTCCTCTCCTGTGGTCACACCAGCTGATGAAGCTGTATATTCAGGAGTCCAGGCCTGGCTCTGGAGGGTCCAGATCCCTGCAGAGCCCTAAGGCAGTGGTTGCCTGTGCGGTGTGCTGGGGCTGGCCCTTGTGCAACCACTGAGGGTGAACAGCCTGAACTTGTCCCCTGAGGCTGGGCAGGTGCTGGAACTGCTTCCCCCTCAAGCCTGGCGTTCCCCTCGGAATCTCCGACAGTGGAGGGGGTGAGAGCTACATCAGGGCTCTCAGCCTGGCCCCCTGCCTTTTCCATGTAATTGATTGGCTCAAAGGGCACTCCCCCAACTATGCTCTCCGGGAGAGGAGGTGGTGAGGGAGGGCTTATCCCAGCAATCAGTGCTGGGATGGGCAAAAATACGAGCTTGATGGGCTGTCTCTTCTGCTGGGTGACAGCTCCAGCTGCTCGAGCTGTCAGCTCCAGGCAATGTGGTCCCTTCGAATCTTCCCTCTGTATTGAGGTGCCAGCAGAGACCTGGAGCAGAGGTGAAGCAGAGCTGTCCTACGGCCGCATGCTGAAGGCTGGGGCTGCCCTACCTGTGACACCCACATAACCCCTAGCACTTGGTGGGATCCCCCTGCCTGAGGGTGAGCCTTGCAGAACTAATCAGCAGCTGCTCCAACTTGTGAGTAATTAAACTTCAATGTGTACATTTCAGGCTTATTTCTGAGGCCCTCAAACCGTGGAGGCTCGCATTGGTGCCAGGCACTCCCACCTGAACTGGGTGCTGTGGCTGCTGTTTCAGAGTCTGTTCTGCCCTGGTTAACCAATAGTGTCAGATTCGCTTTACTGTCTCACTTACAGCTTTCCAGGGCACTGCAGGAGGTGTGTGGCTTTGATTAACCCAGCTTCAGTTCTTCATGGGTTCTTCCATGCAGGCTCAGGATGCTGCTTACAGTATACTTGGAGCCTGTCTTTGGGAGTTGGAAGCAGGAACGCTGTGCAGATTTACTACAACGATTCTCTCCGGAATTGCATTACCTTTGCATTTACAAGGAAGGAAAGCAGAGATTTCCACAGTCCTGGCTGAAAGGTTAATGGGGGGCTGGATCAGGTCACAGCCTATGTGAAAACTTCATGGTTCTTATCAAGTACCAACCTTCAGGATCCTTACAGGTCATGGTCTTACCCACCCTCGCTTTCAGGGGTGTTCAGCTGCTTCATGAGCAGTGGCTGAAAGGCCATTCCTAGAGCACGTGGCCTGGGGAAAAAAGGAGGTTTGTTCTGTGGACTGGATTTAAGATGCAATCCCATGTCTCTCTGGCTTCCTACAAGGTAACCCTGCATATAAAGTGCTTTCATCTATATTTTAATTGTTTTTATTCCTCCTGCAAGAAATGTGTTTGAAAAACTTAATGCTCTCTAAGCAGCCTCACCTGTCTCCAGTGTGTGTGTGTGTGTCTCGTCTGAGTGCACAGACGGTTTTATGCGCTCAAGGACTTCCTCCTCTGGGAAATTTATGTGGCCCCTGGATCACTATGCTGCTCACTTCCTGGAGTTTTATCCTGGCTATAGCGTCAAAGAGGTTTAGGTCTCCATGAAACGTCAAATTTTAGCTGGTTTGAAATGGTGTGACCAGCAATAGTGCTGGACATGACACTGAGGCATGAAGCATGTGCATACCAACATCCCACAGCAGCAGGTTTGGCAAAAGACAAAGTGCAATGAATATTCATTCCAATTTTTGCCAACATTCCCTCCCTTGCTCGTTTCAGTCCTCAGACCTTCCTTCCTTAGAAGGAAGCACATGGATCTGTGTTTCTGCAGGTCTCTGAGGGGGGAGCTCTCCTTCCCACCTTTAGTGGTGTGTGTTGTGTCGGGCTGGTGCAAGCACAGCAGTCACAGTCACATCCTGCACTTAGACGGTTTTGTTCCCCCCCTTTGGTCCTGCACTGACATCGTTTTGTTCTCTCCCTTTAGATTAGAGTGTATGCTCTTGGTATGGTAACAGCCCCAGGTAAGAGCGATGCTTCCCACAGGCCCCTCTGCTGCTGTTCATCACTAACAGCTCTCCTTCCCCTCCCTCTGCTCCATGTTCAGCTCTACCCTCCTGTGCTCCATGTTTGCCTCACGCCTCCTCTGCCCTGCCTCCCATGCTCTGTGTGTGCCTCATGCCTCCTCCCGTACACTGCATGCAGTTCTGTCTCCTCTGCTCTGTGTGCAGTTCTGCCTCTCACACGCTTCCTGCGCTCCACACATGGTTCTGCCTCTAGTGTGCAGTTCTCCTACAAGCAATGCAGTAATGCCTCCCATACGCAGTAACGCCTCCTGCAATCCACGTGCAATAATGCCTCGCATCATGGTATCCATTCCTGCAATCTGCTTACAGTAATGCCTCCCATACATGCTAATGATTCCTGCATCCTTGCATGCAGTAATGCCTCCAATATGTGGTAATGGTTCCCGTGATCCGCATGCGGTAAAAACTCTTGTAGGTGCTTGGTAAGGATTCCTGTGATCCGTGTACAGTAAAAACTCCTGTATGTGCCTGGTAATGCCTCCCATGATCTGCATACAGTAGAGCCTCCTGGCCTTGGTAATGATTTCCATGATCCGTGTGTGGTAATGCCTTCTGTGATCTGCATGTATTAAAGCCCCCCGTATGTGGTAATGGTTCCTGCAATTCATTTATGATAAAAAACTCCTGTATGTGCCAGGTAATGGCTCCCGCGATTCGTGTGTGATAATGCTTCCCCCCACACACACACACACCAGTATGCCCAGTAAGGACTACCATGATACATATCCAGTAAAGCCTCCTGCATCCATGTACAGTGACAACTCCTGTATGTGCCTGGTTATGATTCCCATGATCTGTGTATGGTAAAGCCTCCCATCCTTGCTGATGATTCCTACCAGTAATGCCTCACACAATACACACCTGGTAATTATTTTTTGCTTCTAAGCTGCTTCAGCTTGTCCATTTGGTGAAAACTGTATTATTTTGACCATCTGCCATTCTGCCTCACTAGAGGAATGTCAAGCACAACACCTCCCTCGAAGCCCTTCCCTCCCCCACACTTTTCTCCCCAGCCAATAGCACCACAGGTTTTGTTTTAATCCAAAATTGACAGCTCTGCATTTTTCACAGTAAATGCCTTTACAGGCTAAGTCACACTTTCCACCTTTTTAAAATGTGCTATTTCCCCTCAGTCATTTTTTTCAAAGAACCAATCTGGTAAGTAAGGGCTGTCTTTGAGATGCAAATGCAGGGCTGCAGGCAGGCTGAGGGGGTTCACACTTGGGGCTGTGCTGCTGCCGTTCCACTCCTGCTTTCAGTCACTCAAACACCCAGAGCTGCTCAAGCAGAAGCACAGGTTACAGCTCACCTTGGAAGTGCAGCCGAGCACCAGGGTTAGTCTCTGTCCTCACACAGCAGCTGAGGGCTCATCCTGCTGCCACACTGACCCAAAGGCATGTCCCGACCTGTTCTGCAAGGAGGGTCAGTGGCAGCTTCAGCCAAGGCCCTGGCTGCTCTTTGGGGCATTTTGCTCATGTTTGAGATTTACCTGGGCTAGGAAGGTGAAGGGAGGTTTGAAGAGCTGTGGGCTGGCCAGGCACAGCTGCGAATGGAGTCAGTTGTTTTACTGGAAGTAGGTCTGCACTGCAAAACACAACCATCTTTCAGGAGGTACAGAGGAGGTGCCACCAGTGCCGGTCTTCAGAGAGGGTTCAGGATGTCCCTGTGCTCTCCCTGCCTGGCTGTGAGGTTGTTCCTCCCTCTTACCTGTTATAAAAAACTTGTGTTTATACTTTGGGAGTGAATTGCAACATTATTTTAAAATAGCGTTTCCTCAGGGAGATGATGAAACTCTGTTTCCCCGGGAAATGCCTTGGGACAGGTCCAGCCCTCAGGAGCAGGGCAAGGCGTGGTGCAGCTCACAGCAGCTGCACCAGTTCTTGGTCATTAGTGTCTCATTTAATGACCATGTGCTCACCTGTTCTCCCTCAGCCAACCTGGGCAGGCCTGGCCTCTAGGGATTAACCAACACATGACTCCACTCAACAACAAAGTGTAACCCCCCCATACCCACAGCCCCCACGACCCTTCCCCAGGTGTGACCATAAGCCACCAGTAACAAGGGTACCTGTTATCTAGTGGAAGAAATCCTGATTCTTTAGTATTTATCCAGAGGTTAAGGCACCTTCCAGGGAGAGTTCTGTGCCAGCCCTCACATTGGGAATGCTTGTTTCCAACTCTCTCTAACAGGCCAAATACACAAGAGCAGTTTAATGACAGTCAGCAGAAATCAGTTTTGCATCACCCACAGAGAACTATTTTATGTTGGAGCATCAAGTGAGCAGGATGGGAGCTTCCTGCCTCCCTCCCATGAGGCTGTTGGGGTCCTGACAGCCACTGGGGGCTGCGCAGACCAAAAGGGGGCAATGCTGGGGGGCTCAGTGTTCACCTGGACACTGATGGCCTCTCATGGCCTCGCTGCTCCTCACTTCTGGGAGCTGGCAAAGAGAAATCCCTGATTTCTCTGGGAAGTGCAGTATGGCAGTTCTTCAGCTGCCTGGAGCGAATTTCCCCTCTGGAGGTCAAGTTCACCTGAGTGATTACCCAGGAGAGGCTGGGAAGAGGTGAGGGGAGGGGCTGCACTGTGCTGTGCGGTTCCTCTGAGGACACAGGCTGTTTGGTCCTGACCTGGTTTTCCCTGCCCTCTCTTGTTTTCCAGGCTGCCTTACCACAAGTGCAAGCGCTGACCTCACCAACACCACCGGCGTCGAGTTGACAGAGCCGCCCTCGCCCACACTGCCATGTGCCTCCAGGAGCAGGGTCTCTGGGAAGCTCCGTCGCTCTGCCAGTGCCCTCAGCAAGGCGTCCACCTGAGGGCCTGGAGCACAGAGCTGCAGCTGGGGCAGCCCACGGCACCTGAACATAGATCAGAATGGGCAGTTCTGGGGGGAACACCTCTTGAACGGGCTGGGTGAGAGGTTTGCTCTCTGAAATGGCCTTTCCCCGGTCTGGATAGACATGGCTGGGGATCAGATGTCACCTGTGTCACCATGACCATTGCACTGGCATCAGGTGAGCAAGGGCCCCAAGCCCCTGGGTGAGGTGCCACAGCCAGAGGTCATGAACCAGCACTGAAACCAGTTATTTAATGTACCCTTAGAGTGTCACTTTAGCCATTCCAGGCAGCACTTACCTGTGCATTAGGGAATTTCTTCTAAAGAGAGGTCTTCCTGTGACTAGCCAGGTAGTGTGTGTTCCTTGCTGGAGCACAGGTGAATTAGGGAGGAGCTCTCCAGTTGGTGCTGTCCTGCTACAGGAGTGCTGTGGCCTTTCTGTGGTGTGTGCGATGGCTTTGCACTGGAACTGCTCCCTAGAGAAACAAAAATAAGCAAATCCCTTTTAGATGAGCAAAAGCCACACTCCTGCCATGACCCCTTCCCATCACAGCGTGAAGAACTGGGTAACCCCCTCACCTTGTCCCAGCAGGCACCCATCTCTAGCCAGAGGACAACACAGCTAAGGCTTCTGAGGACTTATGGTGTCCTCCTGGCACCTGCTGTAGTGAACAGAGCTCTTGTTGGCAGTAGCTGATATGTTTTGGTCTACACGTGTCATAGGTTGATGGGGTGAAAATTTTTATAGTTAAATCCCCAGTATTTCAAAGCAACATAAATCTCAGATCTAGCTGTCACAGAGCCCCATCCTGCTGCTACTTGGTTGCTCCTGGGGACACACAGGCACACCTCCCAACAGAATGGGAGTTGCTTTAAGCGAAGGGATTGCGTTTTTTGGGAGATGCCCCGTTGGGCCCCCATTTGTTTTTGCACTTACACTTGATGTTACGGCCGTCTGTCTGTCTGAGTGCCAGCACCTGGCCAGGGGCCACCCTGTGCCTGTGGGGCACATTCTAGCCATGGCCAGTGATGCTGAGGTGTCCCTTGGGCTCTGCCGTGTGCTCTGTGCCCAAGGGGCAGCAGCTCAGCCCCAGTGCCTGACAGGAACTCGCCTGGCGCAGCTAAAGGAAGGAGCCTCTGTCACTGAGGGCTTGGACAACCGGTTTGATTTTCTGCCTCACCGTTGGGTTTTGCTTTCTATTGATTTTCTGTCAGTGAAGGAACCTAGAAAATAAAACATGTATTTTAATTTATTGTACATTCAGGGCTGAACAGGCAAGGTTGTCTGACACTTAGTTATCCAATACCTGGTCTGAAACAATTTCAAAGGCATCCTTCTGAGTAAGGAGCCCTTCCTCCCTAGAGCAATATGTACCTCTAATTCAGGGAAGAATTAAGACAACAGTGAAAATTGTGTTTTCCTGATGTCAAAAAATTATTAATTTGTATAAACTCTGCTGTGGTTTTGCACCCTGAACTGGATGACAAAGCCACTCTGTTACCCCTCACAAAATTAATAAATCTTTGCTCACAATAAAATTTCTCCTCAGAGCAATAAAAGGCGGTACCTGTGTGGTGTGTGGGGCGGCGGGCGGGAGGTGCCAGAGCTGGAACTCCAGTGATGCTGGTGGTGCTGCTGGGCCCAGCTGCTGTGGATGCTGTGGGTGTGCAGGGCTGGCTCACAGGGGACAGGGACAGTCCCTGTTGGACTGTGGGTTCTGTCCCTCTCTGCTGGGGCTGCGGCTGAAGGAAAAGCTCCCAGGTGTAGAGCAGGCAGCGGTGTTCTCAGACCAGAGTGCTTTTGAGGAGTTCAGACCACATTGGGACTGACATGGGGGCACCCACAGTCATGTCCTGTGGGCTCCACATGGCAGCTGTGCCCTTTGCCACCCTGCAGGGTGGCACCTCTTGCCTGCCCGTGGCACCAAGCACAGAGACAGACCTTTGGGGTCCCCAGAAGCCACTGTCCATAACCTGCTTCCCTGCAATGCTTCATGGCCCAACCACCCACATCAGCATTAAAACCAAGAAGTTTCTAATGGTGATTTTCTCCTCTACAGAGACATTCCTTAAACAAATGCAGGGGGCTGCACTCAGCCATAACGATGTCTGAAAAGACAAAGGAAATCTCCCTTCCTTTGCTAGCCCTCTTGTGAATTGCTTTCAGGTGCTTTAACCAGAAATGAAGAGCAGGTGGAGAGCAGGCTGGGGTCGGCTGCTCTGCAGACCAGGGATCACCACTCAGGGACACCTTCCACTATCCCAGGTTGCTCCAAGCTCCATCCAACCTGCCTTGGACACTTCCAGGGATGGGGCAGCCGCCACAGCTTCTCTGGAAACCTGTGCTAGGGCCTCCCCACCCTCACAACCAAGAATTTCTCTCAATATCCCCTCTAATTATTCCTTCCTTCAGCTTTAGAAGGATGCCTAACATTTTTTACAAACATTTGTGTAGGTGTTATCTTACTCCTACACCTATTAATATGCTCTCTGTAACTACAGAATATATATTGGGGATCTCATCTTATGTTCTATATATTATATGCCAAAATTATATATCTAATATTTGATGTTATGCATATGTTTCTATTAGCTAGAGTATATGTTACAGGTATTAAATACACACAGATACAATGTGTATATATTATTACATTAAGGAAAATATACACAATCTGTAATCTATAATCTAGGTATAATACAAGGTATATAATGTGATATGCACTAGATATTATACAATGTATTATATCACATATGCACTATATATTTTATCTTATTAATACCTGGATTTTAATATTAAATATTGACTATAAAGGTAATAATTTTATCCAAAAATTTGTGATAGGTTACATAAGTACAACATATTATCTTTACATTATACGTGTATATCTACATAGGCACACCTCCCTGGTATATATTTTAGCTATATGTACATATCATATATGTACAAACTATAACATTACTTTGCTAACTGCAATATTCTGTGCAAATATATACATTTTAAATAAAACTATACTGCATATAAGAAAATTATATAAATCATATCAGCAATGTATGACTTCTGTATAACATGATATAACGAACACGTAGTATTTGGCACATACATGATGTGCATCATGGAATATTCTGTATAGATACAATACATCTATATTGTAGAGATACAATAACAGTATTTCAGACCATTGTATATACATTATACACTACCTACATATTCTGAAGTCTACTTATATAGATCATCTATATAGAATATACTACTATAAAAGGAACATATTTTTTATATTTGTCACAGACTCCTAGAATAGTTTGGGTTGGAAGGGAACAATAAAGCTCATCTCATTCCATTATCCCAGACTGCTCCAAGCCCCATCCAGACTGTCCTTGGACACTTCCAAGGATCCAGGGGCAAATGCAAAATATAATTTATTGTATGTAATAAATTCTGATTTTGTTCTCTGTGTGTGTACCAACCAAAACCTCCCAGCTCAGACACCCCCAACTGTACATCATTTTCTTCACATTTGTCATTGAACTGGTGTTGCACTACAGGCAATTTCCCTCTAAAAAACTGTAAAATGAGCCAATAAAAACACTGTGATCCCATACCCTGCGAAAGCAGAACCTGTTTTAACCTGCAGCTGAGCCATGCTCCCTCTCTCCCCTGGCCCAGTGCCTGGGGCAGCACAGGCAGAGCCTTTGCTCTGGTTAAATCCTCCCCATCACTCACCTTCTCCATTCCCTAAGGAAGGCTGAAAAAGCCTCAGCAGAGTGGCATAGCAGAAAAGCCAGGCAGGAATGGGTTGGGTTGTACATACCCTCGCCTTCAGAGCAGCGAGGGGGCTTTATTGGAGCTTAAACGGAGTGGTTCTCTTCTAAGAGGAACAGGTGATTTAACTTCACCTGGATGCTGCAAATAATGTCCTGATTTCCGTGTTGGGAGGATGTGCTCCTAGGAGGGTCCCTGTGCTGGTGCAGGGCTCCCGCTGCTGCCATTGTGCCCAGCTGTGCCCGGCTTTGGTCCCTGGCTGCCTACTGAGGAGAAAACAGCACAGTCAGAGCAGTGCTGGGGGCAGCCCAGCACTTGGATCCAATGGCACAGGTAACCAGCCAAGCCTGGTGGTGTCAGGTGTGGAGCCAGTACCACAGGACAGCGCACGCCTGGCATGTCCCATCTTAACGATTACTGCATCAAATGTTGCAAAAGGCAGACCTTTGTTATGTGGACTATAAATGACATTTTATTAAACCCGTTGATAGCCCTGATGAGGCTTCTTACCTGCATGGAAGGATCTGAGGTGTTTAATGCTATGTGCAGGATGCACCTGCACACCCAAATCCTTCAGCAAGGGGAGCTGCCTGGGTGCTTCAGGGAACTGCTGTCCCACCCAGCCCAAAACGTTCACCATAACCCAGCACTCCTGACTTAGGAGCAATGGGGCAGGAGGTGTGTTGGCACCAGCACACCACTGTGGCACCCTGCAGGTATGGCATGCCCTAGAGAAACACCTGTAACTCCATGAGCCATTTCCCAGCTCATCAACAGCAATGCCTCTTTTTAAACAGGCTTGCGTTGTGTGAGGAAGAGTCTGAAATCCAAGGTAAAAGCCCATCTTTGTCCTGTTTCCAGGCTTGCCACAATCCCATGGATTACCTCCCAGCATACCTCCCAGCTGCCCAACCCAGAAACAGACCTGGAGGTGCTGGTCAGGGCCCCTCAAAACCTTGAGCTGTGCCCAGCTGTGTTTCTCGGTAAGCCCATCCAGCAAGGCAGCTGAGAGATGCCTTACTGCACTGATGACTGCAATGGACTGTGGTGTTGGTACCAAAATTTGTAAAACCCTCCCCTGGGAAGAAGCAGCCTCCCTGTGGGCAGCTTGCCCCAGTTCCCCATCACCTCTGAGTCCATGGGACAGGGATGATGTCCATGTGGCATTCCTCAGGACCCTACAGGTTCCTCCATCTAATCTCCCAGCTCCTTTCCCTGTGCTCACAACACTCTGTCCCAGATCACACATTTGGCTCTCAGTGTGCTCAGAGAGGAGGAAAGCTGCAGCACAGCAGGCAAAACCCCTCTGCCCAAATGCACAGAGTGTGAGCAGCCACTGCGCTGGCTGCTTCCACTGTGTCACGTTCGGGGCAGGACCAGTGTTCTCCATGGTACCCAAACCTGTTCCTGCTGGATGCAGCGAGAGCCATCAGCAATTGATTTGTTAGCTGACTGCAGGAGGCTTTGTTTGTGCAGCGCTGGCTGGCCGTGCTGCCAGGTGGCCAGGACGTGGCACCCACCAGGCAACACCTGCATTCCCAAGGGCTGCTACTGAGAGCACTCAGCGTTCAGCTGCGCTGCTCAGCCCCCAGGACAGCCACCAAGATACATGTCAGCTTGGAACTTCACAGATACAGAGCAGTAGACAGAGCTCAGCAGAGGCCTAGTGCCAGAGGCCTGGACAGTGCAAGGACAGATCCATCCCCAAAATACTGTCCAAAGGATGCTGGTGTGAGTGGGAGGCTTTGCAACCTGTCATGGCAATGCAATGCCCCTCACTGACAGGTGGCAAGAAATGCAAAACAGTGATGCCGATGGGGCTTTCCCCCCTCACAAGGACTGGGTAGTAGAGACGAGGGGAGAAAGGCTGCAGACACAAAGGCAGAGCAGCTCTGCTCAGGCTGCTGCAGCCCAGGGATGCCAAAAGCTAATTACACCCCTTTTACAGGATGTTTGTGAACAGAGCCATTTCCAGTGTACTCCATTGTCACTTCTCCTTACTCCTCCCTAACTCCGGAGTCTCCACCAACTGCCCTTTCTGCTCAGCAGGAGATGCAATACGTTGCTGCCAATGGTTACTCAGACGGTTCAAAAACCTGGGGAATTCTGGCCCTCACAACTTCCAGCTGATTCTTAGCAGGACGCACATGGATTTATCTGACTATTAGGAAATGAACTATTGAAGAAGCTACTGTTTTGTGGCCTGTTGGTACCATAGGCTTTGAGCACCGATTTCAGCAGGGACGCTGCTGTGACAGTGTGGATGAAGCCATTAGGCTTCTCCAGAGGATGTGCCAGGCATCACCCTGGAAATGGTGTCCACTGGCCCAAGAGGACAGCCATGCGTGTTGGCAAAGTCCCCTTGGGCAGCAGAGAGCCTGCTCCATGGACAGCTGTGACACTGTCTGTGACAGCCCAAGATCTGGGACTTTCCAAGGCCAGGGAAGCCAGGAAAGGCAAAACTGCACCTCTTGCCAGGCAGGCTCTGCTGCCTGTGTCTCTTGGGCTGTGCTCTTTTCCACTGTATTGATTTACAGCTAAAACCACAGGTTTGCCTAGGCCTGAAGTCAGCCCTGGCACTACCAAGTTGGTTTTCTAGAAATCAAGACAGCAGGAGTGTACCCATACACTGGTACTGTTCAGCCTGACAGAACAAGGAAAAAACAAAAAAACCAAACAAATCTTTCTCTAGAAAGATGTTGTTTCTCTACAAGATTTGCTTTTATCATAAAATACGCAGCCAGTTCCTGGGAAGCCTTCCTCCAGGAAGCTCCACCAGCTGCCTTTCCCACAGTGAATCAGAGTTAGGGTTAGGAGCCTTTAGGTGAGAGAAGATGGCAGGAACATGCTGGAAACCTCTTCCAGGGAGCCAAAGCCTCAAAGGCATTGTTACCCCAAGATGGAGCAGCCTCTATGCCCACAACCAATCCCTTGCAGCCCCCCTGGCCCTTCATATACCATTTTGGGAGTAGGGATTTGCTCTTGGGACTAG
Organism: Certhia americana; assembly: GCA_018697195.1. Lineage (NCBI taxonomy): Eukaryota > Metazoa > Chordata > Aves > Passeriformes > Certhiidae > Certhia > Certhia americana. The sequence goes on from CM031859.1 coordinate 111,652,311, forward strand.
CAAGCAGATTTGCATGCCATGAAGTTGGCTCCATACCTGCTCCTGCTGGCAAAGGGGAAGATTTTACAGGTGCATACAACACCTGTCTGTGAGATGGGTTTTACAAACCCAGCACACACCTTCCCCACTTACACAGATTTTACAGCAATTCTGACCAAACCCGTCAGGTTCCCACATACAAAAACGAGCCCTGGCGGTAGATCTGCATAGATACGTATGTATCTATATATACAGTTATTGAAGGATGCTGCAGAAACCCTACTGCAGGGCACAAGGATGAGGCAGGTGCTGGCTCCAGCCCTGCCAGGAAACAGAGAAATGCCTGGCCTTCCTTGCACCAGGCTCCACAGCTCATGGCCAAAGCAGGATGCTGCTGCTCTGCCGAGCCCCTGAGCCCCACACCTCAGCGCCGAGTACACGCAGCAGCAACCCAGCAAACAGCACAGCCCTCCTAGGCAGGGATTTCTACAAGTTGTCTGCTTACAGGTGCTGCCTCTCCTCCAGCTTTCCCTGCAACACCTTCCAGGGAAGGTCCCTGGCAGCTCTCCCCAGTAGCAGAGCACAGGGGAGGCTGTGCCCACTGCCAGCTTGGGCAGGGGCAGGGCAGGGGCTCCAGCCCATGGCCAGGGGACCCCTTTGCTCAGGGGGCAGCCTTCCCCCAGAGCAGTCATGCCGCACCCTGCTCTTCGCCTCCCTTTAATTCCTTTTTAATTAATCTCATGAAACAGCACAGAGCGGGCTGGTGCCTATGGAGGCACCCCACCAGCTGCAGTGTGGAGCCGGGTGCCAGCCCCCCTGAGCCCCCAGGGGCAGCCCAGCAGGGAGAAGCAGGAGGGGGTGGGGGCACGCTTGAATTTGAAAATATTTTATTTGAATAGTAAATAATTATACAGTTGAAACAGTTCTATTGAAGCACTCTATAAATAGCTAACAGTTAAGAAAATAATGTGTGTAGAAAAAGAGATTGCATCTAAAAGTAAGAGCTGTTGGTTGCACAGGATAAAATGGTTAAGATCATGTGTTATTCTAGGTATAAAAGTTAAAACCTTTTTAGCAGATCCCTTAAGAAAAAAAGATCTTCTAAAACGCACAGTGAAATGGCAGGTGAAGAGACAAAAAAGCGCATTAGAATATTTGCAATCAAATAATATCAATCTTCATAATTAATATAAATAAATAACGAATAAATAACATAATTACGCAAACCAACATATACAGATAGACAACTCATGAGCTACCTTACGGCAAAACGAACAGAAACAGAAAATTGGCATGTCACAGTTAAGGCAATTTCTACAGCATTTTCTGGAGACCATCAACAGCAGAGTCAAGGCATTTGTGGCTACACTAAAGGAAACGCTTGTTTCTCTTGAGCAGTTTGATCTGTTCACATCGATAAAAACCAGAGCAAAGGAACAAAATTTAAAAAAAAAAATTTTAAAAAAATTAAAAAAAAAAAACCAAAAACAAAACAAACAGAAAAGAAGAGAGAGACCCCGGGAAGGTAAGTGTAAAGCCAGATTCCAGCAGGTCACAAGCCGTATTAAAGCTAATCGTGTGGCGGCCCCGGGGGAGCGGCGCGGGGCGGCGGGGAAGGCACGGGCGGCTCAGCAGGCGGGGCGCAGCGGCACCTGGAGCAGGATGACCTGCCGGTTCTCCGAGGGGTGGCACTTGTTGATGTGCCGGGTGAGGCCGGGAGAGCTGTAGAAGGTGGCCGGGCAGTACTTGCAGGGGAAGACCTGGGCGGCGTGCAGGAGGCGCAGGTGCCGCTCCTGGCTGCTCTTGCTGGGGAAGGTCTCCCCGCAGACGGGGCAGAGGCGGCACTCGGCAGCAGGCAGCTCCTCGGCGCTGGGCTCCGGTGCGGGTGCAGGCGTGGGTGCTGGTGCGGCGTGCCCCAGCAGGTGCTTGCGCAGGTAGGCTTGCCGGCGGAATCGCTTGGCGCAGCGGGGACATTCGAAGAGCCCCTCCTCGGAGCCCGCCTCCGAGGCTCCGCCAGGGCTCGGTGTGTCCCGCTCGCTGCCACTGCCGCTGCTCGCCTCCTTCGGCGTCTCCTCCGTCGGGGCCGGGCCCGCGGCCGGTGCCCGGCCTGCCTCAGGGCCGCTCTTGGTGGCGGGCGGACGCGGTTTGTGCCAGCGGCGGTGGGAGGCAAGGTTGGCGGGGCAAGAGAAGACCTTGTCGCACTCGGGGCAGCGGTACTCCACCCGGACGATGCGGGAGCAGCGGTGCTGCGCCAGCGCGAAGGGGTCCCCGTACTCCTCCTTGCAGAGCTGGCAGATGAACTCACCCAGCGGACGGGTGCAGCCGCCCCGTGTCTTGGCCGGCGCCTCCACCGGGCCCTCCTTGATGCGCAGCCCCAGCACAGGCGAGGTGGTCACTTCGTCCTCGAAGGTCAGCTTGCGGATCGCCTTCGTCTTCTTGCTCGACGGGGCCTTCTGCCTCCCGGGTTCGGACGTGCCCGGCGGGCGCTTGGCGGGCAGCGGGCGGCCCGAGGCGGGCGGCGCGGCCGGGGCGGGCGGCGCGGGGGCTCCACCGGGGCCGGGGTGGGTAGGGGGGCGGCTCGGCGTGGCCGGCAGCGCCCAAAGCTTGGAGGTCAAGCAGGGCGACGAGGATCGGGTCATAGTGCCGGGCACGGCCGGCGCGGGGAAGGACTCGGCCGAGACGGGCGAGCCAGGCTGAAGCCACGACTACCAGATTACTTGTCCTGATAAGGGCCGCGTGGGGCTGTACAGCGCCTGCACGCGGCATCGGGCGTCCCGAAACGGCACGGCGGCGGCGAGTCCAGCGGCGGCGGCGGCGCGCGGTGGGGGCAGCGGGCGGCGGGGCGGCGCCGGCGGGGAGCGGCGGGCGGCTGGCGGCGGCCTTCGGAGCAGCGCACTCGGTAGGATACGGGGGTCAGGCCGCGGCTGCGCTTCACAGGAAAGCCCCGCGGGCATCTTCGAGCCGGCTCCGGCCGGCGGCAGCCGCGACGGAGGCTCCTCACTCTGCCTTCGGTGCGGCCCGATGCCGCCTTTAAGCGGGCAGGGGCCATGTTCGGGCCGGCGCGGGGGCAGGGCAATTCAGCGGCGGCGGTCGGCGGCGCGGGCCGCACCTGAGCCCGGACGGCACCACGCCCGCTCCCGGCCCTACGACGCCGGCAGCCGGCCTTTGTGTGCCGCCCCGCGCCGGCAGCGGGCAGTGCTCCCGTGGCCGCACGCCAGCCAAGCTCGGCACCGAGCGCCCTCCGCTCTCGGCCGGCACGGGCTGTTAGCGGGGGGCGGCCGGCATCGGCTGTACGGCGCAGGAGGAGGCGAAAGCGGCGCTTGTGGCTACGGCGGCGGAGAGGGGAAGCGGGGTGCCGCCGCGGGTGCTGACCCAGCGGCGGCAGCAGGTGGCCAGCGATGGGTCTGTCCGAGCGGGAGGATAGCGAAGGGTCATCGGGGCCCGCCGACCCCGGCAACCCTGCCAACGGAGAACAACTCCGCGCTGCTGTGGAGTCGGGGCAGGCGAAGCCACAGTCCGGCCGGTTAGGTAACCGCACCTGTTACTCTATCCTAACGGGTCCGGCC
>CM031859.1:111658221-111783713 GCA_018697195.1 Certhia americana
CCTGGGCATCTTCGCGCCGGCCTCCGGGCCAGGTCGGCGCCGCGACGAGGCTCCTCACCTGCATTCGGTGCGGCCGCTTGCCGCCTTTAAGCGGGTCCGGCCCATTGTCGGCCGGCGCGGCGGGCAGGCCAATCAGCGCGGCGGCGGGCGGCGCGGCCGCACCTGACCAGGACCGCACACGCCCTTGGGGGGTGGGGGGGGGGGGGGCCCCCAAGGTGGGTGGTTAGGGGGCTAGGGGGAGGTGGGCGTGCCGGGGGGCGGGGGGGGTTTGGGGGTGGGGGGTCCCCCTGGGGGGGGGGGGGCGGGTGGGGGGTGTGAGGCTCCGCCCCCGCCCGCCGGCACGCGCGGCCTTTGTGTGCCGCCCCCCGCCGGCAGCGGGCCGTGCTCCCGGGCCGCCCGCCAGCCAAGCTCGCACCGAGCGCCTCCTCTCTCGCCGGCATCGGGCTGTTACGGGGGCGGCGGCATCGAGCCTGTTACGGCGCAGGAGGAGGCGAAGCGGCGCTGTGCTACGCGGCGTAGAGGGATCGGGATGCCCGCCGCGTTTGCTGCCCAGCGGCGGCAGCAGGGGCCAGCGATAGGTCGTGTCCGAGCGGTAGAATAGCTAACTGGTCTCGGGGCCCGGCCGACCCCTTCAACCCTGCCAACGGCACAACTCCGCGCTGCTACGTGGAAGTCGGGGGCGGCCGAAGCCACAGTCCCGGCCGGTAACCGAACCTTTTACTCATCCCTAACGGTCCGGCCCGTTCCCGAATAGTCATGGACGGCGAGACTGTGGGCTCGGTTTTCAGCCCGAAACGCCTCGCAGTCGTGGGGCAGCTCACCGCTCTCCCCGCCACGCGCGGGTCCGGAGTCTAAGCAAAAACACGCCCGAACCCCCCCGAGATGCGTGCAGGTCGCAGCCGCGTGCGGTGACACTCCCGGGTCCTGCGTCCCGCCCAGCAGCCCTTTGTCGCGGCGCCGCGGGGCGCCCCACAGGTGGCGGCACCGGGTGCGCGAAGCCGCCTGCTGGCCGGGGTGCTTGCGGAAGCGCCCGCCCCCCTCCCCCGCCCGGGCCCTTTGTGGGGGCACGGGGCACGCGGGTGTCACGCGAGCGACGGCCCCCCAAACCCCCTCCCATCCCGCGCCTTTGTGCGCGTCAATTAGTCATAAGCTGCGCGGGACCCTCGGCCAAGGGCGGCGATCGTGGGGGGGGCCGGGGGGCCGCCGCTCCCCCGGACACCCCCCCCGCGGCCGTGCCCAGCGGCGTGGGGGAACGAGTGGCCGGCCCCCCTGCCCGCCCGTTGTACAGGCTTGCGGCGGTGAGGGGCGGGTCGGTCGGGAGGCCCGCGGTGCATTAGCATACAGCTGCGGGGCCGTGGGGCACGCGCCGCCGCACCCCCCCCAGTCCGGGGCTGCGCAACCCAACCCCGCATTCACTTCCGGGCAAACCACCGGAGGCCCGCTTCAACCGACAGGGCTGCTCACCGATAGCCCATTCACTGCATGGGCACACCACTATGAGCCCGCTCACCGACATGGCTCCGCACTCCAGACCCCATTCACTGCCAGGGCACACCCCCGAGACCCCCATTCACTGCCAGGGGCCACCACCGAGAGCCCGCTTCACCGATAGGCTCCGGCACCGAGACCCCATATGCCAGGGGCACACCCACCGAAGCCCGCTTCACCGATAGGCTCCGCACCGAGAGCCCCATTCACTGCCGGGGGGTGCACACCACCGTGAGAGCCCCATTCACTGCCAGGGGCACACCACCGAGACCCCCATTCACTGCCAAGGGCAACACCACCGAGACCCCATCACGCCAGGTCACACACCGAGAGCCCGCTTCACCATAGGCCCGCACCCAGACCCCCATTCACTGCCAGGGGCACACCACCTGAGAGCCCCATTCACTGCCAGGGGCAACCACCGAGAAGCCCCCCCCCCCCCCCCCCCTTCACCGCAGTGCTCCGACCGAGACCCCCATTTCACCGAAGTGGTCTTCACACCGAACCCCCCCTAATTGTGCCGGGGCTGCGCACCGAGAGCCCCGTGCCCCGGCTGGGGCTGCGGCCCAAGACCCCGTTGCCGTGTCCCCCTTACCTGCAGCCGGCAGCAGTCTGTAAGCGTCGGTCGGGGCGTACATGGGCAGCTGAGCGCGGTGGTGGTGCAGGTAGCGCAGGATGGGTTCCCGAAGCGACTGCGGGCCGGGTTTCTGCTCAGGGTGCTGCTCAGCGGCAGGGGGCTGCCGGGGTATCTGCGGGACAGAGTTGTCAGACGGACGAACGGGACTCGGGGCACGCTCCGGAGACACGGAGCCAAGTCCGCAAACTGCCTGAAAACACGGGGCTGGGTCAGGGGGCAGTGGGCCATGGAGTGTATGGAGTGGGGCTCACACTGGTGGCACCGAGCGCACCCTGGCGCCAATGGTGCTCGACTGTTTGTTCACCTCTCACTCACAAATAACCCGCCACAGGTGCAAGGGTTGTGTGGAACAAACCCGTGAGGAACCCCGGCTGTCCTGACACGGCCTCTCAGAGGGGTTTCGCCAGAGGAATTCCATACTTCCTCCCCTCTCCGTGCCCTGTATTTACTGCGGCTTTTAACCGAGTCTCAGCACGGCCCAGCTGCAGCCGGAGCACCAGGCCATTATTCCTGATGGACGACAAGTGCTGTTCCGGAAGGTCTGGCACGGCACGTGTGCTCCCGGCGTGCGGCAGCATCCAGCAGCTGATGGAGGTGCAGACCCCAGCCCTGCCATCTGCATGTTTGCATTGCCGGAGCTGCGCACGCCGGCACAAACACATGGCTGCGATCCCCGAGGGGTAAACACGCCCCACGCCAGCAGCCCTGCCAGAGCCCCGCGCTGCCAGGGCAGCCTCGGGTGACAATTTCAACACAGGCTAAACGCACGGCCCCTGTCCCCAGAACATAACTGGCTCTATAATGCAGTTAGTGCTTCGATTAGCAAACATTTCTGCAAATATTACCCCTATTGCAGGACACTGATTTCCACTCTCTCTGGAAATTAACCAGAAATAGCTGACTTCTGTGCACTTAAACCCACAGCTCTTAAACATCTCTTTCCCTCATTTTTACAGTTAATTAGTAATTTTTCTGTATGCTGAAACGAGCTAGAATACGAGCAACAGGAGGTGAAGACAGTAAGTCTCTTTGTACAGAAATACAACCAGTCCTGAGGCATTTGAGAGATACTCCATGAGCACATGGTACCTACTCTGGATCTGGCAATGTATCCAGAAGGAATACCAAGTGAAAACATAAATTTATAGTTAAAATCACCATGAAAAAAACCAGGAGTGCAAAATGCCAAATTTTCATTCAGATGCAGATGCCATCACATATGTCCATAGGAACAATCCTGATTCACATAGAGCTGCTTCCAATCTATGCAGGGAGATTCCCTGTGTCAGGACTGCTGCCACAAAGGGTAAGGCAAGTGAGTCCTTCATTCGTAGGGCACAAATTCCTCCCTCTCTCAAGTTGTTTGCATCCACAGCATGAGAAATATGTTTGAATGATGGCAAGAAAAACACTTCCCATCAGGCCACTCATTCTGCACATTTTGTATTTATTTTGTATTTGTATTAATTTTGTATTCTTTTATAGGGATCTTCTAAGAGAACCCAAATTAAACTGCACCAAGGCCCTTTCTCGGTCAGGACAGCAGGACACAAATTGCTCTGAGCCCTTCGGGGAGGAGGCAGGGCTGAGTGCATGTGGCTGCAGCTGTGATGCAGCAGCGTTGGGCCTAGAGATGGGTGGGCCATGGGGTCCACAACCTCCCTGCCTCCATTTACACTCAATTCTGTTCATTTTCTGCAAAGTTAAAAACTCCGTGAGCACGTTTAAAGCCCAGTGCTACCGTCTGGAGCCACATGGGGTTAAACAAAGGCAGAAGCAGTGAGCAGGGGCAGGTTGAACTGGTCCCGGGTAGTGGGTTGGAAGCACTAAGATCAGACCACAAACTCTGTTTGGGATCAGCCAGAAGTTCCTCAGGGGATGGGGGAGGCAGCTCTGGGGGCTGCTGGATACCTGCTATGGTTACTAGTTCTCCCCATGGAGCACAGTGACTTCAGATTTTGGGCAGGCAGCTCCAGGCTGCTGAAGCTTTATGCCTCTGTCTATGGTGCTAGGGCCAAAGCTGTAAACAGCATTAGCAAACATCTTAATATCACCCTTACTCAGGAAATCCACTTATCACTGAAAAAGCCAATTGCTTTCACCCTTTGGACTACAAAAGTCATTCCCTGTGGGTAAGTGTTGAAAAACCTCCCCACAGGCTCAGCTGAGACAAGTGTAGGATGGCCTGTAGCATGTTCCTATTAGGGAACACTCCTAAACCCAAGGGAATACATGGATATGCCAGGCTCCAGATTCCACTGGGTACTTGTACAAAATTGCAGCTATAATGCAAAAATGCAGTGACAGACAACAAAGCGAGTTCAAGTTCTACTGGGAGATTCAAGAATATGCCCAAACAAGAAAACTAAACACTGTGCTGTATGTGGTGACTCCCCTTGTGAGGTACACAGTCTGCTCAGGCTTCCCTGATGAGAGAGGTAAACAGAAACCTAAAGCTTCAAGAAAAAGATGGGAGAAGAAACCAAAGTGAACAACACTAACAAATTACCTAAATAATAAAAAGCACTCACCAGTCGTTTTTCTTACCTGTTCTGACATCAGGGTTTGGCGCAGTTCCTTCTGCAGATCAATAAACCGATCATGATAGATGGCCATGGACCAAGGTTCCCTGAAGTAGCTGGGTAAAAAAGAAGAAATTTAGTTATCTTGTGAACCCCTCATTAGCCACTAATAAAGTATTTACCTGCTTTTTTGCCTTTATAAATTACATTTCTGGACCCATCATGATCGTTTGTTCATAAAATGCCTCCTTGTAACAGCATGGTCAATCAATTCTTTTAATGGATGTTCCTGATGTACAGCCAGCTTCAGTAATTACATTTAAAGTGGCTTAATTCAGAGCTGTGGCAAGACCCAGTGAAGAATCCTGATTTTATCAGAATTTAAAAGCCTGAAGACCTGTAAAGAACGGTGTCTCCATTATCTGTCCTCATTTGAGAAAAGCAGATTGCAGGATTAACTGAACTGCTGCATAAACAAATTAAATTTGTGTAGACAATGACACAAATGTTGTTCATCATTAAGGTTTCTGGATTAATAAAAGCCAGAAAAACAGGCCACCACAGCACTGCAATATGTTCTTCGCACTAGTGTGATGAAGCTAAATTCTACAGATTCTAGGAGGAAGCTCTTGTAACTTTTTCTTTCAGTGGCAGCATTCACAGCAGCATTCTTCCATGAAAAAGGAGGAAAAGGATGGAGAGGACACTGCTCCCTATAGAACCTCATGGCTGTAAATATAACTGGGGGCAGCCAGATTACAAAGCTGTGATTTATTTCTCTTGTGATTTACTAATGAAAGATAATTTTTACTGCTCGGGTTGAGATATTCTGAGTGTAATTCTTGTTAATGCTTGCTGCAGTCAGGAGGTGCCCCACACCCATCCTCATAATGACTGAGCAGATGTCAGCAGGGTCACCCAGGAAGTTGAGAGAGGGGGGCATTTACGTGGTTGCCACCAGCACTCAGGCCTTGGGAATGGCAGCCAGACTTTGGCACTGCCCTCAGGAGCACAGGAACCTTCTCACCTGCTTCAGCTGTGTGGCTTTAAGTGAGCACCTGCATAAGGCAACTTACACACGCTATACAGATTTAATAATCCTGAGATACCTGTCCACAGAGAACTAACGTGCAGTTTCCTCTCTGCACATTTTACTTCTACCATATCCAAGGGCAGGATTTCCTCCTCCTGCTCTGAAAGACACCTCAGCTCCCCCTCACACCCATTAAAATGCTCTGCCCACCTTGCACCACTTTGCTGGATGTACATGTGCTTGGCCCCTCTCTGTCTCAGCATCCCCATTGCCCTCTGTGTGCCAGGCTGGCTGAGACTGCCTCTCAGAATCTGCACAGTCTCCAGCACAGCAGGGCTCTCTCCCATAGACCTTTTCACAGTAGAAATACTTATGGACACCATTCCAAGCACCAAATCCTTGTTATAGCAAGTGCTGTCCAGTGCAGGAGTTACAGGGACTGACACTTGCCTGCTCATTCAGATATGCAGGTCAGAAAGGATGAACTCTGCTTTAAGGATCCTTGTTTCAGTAACTGCACACCCCAAAGGTGTGCAGAGAGCTGGAGAAAAACACAATATCCCATAATATTTAAAACCCCTTCAATTTCATAAGAAAACCTCACCCAACACAAACCCTTAACTCAATAAAGTTGATCATCAAGAGTAAAGAGAGAAAGGGAGGTGTTATACAAGAATACATTAGGATAATTAAAGACTCTGTTTTTACTGATATCCTGTGGTAAAAGCCATGTTCCTCTAGTTAAATGTTTTGTCTTCAAGCTGGCATCTTAATCTTGACTATGACCCTGAGCAGATTATTTCCTCCCTCAACTGAGGTGCAACCTTCCCCAACTACCTCAACTCAGTTAAGGGGTTCAACTGAGGTGTTGCACTTAATGCTCTTTATAAATGTTTCAGGGGCGTTACATATTCCTGCTATTGTTACCAGCTCCTTCTATAACCACAACTTTAATTGTTCTCATGAATACCCACATATTTGGAGCTCAAAACCTGAAATGTACCATCCAGTTTGGAATCTTTAATGCAAATAAAATGCCTGGTTTTGGGGAGCAGAGAATGCCTTGTCAGTATTTTCTAGACAGACTGCCAGGAGCTCCTAGTAACCAACATTACTCCCAGACTTCCTTCACTTCCCTTCACCTGAAGAACACCAGGGGTCATTTGGAGATTCAGCTCACACAAACAATTCACTTTCTTTGCTGGCTCTGTGCTTCCATCTATTTATCTTTTCAGTTCGAATCACCTTTCTCAAGGGGAGCGCGGTGTTTTTGACAGAGCAGCTCTACATATGGCTGCTAAAGGGAAGCTTAATAATGAAAAACCCCATTTGAAACCAACAAGTTGACTTTCTGAGGCTCATTCTGAATTTTATTACCACTTCAGCAGCAGTCCCTCAGGGCAAGCCATGGAAGGCTTCAAAGCATAAAGCTCTTCAGCGTACGAGATGGATCTGGCACACTCCCAACAGGGGCTCAGCGGCTCCTCTGCTATCACGAGAACGGCATCTGCCACATGTGTTTGCACCATTTAGTCTTTCATAACCTGCCAGAGTGATCAGGCTAAATATGTACAAGATGACAGTGTCTGCCAGGAGCATAATGGGTGTGCAAACTTGGTCACTTCCTAGCAGGGATGCCTGCTGGAAGCCTTTATGGCAGTGGCAGCCATCACAGGAAGGTGTTTGTGATGGGTGGGATGCAGTGGGCTCCTCCTGAAGACAATGAACAACATCCTTTGCATTTCTAAGGAGCTGGTCTCGCCTTTCATTGACAAAGTAAGTTTCAAGTCTGTTCAGCCTCATTTCTGAGGTGTAGCCTACATTAAATGAGAGGCGAGGAGGAAGGAAATATTTAGTGGTGTCCTGTACAGAAGGCATAGAATCCTTCCCTTTGCAAGAGATATAAAACAAAAATGGACAGAGCTGGGCACCGCTAGCAAGCAAAAATGGAGTGTACACATGGCTGTCTATCCAAGAGCTGCCTAGAGTTACTCTCCATTTCATTTGCAGGAACACACCACGGTTGGAGAAGAAGCCTCTGCCCCTGTGGAAGATGCTTCTATGTTCTGGCAGCAAGGACCCAACACTGACCTGTCATCTGAGTCAGGTCTGGTGGCATGGGGTATAGCACTGGCAGCAAGGTGTGAAGCCAGAAAAAACTTAAAAACTGAATGAAAAACCTTCAGAATAACACCTTTGTTTTGTGTAAGGACAAAACAAAAAGTAAGTTATAAAGATTAAAAAAAAAGATTAATAATTTCAGCTGTGTGGTACATCCCCTACCTGCTGGCGAGTCTGTCCATGCCAAATGCTCCATGCTCTGGCCCAGGGTCTCTAGTTTTAGGGATCAGTCCTGACCCCTGAGCTGTGCCTGTGCTCTGGTGACTTCTCACTGCAAGGAGGGTGGGATGAGGAGGGGATTTTCCACTGCTCAAAGGGCAGATGGCACCTTGTGTTGATGTGTTTGAAAAATCCCTGTGCAGACTGACATGTCAGTGACTACAGGTTTACAGGATGATGTGTCCATGGCTGTTCTTATGCTACTCAGAACTTGCATGGAAACAACAAACCCAAATTCCACTCCTCCCACCCCTCCTGCCCCTGTTCTTCCACCAACACACACACACACACACACACCCACACTTAAGGGAAGTTCAGGCACCCTGATAGCGTATGATATGGAATTGTCTCTAAGCAATCCTGAATACAGATCTCTTGAAACCCCATTTGTTTCTTCCCAAAGCCACCCACGAGTCATCAGTGCCCTGCCCTGGGTGCCATTAAGCCCAGTGGCCCTGTGGTGATGGCTGTGCCCTCAGCACCAGCACTATGAGCACACACAGAGCAGCACCATGGCTTATAGTACACAGGCAGTGTCACTGATCAACTTAATCTGGTAATCTGTAGAGAGTCTCCTTTCCTCTCTGTAGCTTCCCAGGCTTTGTACAACGTGGGTAATTTTTAAGACAGACATTCACTTTCCTAGGTTGAAATTTCTTTTCTAAGTTGAAATGTAATGCTTGAAATGCAAAATTCTCCAGGCTATACTCGGTACATCTGGAAGATACTCTGTCCCTTCTCAAATCCTCAGACCTCAGGACATACAAAGTCACTCTCCAGCTCTAGTGGACTGTAGAAGATGAGTCTTTCAGTGGTTCCTTTAGCACTTGATGGCTGAAGCCCTCCAGTGCTGGGGTGCTTCTGCTGAGAGCCCAGTCAGGTAGAGGATGTGCTCGCATATCCCAGGAATCACCCCAGGAGAACAAGCACAGAGGAGACAGAAGCCATTCAGCTGACACAGGCTCACATGGAACACAGTTATGCCAGGAGTGCCTACACAGAGCAGGGACTTCCACTTCTCAGGAGTGGGAAGAGTAAAATAATGTGGAGAAAGGGGATGCAATGCAATTTTAATTTTCAGGCCATCCTGATAATACTTCCCAATCACAGCTTGCAGATGAACAAAAGTCTTTTTCCCAACACAAGCACACAAGATGGAACATCCCATCTTGCCAGGAAAATTCAAAATATGTTGTTTTGAGAACAATACATGCTGTCTTTAAGACTCTTAATTACAAAGATATGGTAATTTGGTCTTACTTTGTAAGCACCAGCGAAAGATACAAAATATTTCTTGATATACCTCGGAGAGCTGGACCAGAAATCATAGCATGTTAATTTAAAGACAATATAAATAAATGCTCCACTGAAGATTTCCTGCATTCATCTGACCAATAATTTCAAAAGACAGCTTGTTTATGTAGGTAAAAAGCAAGACCAATTTGTGTAAAATTCCCTAGAGCACCACCTGAGAGCATTGTTCTTCAGCGCAAAGTATGTAACATATTCCCTGACCTGCAATTTCTTAACATTCACCCACAACTACTGAGCAGCAAATGTGAACTAACAGTCTATTTGCAGCAAGAAGGGCCTTTACTTCCTTGCTCTGCAGTTCTGCTCCCTCAACACCTACTTGTCCAGATGTTTGAATATCTCCTATTAAATTCAGTGATCCAGGACTCTGTTACTGCTCTGACCCAGTAACCAAACTAACAGCCTTATGGCCAACAAATCTGTGAGTAAGAAGGTTCACAAAGTAAAAACAAGTGCTCACAATTTCACAGACTGACATTTCTTTTGTCTCTTTTGAGAAGCAAATCCTGGAGAGGAAGCCTGTGCCTTTTTACCTCTTCTCACAGAACCTGCAATGTCTTGTCACTGGAAGATGTTGGAGATGACTCGTGGTTTACAATCCCTTTCCAAACAAGGTTGCAATGCAAACCAGATTAAAGGACAACTGCTCTTGCAATTCTTAAAAAATGCTCTTGCATTCTGGAGAAATAGCCATTGACTCCAGACCTCGTTGAGGATGATACTGTTCCTGCTGGTCCAGCCCCAGCCCCACTGGGGCTGCTGCAGGGACTTGCTGATGTCAGGGGGTGACACTGCACCCCTTGCAGCGTCTTCCCTTTGAATACGCTGGTGATCCATCATGACTGATAAATCAGCTCTGTTTGCTGCAGTTTTAATGTCCTGGAAATGTTACAGCACTGTACCCAGAGGCACCTTCAGAAAGCAGATCTTGGTATTAAGATAATGCAGCCCTTTCCTGTTCTCTTAAGTATCCTCAGGAGACACACTCTGTTATTTCAGCACTGGCATTTGGTGAAGTTTAGACACCTTAGTAGATCACAGCAGTTGTGATGTACTCACTGTGACTGAATTGCTCTCTAAACTTTCTAACCTCTGTGCTCTTTAAAGCTGATACAGAAATACTACTGTCTGTACTCGCTTTATGAGTACTTTGTGGCTGACCCTGAAATCTGGCTTACTGCATTTCTTTTTTTCTTTTACATAGTACTATTTCACACATAACATATTATGGAAAACAATGTAAAGGAAATTAAACTTGAGGCACAAAATCATCAAACAGGCTGTGTGGTTGCTTTTCTGCAATTTTTATGGATTCAGAGTTCAATCATTCATAATGGTTTGCATAATTTCTAATATAAATCAGCAAGGTTTGGCTGCAAATTAATGTGGTAGGGGTTCAGCCAACAAGCTTTAACCTACTAATTTGAACGTGGGGTTTCTTAGTAACATGGCTCTTCATTGGCAAGTTAGCTGCTCCTTTAAAACTACATTAATATCTGGAAATCTCCAGCCATTTGTATCGATTTGCTCTGTAAGTGCAGCTGTACCAGTGCACTGCGGGGTTAGCGGTTAATTCCAGAAGCGAAAAAGCTGTCAGTGCTTTGATATACCTTTAACATGTTCCTCTTTCCTTACCCTGGCTCTCTCTTCAGGAAAAGCACACACATTTCCCTCTAATTAGACTGCAGAATGTACAGAGCAGCACTAGTCCCTCTCAGTCATGCTCACTACCTGCTACAGTTCCTTTCTGGTCTTTTTTAACCCTGAAAAAAAAAAAAAAAAACAGCTCACCATCTGCCTGATGAACAAAAGCCTAAGGTGGAATACCTCAAATGTAATCCCAGTGTGCTAATGGTGTGGGATCCAGCAGATTCCAGACAAAAGCAGGGCATTCTAGTGTTCCTCTTAAAAAACAACCACTCTTCATTTCAGAAAGCCTGGGTTAAATCCAGCTTTTCTATTAGCATGCATTTCATGTTTAAATAATCACTGATTATCCAGACTGTAAGTAATGAAGTTCTCTTTGCCTTTTAACAATAATGCTGAAAACACCAAATGTTCTTTTCCTTAATGCATTTGTTACATTGTGAGCTTTATTAGTGTGGAGTCAATAAACAGTCCAGTGCAGTGTTTCTGCTTAACAATGTCACTGAATGACACTGCTTAACAGATCACCTTCAGCCTAATGTTAACAGTACTAGGATGTGGGAATTGAACTTCAGTAAAAAAACCTAAATGGTTACTTCAAAATAAGTGAATGGTGTTCATGCAGCTCAAAGTACTTTTGAGCATTTAGCTTGTACAGCCAATATGAGAATGCAATGTGAAAATAAAAAACAGGGCTTGAAGAGAGCAGCTGAGGAAACATCCAGTGTTATCTATGTTTACAGTTTCTGGGGGGATTTTCCAAAGCCTCTCAGGAAAAGGGAGCCTGACTCCCTTCACATATTCCTGTTGCATGTTTGGCAGTCTCATGTTGTATGGCCTGTCAGTACCTGGTGCAGTTGAAGCTGTGCCACTTTGTGTAATTTTCCTTAGGGTGCCCAGCTCCTGGACAGCAGCATGCAGGCCTGCAGAGAACCACCTGGCATGGATCTCAAAACATGCATGCATGAATAGCCTGTTCCCTTCCTCACTGAGAACTAAATCCTACCTGCATTCTGGCACTAGGAAAAAGCATTCCTTTGTGACTACAATTCACCTAAATCTCCTGGGCTTTTTGTCCCCCACACAAATACTGCCATAAAATCCAATCTCCCAACTCCTTCTTGCCAAAGAGCCCTGGTCATGTTTGCTGGGGGCTTCTCCTCCATCATCACCCCCAGGTGCCCAAGACCCCTGTGCAGAGTAAGCAAACTGTCCAGTTTGACAAGTCCTTAAAACGATGGAAACAAATCTGTTGAAACAAAAAATCCCAAAGTGGTTTTGAGCTCTGCCTGGATGACCGTGCCTGTGAGGTTTCTTTGCTCATCCCTCACTAAAACATGCCCTGCCTCTGTGCACTGCCCCCCAGGCCAGACCCTGTGCCCCTGCCTTACCACTGTTAGCGCCACAGGACTGAGACACAACCAGCGTCCTCTGCAGATCCCGGCTGACAAGGAGTTCATTAACACACAATTACAGAATCCCAAGTAAAAGCCACTCACACCTCATTTGCGAAATAAGCTCTTTAAGTATTTTAGAAAATAGTGGGTCAGATTTTTATGCATTTATGTTAGATTTGATTTTCATTAATGCCAAATGAAGCTTACATGGAGCACTTCTATCTCATATTAAAAGGCATGATGCCAGTGAGCATCCGTTTGGTTGCCAAGTATCAGGAGACCCCTCTAATTATCTGTTTTGTACTTAAGATGCAGCAGAGGGAGATTCCACTGTTCCATGGACATGTTCCATAACTTGGCAACTGCCTTGCAGCTGCCTTCAGCTCAGGGGGACACAAAAGGGGGTCACTGGCTGGTTGCATTCCTCCTCTGTGAAGTAGTGTGGAGGACTGATGACCAGTAAAATTTATAAACTTAAAATGAAAAGAAGAAAAGCTTCAGACCTCTCTCCCCACCCCTCTCTTTTGTCTGCTGCTAGGGCAATGATAATGGAAATAACCTGAAGGCCTTCAGCAAGCGAGGTGGGGCAGGAGCATGGTGTACAGCATGGTATCCCTTCAGGGTATATCACTGGAATTTGCTTTTTTTTTCCTTCAGAAGACTCCCTGCAAGAAAGAGACTTGCTCTTGGGGGACTCAAATTCTAGTTGACTTTTTGAGATGCAGCCTGATGAGAAATGAATAAAAATGGTAGAAACTCCTTCCTGAAATGGATTCCAAAACTAGTGAGAAATGCCATTCAATTTACAGGTGACGAGTCTTTGGTTTCTACGTTTTTTCCTGCCCTGGCTTAGAAGAACTGCACTGTCAGGCCCCTCTGCTCAGGAATGCACTTGGCAGCAGGCCCAGGTGCAAGGAGAGCACCCACTGCATGGCATGAGGCAACTGGGAGGGAGAGCTACGTGTGCCCACTGCTTCACCTCCTCCAAGAGCCCAGGTGCTGAAGCAGAGCAGCAACCAATCCTTCCTTTGGTTGTGGGTCATGTCCTGCAGCTTTTAATCCCACTGAACTCGTATCCAAATCAATGGTACTTTTCTCCAGACAACAGGAAATGTTGTTTCTCTCATTATTCCCATTAGCCATGGCTCCAGGCACACGACTGGAAGGGGTGACTTTGTCAAGTTTGTTGGATCTCGGGGGCCTGTTGTTAAAGCTAATTTGAGAATGGCACTGGCACGTTCTGGCCAGGAAATCTGGTACCATGGGGTTAACTTTCAGCACTTACACCGAATGAAAATCAGTGAGGAAATTCACTGCTAGATGCAGTCTCTAATTATTTAAAAGATAATTTGCATGCTACACAGAAATAAATTAGCTCCCAGGTGACAGCTGTTCCACTATGTCCATTCCTGGAATGAGATGCCATGCTGGGAAATCTAAATGCAGACCAAAAGATTAAAACACTGCACTTTCTTGCCTCATAGGAAGGCTCTTCCCAAAAAAGAGGCATAAAGAAGAGAGGAGGGGAATGGATGTTTCAAACCATCAAGTTTACAAGCTTAACTAGCACACCACATTTTCAGAGTCTATATTTTCTTTTCACAAGAGCACTTCACATCTTTCCAGTAGATGTGGATGCAAGTATAACATGCACTACTTTAAAAGGAAGGTCTTGAAAGCCAAAGAGAGGAACTCAGTCCTAACAACAGGTTTGTGTTCATGCAGGATCCTTACAGGCCACGTGAACAAGGCCCAAAACAGTTGAGTTGTATTTTTATCACACACAGAAATCAGTGAATGCATTTTCTTTGTACCAAAAGCCAACCAGGCACTGCTTTTTCTCTACATAAAAGTCTCAGGACAACTCATAAGAAATGCTAAACCATTCTTCAGTGTAATGGTCTTCGAACAGTCAGTCTTTTCATGGTGTGGTTTTAACAGTATCTGTTGCACACTTCTCACACATGTATGCACATTTTATGTGACACTGTACTGTGGGGATGTAGATGTGATATAATATGAGAGTACATTATACTGCCAGCCTTCGTCTGTTGCTCTACATCCTCCTGAAGGCAGCAAATTCCTCTGCCAGCTTGCTGTGTGCCAGGACTGCTCTGTGGGGATGCCAGGCAGTTTATCTGTTACACCTGCTGGAGAATGCTCCTTTCTCACAGGATGGACATGTGTAACAGGAATGCCAAGCTGGGATAAATGGGAAGAACCATACGAGCAAGGATTAAAGAGCAGCACATGTTCACTGCTGCAGAGCAACATATGGGACTTCATTCATATGACCAAAGAGCAAGAAGAGAAGGAACAAACCTATTTAAAGATAAGGTAGAAAGAAGACTGAAAATGACTCGAGGCAATAAAACAACCAGATAAGAAAAACCTGGCAACTGTATTTCAGGAATTCTGCCACAGGCTAATGAGAAGTGAGATAAAATAATGAGGCAAAAGGTCCCAAACAACATCACTGTCTAACGGCTTTAAAAGACAAGTCCAAAATTAGTTCATAATCACTAATTAAGGAGAGCTGAAGGGATGTTATGAGCCCCTGATATGTGACGTCCCTCTGTGCAGCACACCAGTAATCCTCTGGTTAAGGTGAGGAAAATACTGCTACCTGTGCTGCAGGCTGAAATCCCAAAGCAGGACGGTTTATTCTTCCAGATATTGCTACTGGTGTCAAACTTGCTGGTGCATCTACCAAGTGGCCCTGACCACACCTCAGCGTGGTTCACAGTAAAGGTGAGCTCACAAAGTTGTGTGCACACTGTAATGCCCCAGGAAAGGACTGATGGTACCTTGCCTCAACCTGACTAAAGAGTTCTTCCAGTGCTCCCAATATACAATCAGCATGAGCTGTGACAAGGAGAGGAAATCACTTGCTGTCTTAGCCAATCTCTCATGCACTTGTATCACCCTCCTTCAATTCCTCCTTAACACTCACTGACCAGTGTGTTGTTCAGGTGAACTTCATGCCTGCTGTGCCCTGCGTCCCTCTCTTGTAAAACAGCCCCAATATTTGCTACAAATAATAATCAAGCCCTGTGGCAACAATAATTCACAAGCATCTTCTGGATCACAGTACACCCTTCCCAGCAAACTTTTCCAAACTGTTACCTAAATAATGTTTAATCTGAAAATTATGCTACCATTTGTGCCCTTCTTCTAATCACTTACACACAGAACAAAATCAAACCTGGAAATGCTTCAGGTAATACTATTAGCTTTGTATCACAGCTAAAACTGATCATTTGTTCCCGAGCCTGGCTTTCTGTCTCTACCCAGATGTAAGGCAGTACTCCATCAGTGACAGTCTATGTTCCAAAGCACCATTCGTGAGGGATTTCTTCAAACGAAAATCAAAAGCAATGAAACATTCAGAGGAGATGGCACAGGACTAGAACTCACCAGGCCCTTCAGTCCCCCTCACCAGATAAAAATAGGCAAGTTGTTGAGCATGACTATCACCATGAGTTATTTAAAATATCCCTACAAACCTTTAGCCTAAACATTTGATTCAAAGCAACAAAATTCAAAATTCAAAGCAACTTTTAAAAGCAACTTTTGCACATGAGTCTTCAGTAATAAAGGATTGTTTAGGTTCAGTTTAATGATTCACTTACTGAATATTCTAAACTAAAGTCATAAAGACACTGAAATGCTTATTCAGATGAGAGATAGTCAAGTAAACCATTGCTCCTCCTCTAAGTAAATCTCAGACACGCAGATCTTTCCAGGAGGGTCTTCAGGACTTGCATTTTTACCAACAATTTTGCTAAATAATGGAAAATATGTTAAAATCTGTTTTTCTACTTTTTGTTTTTTTTCCCCAAGGGAAAACAGCCAAAAGACAAAGCATAATAAGATAAACCTTACATTCTGCCAGAAGGTAGATTTTGTGCACAATGCTGAGCTCCTCTCACCTGTAGAGGTCTGTGAGCTGCCCAGCCCTCCAGCGGTAATACAGGTCATTGAGCAGACGCTCATGCTGTCCATACAAGCAGATGTAGTTGGAGACTGGGAAGGGTTCCTTGGAAAAGCAGGTGATGCTGTCCACCATATTGTATCTGCTGAAGTGCATCTTGAAGTAATTCCCGTGACCAGCCTCCCCAGTTACTATCTCCATCCCCTGGAACAGAAGACACCAGGAAAGCTGTGGAGATGGAAGAACACCTGACCTGGCACATGTACAGGGTCAGCGAGGGCTTCCCAGCCCATTGTTCACACTGCTTAATATCCACAACCCTTCTGTTAAAATTGAGAGATCACTCTCTGGCACAGCAAATCATCAGGCACATTGCTGTGGCCTGGACACAGATTTTCTGTGTGATTTGGTTTGGTTACTGCCCACCCCACTGTGCAGCACCAGCTGGGTGCCACTGCAGACACCTGGGGGACCCAGGCCCTCTGTCTGCGCTAGCAGCATGACACTGGATCTACAAGGACCTGTGACCTCCTGGAGCAGCAGCTGGAGTCAGGGAGGATGCCCTGGGGCATCCCAAACTACACTGGATAGCTCTGTTTGGGTAACTCAGTTGAACTCTGTTCAGCCTCCTTTATGACACAGAGCACACACATGGCATATCACGTTTACCATCAATAAAAGAACACCAATATGGGACATTCATGCTCAAACTGTAGCATTTTGCTTCAGCTTCTTGAGTCAATCACTAAGACAAAAATGTAGAACTTTGCTTCAAACACCACATTGCAGTGGGATGATCAGATAGCTGGAAGCTATTTTTTCCAGCTGTATTCCTGTCACAGTTTTATACATTTCTACAACCTGTTGCTAGGCTACAGGAACCTTTAATATTTCCACATCTAAGCTAGGACCTTTCACTAGCTTCTCTTACTTCTTTCTTAGAAAATTCTTTCAGGATTTACATGAAGTTTCTGGAGTGGCTTTAAAAAATATGGTCCCTTTTCAGGTAATCAGCAGGTAATCAGAGTGGCAGTAAAAGAATTCTCATCATGTTCTAGCAGTTTGGAGTAACAAAACCAATTCCCCTCTCTGATAGTCTTTTCTGCTCTCCACTACATGCTGCTTTAGATGGCTCATCCTGGATCTGAAAAGCGAAGTGAGCCACGCTTTGATTTCTCTCCCTTAATAATTTTCTTTTTAAAAAGCCCATTTGTTTCATTGCTTTTAAAATCAACACTGAAGTAGCTTTTTAGAAGCTGCTCTTTAAATCAACTGCAAAAATGGGCTTGACACAGAAGTTCCCAAGGAAAAAGGTACAATCTATGTAAAAGAGGATCTTGCCTAGGTGGAAAGTCCTCTCTGGCTTTAAAAGACATTAATCTTGTCCTTTTTTTGCCTCAGGTCAGGTTCTCCAGGAATAGAAACACCTCCATGTTTGTATTTTGGGTCAAATCTCCCATGAGGTCCAGCATGGGGAGTGCTTCCCCGTGTCCTGTTCCAAGACAACTCTCACAGCTGCAGGACTGACTATTTTCAAGCAACACAGAGAATTGCTTCTACAATACTTCCTGCTCTTCTAGAAATCAGCTGAATTTCCCTGCCATCATCCATATGAAGTTGCAGTACCATACTGCAGGGAGCAAAGAGGTTCATCACAAAGGCTGAAAGCATGAAATCCTGCTAACAGTGTCCTGCATCCCCTGCATGGAAACCAGACATCTTTGGAGAAAGCCAAATACCAGGAAGTGTGGAAAGAAACACCTGAGAGGTTGAGTTAGTTTTGTGACTACTTCTGGTTCTCTCTCTACCTGTACCTGGTGTGTATGGTGCCTCCAGACCTAGCTACCCTAAACAGGAACATCTTTTTAAGCAAACAGGGGACGAAACAAGGAAAGTTCCATTATTTAACTTACGTGATCACACGGATCAGGTTCTGCATCCAAGGGCATGGGGATTCTGGGCTTGGAAATGTGCAAGTAGTTATAGCCTCCAGGAAGAACACCACCTGCCATAAATGAAAATATGAGATTTATTATGTCATTAACAATGAAGAAAATAACGTATTTGTTTGTCCTCCTGTTGCGATCATCTTTTTCCAGTACATAAGGAGCCTCGAGTGCTGTACTGCCATGAGATATCTGAGGTGACATGGACCTGCCTGTACTACAGAAGAGCTAAAATAGGGGGGATGAAAGTGTGACAGAAATCAAGCTGGACATACCTTGAACTTTACATTTTCTGTATATGGGGATGAGTCTGTCTGAGTCTTCTGGCAGCTCACAACTGGGCTGAGGGGATGGATCAAAGAGACTCAGCATGGAAGCAGCAAGCTCGAAGCCAATCTCCTTGGAGTTGAAGTTGCTGTGTGTCAATTCATCGTTAAAGTACCTCCTGGAGAACTTTGTCAGAGGACCTGCAGCCCTGATGCAGGCATCATTGGTGCGGAATTTGGCATCAATCACAACTCTTCCATCAAAAACAAGGCAAGCATCAGTGACGGCCTTAAAGGTTTCATAATCCAGTGTCCTGTAGGCAAAGCTAAAAAATGCCTAAAAAGAGATATAAATAAGTGAAGGTAATTGTATATTACTTACTGGCTAATTTCATAAATCAAAACCCCCAAAATTTATTCTGAATGCTATTTTAAAAAAGAAGAATGTAAAATACTGTGTGATTTTAGCAACACTGCCACAGCAGAGAGATCCTTCTGATACATCATTTACAGCTACCAAAGGTAAAACTAAGATAGCAGAAAGAGGAATTACTAAACTGGACTCATGTGCTTCTGGTTATTAAATAGTTTAAAAACTCCAACATTCACGACATCAAACAGCAAGAGTGGCTGTGCGTATTTAATGTGTTAGTCCAAGCATGGAACATAAACCTGAACCTTCTGTGAAGCTTGTTTTCTTCCAAATGCTCAAGACAACCTGAAACCCCAAGGAACAGAAAAGCACAATGAAGTTGGAATTTCGCAAGATAATTGTGCATTACAAGTGTTTTCCCAACTGTTGAGCCCATTTACCAACAAACTGAGTAACTTTGGCCAACCAGCACAGGGACAGTAAATGAAATGGAAAGATCAGCAATTAAACTTGTTCAGAGGAAATGTCATCCTCATTCCAGATATAGTAGGGGAATTTCAGTCAGTGGAAGCTGCAGAAGCCAAGGACCCTAAATCCATAAAGCACTGCAAAGCAGGTTGTGGGAGAAACAACAACCATGAGCAGTGTCCTCAGAGCTTTCTCTGGCAAAGAATAAATGAAAGCTGTCAGAACACTGTCCCCAAACAAGTGTAAGACAAGAATGCCCACTGGACACAGAGGGACAAAAGGAGGAAGATCACAAGGCTGAGAGATGTTTTGCACAAGACCACAGTCTGCAAAGAGTCCAGATGAAGACTGTCTCATCTCTCCAAGGGTTTGTGAAGCCCCAGAACTCTCACACAAAACTTTTCCCACCATTAGTGCCCTCAGCTTTTAAAACCATCAGACAATAATTTCTTGCTGCCCCTCCAGCAAGAATTATTCCTCTACAGCTGAGGAAAGGGTAGAAGGGTCTCAGATGAGCACATTTTCCCTTGCTGCCTTCATTCTGAACAGCCCAAGACATTGTGCCAGGTCAGAGTAGTATCTGTAATCTGTGCTTCCCTTAGTGCCAGCTCAGGACAAATCTGTGACCAGGGTAAAGGTGTTACCCAGTTGTACCCCCAAAGAGCTTTCCTGGGGACTAAGGGTAAGTGTCAGATATTCCACTGGCTAAAAGAAAAGGCACAGGGAGCTGGAAATTTTAGCAACACTGGTATAAGCAGACATGTGGCAGTGGAAGAGCCAGAGCCCCTGGGCCTGTTCATAGAAACTAGCTGATGAATTATGCACAGCTAGTGCAAAAATAAAATAAAATAAAATTCCCATAAAATGGGAATTTTGACCATCTCAGAAAGCTAAAAATCAAGGAAGCTCTGCCCATGAGGGCAAGAGGACCACACAGCCCCACATCCCGCCGGCTGACAGGCAGGACAGTGTCACTGGAGGGGAGGGGAAGGCTGCAACCTCCAGGCGGGAGCCATCTGTCAGCCTGGGCAGGAGGGAGGGAGGGAGGAGGGAGGCTGCTGCTTTAGGGAAAGAAGATATTTTCTCCTGTTGTTTCTATCCTGCAGGACTCAAGTCCCAAAGAGCAGCCAATCAACAGTTGATACTGGCTGAAATCCCAAAAGGCCCAGAGCTGCTGCAGAGACGATTCCTGCAGAGGCTGGTCTCTCATGAGTGCAGCTGCCTTCCTGGGGGAGCTGCTCTCCAGAGCCTGCTCCTCCTCTGAGTCCAGCCTCCCAGGCAGCTGGAGGCAGATACAGGAGCATTGCATGGCAGCTGAACTGGTTTTGGAGAATACAAAGCCCTTGACATCACAAGTAATTGCAGGTCTTTCATCTTAGAGGCTGTGAAAGACAGACCTCCACAGGGAAGGAGCGTGGATGGAGAAAGGACAAGCACGGGGCACGAATGGGCAGGAGAAAGAAACCCCAAGGTAAGGGGCATCTGAAGGAACAGTGCAGACAAGGTGGTAGGGAAAAGAGGGGGAGCTGGTGAGTGGATACCAAGTTGCATAAAAAAAAAAAAAAAAAAAAAAAAAAATAGATTTCAACAAAAAAGGAGAGAAGTTAAAAAGCTGCATACAAAGAGAGAGTGGGAGGAACATCACTACTGAGATGGAAACCAAAGTTAATCCATATGCGAGAAAGAAGAGGGTTGCAGAGCAGGGGGGCCAGCAGGGACCCTGACACCTGGTGAGCTCTCTGGGAGAGGCACAGGGCTAGACCTCTTCCCGAGTTAACCCCACCAGCTGCACAGAGGACAGCACACACAGCACGGAGCGCAGAGGGGCTTGGTGTGTATAACCCTATAGATGCAGGTTTTGAACGGACATACTCCTGTGGATTAGCCCAATAAAGGAAAACAGAACTATGCTGAGCCTTAGGAAAGGCTAGAACCTGCCCCCAGCCTCAGAGCAAAGCCACACTTGTGACATGCCTACAGCTCCCATAAGATACTGGTACTGGAAGTGCAAAAAGCTGCAATCGTTGATGTAGAGGGAAAGGAACCTGCTTTAAATGTTTTCATTAAGTTACCTACTATCTCAGTGGTTTTGGCTTCTACTGTGACAATCAAATGCACATAACTATAGACAGGAGTAGCTGCACATTTAAATAAGAAAAGGATATCTGGAATTACTTAGAAAATCAATTAAGAGCATTTGTCACTCAGCAGTGAACAATTACTTTTGTGTCAGGTGACTTAAACACATTTTAATCCAAATCAGTCAGGGCATTAACAATAGGTTTATTTGGATTTTTAGAAAAACAATCATTGAGAGTAACAAGTGAATGTTCAATCTCCTAGAGACAATGAGGAAATAGATAAATGTGTGAGGGAGCAGGTAAATTCGATGGCTTTTGTGTTAAAAACTCAGCCTGAAGGAAAGGCACAGGAAGCGTGTACTCACCGAGCACTGCAGTTGGAGCTGGTTTGTGGCAGTGGTGAAGGCAGCCCAGGAGATGAGGCCGTGGTCATCCTGGCCCCACTGTGTCAGGATGCTGTCTGGGTGCACAGTCACACCTGCCTCTGCCAGGGCCTCCCCCACTGTGTGCTCCAGGATGGCATCCCCGAGGCAGGGACTGGCAGAGGTGAGCGGAGCCTGCACGAGATGGATGCGGGAACCATCAAT
Organism: Certhia americana; assembly: GCA_018697195.1. Taxonomy (NCBI): domain Eukaryota; kingdom Metazoa; phylum Chordata; class Aves; order Passeriformes; family Certhiidae; genus Certhia; species Certhia americana. Next base: position 111,680,255 of record CM031859.1, read on the forward strand.
GCCAAGGGATAAGAGGGTTTCTACAGTAGTGTAAATGTCAATTGTATTCCCATAGACAATGACGTTCCCTAAGAGGAGAAAAAAAGGGGAAAGATTTCTAAGACATACAATGAAAACCTTATTAGTATAACTCAGATGATAATAACATGGAATTGCTCTCTTTGACCCTCTTACTTCTCTGATGCTATGAAGCAAACAATGTTACCTAGCAACAGCAGCTAAGATAATTTAGTGAAGAATCTGTACAAAACATCCCACAAAGTAGGCAAGTACTTCACACAGAAGTATGATATTCATCCTGACCCCATAATCTGAAATTATTTTGATTGAAAAGCCTCTAGGGGTAAATAAATAAATAAATAACCATTTCTGGTTTTGTTCTCTCCTCTTTCCTTAATTTTTCTCATTCAAAGGACTGATGGAAGGGGGAGTGGACAGAATCAAATTCAATACACCATGCAGAAAACCCCCACAAACCATGGGTAGGCCATGTTATAAAAAACAAGCCCTTGTGCCACATGAAGGTCAGCAGTGCTGCTGCTCCCTTCTGCCAAAGTCTGATCTCCAGAGAATGGGGATGGACATGGAAAAGTACCCATCCCTGGTGGTGGGGAGAGCTCAGCACCACTCTGGAGGCAGCTGCACATGGCACTATGCCCAGCCCAGAGCCAGTTCCATCCCTGCTCACTGCTGGGAGCTCAGTGAGCTGCAGGCAGCTATCCACCTGAGCAGCTGCCGTGACAGCAGCGTGTAGGAACTGCTGCTCCTTCTGCAGACCATCAACACCAGCACGGAAACCACGCCTGAATCCAGCCTTAATCTCCTACCCTGGGGCAAAGGGAGCTCAGACCTGATCCACCCTTCCTGCCTGGCACTGCAGAGCTGCACGGTGCCACTTCAAAAGGCACAGTCAGAGCTGACCAGGAACACGAGGAGGGGAAGGTCTGTTCTGTGTAAGCAGGACTCTCCAGCCTAAGGACTAAAGCTGTCCTGGCAATAAGAGAGGCAGAGCTGGGAGGCAGCAGAGCAGCTTCTTGTTTTATCTCAGATATAAAACACACCAACATTCCTTGGAGCAGGACTGAGACGTGCTCCTCTCCTCCCCATTCCCTCTGTCCCCCTGCTTGGAACAGAAAGCATTTATCCACTCTGTGATCCACTAAGCCTTTGAGCAACCCAGGCAAAACGGCGCAGCTCGCATAGGAAACTCCTGTCTTGGGGCTAAGGATCCTCACCTGAGGGTCAGAACCCAGGCCTGCAGGCTTCTTGTGCACCACACACCCTGCAGCCATGCCACACCCAGCCCCGAGTGAGAGGCAGGGTCCAGATGGAGGCAGGAACACCTCCACCTGCCTGCCCGTGTTCACATCAGCTCCTGTGTTTCAGATCTGACCGATCAGCACAAGGATGCCTCAAAAGCACCTTCCCCAGTGCTTTCATGTTCCTCATCTGGGCAGTGCTGCAACCAACTCACACTTTTATCTCTGCAGTGGCATTTCCATCTCTCCACAAGCGGCAGCATCCCCTATGCCCTGAATTGTATTATTTCATGGGCTAAAATAAATCTCACTGGACCATGTTTTACTGCATGAGATACAGGGCAATACTAAACTCAGCATGCACACAGCCCCAGCTCCCAAGAATATTAATGATAAAAATGTTAACAGATGTTCTACTATTCCCCCTTGACTAGATGGTAATTTTATTTGTCCCTATCAGTTTGGCTACTCGTAGCTGCCAAAGAAACATCTCTCTTCATAGCTGCCAGGGAAAAGACTTGCCCCATGAGTACACTGCACACCAACGACAGAAAAGACGTTTTTACTGTTCACAGCAATGACCCGAGGGACAGAAACACTTTACCTGCAAATGTATCCATTTGAAAATGTAAGAAGAAAGAGATCTTACTACTTCCATAAATATCATAAAGAATACAGGAATGCCCCAGTGTGTCCATCCCTGACCTGACTTCCCAAGCCAGAAGAATCTATTCCATAGCTTGTGCCTGTCAGGACACCTGTCTGCAGCTGCACTGACCTCAGGAGAGTGCCAAAAGAGAAGGCAGATGTAAGCTTGATTGTTTTTCCCTACTGCAGCAGGGTGTAATGCAAGAAGCAGCCCAGCAGAACCTGTGGGTAAAGACTATCTTTGCTATACTCATTTTTATTAACACCACATGCTGACAGTGTAGGCCAGGATGTAGTGTGCAGGTGCTGACAGCCTCATGCTACATTTACATGTTTTCAATTTGCAGAGCATGAAACGTATGAGGAGTGAAGAGGATGCCATTGCTGTGGCTGGAAAAGGAGGATGAGGAGGGCTTCCCTGAGGCACAGCCCAGCAAAATTGCATTCTGACTCAGGGCAAGGCTGGGCTGAGACCCTTCACCCTCGAGCAGCACACCCCCTCAGAGAGAAGCTCAGTTCCTGCATTAGACACTGGCATTTAGGGATGGAAAAGATCAGATGAGAGTCCTGTATTTCTCAAGGAAAATTAAAATTCTGTTTTATATGGTAATATTAAATACAACTGCATTAGATCAGGGAAAGCAATGCTCCTTTATTGACCTCTTGCAAATCAACAATTTACTGCTTCTGCTTATTACAATATTAGTGGCTTTTTAGATGACAGTGCTACTAGTCTAGGAACTGCAGATATTAATTTTGGACTGAAATTATGTCCACTGAACAGAAAGCAGTTCCTCAGGATGCTTTTATTATTTAACTACATGAAAATGTATGTATCTGTGAGTAAACATAATAACCTTCTAGAGAAAAAACAGCCATAAATAAAGATCGTTACAGTAGTTTTATCATTTATTACCTGAATGTCAGTGTCCTGCTGCAGAGCAGACTCATTAATTTTCCACAAGTAGAAGCACAAGATTTCGGTGACCCTAAAGTGACCTGAATCTTTGCAGTTTGCAAAAGCTAAAGGAGAAACCCAGTATAAGCTAAAGCTTTGGTGGCTCCAGTTAGTGATTCATGCACTAAAATTTTAATGCAAGAGTATTCCCACAAACACGCTTTTAATAAGGCAGTAAACTATGCTTAGGTGAAGAGAAAAAAATAATTGCTCCATTTTGGGCCGTTAAAGCAATTTTGTTCCTTACTTTACTTCCATCCTATTTTTATTTTCATGGAAAGTGCAAAGCTAATAGGAGATGAATTTCAATTAGTTCCAGTTACAGCTGTAATAGGTTCCATGCATTAGGTGGCTGGGTTTCATCAGTGAAGACACAGTGGCAGCCATGGGACCAGTGCTCACCCTGCTCCCAGGTCCTCAGCAGAAGAAAGCCCTCCCAGAGCTCTGGCATAACTGTCAAGACTGAAGGAAATGTTTGTAAGAAACACAGCTGGAAAAAGCAGCAGGGAGGGAATAAGAGAAACTGAGATCAGTGGAGGAAGACCTCTCCAGCTAGGCGCTCTGCACAGCAGTAGAGAACTTTGGGAAGAGCAAGGAGAGGGAACTTGAAGCCAGAGCAGGGGGAAAGAGGAAGGTGTCACATCTCTCCTACACCACACCTCCAGACCAACCTCATTGGTGGTATGAATTTACCTTCCCTATGCATGAAGCCAGCCAGGGCCTCATTAGGAGATGCAGCTCCACTCTGCAGCCCAGGCCAGCAGCAATAACAAAGTGAAGATGAACATCCCACGACTTCAGCACTGCTGCAGGAGAAGGTGCATTTGTGCCAAGGAACTTGAGACCACGATTGTACCATTTGCTGCAGAGTGACGGACCCTCCTGGCACCAAGCATCCCAGCCAGCGGCTGCTCCCAGGCACATCCCTGTGCAGGGGCACCAGAGCACATTCCAGGACTGGGCACACAGGGAGTTACATAAAGAACAAGCAGCAGCAAACAGGGAAAGCTAACACCCTCATCTGTCTGTGGAAAGTCAGCTGCTGTACCAGCTGGACATCAGGTAAGGCTGTGTGGGGAGGGCCAGTCCCAGCTGGAAGACAGGTGGAGCCAGACTGCTCCAGAGGCCAGGAAGCTGGCTGGGAAACACAGCCATGTTTATGGACCCCTGTGCTGATCACAGCAAGACCTGAAGCATGATGAAGGAATTTCCAACGTTTTTAGAACTTCCCCTAAAGGACTGCCAAGCAGGCGTGAACCTTGCACCAAATCACTGCCAATTCTCATTTCACTCCAAACGAGGCAGGTAAAACACATCTTCAGGATGCATCCTGCTTTTGCACTCTGCCAACAGAAATGCCCCACAAAGACAGCTTTCCTGCTCTGAACCGTCCTGACTCAGAGCCAGTAGGAACTGACATTTCATGAACTCATTGACTCTTTCTGTTTCTCTAGTTCAAAGTTGACTCAGAAATCTGGATGGTGCCAGGACACAGTGCATGAACTAGTGAATGTATGAACAGAGCACACACGACAAGGCTGAGGTAATACAGGGACGGTGCACGTCAAAATAAACATCTGATTTTAAGGTTTAAAAAGCACCAGGAACTTGCAGTTACAGTGAAAATCTGTAACTGATGCAACTGAATACAATGCTGACAGACACTTCCTAATTTGGACTTATTTTCTTTGTGTTATGGCACAAATCTAGATATTTTTCTATACAGTAGAAAACCACATCCACTAATTAAATTATTATTTCACTGGCTAATTAATTACTCCAGACAGATTTGCATTTGGGACTCATTTGGTTTTATATAATAACTGCAAATAATTAATCTATCTCAAACCTTTCTTTCCCAGCCAAACATGCTGGGTATCAAAAATAACAAGAAATTGTAAATTAATCTGGAAAACAAAGAACAGCAGATGAATGACTTTGTTAGAATTCATCAGGTGCCAATTATACCAGGGAATAAAGGAAATAATAAGCCTGGGAAACATTTCTTTAAGTGTGTGTGCTAACGGAGCCCCTTACCTCCGGAGCTGACGAGGTTTTCCTCCAGCCAGCGTGCTGCCTCCAAACAGTCCTGGGCATCGTTGAGAGTGAAGTGATTGGCAGGGACTTTCTCTGTGTATCTCTGCGGCCACTGACTCGTGACTTGATCAATATCTGCCCCTGTAGGAGCCAAGGCCTGGAGAAATGAATCAGTGAGTGGATATACAGCACAGACCTTGGAGATACTAAAACACAATGACACTTTGGCTACCCAAGGGCTGCTGTTCTGGCACATCCCAATCCTTCATCACACTCAGGAGCAGCAAACACATCCATGGCTACAGGGAACATGGATCCCACTGATCTGAGTGTACTTATGTGTGAATGTGTCCCCTATTTCCTGTGAAGGTATGTGGGCGACCACTTCAAACAGCACTGCCAGTGCAAGTGTAAGCACATGGCAAACACCAGGGACCCCACAGCAAACAGCAGACATGTCCCAAAACACTGCAGGGGATCTCAGCAGCTCTCTGAATAACAGATGACTTTAAATGATCCTTGGAAAATCTTTGTGAAGCCAAACCACCTCCACCTTTTGTCAGAAAAAATCAACCTTCTACAATGATAGATGTTGTTGAAAGGGATCAAAACCTCCTGATGGTTCAAATGTGAAGATTCAGTGACATGTTCACTTTACCATAACAAACTCAGTCTGAGCTGTACAAAGCAAAAAAGGGAATCTTGTCTCTGACTTCCTCAGCACCACTGAGACACTTCCTGAACCCTATTTTCACTGCCAGCTGGATCAACTGAAATACTGCTGGGTCATATAAAACCAGGCATGACACCAAAAGATCTTACTCAACAAGTAAGTCTCTAAATCATAATACATAATGTTTTACTAAGCATTAATTTGACTGCTGTCATGGGTTGCAGTGCAAAATGTAACCAAAACTCTGTATTCTATCACCATCTGATGAAACTGGGGTAGGGGGTGATGCTGTAATTGGCTGTCAATGAAACTGTCAAGAAACCTGCTGGGGCAGTTTTCTTATCCCTTCCACAACCCAGCCTACCTCCAGGGAGAGATCTTCTGCTGATGGGCCACTGAGTGTCACTGAGAGAATTCCATCATCCCATACATTGGGAAATGCTCCATTCAGGGGGAGGAGCCAAGTATTCCTATCTGGATAAAAATCTGAGATTTGGAACACCAAGCAGCCTATTCCACTGGATTCTCAGAGGAACACCAGGCCCATCTATCACCACTGGACCTTCAGCAAAAGAACTCCACTCTTTCTACAGGAGCATCACTTCAACAGAGCCACATCTGCCACTGGGACTGCAGCCACCATTAAATGGGACTGCCACCAACACCCTGACCCTCAGGGTCTCAGGTTGTATCCTGACTCTGTCAGTGGGGTTTGTTTGTTTCTTTTTCTCCATTGTAACACTGCATGTGTTTTGGTTTTATTGTTTATTTTAGTTCCCCGAATAAAGAACTGTTGTTCCTATCCTCATATCTTTGCCTGAGAGCCCCTTAAATTCAAAGTTATAATAATTTGGAGGGAGGAGGTTTAAATTCTCTGTTCCAAGGGAGGCTCCTGCCTTCCTTAGCAGACACCTGTTGTTCAAACCACAACAACTGCTTACCAAATAAGGAACGACTTATAAAGGATGGACTAGAGCTTGGTGTAATAAGCCACTAATTTCTTCTTATCCTTTTGTATAGTTTGAAAGTGAGAATAGATGATGATGATGGGATTTCTTGTCAGATCTCTTGGCAGACAAAACCTGCGTTTTCCCTTGCTATCTTTATCTTTCTCGCCCACTGCAGTTACTTGTCATAAATTATTTTGCAAGTCAGAGTTACCTCCAAGCACCTTTTCCTAGGAGAACTTTTCCAGCCCACACTTCAGCTTTTGTTTCATCCCTGCTGAGCAGTGCCCATGGGCTGCTGTTTAAGCATGGCTCTGTTCTGAGAAGGGATCCCAGACCACACAGCCTGCTGCACACAGGCAGTCAGACACTGCTGTGGTACAGCCCTGCAAAACTGCAGGCATTGCTCACATCAATCTCCTGATTTTAAAGGAAAAATGCCTTGCTCACAACTCCTACCCCAAACCACCCAGGTAAGGCAAAGCCCTGTAAACAAGGGGGATGGACCAAGCTGACCATTTGGTTATGTGGCCTGATGGCCTCATGGGGATACAGGAGCCAGAACCCACCCTGCCCAGGGAATCCAAGTGGAAGCTGACCCTGTGGGGCTAGAGTTCAGCTTGATTCCACACCTTACATGCAGCTAAGAGTCTGCTCCAGTCTCACTGGAAACTCAGATGTGTGCTACAATACCACGCAGCACCATGGATGTGCCTAGGCATGGTCATCATGTGAGATGAGTAATTAATTTGATAAGGAATTCTCTCTGTTTCAAAAACTAGGTCAAATGGTGTCACACCAGCTGGAGTTAAGTCTCCTGCGGCTGGGACCACATGTCAGTTGAGTGTGCTCCTTAGCAGGTTTAATGGTTATGGTGGCAAAAACACCAGCAGCTTTGCCTCCTGCCCAACCCTGAGCAGTAAACTGCTAGTGGGAAACTCTGTCCGATCCTCTTCTCCTCCAGCTTTGGCAGCAGCACTGACACAGACCAACTGCTGCACTACAGGGCTGCAAACTGCTGCTGCTACCCTTGCTAAGGCTGCTCTGCCTAAACTCAGGAACACCACTCACTGTAAAAAACCTGGGAATACTGTGCTGGTTCAGGCTGCACACAGCTCACCTGGTAGCTCTGTCCCATGCACAGAACCAGGTAGTCATATGGCACTTTCTTCTCCTTGGAAACAACAATGTATTTGGCACCGCGGTTTATGCTCGTCAGTTTACCAACCACAACATTAACCCAGGAACAAAGTGACATCTGTGCATAATCTTCATCATTAAAACAGTGGCTGTGAAGAAAGAATATCTGTAAGTGACATTTCGGCAGCTGACAGCAGGCATTAATTAGACATCTGGTGAGCTCAACCCAGATTCCCAATGGTTCTACCAGCTCCCTTGCTGTGAGTTTATTGCAGTCCATGGTAAAAGATGAGGCATTAGGAAATACTCAGTTACAAGTTGACAACTTTCTGCTGAAACCAAACAAGCCCTTCCAGCACTGGGCCTTATAATCACGTAATTTACAAACAAAGTCAGAAGTCTAGCTTTATTCTGCTTTTTGCAGACTAATGTGAGATAGAAGCTCTTGAACCTGCAAAGAAAATAACTCAACAGGCCATTCCTTTCTCCAAGACAAGACTTATTCAGCTTTTCCCCAGCTTTCCTTCCTTTGCTATTCAGCTTCACCAGGTGAGACCCATACACAGGGAATGGAAATCTACCAGTTTAGCATCATCCATATTTCAAAGTATTAGTCAAAAATGTTTAAAAACAAATAGAAAGCTAGGAAAATGGTTGTCAGAGCTAGAAGTGAAAGTCAGAAATCTCAAGTCTCCTACTGGTGACCCTTTTCCAAACGAACTTTTCCACAAATGACACACTGAAAGCATACTAAACTGGTCCTGAGTGGTGCACTCCAGGATGTTTGGGCTCCATGCTTGTGTGCACGGAGCATGCATCACAAGCAATGTGCTCTGACAGTGTGAACTCCATATCAGTACCCTAAAATCACATATTGGCTTTGACAGTCTTGGACAAGGTTTGCTTTTCTCATGTTTTAGGGCTGTTATAGCCTGTTCCAAGCAAAAAGCATCAGATAGCCCTATGTGTGAGAGAAGCATCAAAGATCTGGAAGCTGCTATTTATGAAAGCCAATTTTAAAGCAAAATCCAAATAGAACCAAACCTCTTCCAATTCCTCAGTAATGAAAATTACAATTATTTACAAAGGTCTTTTAAGGCTCCACGTGTGCCCCCACCAAGTATGTCCAACCAAGTAAGTACCAGGACACGTACTTATTACTGCCTTTGTACCACCCTCTCTGCCTAATAATAATCTTCTGCAAAGACAAAGATTCCTGAAGATAAAATACTTCCATACAGATGTGCGAGACACATTATAAAATGTGAGGACAGCCAGAGAGAACATTCTCAACTAGGTCCATCATGACCCCTGAATGCCACTGAGCCTGGCAATGGCCCACCATGGAAATGCACAAGAGGTTGCTGGCCACTGTGCAGATCCAGCTGGGTTCAACCTCATCCCTCCTCAACATTGAAAACCTGCACCAGGGAAAGCCTGTTCAGTTAGGTTCTTTCAGCAGAACTGGACAAACTAATTTACAGCTTTGTAGAGCAATAAACCCACAGGATCTAGTGAAAAAGAATGCAACAGGTTTAAAACAGGCAAAAAAAAGAATGGCTGGTGTCACACAGGTGTCTTGTTTGTGTGACCAGAGCAGCACAGCAATAAACACTGTGAACAAACTACGTGAAAGAAGCTGAGTCTAACCCCTACCAGGACCTCAGGAGGGGAGCAGCCAGTACAGAGACCTTGGGCTTCACCACCTGTCAGCTCAGGTCACCACAGAAAATACATTCCACCTGCCCAACCAAGCTCATGGCCATTTAAAGGCCCCAAAACTTGACTTTCGATGTATATTTAGTCATGAAAAATTTTCTACTTTCTCCCACAGGCCTCAAAGTGATTAAACAGAAGGGGCTGGGCCCATGCTCAAGCATTTGATGTTTTTCTGTGGCACCAGCAGCTGCAGCAGAGAGTGTGGGCGGAGACCAGCACTGACTGGTCACAGCTGCTGTTTTGCCATTAATACCAGGATACATATCCCAACACAGAGCTCCTGGTTCCCTATAAATCATTGCTACCAAACTCCCAAAACTGGCATTCAGGATGCCATAGGAACAATACAGTTGATTTCACAACCTGGGGAATTTTAGAACTGAATTGCCAGTCTTTCTGTGATGCTCTGTGTCCTCTGAACTATAGATACCAGAAGAAAATAAATAAGGGAAGAAAACCACTGACAATTCTGAACTGTAATAATGCAGAAATCTATAAATAAAACAGACATTAAGGACAGAGGAAGGTTTTCAAAAGCACCTCTATAATTGAGGTGCACAGCTCCCAGGAGACTGACACTCCAAAATCACAGGGATGCTTTCAGAAATCGTACCCTGCAGAGTTCAATTTTCACTCTTCATCTGCTTTCAGACTTTAATAGCTAAATCTGGTGAGGCAGCTCTGAACTGCAACTTTCTGTCAGGAAGGATGATTTGTTAGTTCAACTCTTTTCTACAGTGAATTTAGGAATAAGACTACATGCATTTATGTGAGAATAAAATTCCTTCATTTACTAGATTTGCACTTGAACACCCCTTTCTACAGTACAAAAAGCAATAAAGGCAACTACTTATACAAAATTCCTTGTCAGGGCAAAATTCCAGATGAGATCAGATGGTTTTAAACAGGTTCCCGTTACACTATTTTCACATCTTTGTAGAGATTTCATTTGTAAGGTTCAGCAAGCAGATGTGGAGCTGTTTGTCATTTAAAGAGCCAGCCCTTTAGTGCACTGCAGCTCACTGAGGAAAAGATTCGGTAAAATACAATGTGAAGACTCCAAAGAGTCACTTACTAAATCTAAATAACTTACTATAAGTTCAGAATATTCAGATTCAACTCAACTATTCAGAATAACTGATCCATTTTAATTCTACGCTTCTCAGTGTTCAAAACAATCATGTTCAAGTCCACAGTATGATTTATTCCAAAATAAAACCCAAAAATAGTATATTTAGATGAGAATTACATACTGTGAATTTTAAAGAGGTAAGATTTTATCTGACCAAACGGAAGCAATAATATTTATCGGCAAACAAGGATGCTTGTAAAGTATTTGACAGTCTCTAGACAAGGCTCTTCCACCAATTCCCTTCAGCTGTACACAGCCCTGTGGACAGCACTGTGGCTGAGACTGGGGACAGACAGCCACAGCCCAGGGACTGGCACTCATAGCCCACGAGCAGCAGAACTGATGTGGAACAGCTCTACCAAACTGACCAACAGCAACAATTCCCCCCCATAGTCAGCAAAATCCCCCCCACCACTGGTGCATCTCACCACATGCTGCTCTAAGTCAGTCCCTTTCACATTACCAATATTAATTCTTGCACATTCCTCAGCTCAGCATTATTTAGAAGAAAACTCATGGAAGCTAAAAGCCAAACAATATTTAAAAAGCAAGCAGACCTCTTGTGTCATTTATCTTCTATCTGGAGATTTAAACAATCCAAAAAGCCTTGGAAAGCAGAGCCCACTGTCCAGGTACAACACAGTAGATTGCTGTCCTGAAGTTACTGCTTTGGCACTATTTCCCTACTCATAATTCTATCCAACTCATCTTGTAGGTGAGTGTGCGCTGGATAGACAGACTCGAGTATTTTGGGGCTCTCTACAGATATATCTAAAATTTAGGACAAGTTCACAAGAATTACTAAGTGTTATGTTTTCTGCAGGAGCTATGGATGTGTTTAGACGTGAAGTCAAACCTGTTAATTAAAAATCTTCTATACTTGGAGCTCTGTGGGTCTTTTCCTGGAAGGCCATGAACGGAAATCAAGGTCAGGTTGTTGAACTTCAGGCGTGGCCTGTGGAAAGAAAAACAAACAGCCCCAGTTGGAAGAAATTCGGAGGGCATGTCAAAGGAACAGCATAGCTCAGAATTCTATGTTCAGGAGGACACAGAAAGCAATTCCTATACTCAGGGACAAAGTGTTTCACTCTGCTCAGATGCGGGTATGTCTGGATACAAAGACGAGAACAATTTCCACCACAGTTTCAGTAATGCTAGGGTGAGGAGGGGGACCAGACTGACAGTAGGTTGAACTAAATGTGATCTGACATTTGAAAACAAATAAATATTATGAGTGATTAAGCCTTCTAATCTTCAAGGCTTTCTGTAAGTTAAGGATGGACTGATGCAAATGGTACAAAGGAATCAGAATGTTTTTTATCAACCAATGTTAATTTGTTATTCATACATTTAAAAAATATATTCAAACAAAGTTAAAGGTCATACTTAAACCAAGGAATTTCAAGGTTATGGCTGCCCCTCTCAAAATGCATATTAATAGTTTAATTCTGGATTATGGATTATCTGTGGCAAATCTCCATGCATACTCAGGCCAAGCACAAAGTAATAAATAACCTTAATGTAAGAGAGTGCATATATTTATACAGATTATGGGACTGATTCTCATTTAAATTAAGGTCACTCTACAGAGGTGGATGTAAATAGAATTTGCTTTTCATTTATGCCACCTTGTGCTGCCTGAGTGATACAAAATGGTCTTCATGTAAATGAGAATGAGCTTGATCCACAAAGCTAAAGGCAGAGTGTAAGAGTGATGCCACCTGCACACTGGGAGTGCTGCTTATGGTGTGCAAACAGCAACTACAGGAACTTCACACACCAACAGAGCACAGCTCCTTGGCATTTGTTTACATGGAATTAATCACATAAACACCCTACACATCCTCCCATCCTCACAGCAAGATTTCCTTTCAGTTTGGAGCTGAAGTCACCTGTACACGCTGCATGGTCTCTTGACAACAGGTGCTCAAATCCAGGGGCTACAGTAACATTACGTTTAAATATTGTTAATATTTAGGACGGAAACTTTGTGAGCCAGCATCAGAAACATGGCAGAATCAGAATTCTAGGCACCATTAATGTGCCTCTTTTGCATGACTGCACGATGATGCACTTTATTGATCTGGTCACATACCATTTTCCTCTGCAGATGCTCTACCTCTATTAAGTCCACATGCAGGCATCCAGGATTTCCCAGTCATATGGTATTTGTTCCCTTCTTCCCCACTGAGTGGGAGGCTTCAATTAGACCTTTCAGTCAGTACAATTTACTAACTAATGATTTACTTCTACCTCAGCGCTCCCATGGCATCCCCATATGCCCCAAACATTAATTCATGTTTCCCACTCATTCGTCTCATAGGCATCAAAATGTTGATTAGCATCTCCTTGGATGAAATGAGATGAAACAAGTGGTACCTTTGATTTCCCCTTTACACTAAGAAAAGCCAGGCACACAGCACAGTGGCTGGCAGCTCCCCAAGGGCAGGGTGGTGCAGGGGCAGAGCTGCAGAGCCACTGGGGGCTTGTGCCTGTGCTCAGAGTGTCACCCACTGCCCTCCGGCACAGCACCACGCAAACAGCAGCCCCATTTCCACACACAGGCAACCCCCTGCTGCCGCTATGTATCAGAATTTGGTCAGTATTTGTGCAAAGCATCAGAATCTTTAAATAAGTAACAAATGTCGTATCTTGTGTTACAATGGGCTGGCCCCAGAAGCCTAGCTGACACGCGTAACTCCAGGACTTAAAACACATCTGCACACACAGAGAGGCACCTAAAGACAAGCCTGAGCACTAGAGAGGAGCTGCTACTCCTGTCAGCCCCAGCAGAGACACCACGGGGTGACAGGTGGGGGATTTTGAGCTTTATTATTTCTAGGCTAACAAAAGAATGGCTCAGGTACTACAGCTTTTGATTCCTTCGGTGCCTAAAAGCTCTTAACTGAAGAACAGTCAAGGCCCTGGACACAGGCAGTGCTGTCAGAACAGGGACTGACTTAGGTGCTGCTAATAAGTAAAACAACACCCGACATGAAACAGGGCAAAGTGGAAGTTCACATTTGGTGAAAAAGTTTTCAAATTAAGAGCCTGGACCAGTGCAACGTTTAACAAGGGCCACCTGCATTTTCGAAACAAGCAATTCCAGCAGGGATTCATGTTGCTGTGGATACAGAGGGAAGAACAGCTCAAAGATACTGGTAAAGCAGGGAGGGATTAGAGTATCTAGGGAAATAAGTAAAAGGTGTTGGGTTTCAGTGCACAGCTCTAGAGAACGGCTACAAAGAGAGTCTGAACACCCTTGTCCTCAAAATTAAACAGGGTTACTAATTTACTGAGCATAATTAAAAGAACACAGGAAAGTTTTAGTACAGTTTTTACATATATCATGGTGTTTGTGAATCTGTTAGAGTATTCCTTGCTCATTTTGCTGGATTTTTTTTCCTGATATCTTGCTTTTCTTTTTTTTTTTTTTTCTTCTGTGTGTGGCATAATGATGAAAGCTTAGATGGTAGAAAATGCCTGAACAAATAATTTAATTAATTGCTTTCATTAAATCCCTCATTATCACAACAAGCCAAATCACTTCTGTTACAAAAAATAAAGTGCAGTGGTCTCCATGAACCCAAGCACTTCAATTTGTTTGAAATCTTGCATATCTTAAGATTATTTTCTCAGTCATCAATAAAAACTAAAATACAGGAGTGTCAGAAGACAATGCTTTATCTGCCTCCTAAAATTGGTAACTACATGAACTGTTCTCCTGTGTACATAATCTTGAAACAATAATATCTGAAATTATAACCTATCCAAAAGTAAAGCCAATGAAAGTCAATGACACTGGATCTTCCACTTCACTTCAACAAAGCCTTTATAAAAATAGCAGCTCAAGATCATTCTTAAAATGGTTAAAAAACCAAAAAACCAAAAAAACAAACAAACAAACAAAAAAACAAAAACAAAATCTGATTTCAGGACTAAAAGCTGAAAAGTAAGACGTGATAAAGTCTTGCATGAACAAAACTTAGAAATCAGAAAGATCTCTGTCCTGAAACAAAAAAGGAACACTGAGATTTTTGTGGGGAGGAAGGAGCTCAGAAGCAGAGATGACAATAAAAGAGTCTCAACAAGCCATAACCTTTGTTCAAGGTATAGGAACACAGCATGTCCAGGTGTCACTCTCACTGTACCAGGCAGATGAAGACAGCTCTCCTTTTCCCTGCAAATGCAACAATTTATCCAAAGCAGGACTTTTCTTTTTAAGGAAACTTTTCAAGAACACAGCAATCGCGATGTGACTTAAAGAAGAGACTTCTCCAAAAGAAAAAGGCATTATAACAGATTTCCAGCTAGAAATGTCCAGCTTAACAAAGGTTGCCCCATATGAATAATGGGAAAGAAACCCCACTCACTCAAGCTGTCTCTCCAGGACAAATGTGCTACTCAGCATTACAGCCTTGCTTGGAGCCCCTTTCCAAGCAATGTGTCCCCATGTTGTCTCTCCATTGAACTCCTTTGCCAGCCCCAGTGCTTTCCTTTCCCTCTGCTGCATCTGCCTCCCTGGACAGTCGTACTTGGCTGCAGCAGCAGCAGAAGGTTTTGTTGTTTGTATCAACACCTACCAAAAGCACCTCTTCCCCAGAACCTTCTCTGAGGGCATCAATTACAGCCTCCAGAGCAGGATTCCAGATTCACTGCTGACCAACTGATGTCCATCTCCAAGTTATCCCTCTTCAATTACCAGTAAACAAAGATTAGCCAGTTTTGCCTTGTATCAGCCTTGGGAAAAAGTGTGAATGAATTTGCTCAGCAAAAGAAGGGATAATAGTACAGTATTTACTGGGACATTTGTCAATGCAAGGGTCAAGGAGGGGCTTTCCACACAACCTGGCCTATGACTTTTCCTCTCAGCAAAGTATTTCATTGTGCCCCACTTGCTTCCTCCTGGTATTAAAACAAGGGGTGCCTTCAAAAACTTCTATTTTAATGAAACTGTGCTTTGCTTTTTGTTTTTTTCCCAGTAACTTCCTGCCAGGTTTACTGGTAATTTTATCAGATGCTGTCATCCTAAGAAGAGCAACCTCTAAGCCCAGGCCATGAAAGCCACCACTGTCACCATTTTTGACATCTTAGCAAGAATCCATTAAAGAGCTAAGGAACATTTCCTTCACCTTAACTAACACTCTTCAAGGATGCTGGGAGTGCTTCTCTCTCCATCACTGGTAGCTGGGTCTCTCACCAAACTTTGAACTTGATGGTTCATTACTTAGTAACAATTACATCATCAAGTTATCAACATTCTCATACTCAATCCAAACAACAGCTACTAGAAAGAAAATTAACTCTATCCCACCCAAACCCAGGGCAACCCTGACTCAGAAGCTCTTCCTCTCCAGTTAAATTTGGATTCTCCTACTAGGGTATATGAATTACTCCTCTCACTCTACTTCCTTCAAGTGATTAGCCCTAGATTTCCTTCTCTGTGGTTATATTGCTTGTCTCTTGTCCTCTGTGCTGATCCTTTTCCTAGACAATACAATTAAACATACCAGCAATTCTGACTCTGTTGCCTTCCAATTCCTTTACTAATTCCTAGTTTTTTAGGTGGCTTTACATCAGTCCGCAATCTTGATTTCTTACTGAACACGACTAAACATGTCTTTTGCCTTTCTTCCTTTGAACTCCCATCCACCTCATAATTCATTACTCCGAAACACCTCAGACCCCTCCTGCAGCTGTCACTGCTTTTGTCCCTTCCAGTCACCTCTCACATCCCAGCAAGTGGTTTTGCTTACAAAAACTAGAGCATCCACTCAAGATCTGTGGCATTTTCACAATCTGGGTTCCTAAAATCAGCATGGCAAAGTTCCTACAGTACGAATAGTTCTGTAACAGGGCAGTGAAAACCAAAGAGCTCTTTTCCTTGCCCACTCAAAACACACAGCTAAATCAGACCCATCCATATCCTTCCACAGCTGCAGCATTCACAAGGGAAGCCCTGCCATCCCAAACCTAAGTTAGCTTTGAGTCTGACCTAATCAAAGCACCATCCAACCACTGCTTCAGTGAGAGCACTTCCTTCTTAAAATTCCAATTTCCATTCCACAAGTGTTCCAGCATTTCATTTTCTTCAAAAATGGCAATTATTTTTCAGAAAATGAGGGGTATCTCGTGATGACCCTGGTAGTTACAGTCTCTTGCTGTTTAATCACCTTGCAGCTTCCAAACCACAGCTGAGAGACATCAACACCGTTTTCCATGAATAAAGGTACCATAAATAGGGCAGTAAAACTAAAATGTGGTAGAAACTTCACTGCTTTGCCCAGTGTTGTGTGAGTGCTTCAGTGAGTAACACACAGTGCAGATTCCAGCTTAATAAAAGGACATTTTCAATAATACTGGCCAATTACCCATGTTTAAAACTAAGGTGGTAAGGTTTTTATGACTGTATACTAGACTGCAATTTTCCAAACTATTGCAGAGGAGATAAGTATTCTGACTCCATGATGTAGCCTGGTGCAAATCTGGCAATGTTGCATTCAGAGTGGGCACCCTCGAAATGTTACCAGATTCCACCAGGTAGACCACCCTTAAACCTGGAAGGCTTGAGGTTTATCCACATGTCCTCCTCCTGCCAGCAGCAGAATACAAACCCCATCAAAGTTGCACGTTCTGAGGCACCCTCCCAGTGCCAGGTCCTCATGACAAAAGGCTGGCAGCCCAGGAAGGACAGGGATACAGTTGGCAAAGGAGTCAGCTGGACCAAAACTCTGGATCCCAAACATCCATTCTTCAATTAGTGACCTCCATGTGTCAGCACCCTCACTCTGGCCCTCAGAGTACACACACACACACACACACACACACACATATACATAAAAACAGGAATCCAATCCACGCTAATCAGTAGTGGGAAGGATCACAGCTTAGCCAGACAAGTAATTTTTTCCTCCATTGCAGCAGCCTGCACAGTCTGCTGTGCTTCCAAGCCAGCCCTCAGTCAGCCTGGAGACTGCTCTGGAGGGCTCAGCACTGCATCTCCCCCATAACTCTGGGAACAAACTTCAAACTAAGCTAAATATGAACGGGAGAAAGTGGTGATGTTTCCTCCATGGCTTTAGCAGAGAGCTGGAGAACCTCAGTGCAGTACTTACACTTGGAATGCTGCTGTATTTGCTCTGAACTGCATTGATCAGAGGTACCAGGTTACCAGGCTCAGAGCTGTGGATGTCCTGCTGAGTCACCAGGAGGGGATGACAGATGCAGCCCAGCATTCTATAAAAACCCTTGTGACTCATTTCAGTTTTGAGCCCACTTTTTATGAGAAAACTGCTGTTTCCAAGATCAACTTTAACAATCACCAAGAAGTTAGGAGTATTCAAACATAAACAGTAACAAGTGAAAATCTACAAATACAAATTTCAAGTGTGAAAGAACAGTTTGGGTTCAGAGAAGTGTTTGCATATGTTCAAAGGGCAATTATTTCAAGTTGAAATAATCTTATTTAAAACTGCAGACAGTCTCAAAAGCAAGACTGTAACTATAAAACAAGCCATATTGATGCTAATTGAGTCTCATTTTCTGGCAGAGGCTGTTAGGAAGGTTGATCCTGACCCAGATCCTCTCCCCTGTTTATGTCTGGTATCAGTCACTGCCGGCGTTCATTGTGATGCTGACTGCGCAACAAGGCCAGCTCTGACCTATCTGATTTATCTCTGTCACAACTTGAGCTCCGCTCACCAGAAGCGATGGAAGGCAACAACGACTGAGGGATCTGGGCCCGATGACACTGAGCACATGGCCTGGGCTTGCCTTGCTCTGAAGGGAAGGCAGAGGGAAGCACACGTGTGTCAGCTCATGTGGCAAAGACAGATAGGACAAAACAATGGGCATCACTAACCCATTCATTGCATGTTAGCTCTGTGATCAGCAAGTAAGCACTAACTATTTAATTAGTCAACTAATTACTGACAGGCAACATAGAAGGCTTCAGATGTTCCCAGACAAATGCAAAGATAAAAAGCCTAATTAACCAGCAAGCATTATGCTAACTACTGCCAAACAGGCCAGATGTGCAGGATATTGTGTGCTCCGGTGCTGCCAGATACTGGGCTCTGACAGGAACCCGTGTTCAAACCCTGCCACCTCGGAACTGATGCTGGGTATCCCAAGTGGGAGACACTGTCCTGCAGAGAAAAACTCAGGCTTACTGTGCTGGACTCCAATTCTACTTTGAGAAAAAAATTCAGGGCTTTGACGAAAATGTACTTTAATCCATCTGGTTCTCAAACACAATAATTATTTTAATGCACTCACAGGGAGAAGGAAATAGATTTCATAAATATTTCATATGAAATACTGTGATTTTAGGCAGCATTCGTTTATGGCTATCTCATGTAGCATGTTATGTACATTCCAATGTCCTCAGAGAATAAGTAATTGTTTACATGAGGGTTTGGATTAAGGAGGTTGTCAAAACCACGGATTAAAAATTGTTTTCCTTATAATCAAAGGCAATAGTGATTTCCATAGTCATATGCAAAGAGGTAGGTAAAAGCCAATGGGTTCCCTGCACTGGAACCAGTGACAAGACACTGCTGGGAGCAAGCTCCATGATCCTTAAGCCAAACTTCCATCCCTGCTGCCTGGGTTTGCCTTCTGCTGTAGGAACCAGTCCCTGGGATTAAGTGGAAACACTGGGGTTTGTAATCCTGTGTCCTTCCGGTCTAACCCTGCTGCCCATCCCTTTGAAACTAGTAAAGGAATGTAGGAAAAAAATCCCAAACCAACCAAACAAATAAGAACCCACCCACTGTCACACCTGCACCCCCAGAGCCACTGTCACACCCCCAGAGCCACTGTCACACCAACAGGCACCAGGCTCTGCCCCTGTTACTGCAGCGCTGCTGCCTCCACAGAGGTCACCTGGCCCTCTGGTAAAAAACAAAAAAATCCACATGCATCCTCGAGAGAAGCAGCTCCACAGCTGAAAACATATACCTGTGCATGCTGCTCGAGTAGCATGGAAAAGCCTAAAGCTCTTTTGGGATTCAGATGGGTGAGTAGTGGTGCTATGGCTGCTCCATGGCACTGCTCCAGGAGCACTGTACCCCAGGAAGTGCTGCCTACAGCACAGCGGGAGGCGTCCTGCCACAGGGCAGCAGAGCTTATTCTCAGGGTCACTTGTCTGATAAATGAAAAATGTATTTCTTCAGTCTCAAAGAAGTTGAAAACACTTGCAAGATCGGGTTCTAATAATTGCCACATCAGTAAGTGAATTACATTTGTGTGTTTCCATGGTGACTGGTAATGTAAAATAATTAAGTATGAAGAATAATGATGAGAAAACTACTTCCTCTTTTTAAGGATTATGGCTCACAAATTGATTCAATCCAGCTATTTTTAGTGCATGTAACCTTTGCAGGGAATATTAGAAAATTACGAGTAAATTAAACTAAATTGTTTTAAAAGGCCTTCACATTGATCAGGAGGCTATTTGCTGCTGATGTGAAAATTAAAAACTAATCTTTCCCAAATTTATACCTCTATTAATATGAATTCTGTGACACTGCACTAAGTGCTGCCTGCTGGCTCAGTGGTTCTCCAAGCAGCACCCCATGTCTGAGGCTGGGTGCCAAGACAAGCTCAAAGAGGACCAGAGTTTGGTTGAAACTCAAGCCCTGACTCCAAAGGCTCGGCCGAGGGAGCTCTGAGGGCAACACCTGCAACGGCCTATTCACTACAGACAGACTCAGCTGGCACACCTGGAGCACAAACATGCTTTGGCTACCCCACAGCGCTTTATAATGAAATGGCAGCAACAAACGGCACAGGGTAAGCAACAAGAAATGGGTTAGAAGCGCTAAAGGACAGGTTTAATTGAATTTGGGGTGGAACTGAAAGCCTAAAAGGTGCTGAGAACAGGAGGATGAGAGAAAACTATTTACCCTGAGATGGGATGCTTTAGAGGAAGTCAAGAACTAAGAGAAATTTTCGACTTCACTACTCCAGCAACACAACATCTATAAAGTTCTTCAACTTATTCCTCTCTTGATGTATGGAAAATATCACTTGTGATGTTATCAATGGTTGCTGTAGAAATACAAACTCCTGGCTTAACTGAAAAAACAAAAAAAAGGTGGAATTTTCCATTCTCCACCCCCCATAAAAGTACCAGACTCTCAGTTCTTTTTGCATTTTGTTGTAAGAATCATGTTCATATTTTGAATTTCATATCCATTTCTGCAAGTCTTTCATGACATTACTAGTATGCATGATTAAACTGCATCAAGGGAACCGCATTCTCACAGTCTGACTCCCCAGTGAGGCCCTGGGGAGTACAACAATGAGACCTCAGAGAGAGCACCCTGTCCTCGCATTGGGAAGGCTGTTAAACAGCAGAACTCATCCACAGGTTTCCCTGCCTTAGACAGAGGGAAGGGGAGATTCAGACAGGTATGGGAACCCACCTGGGACAACTGGCTTTAAAGGCCAATACTGCTTGGAAGTACATGTCAAGGGCCATTTAGTCCACCTCCCCCCCAGAAGACTGGTTTAAGAACAATTGCCAAAGCAATTTTAGGTGTTTTCAATTCTCATTTTCAGCGTGCCTTCACCTTAAGGATCCACGTGCAACTGGGAATTGCTTGGAATGCTGTGAGTCCCAAGGCATTCAGGATGCCAGCACCCATCCCTCCATCTGCAGATGCTCAGCCATTTAACACTCAGAACACTGAGACAGACTCAAGGAGTGCTTTAAATGTAAGAAACAACCCCCTTCATACAAAAGGGAACACATCCTTGTCTGTAAAGGAAATAAAATTAAAACTTACCAAAAAATCAGCGTTTCTAGAAAAGAGATTCCAACATCAGATGCACCAACCACCACAATTCTAGTGTTGATACACACTTTTGATTCCAGCACCAACTTTCGATTTGTGTGGTTCAAAGAATATTTAATCTACAAAAAAAATAAATATGTAAGACATAGAAATTTATTTAAAAAATAGTCAAACCCTGCTAGCAATCATTAAACTCGTATTACCACACATTCACACAAAACTTCTTATGGCTCACTGACATGACTAAGACCATTTATGGCACCAGGCAAGTGGTACTAAAATACATGGAATATGTGCATGTTTAATAGGTCACAGAAAATCACAGGAGCTGAATGGTCTGGCTTCTGAGCAAGATGCTCTGGAATCCTTGCAGGAAAGGAAAAAACACTGCCTCTGCTATCTCTCACTGCTATTTATCAAACACCCCAAGAACTTGTATTTACATACTGCTAAGGCCATTTTTATACCTCCTAGATCACTTTTTGCTCTTGCTGGTTTATTTATGGAAATGGTTTTACTTGTAAATTAATTAGGAGCTTCTATTTTGAGATGTTTTATATGTTTAACTGAAAACTCCCTTTCCAAAATTATCCTTCTCTTTCCTCGAATACAGAGCAACTACCTGGAAAGCCAGTTTGCCACACAAGTAAAAGAGTACCTCAATGCCACTGGGAGTCACTCCAGTCACAAATCTTACTGCCACATTGGTAGTTACTATTTTCAGCTTGCACACCACTTCATGCACATTCTGGCTAGGGGAATAAATGTCATATGGGTTTTTTTCCATTGTCTCTAGGTCTCATTACCTAACAGATATTCTCAAAACAAATATGCAGGTAAAAGATGAGATATTATTGCATTTGACAGGGTTTCTTTTTTCACCTTGACTACATTAGTTTTCAAATTTATGATGAAAGACGAGGAAATATTTTCCATCTCATGGTACAACACACTTTGCATTTTTCCTACTGCTCTGGGTTGCCTACATACCCATTTACCAATATGGGTAATTGCAGATTCATAAATGCACTGGGAAGACCAAAACAAAATGGAGCCACTTTTGTTATTTGTCAGACACTTCTATAAATTCCTGCTGTGGCACCTAGGAAGGAAGCAATCTAAGGCTTCTAACAGGTTTTCCTCTACTACAAATAGGAGACAGCACTAATAAAATTAATGCTATGCAAATACAGCAGAAATATATTCTCTGTATATCAGCTAACAGAGTAACTCAACAAAGAAGAGCAAATACTTTCTCTGAAAGCTGTGGTAATCACATGGGGCTTCTCAATAAGCACATGGCACATTGAGATCTCCAAGAGATCTTTTATGCCGTGTCTTTGGACAGAGCTCCACAGCTGAGGTTTCAGCACAGCCCCACCACACTGTGGAGCTCACTAGAGTGCTGTCCTGTCCCTTAAAGAAAGTATTAAGGATCAATTCCCTGCCCAATGGCATGACTGCACAGCAAGTCATTCAGAATGCAACAAAACTAAATGTCACCTTTGGTCAGGCAAGGTAATTTTTAACTGCCTTAAAATGTTCTCTGAGCTGCAGTTCACCACAGTGCAATGATGACATCCAGTGGTGAGCCAGATACAGCTCAGGGACTGGACTACCCTGGGAAAATTTCAGAAGGTATCTCAAAAAGTATACCAGCCCAGGGTGGCTGCTTAACAGAGGTCAGCTGTGTGGCCAGCACAGGCCCACAGTGAAGAATGCCTGGGCGAGGGGACAGAACCACCCTGCTGCTCCAAACCAGGGTTACACAGGACACAGACAAGCCCCTACAGAGAATCTCCATATTCCCATTTAAAGCCACTGCTCTTGAAATAGTTGAACACTCCTTACACATGGATCTGCCAGCAAAAATGGTTTTAATCATAAATTATATCACTTCCACACTTCAGAAACTGAAAAAGCCCATAGTATTTCCCTGAAAGTGTACATCTTTACAAGAGACTTTATGAAACAAGAAGAACCAGTGCCAAATATTACAGACATCCCCCACTACTTAAAACCAAACTCTGACTGTGTTTCTTATAACACACTAAATGGTTATGCCCCAGCTCCAGGAGTTATTGCTCTGCCAATGCTGACACATGTGGAGCCCACCCACAATGAGGCGTGGAGGACTCCGTGCCCTCACCTCAGTATTCACATTTCCAGGATTGGCAGACAGCAATTCTGACAGGCTGGGTTTTGCTGCACACAGAGACTTGCAACTTTCTAGAAAAGCAATGGCTTCTGGAGGAAAAATGATTAAGTGATTGAAATGCAGCTCTTAACAAATTAAAAAATGGTAAAAGCCATGAAAAGAAACTACTTGTAATGTACTTAATCAATGAAAATAGGCAGGAATGTCAGCAGCAAAAAGCATAAACCCAACAGGCCTCAAGGCAATGCCAAGCTCAAGCATTTCCTTCTACTGCTGTGCTGGTGGTTTATTTTAATGCACTGAAGCAAAGAAAGTGGGAATACAATTTCCCTGGGAAGAGTTGTGTCTAATTTATGAAATGGCTTCTGTATCAGTGACACAAAGGCAGCCTATGAGGAGAATATAACCCGTTTTGTTCCCCACACAATGGCCCCAGCACCAACAGCTGTCATGCTCCAGAAATCACCTTTCTAGAGCTAAGTGCACTAAACGGCCCCAGGGAGTGAGAAATTAGGTGGATTGGTCCCATAATACCACCTATTTTAACAAAATGTCAGGACAAATAGCTACCTGTGTTCCCCAGAGGGGTAATCAGACATCATAACTGATAGGTCAATAGCAAATTAACATGTTTATTTTGTATCCAATCTATTAAATAAACCAACAATCATTAACTAATGCAAGGTAAAAAGCATTAATTGCCATTGGTAGAAAAGGCATATGTAGCCCAGAAAAGAGGATTTTCTTTGGTTACAAAACGATTATTTGGGGTACAGGCACCCCTGCCCCCCGTGCTGCTCCCATCTCGGGGCAGAGGTACAGTGGAGCTGGCAAGGGTAGCCACGGGCAGTGGCATCAACCCATGGGGCTATTCCTGCACATGGACAGCCAGTGCCACCACTCCAAGCCTTCAAACCAGACCTCATTAAAAAGCTGATGCAGTCTCCAGCCCCTCACAACACACACCCTGCACGGTACCATGGCTTTCACTCACACTCTCACAGCACAACATGGGCCAGAGCAGGACTAATCTATGGCATCCAGAATTCACACATCCTTCTATCCCAAGCAACCAATGGAAAAAGAGTAATGAAATATCTATTCAGTTTCAGCAAACACATTATTTCCTTTGTGCTTTCCAACCACATACGGCTTCATGTCCAGCTTTCCTGTTTGCTTTGCACATGCCTTGGGAATGGATTCATGGTATATTTACCCATGACTGTAACATTAGACACCAATGGTACAAACTCACATCCAGAATACTTTGAGGCTCTTTTTAGTTCTGATTTTAAACATTGGACCGTGGGCTTGCTGTAGGTTTTCTACATATATTTATAATAATTGTTCTACGATAGGCCAGGGTTTATAGCAAATGTTAGCTTCGCTATAACAAACAAAAACATGGAAATTGAGCACCCAAAAAGGTAAAACCAAAAATTTGGATGAAGTATTTCAGCTCTGACAGGAAGAAAACAGCACTGTGATCTGAACTGGGCACTGGAAAGTCTATCCCACTCAGTGGTGTGTCAGAGCTGCTGCAGTCCTCTCTGGGACTCCTCATGCAAAGGCTCCCTAACACCGTAGAATTTGCAGCATCACAGAAGCCTTTGTTTTGGAAAAGATCTCTAAGACCATCAAGCCTGACCACTGAACTTAGACTTGGCTTTATCAGACCCTGAGGACTTGGGCCTTGCCCAGCTAAATGCTCTGAAGTGTTGGCTGCAGTTCCAAGTACCATGCAATGGTCCATATTCAGAAGGGCTGCTTGGGGCACTGCATGGCAAACACAGGGCAGCCTTGTTTGTTATGCTCTTGGCATCTTCACTAATCCCTTGCTACTGCTTGGAGGGGTCCTCTCAGCCCTGGCTTGTAGGATTCTATATCTGCCTGCAATGCTTTTGGTTTCTTTCAACATTTGTTACTGAGAAACCCCAGGGACAGTTACTGCTCTAGAGGATCTACATGATCTGAACTGTTACTGCAAAAACCATCAGAAGGGGTGAAAGCAACTAATGAACCTGTTACTGGAGTAGCGCTGAGCTCAGCAACAGAGGCAGGCAAACAAAAAGGTGAGCAAACAGAGCTATTTCAATTTCAAGCTCCATTTGAACCACAAGTTAAAAAAAGAAACATCAATGTTTACCAAGGTGATAGGAACAAAACTGATTGGAAAATGCATGCTTTTTCAGCCTGCATTAGGAATTGTTTTCTAAATACTAGCTACATTCCAAAAAGCCTCATTAGAAATCTCTGCAAACATGTTTTGAAAAGCTGTTTCCAAGCACTCACAGATTTATACAAACACCAGAAATAGAAGGAAAATAAAACAGAAAAAGAAACAGTGATGAAGAGTGCAGCCTTAATTGTTTTGAATTGTCAAAGAACTCTTCTTTGGGAATTGTGGCTTGGACAGATAGTACCTTGCCTTTAGAGAATATTCTCATCCACAGAACCCCAAGGCCTTTATGAATGAAGTCAGTATTATTACATCATTATTATACCTATGATCTTCAGCTTCTGGGAAAAAACACCCCTATGTTCATAACCAATTGTATGCCAGTCCCTAAGACTCCTTACGAAACCAGGGATTTCCTGCGTAACTCCAACCAGCAGCAGAAGAGAGCAGAGCACGGACACATCTATTTCACTTCCTCACAAAACCACTGTTACCATGGCAAAAAGCTGCACTTTTTCCTTTTGAGCACTGACATTTGTAACCCCATCCCAGAGAAGGCTGGGCATTTCACACTCTTATAAGGACCTGACAATTGCTTGCTGCTCTGCTTCAAACGTCATAGAAAAGAACTCTATGGTACCACTTTCAGAGAGTCCAGTTTTCCCCCGTTTTTTTCTGGGAAGAAGGGGAAGGACAGGAAGGCACAGGAACTCGATCACAGCATTCAAGCTGGCAAGGGGGTAAAGCACATGGCTCTAATCCTCTGACAGCAGTCATTGCTTCCCAAGTCATCTGTCTATGGCATATTCTTCAAGGCAGGAGGAAAGAGAGTAGCAAATACAGACTTGGACTTTGGCCAAGGACTGACCCCATAATCTCCACATCCCTTCAAGAATGGAGCACGCCTGGTAGTCCCTCGGGAAATGAGCCCTATGGGAACCCTTGGCCCAAGCACAGGAGCAGCAGCCAAGGGGCAGCTTGCACTGGTCTCTGGGCACACCGAGCCAGCCTGCAGAGGCAGCTTCCCACATATAGACACTCACCAGTGACAGAGCAGAGCCAGAGTGAGAGAAGGCACAGGCACCTCACATACAGACTCAGGGCAGCAGAGGCAGCAACTCAAATGTACTGGACTCATTGAAAACGTAAGAGAGGTGTAAAGTTAAAAGCTTGGAAAAAATAGAACGAAACCCATAACATTTCATACTGAAAATAATGAACACAAGGTAACACGTAATAGTCCAGGATATGAGGGGAGATTGATTTACAGGGTCAGAGAATAACGTTTTAGTGAAAGCAGACATAGCTCTCCATATTATAACTGCAAATGTTACCTTTCTGTGGCAAAAATATCTGTTTCCTCCTTGCAAGCTGGAATTATAAATCTAACAAATGTCTTTGAAAAAAGCTTTAAGCCAAGTCTGACCTGTTTGTAAGCAGAAGTGCCTATTTCAGTTTACTGCAAATGTCATTAACACCTGTACAGCATTGACATCATGCTTTCAAAACAAAAATAGGTCATCTTACTTTTAATTTCACACATGCACATAAGTGGTAAACATTCCTGTTAATGATGCCATCTGGTGCCTCCTACAACGGTGTGACACTCAGCCTTCCAAACAAAATGTAACGGCAGCATCGCACAAACCCCACTGACATTTACAGCGAGGAAATTTGTTATCAGCCTCACTTCAGAACGCCTGTTTGTGTGCCTACTGGTGCCATAAAACCATCACCTTCACCAGCCAAGGGGAAGAACAATAAATAATGGATTTTCATCCATGCACATACTACAAAAGCATTAAAAATTCATTTCTCAAGCACATGAGCATCTTAAGCAACAGTTACGGCTTTAAAAATTAATACTACTCCCCTAGTTAAGTGGAAACTATCCACACCCAAGCCTTTGTTTGTAATCCCAGTGTCCACACACAAATTGTAACATGAAGGAACGCTGCCATTTTAACTCTGATACATGAGCCTTGATATTTAAAATGCAGGGAATGCTCTTTCCCATCCTCCCCATGTTTTCTGCTATATTTGCTCTTTATCTTAGTAAAGGCCTAATGATGAAAATAAACCCCAAACCCTGAAAAACCTTCCATATTTTAGCCATATTCAATACATTCCAGTGCTTCAACTGCACATAAATAGAACTGAAACTGCCGGAATAAACCTTTAATTGCTACAGGTATTCCACCACACCAGCACACACTTAGTTTCAAGGCAGGCAGTGAGAGGGTAAAATAGCAGTGACTGCTTCCCTTGAGTTACTCCAAGCACCTCCAGGAGCAGAGCTGGCTGTTCCTCTGGTCATGCCTGCAGACCAGGATAGGGAATGGCCAGTGCCCAGGATGGGCACACACTACAAAGCAGAGACTCTGGGGCTTCACAGCACTTGTGCCTCTCCCTCTCCATCTTCTTGACATTTCTCTGTGGACACATAAGGTGACAAACAATGCAGTTTCCACTCTCAGCTGCGGTCAGAAAGAGCTTTGTTTGCTCAGAACAGATTGTTCTGTGGCAGCCTCTGTGAACAGCCTCTTCCCCATGTTTTAAAGTCTGACTTTTAGTCCTTGTGTTTTTATTACTTTTGAATTACAACTGAGCTAAAATTTTCTAGCTGTACACTGTGGACTGGCTGGGACTGGACAAGGTGTTGCTAACAGTCAGTCTATCTGTCCTGAGTCCTTTCTGCTCCTCTGCCTGCACAGGTCGAGGTAAAGGCTTGTGCTCAGTCTGGGCACTAGTGAAAAGTTCAGACAGCTGGTAATGAACTGGCCTAAACACCAAAAAGTAGAACCCACAGAGAGTGAGTAAAGAAAGTAGAGCCCCAGGAGTTTGTTGGAGGGGACACCAGCATCCAGGGACAAGTTTTCTAAAGAAACTTACATAGATCCGTTTCATTTATGATTTTTAAAACAAACTTCCTCACAAGATAAAGTTTGTCAAGTTTAAAATGTTTTAGATTTTTTTTTTGTGGTTTTACCCAATGGCTAATTTCTCCTTTTCTTTTTACAAAACATGGTAAATATATTTTACTCTTTTAAAGTCCTGCCATTTTATAATGGACACAAAAAACTCACAGAGCAGAGAATCATCCAGGATGGCTCTTACATTCACAAGTCATTTGAGTATGTAGTTGTGAACACACTGCAACGGAACAAGTTCTAAGATCAATTTAAAAACAAGGATGTATTTTCTTCTCATGCTCTTGTTTTAATTATTATTTTAAACTGCTCTCGGGGCATTTACTCATAGCCTTTACCATAAGCATCATCATGGAATCAGACAAACACACAAAAATACCTCCACATTGCACTGGAAACTGTTGAGTCTGCAGTGCCTTGATCACCATTTTCTATTTGAACCTCACACTGAACTAACTAAATTTACACGACACTTCACAGACTTCTGCAACTGTTCCGTCTTTTGATGAGCTGGAGCAGAAAAAACAATTCTAAACTGTGCAATAAAGCCTGACAGCTGGAATGCAGCTATGAAATAAAAATATAATAAACCCAATAGCATGAATAATAATAAAAGGGCAAAACCAAGGAAATAACTCAACAGATGTGTGACATTTTTGTTCTTCATTGTGGATCGGTTATTCTTGTTAATTATATCACCTATTCTTCCCTTACATTGATAATTACATGAAGCAGATGGAGAACAGAATGCTCCCAGATGGTGAGAAAGCAAACAAGTTTATAAATTGTTTATTTATGAAGAAATAATTAAAAATTATTTCATTATCTGTAGTTTTCTACTCCACCAATAATGACGTGCACCTTGAAGGCCAGCAGCACTTCATAAGATATTCAGGATTCTGTTGTAACTGTTTTTCGTGTAACATGACTGCAGTGACTGACAGATAAAAACCAGAATAAAAATTTAATCTGTTTTAACACTGAGGGAATTAAGGGTTTGGATCTTTGGATGTCCTGCCAGCTGGTGCTTCAGCACTGGTTGCTGATCCAGAATACAAAAATTAGAGATTTCCTTTTGCTGTGTCACACCTGCCCAACAGGTTTGATTTAATGAGCAAGCTCTGTCAGGTTTGTGCCCTGAACCCCAGTGTGAGAGATGTGTGGCCAGTGCAACTCTGAGCCAAGATGTGGCACCTCTGACACACTTACTGCTCCACAGATACCCCAAAGTCTGGACACCTCAGGACCAGATTGTCCTGGTTTGGCTCTAATTGGACAATTTTGTAACATTGACGCCTGATTGGACTAATGAAAAGGGTGGATATGCCTTTTGTAAATAAACATTATAAGACAAAAAAACCCTGGGAATAGTTCTCTTGGCTTCCAGCCCTTGGAGGAGGTGGGTCAGGGCTGGTCCCGGCCCAGCTGAGATTTTCTGTCCCTGGAGGGGTGGTGAGCGGGCTGCTGAGCCCACCGGGCCCTGTCCCAGTGAGCGCCTGGGGCTCCTTGCAGCAGGGACAAGCTCCTTCTTAGCAGAGCCTGCTGGACTGTGCCAGTCAGAGACTGTATTAACTCAGGAGCAGTTTAAGAGAGTGGCCTGGAGGCCAGGAGCAGTTTAAGAGAGTGGCCTGGAGGCCAGGAGCAGCCCTTTGGCCGCTGCCATTCCAGTCCAGCGACAGCCACGTGGTCGGGATTGGAGCGATCTCGCACAGCTACCTCAGCATGGCTCACAATGAACTTTATTTGCTCAGCCAATTGGAGCCAGTTTTACTACAGACAGAAGGATAAAAGTGTCAGTGGCAGTTTTTCCTGTTTTCAACACCCTGGCAGAGTCAGGCTGGCAAGGCTCACATGGTGCTGACAGAGACCACGTGGCCAACGGAGAGGCACCGTGAGCCGTGGTCCCAGTGCAGAGTTTGGACCAGATCAACTTTGCAGTGTTACAAAACTTTATAAAAACTATTTCAATTCATGGTAAAGTTTTAGAACAAACGACGCTACGAGCACCATTTCTCTCCTGAATCAGAAAAAGGAGAAAAAGGTGAACACATAGAAACAATAACATGGGACTCTGAGGTCAGTAAAAAAAAGAGTAAATTCTAGATGGAAGGGATTGAAGAGATGCTTTGATCTTCACTTGAAATCCTCTAAAGCTATAGTGAAGATATATTTGGTATATCAGAGTTTAGTTTTTTGTCCTTGTGACTCATAAAAATGCATTGGGAGCATATAGCACTCTAGCACAGGTGTAAGCCAAGGCACCAGTAGTTGAAACAAATAGATGTTGCTGTGATCAATGAGAAATTTGCACAGAGAGAAATGAGGAACCTTGCCCTAGAGATAGTAAAAAACCTCTGGTCCCAGAAATGGACAAAGAGAACTTATACTTTATGTTAGAATAGCTCATCCTTAAAATAGTACCCCAATAAATTGAAATGGCCCATGAAAGCAGCTGTAAGAAAACTGCAAAACATGGGAAGGACTTTCACACTGCTAACAGATTTTTTCTGTGTCCCAGATGGCAGATTTGCTGTGATATTAAAGCCATGAGAAAACTGTTTTCTTGTAGAAAGGTCCCATAGTATGGCAAGAAAAACTCTTCTCCCTAAGTGAACTGAAGGAAACCATTTCAGAGGTAGTAAACTGACTAAAAATCCCAAGTTTTGTCTCTTTACATTGTCAGTAGAAAAGAAAGAAGGGTG
Organism: Certhia americana; assembly: GCA_018697195.1. Classification (NCBI taxonomy): domain Eukaryota; kingdom Metazoa; phylum Chordata; class Aves; order Passeriformes; family Certhiidae; genus Certhia; species Certhia americana. The sequence continues at coordinate 111,711,539 of CM031859.1, forward strand.
GGGGAGAGAAGAAAGATGTCCTGAAGGTTTTATTCTGATTTTATTATGATCCTTTTAATTCTGTTAATAAAGTTTTCTTTATACCCTTTCAAGTTTAAACATGCTTTGCTATTCTCCTAATCCTATCTCAGCAAAAAATAAACCCACCACATTCATTGGCGCATTGGCCAGGAAATCTCAAATTGACAAACCTAAACCACTTTACATAACAGAAGTTTGCCTGGGTTCAAACTGAAACTGCGACACAGGTGCAGATCAGCAAATGTGTCATTACAGAGGGCTGCAGTGGGAGACTTAATGGGGGGCAAGCTTAACACCTCCTGCTTTGGAGTCCAGCTTTACCCAATTTATCTGAATCTCTTCAGCAGAGCAATAACAGTTTGGTAGAAACAGACATGCAAAATCAGCAGCAAAACGTATTTCCAATCTCACAACATCAGAAGAAGCAGGGAAGAATTTACAGCCTTTCATGAAATGGAGTCACTGCTTGGGGGGTGACAGGGTTTCTGAGGCATAGATGAAGCAGCACAGAGCTGTGGTTTAAGAGAACAAGTGAAAAAATGTGTGATGGCCTTAAAACCTAAAGCAAAACATTCATGAAAAGGATGGCAAATAGGGGAGGAGCAGGGAGAGCTCCTAACCTCTGTATTTCTCTGGAGTCATAGTCATTTTATCAATAAACCACAACACACACCAAAAGCCTGTCTCAAACCAGAAACAAGACTGAACCAGGGGAAATGCCACAAGGGCCTGGAGAGAACAGGGTGAGTGGAGAACTGCAGGTAAATGGCCACATGGGATAACAGTTAGCTGTGGGGTTAGAGGATAAGTTCCTGGAGTTTAGGAGTACCTTTCTCCAGCTGACATCTAGCTCTGCCAGAGAGCCCATGGCAGGAAGGATCTATGCTTCCTTTAAAACCACAAAGACACAGCTCATGCTCCCTTCACAAGACAGAAGGGAGCAGGCTAGGAATCCATGGGAGAGTGACACGTGGCACTTCCCCCTTGGTGGTTTTTCCAGACACCACAGAAGAATAGAGTTGACAGAGAGACAACAAGAACAGTTACCACACATTGTGCTCATCTGCCTGTAACAACTGATCCAGACCTGCAGGAAAAGCACCTCTCCAGCACAGACGAGATCCATCTGGACCAGCAATGCTCAGGAATTAGCTGAGAGCAGAGCTTCTGTGGTTGAGAATGTTGGTTTCTTTTCTGGCCTTGGAAGAAGGAAGCAGGAAAGCACCCATGTGTGCCCTGGGTCTCTACCTATGAGTGAATTCCCTTCGTGTCCTAAGCAGGCTGGAACGTACTGGGAAGACACAGACTGACAGAGCCCCAGGGCTCCCACCTGCACTCGCTGAGATATGGAGCCACTGATGGCCCACAGACATCCACACACAAATCAGGAGCTATGTCCCCCCCGCCTCTCCAGAACAGCTGAACAGCTCAGCCCCAAGCTCATACTGAGGAAAAAGACACTGAAACTAGTAAAAGAGAGTAAGAGCTTAAGAAGGGCTGCAACAAGAGGAAAGCAACTGAAGAGATGAGAGGCAGATGTTGATTTGTTGATTACTAGATATCAAGGGGCATCTTGTGGGTATCAAAGCGAGAATATCACCACAATTATCTCCATTACAAGCAACAGATACTCAAGCAATCAATTAGGGCAGGCAATCTATGAAAATTGTACATTTCTGAAATCAACTTGCATTTACAATCCTCATCTTGTAGTTCATTTGACAAATCCTACCACTACTGCACAGCACTCTAAAGCAGCAATTACAGTGATAACCTGCCCTCTGGCATAGGAACAAAGCAGGCACAGATTCATCTCTGGAAGAGCTGCTTTCACATAGGAGAGGGGCAAAGCCCCCTCAGTTTAAACCAGCTTGGTGAGCTGAGCTAGAAACATGAGATAAAGAAATGAGGCATGGTCTCAAATGCTTGGAATCCCTGCTTGCCCAGTGTAAACATCTTACAAGATTCTGCCCTGATCCTGTTAAAAAAACACTAAAACAAAGATGACAGGTGACATTTTCTCCTTACTCCTCTACAGGTGCTGGCCTCAGAAATCTTCCCACTAATTCCTACTCCAGACTCTTTGTCTGCCTTTCATCTTTCTCGCTCTCTTCTCCACACTTTCATCACAATATTGTTCTCCCAATTCCTTTTTCCCTTGCTTCCCAGCCCGTTAGCGTCTTCTACAACCAAAATTGTGTTTTACCTTGTTCTCACTGTATTTCATAAGTTGACACTTCTCAGCCTTTCCACTCTGGAGAGCTAGCACATATATCTTCTTGGTGGGACAGATTGTTTTCTGCCTTACAGATATCACCTTAGTGTTTACAGTAGGTCTGAGAAGCCTTTTAATCACTACAAGAAGGCAGAGAGATAATACTGCTCCTACTGAAACTTGGTTATATTAATTTATAAAATACACCTCCATTTATTTGTAACTTCACTACAGGATTTAGCAGGGTAGTGCAAGATTATTGATGGAGATCAATCTTCCTTTACGAGGCATCTGAGCAGAGAGAGGGCAAATGCCTTATGCCTGGCTGCAACTCAAGGTCTAAAAGCAGCGCTACCTCCTTACTCAAGAGTATGCTCAGCTCCCCATGGCAGGCTGCTCCTTATGTTACACAGCTTCCCAACGTACAGCAGCCAAAGGTCGTTTCATTCACTTGACAGAGAGTCAATTTAGCTTTACATGGTTTCAAATTCTTGGTATTTCAGAGAAGCCAGCAGTAGCAGCAGACTTGCTTTATCCTCAAGTTACAACCCAGCACTTAGCCCCAGATGTCCATTCTGATAGAGCACAGTCTGTCAAAAATCTATAATTCATGCAGAGGCAGATGCATGGATACTTACACAGTGACTGGCCTTGAGTTGGGGTTTTTCCAGTTCAACTTCTTAGCAAAAAATTCATGCATTCTATTAAATAGAAATTTGAATCTGAGATTTCAAACCATTATGACACTACTTACAGAGACACTCAGAAAACTTCAGGAAGAACACAAGCAGACAAAAGACTTGCAAATCTTTCAAACACAGGAAGTCTGAGTTTTCCAGCTTCAACAAAAATGCTAAGATGAACTCTTTTATGAAGAGAGCAATCACTTTAAAGATTAAGAATAAGAAGCAGTTTAAAGAAAAGCATCAGGGTTCATTCTGCAGAGAAGAGAAAGGCAGAGATCTGCATGTGGAGGGAAGGCTGTTGAACAAAGCCGAACCCAGACCAACAGCCTCAGCCATGTTCTGGATTTTGCTTTGCCAGCTGCTGCCTAATTAAGAGTTTTAGGTGCCAAACCTACTGACTAACTGCAAAAAGAACAGCACTAAAAATATTATATGGAAGCCCATCTCAGCCAACTGGAAGTTAGGAGACAGACATAAAGCTCCCTAATTATGTTTCTCCATGAAATTACAACTACCTACTGAGAGAATCCATCACTAATTGTGTTTTCCCTAATATTTCAGCTTCCCTAGTTACCCTTTTGAGGAATCACCGTCATGTCAAATTTTAGTTACTTAAACAACGTAAGAGAATCATGTGCAAGTTACTTTAAAAATGAAATTTTAAGAGACTTTTCACTCAGAACCTCCAGGCTGCACCAGTTCTTTGCAAGTAAAATCGTTTGCTAGTGAAAACAATCTTTGCTGTTAGGTCACTTGGTGTTTTAAGGGTATCTCATGAGTGGAAGAAATCTGACTTAGGGACTGAAAAATAAAATGTACTTAAGCAATCTCTAGAGAAAGAGTCAACAGTGTGTGACAGTGTTTTCTTTCCGCTTGTGGAGCACGACACCTAAATAAAGCTAGCAGAAGCAAGGGCTCAGCAGCAGGAAGAGCATTTAGAAGATGCTGGGAGGCCATGACAAAGTACAGCCGTCGTGTTGGCATGGAGCGGGAAGGGTTCTGCTACGGCGCTGCCACGTGTGCCAGGCTGCAAGCCCAGCCCAGCTGGGCACGCAGCCGGCCGGCGTGGCCACTGTAATTAAGGAGCAGCCCGTGAGCACTGAGAGGGTAATGCCAGCCCATCTGCCAGGGCCTGCACGAGCTGGCACCGCGCCTCCTGCCTGCTGCCGCTGCTGTCACCCACCTGATCCTTGGAGACCTGTTCCGACGGAGCGTTCACGCCAAGCTCTTGCAGAGGATAGACAATCTGTCGTCTCGGCTGCACGGGAGCCATGTAATGAAGGGCAGATGTCAGGGAATGGGCACAGGGACGCTGGAACTGAAAGGCAGCAATCCATATTTCAGCAGAGAGAATGTCAGAGCAGTGCATCACAGATGTCTGCTGCATGGCTTTGCAAACACACAATTCTTAGCTCTGTTGGCTAAATCTGAGACAAAAATCAGCAAATAAACAAACATACTCAGAGCAGAGGAATGAATTGCAGATAATTCCTGACACTAATGAAGATAATTATGAGAGTAATTACATTACTATCTCTGTGGGAAAGACAGATAAACAAGTGGTTTGGTTTATGGGATTTTTCAGGACAAGTATTTTCCCCAGGAGGATATTTTCCTCCATAGTGATCATGAATCAGCTTGATTTGACCTCATTAAGCTATGTTATCTGCTCACTGCTAACCTTTGCTTGCCTGGCAAGGAATGGAGATGAATTTATATAGAAATTCTATACGGACTGAAATGTCTGGTCCATCCAAGTGATAAATGTTAATAAACTAGCAGAAATTTGAAATGAACAAAACCCTAATGCTCATCTGAGCAGCCTCCATCATTAGAAATAGCTGTATCTGTCTATTACAGCTTGATTGGCTCTGGCATAACTTACAACATGAAAGGGAAGAAAAGAAGAGAATTACAGGAAATACAGAACGAACATTAATGCAAACTAAATTACACTCAAGTGCCATTCCATCCACAAATATTAAAAATTTGGAGTTACTATGTTGAGAACTAAGTAAAATATCACACCACTTATTAGATAATCATGTAAGATAAGCTAAAGTAACTTAGAGTAACCCTGTAGCCTGGAAACAGTCAAAACTGGAATCATTGGTAAAATTTAGCTTCTCTTCCATCCAGTGTCATTAAACTGCATTTTTGTGAGTGCCTCTTCAGAACCTGAGAACCTAATGCTACACAGGAACATTGGTTCCTCATGGGAACACTTAGAACTCCACAAAAGTGCACAGGAAAACACATCCTTCTGCAAACACACCCAAGTCTAAACTGTCAAGAGTTCACACATGAAAGCCAGTGGTGGCTTCAAAAACACCCAAATCACCAAGGATAGAATCCATCCCAGCCACCATCTGAACACCAGGTGCCCAGTCCAGCCAGCCAGGCAGAAGCCCAAGCTGGAGGTCAGTTTCCAGGGGAAAATTCCATCCATCTCGAGACTGGCAGGTATGACCAATGGATGACCTGCCCTCAGGATGCACCATGTATTTCCATCAGTAGTGCCAGAAGCCCAGGTGATTGCCCAGGCCAGACAGCAGCCTCAGATACACTGGCTTGCAAATTTTACCTTGTGTTTTCTTTTCTGACACAAGGTTGATGACAAAACATGAGTGTTTCTAAATTACATTCTTCTCGGAAATGGATTTTCTCTGTTGGAAGTTCAGGTCTTATAGTTCTCCCATGACACTTGCAGGAACACAAGTCCCCCTTCAAAAGCCAATGAGGTGCCAGGTCCCACTGACTTTTGGTGAAACACAGTCCAGAGTACCTGAATCCCTTGGGAAGAGTTTTTAGAAACCACCTGGATGTGTTTAGGATGAACCCCTTGCATTTACTCAGGATACATTACCCTTGTGCTGGGCAGGGAGCCAAGACTAAGGCCATTTCCACTCTCTGCTCCCCACCACGCTTCCTGAAGATACTGGTGGATACCACGGATCAGCCCTGCTGTGCAAGAGCTGTGTCCATGGGTCCAGAATATGTCAGGCAGGAAGAAAAGAAAGTATTGTTTGCTGCAGATTGACAAGAAAATCCCTGTATGCAGTCATTCATGGAAGCAAAGAAAAAAAAAAGTGGGAAAATGTGGCAATATTTAATATAAGAAACATTAATTATTTTCTCCTTACCTTGCCCTCCACATATTCTGGATAAATAGGGTAGTAAAGAGAAGATTTGTGACCCAAGCGAAGAATCTCCTTTAGAAAGTATTTTGTATAGTGATGAAACACAGGATTCAAGACAAAGTGGCAAAGATGTCCATGTTCTTCTTGCTGGTGGTAATTAAAATGAATGAAGTCCTCAATGTTGTAATGTGATCGAATATACTCAATATCCTGGAAAATTAGGAATTTGTGAGTCAGCAGTGATCAGCAGGTACCTAGACAGGATTTTAGCAAATACCAACCAATGAGTCACTTTTGATCAATCAAGGAACTACACTTGAACACTGAAATCAAGTGCCTTTGAGAGCTGTCCTCAACTGAAGGGCACTGACTGAACAGATTCCCTTGAAAATCTTTTTGTTGTATCAAAACCTCTTCTTGCAGTTTTCCCTTATTTACACCTGACCTTTTCCCCACAATGCCTGATACAAGTTAACAGACATCCAAGGTGGGGGGAAACCCCACCTGTTTTTCAGCATTCAGGGCACTGAAGCACAGGCTGTCCCTCTCACCAAACTCCAGCTGAAAAAGGGAATTCCACAGAGCAGTGCTGTGTAAGAAACACCCTCCAACAAGTCTTCCCTGTTCAAGTGAAAAGCTGGTATTTTTGCACATTTTTTCACTCAATCCATCCTCTTAGCTCTTAATATAATCAAGAGAATTACTCTCAGAAACAGGAGAGACTCTTCTATTGTAAAACTAAGCATTAGAACTGCTGAACAACCTAAAATCCACCCTTTCAGTTCTAGTAGAATGCCACAAAATTAAGACTTGGAGAATGCTCACTTTTCAATAATAATGTGTAATGTCTTTTTTGACTCCATCAGGGAGTAGGCTTTTGTTTTCAAGTACACAATTCACAATCACTTAGACTCTACTGTTGGAGAAAAAAGTTATGAAAGCAAATGTAGAAGAAAAATTACTGCTCTTTGCAGGATTTGTGGCAAAGCTGCTTATTGACTTGGAAAGTAGAAGGGAAAGAGGTGATTAAACACTTACTTAGAGGCAGAATGGCTTTGTGCTAAAGCAAAAAAAGTGCAGGGAGAAAACTTTCAGGACATAGCAGCAGCTTCTTGGAAGTAACAGGATCATTTTTTTTTTCATCTGCGTGTCAGTGTTCTGGGGTGACTTTGCAATGCTGAATTGTGTCACCATTTTTCTGTTCAGCCCAGAAATAAGTTTTGCACCTTTAAGACTGGATCTGAGAGCGAAGGGGGAGATGGAGAAGTGATGGAATGTCTGAGATGGTTGTTTCCGAAACAGAGATAAGAGCTTCATCTTTCCTTCTCACAGACAGTGCTGTCTCCAGTGGACATAGAGAGAGAGCTCTCCACTGCTTTTAGTTTGTTTTTAACTAGCTGAGGCAGAAAAGTTCCCCAGACTGTGTTTTTTTCTTTTTCTTAGAACTGTTCAAACCTGCTCTGGACTAAAAACCCAGAAGAACACTGGGAGCCTGGCCTGGGCCATGGCATTTCCCAATGCCCAAGGGACCAACAACAGACTGAGTGAGCCAAGTTGCTACCCACAAAAAGGACTTCCTGAATTTGTCATCTCTTCAGAGAAATGAGAGATTTTATTGTTTAATATTGTTCGTTTTCTGTGCTACTGAATGCTTTGCCTATTAGAAGTTTTTTCCACTTTTCTCCAAGGAAATCTTTTCCCGAACCAGTTGGGGGATAGGCCACTTGAATTTGATTTCTAAAGGAATCCCTTTGGAGGTTTTCCCCAAAATTTACCAGGAAAGTAAATCATCATCTATGTGCCGAGAAATAATACAGTGGGCATCGGCTAGAGAGCAAGGAAGTTTCTACAAGAAGCATTTCTACAGACACTTTGTTAGGTACACATACAGTGCCAAGCACAAAACTCAGCCTTAGCGTGAGGACCAAGCACCACAGAGCTCATGGAATACAAACTGAATTTACCATTTCATCTCTAGTGACAGAAACACCAACGATTTGATCCAAAACTTCTGCTACAAAAGCCTGTACTGGCATCCCATCCTGCAAGGTAAAGGCAACAGATTGACATTTCCAGTTTCAGTAGAATCTCTTTCTAATGGTAACTGTGTATTTCACCACAGAGTCCCAGCTAAAACACTTTCCTCCCAGGCACCATCCCAGTTTAACCAGCCTACTGCCCACGAGGGCCCTGTTTGAACCAGATGTGTGGCTGGACTCTGGAAAACACAGACTTTTCCTCACTGACACTTCAGTTTGGGTAGAGCTGCTGCAGGAGCACTACAAGCTCAGCCACTGCTTCAGTCTTGGGTGAAGTCCTGATCTTAGGACAGAATTGAACACGTATCAGCAACAAATACTCACTGGATCCCTGCGAGCCTCAGTGAATATCTTTGAGTCATTCCATATCTTTTCATTCAAGCTAAGATTTTCAATGAGCATTTTAACACCCTGTAGGTCACTGGTTGCTGCTTTTCTTACATTAAATGACCTAAAAAAGAACAAAAAAGAGAATGAAAGTTGACTCTGACAAAATAAGTACAACTGCTGAGCTTAAGTACCAACCACAAGTTCAAAAGTACCAACCACACCGTTCAAAAATTGTAACTGATTGCTAAATGACTCTTGTTCCAAAAGCTGAAATGAACTTATTGTATAGTAATAGAAAAGGTCAGAGTATCTACTTGAGACAGCTCCAGAATCCTGCTTTATCTGCTAATAAACAGCCCAACCTGTAACCCCAGGTATCACCTGTCTTCAACTGAGTAAAAGTCAGCAATAAAGGGAGGCATAAAATAAATGTGGAATCTGTAGCTGAACACTGTGGCACCTGAGGAAAAGAGCAAGATAAAAACATCTAAAGGCAAGAAAAAGGAGAAAAGGACAGAGAAAATAAAACTGAGCCAGCTGTCTTGGTACAAAGTAAAGCAGGAACACTGATTTCTCCAAGAACAAATTACTAATTTTTGTGTTAGGCCTTGGTGTGTCAAGCAGTAACACGTGAGGATAAACTTACCTGACTGCAACGCCTCTGCTAGGCGTGGAGTGCCAGTTAGAAATGACATAGTACAGACAAGGTACCAGAATGCCTGTGCCACCCATGGAACACCTTACCTACAGACATCAGTGACCTGGCACTTGGCTCATTTACAGACTCTTAGCAAACCTCTTCCCACCTACTAGTTAGGAAGAAAATTCACTTCATGCTGACAGTCTACAGCAACAGAGAACCTCTCCCAGTGTCTGTCAAAGGCAGCAACCCCTTCCTGGTTACACACAGCTCATGTAACCAACACTTGTGGAGCGCTGTTCAAGTAGCTGAACTATAGCTTCAGTCCCAAGAAATAAGTTCTTTCACCCACAGATAAGAAGTTGTGATTCACACAGTATAACTTTTTTTATTCCTACTCTTCTTGCTTTCCATTTAGAAGTGGATATGCCATTCTTCAGCCTCAGTCACACTGAGAGGCATCTTGTGGAATACGGGTTTAATGAATAGCACTGGTACCTTAAAAACCCACAAATTTACCAAGATTCCGACATGTTATGAGAAATTTTACAGCTGAATTCTCTGACCATTTTCAAGTGCTCAAAAGCTCGTATTTGGTTACTAAATGACAAAGTAATCCTACCTTCTATGCGAGCATCAGTTGAGCTTCCACAGCTTTTTCACACGTTTCCACTGTTGATTGCAAGACCCAACAGTGCTGAGGACTGTGGAGTGTGCCAAACTCCCACCGATCCCCAGCCCAGCAGCTTTACCCCACCCATGCCCCAAGGAGGTAAATTTGCCTACAGGGAACTGCACCTCGAACATGACAAAAACAGAACATGTGAAAAGCTGAAACTGCCTTTCCTTTTAAGTAAGCAGATCCACCAGCCACAATGGGAGTATGGAAAAGGAGGAAGGACTATCCAAGGTCTGTACTAGTTTCTCTCCCAGTAATGAATTAACTAGACTCTAGATGCTCAAGTCCTTTGACTGCTCAGAGACAAGGACACTATTATTATTATTATGCTTTTTAGTGAAAATTGAGAGAAAGTATCCATTAAGAACCTCAGCCTATGCTCTGCCATCTGTTTTTTTTTTTCTCCTTCACTGTTAAGTAGCAGACTCACAGTTCCATTTGCTGCACTCTTGCTTTTTGTGTACTTAACACTTTCTTATTCCTTTTACTACCTGTACTAATCAGCAGCTCATTTTGTGCCTGTGCCTCTTCTGACTTTGCCCTTCCACGTCTTCATATTCCCCTCTTCTTACCCTGTTTTTCTTTTAGTCCATTTTCTATGACTTCCTTTTCACTCACAGGCTTTTGAAAGCCATAGGTGCAAGTACAATGTGTTGATCTTTCACTTTCACAGATTTTGGTTATTTCCAAGAGAGTACCTGCCATTGCACCCTGTGGGTTTTGTTCTGCAGAAACTTTCCAAAAGCTTACTCTGGTTTCTCCCAAAGCTTTTCTGATCCTGAACTTCAATGAGCAGCTATTTTTCCTTACTTTCCTGCAAAGCTGCAGGGGGATTTGTAAAATGCTACTAATGACCCTATTTTGTTTTCATGAAATGACTGGTGTCATTTGGAATATGCACAGTGTAATCAGGATGGTAACTCTTTTTTAAAGAGCCTTGATAACAACTTGAATTTTGCCCAAAATCACAAGAGGACATATGACTCCCAACCCTACTGGTGGGTTACTGAACAGCTGGGCCTGAGATTACCAGGAATTACTCCAGCAGCTCTCTCTCCACCAGCTGGATTTTTACTTAGGTCCAAGAAGCAGAAGTTTGATCCCAGGGCAAAAAGCTTCTGCCTTGGTCCAAGGGTAGCTAGTCAGTTCCTGCATGAAGTATTTGTGTACCACCAAAAGTGATTAGGTACACAATTAAACCTAGAAGTACTTTGCTAAAACCACATAGTATTTAGGTACATTAGGACCAAAACCAAAAAAAGAAAACTATGCCACAAGCTTGGTGTTTTGGGCCAGAATAGGCTTGATATACAAGGAAAGCTTTGGAAAACTCTTCCCATGTAACAAAAGTCACAGCAAGAAAGATTTGGTGTCCCAATTCACTGACATCTCAGCCTACAGAAGTGCTCAGAGCATCACAGAAACTGAAAGGATGAAATAAACGATTCAACACCAAAAGTAAAAGAGAAATTATACAGAAAAGATACTCAACAACACTCCTGCTGTGATCTGTATGTGCCAGAAACACATGACTACAGTTCTCCTAAGAAAGCTACAGCATACTTCCAACTAAACATACACTAGGCTACCAGGTGCCAGTGTCACACAACCTGACCCACATCCCCAAGGCCAAACAGCACCACGTTTCTCTGCTGGTCTTGGCCCACAACCAGGGAACTTGGAGCTGCTGGTGTGTACCAACATCCATCTTCCCCTACCTTAGTACTGTACACACAAATCCCAAACGAATCCTCTCACTGCACTGGGTTGAACTGAGAGGACACTCCCTACAAACACTGGCAGGTGTGTCCCACAGCAGCCCAGAGCACAGCAGGACTGTCCCGAGGAATAACTCACGTGAGCAATCCTGCCCGGTGGAACACGTACAGCTCCTGACCCAGCCTGGAAGTGCAGGAAGGGACAGCCCGAACAAAGCTCCGAATCAGGGGGAACTCCGGGATATGATGTGGCACCAGGATGACACACAAGTCTCTGTCCTGAAAGACATTGGCAGGCAATAAAAGTGTTCTCTAAGCTTTTACCAAAGCTCTCTGAGGGGATAGAGAGCCCTGAACATGGGGCTTACAGTGCACACCTCCAAGCACTGCTCTGCAAGGGATTGACACTTCAGAAATGGCTTCACTTCAAGCAAACTATGGGATGAACCTTCCTTAGTACATCTGTGATTCAATCATGACATTTTGTTTCATGTTTCAATGCTTTCAACATTGTTGGATGGATAAATTACATAAATTTGAAATGCCTTTTGGGTCATCTCTCTCTAGGGGAACTTTCTTCAGTGGTAAGCAGTGGTTTTGAGTGTGCTGGTTCTTAGGGTCAAGTCAGTGTCTCTGGTACCCAGGACCAGTCTCTAAGGCACACTGTCATGCAGTTATTTGTAACATGACTTTACAACACTGGTGTGCATTAAGAAAGTTTCAGAAAGCAGACTTTGCTACATCAGACAGAGTGATCACACAGGGCATGAGTAGGAAATAGCTACTGCATCGTGAATCCACAGTGCCACTGTTCAGTCTATAGGCAAATACTATGAATCTCCTTAATACCACTGTTTCATAGGCTTTAACTCCATCTCCTTTAATAGATTTTGCTGATTTTATTGTTAATTTAGATACAATCCAGATCTGTATGTGGTTTTAAAAGAGTTTGAAACATTTCTTTTCTAAATCTGCATCTCAGAGAAGTCCCTATGGCACATAAACTAGGGAGACTATTTACAAGACCACACAGTGCCAGGGAAATGCCTTCACACTGACAGAGTAGGTTTAGATTCCATGCTACCATAAAATTCTTCTCTGTGAGGGTGAGAAGGCCCTGGCACAGGTTGCCCAGAGAAGATGTGGCTGCTCCATCACTAGAAGCGTCCAAGGCCAGGTTGGACAAGGCTTGGAGATCCTGGTCTAGTGAAAGGTGTCCTGCCTGTGGCAGGGGTGGAACTGGATGACGTCTAAGTTCCTTTCCAAACCAAACTGTTCCATGATTTTAGAATAAACAGAGGACTTAGTTATGAATTCCATGAAGTCCAGAAGCAGCCAAGGAGGGGAGTAGCTCAGCCCAGGTTAACCAGGCCCAGCACACTTGTGTGGGGCAGACTCACTGGAGCAGCAGACCTACATTCCCTGGCTGCCAGCTGCACTGCTGTCCCACCACACAAAACCATTCCAACTGCCATTATACTCACTGGGAAAATGTTGAAAGCATACTGCAAAAAATCCAGTGACCTGCAAGCAAGAGCAAATATTGGCAAATAAAGCACATATCAGAATGATCTGATACATGTGATGTTGACATCCCTGCAAGAGCAGGAACATTTACTCAGAGCTGATCACCAATCCTGATAGAACATCAATAATCAACAGCTGATGTTGCATGCTGCACAGCAATTTCTGATTTCTAATGCTTAAAGCATCATCAGCAACAAGAATAACCAGGATTTGACATAATACATGAGGCTCCTTAGTTAAAGGGTGGTGGGGGAAGGAACAAACAAAACATTGGCTCTCATGTTGTTGACTCCAGCCTCTTCAGAAGCCATTCCAGGACTATCACAGCTGCATTAGTATATAGCAAATATTACTTCAGGTTACAAACAGTTGTTGCTATGTTCCACAGTATTTTCAGACAGCACCAAAGGCTCTGTGACGTTCCACTCAGGAAAACCTGCCTGATGTACTCTGACAGACTAACAGGAACATCAATACTTAGAATTGGTTTTGAACACTTCTTTCCACTTCTCACCCACTGACTTAGAGCTATCCCAGTCTCTTTTCCATGGTGACAGCAAATTGTGACATTTCAGTTTAAAAAGACTTGAGAAATCTCACCAAAGCCCTGCTGTTTCTCCCATGTACAAGGGTATCAAAGAGCTCAAAATCCATTTATGTGGAAGTTTCACAAAACACTTCCACCACACAAGATGTATCTTTTTGAAGAAATTCATATGGATATGCTACCTATAAATACTGATAAATCCTCTCCTCCTTTCAGAACTGTAATTAAGCTCCCTTTAATTATCTCTTTAATCACATTATTTTAAAGAGAAATAATTTATAATTGCAATATCTACGCTTGAATTTAAACTTAAAGCTGCAAGTACAGATCAGGATTGGGTATTACATATTCACCTATATAATACATAACTAAGACTAGTTATGAATAGCTCATCAGGGGAAAGGAAAATGCCATTGCAACTACATTCCATTGTAATTTTCTCTCTGGTATCCATGACCTTGTTGGAGCAAGGACTACAAGAACAGAGGTGGGAGATTTTTCAGGGGGCTTAGAAAAATATCAAGTATCAGCAGACAAGCCAGCAGTTCAGTTCCTTCACATTTCACTCTCAATGCACTAACAAGCCACATAACAGCTCTGGGTTTAGGAGATGGAAACATTTAGCAGCTTTAGTGGGTAACAACTCCCAAGGAGCAAACTTCGCTCAGGGCTAAGATGCAATCACACCCACACTTCAAGCCAACTGCTATTCTGGGTCAATGCTGTGCAAGGCCAGAAGGAAATCCCTCAAGACAAGATTCCAGGCTGCAGACAGCATCATCTTGTACCCTCTTTTACATATATTTGCTTTGCTAATATTTCTTTTACAGGCAGGTGAATCAAGCAAAGGCAAACAGAGATGCACACAAACAAAATGTTTGAAAACACCAAGATCTACAGAGCCCTCAGCTCTGCTGAGGATGAGGTAATTTTAGGAAAAGTCTTCAGACAGGACTACTATCACCTTCAGATACCCATCTTGGAATGCACACTGCTCCGCAGATATCTCCAGTTAAAAAAGGCTGGGAGCACAGCATCGAATGATAAATGAAGTCAGAAATGTCTTGAACAGAAGCAGCAAACAAAGCAGAGCTCAGAAGGGGGACAAAAAAGGGACAGATCCTTATCCTAAGCAGGAAACTATGAGCAGAGAACTGAAGAAGTCTACAGTGAGATTATTACCTGACATAAATCTCTATCACAGCTCTGAACAGCTGTTTCAGTGTAATGGAGTTATTCCAAAGCAAGCCCCTCACCTCACTAATATCTAAAATAAAGCTTTCTTATTCTGCAATAATTATCTTACCTGAATTTTTACACTTGATTGTCCCTCAACTAACTGTTCTGGAACAGTCTCTCTGCAGTGCAATTGTTCTTTTCACACATTAGTTGGTCAATGTTTCTAAGTACAACACAGATCTTCTGTGTTGACCTCCTGCATTTCACTAATTAAACTAGTCCTTAATAAACTTGAGCTATATTACTGGGTATATCACCTGGGAAATACGTACCCAAAAGACAATGTCTTTGCTTTGATTTTGTAACTTTGGATATTTGTAATTGCAGCAGATTCAGTGTTTGATCCCCTAGGGTAGGTGCCCTCCTTAACTGGTTCTATTTACTGAGCTGTTTCTTGATTTTCAAGGAATTCTCATTTTTCTTCTCAGTGAAGTTTACTCTTACACTTCCTTTAAGCCAGAGGGTTCAGAAGTTGCTACTCACCAATGACTACTACTACAAGTAGACAGATGTTTTTTCAAACTGTACTACACATGTTCGGCTCATCTATCAAGTCTTTACTCCTGATGCCTGCTGTCTGCAGACATGACACAGATTTGAAAGCATGGAAGATGCTGGGTGTATTCAGCTGCTTCATCTATTCTGTATCTCGCTTTCTACCATCAGATCAAAAAGGAAAAAAGTTCCTGGAGAAGTTTCTGTTGATGTGGTGGAATACAGGTTTGCTCTTCAAGCGTGAAGAGAAATTTTGGAAAAAAAAATCTAAAACCCATTTACACCAGGACCTAAGAATGCAAGGTCAGCAGCAGCAATCATGTTAAGAGAAAATCCCTTTGTCTCCCCCAGCTGTAGAGGATTCTAGAAAACAGAATCACTTCTTTCAGTGGCTGGAGCCAGTGTTTAGAATGGGAACACTTACCTGCAGAGCTAAGAAAAGCTTTGTTGCCCCCGTGCAGTGAGACGATAACTACTATAACATGTAGCTCCTCTTGCATCTAGCCAGCTTCAGAATGAGTGTCTCCATAGAAGGAAGAAACAGCCTCTTTCCACATCCTCAACTCACATTTTTTCCAGTAAAAATTAATTCTTCACATTTTGCCCCCACAGACCTGTCAGAGCTAGGAAGTTGCAAGTAGAGGTTGAAACTCCACTTACTACTCCAGTTATTACTGACGGTAAAAGAAGCAGACACGAAAAGAGGTCAGAAAAAAACCCACCTAAACACTGCAGTGCTGTCACATTCTGATTTGTCCTAAAAACACAACCTTGAAAACGGTTATTAATGGGAAAGCAGTGACTCTTTCTCTATACTTACCTAGTTTCATACTTCTCATCGATACAAAGCAGACGGATAGAGAAAACATTTGAAGCTCCTCTGTACACGGGATGCAAATCCCCCTCCTCATCAGTCTCCAGGAAAGGGGCTGCTGAGCCTTTAGAGTCTGTGTCACTGACATCACCGACTGGCTGTTCAGTCTGGGAAACAGTCACGGCTCCAGTCAGAGCTCTGTCTTTCTGCAACAATAATGAACGAGGGCTCACTTACAACACTTCACAAAGTGTTTTCATTAGTTAAGCCCCATTCTTTCTCTCCTTTCTGTGACCCTTTCTTCCCACCCTGATGGCTACTCATAGGGAACTGGATGGGCAAACTCACCCTGACCAATAACTCTGACCCTCTCCCTCCAGACCCCAGCCAGAGCAGCTTCCAGCCCATGTGGGCCAGAGCAGAGGATGGGGCAGGGGGAGAACTCAGCAGTATTTTATTGTCCTTATCTCTGCCAGCCTTGCTCCATATATCAGCCCTGAGAGCCATCGGCACTGTTGGGTGCAGCAGCATTACCTGCACAGCTGCATCTGCAGCAGGAGCATGTTCCAAGTTCTGAGAAGAAACAGGCTCTGGCTTTTGACTTGTTTGGTTGCTTTCATCTTTATCTGAGTAAAATAAAAGAGGAAGTGCAAAAGGTTTAATAATGTGAGCTTTACCCTCAGAACCACAGCAAGAGCTGGAGAGGGCCAGGCTACCTCTGTCAAAAGGTTTCATTTTAACTACCACAGTTAAAACAAGCCTCCTACAGTTAACTTGGCTAGAGCTTCATTAGACTATTGGATTTCAAACCAAAAAAACATCCAGGGAATTGGACCTGAACAAGGCAGTTCGGAAGCTTGTGTGTATCCCTATGTCAAATCTTTACCCTATCCAAACTGAAAAACACGAGTCAGTGTATTGACTGATATCTTAAACCCCATGTGTTGCTAACTTGCTTTCTATTAATTACAAGGACAAGCAAGGGTTCTTCATTCTCAGATTAGTTCTCTTAAAAGAAATGAAATTCAGGTAAAATCTCAGCCAAACTAGAGCTCTTACCTGTGCAATAAGAGCAAGAAACAGGGATTATAATTTCTTTATAAACTGCACACAATGAACTCTTGAGGTGTAGGTGTTGGTGCTGAAGAAAACACATCAAACAAGGACACCCTTGCACTTAGAAGATCCAGTAACATTAAGGAAGTCAAGGTTTCTGAGCTCCAACAAGAATACAAAATAAGCTTCAGAAAAAAACAGAATTCATCCCTTCTCCCTCTGAACTTTGCCTTGGGACACCCACGTACGCTACATTCACAGACAGATGCATTTCTTCACACAGCAATGTGTGAAGTTTTTTAAAAAAAATACCTCAAAGGTTTAAAATCATTTAGCCAGAAGTATTTAGTAAAAATATTCTCTCAAAATCTGTTTCTCTGTCAAAAGAGTGCACATGCAACATGCAGGGCAAGAAGAAATGCAGGGGGGTAGGAATCACGGGTTCTCTGGGGGTATCACAGATGTGAGTCTTCACAGAAATGATCAAATGTTGTCTTGATTAACCAGCTCCATTTCTCATTACCAACAGCCTTGCAGGTGTCAGAAGTTAATTAATACAAGTCTCTTGTTGTCATGTAAATATTGATATGTTGTTTCTGACTTTATACTAAAATGCAAATCCTTAATGGCTCCACCATCCACTCCTGTTAGACATGGCTGCATCGCTGCTTACAGACACGCTGTACACCAGCGATATGAAGAACTGCAATACTGTCACTAAAACAAGTAAAGACCATAAACAAAGCAAATAAAATAATTCTGTGATTGCTGGGTTGTTAGCTGAGGTACAGTCAGCAGGATCAAGAAGCCAGTTCACCATGAGGCCTGATGAAAAGCCCTTGAATCATTCCCACTGCATGATGTTTTCTAGCAACTAATTCATGACACCATATAGAGTAACAACTAAATTACTGTAATTACCCTGAAACCTAAGTGGCATATCAGTACAGACTGTTGTATACTCTTTCATTATTATTCAGCATTACATTTTGAAAGGAAAAAAAAATAAAAAAAAAAGAAAAAACAACCTGTGGTCTCTACTTAAAAGCTAAAGAGCTTGAAAAAAGTAACCTTTTTATACGTAGGAACATAAAATTACTCTACAAAGGAATGCAGCTTGCATTTTAAAATTTCCAGCCTTCAGATTTCATAAAGCCAAGTCCGGATCTTCTATTGATGTCAGGTCACTGAACCTGCTCTGCCCTCACAGCAGTGCTCTGTCTGGCAGCAAGTTTTCAATGCAGTCACTAAAGCAGTCTTCATGGAATGGGCGTGGCTTTGCAATATCCACAAATCCAGACTTTATGGGACTAAAACCACAACAGATTTCAAGGATACGGGCTGGCCCTTATGTTGGAAAGGCTTAACAATGGACTACTGGGATGTAACTCTACTACTCTAAAATGTGCAAAGCTACAACAAAAGTTTTACCTACTGTTCCATGATAACAGAATTAATGTTCCTGAACAGTGAATAGACAACTTTGCTATTAGGTTTCCAGTGTGCCTCTCTAGGAATAGCACCAGTCAGGCTCTTATGATACCCAAGTTTCTCCTCATGTGTCCAAAATCATTAATGATTTGCATTCAAGCTACCTGAAAGCCTACAAATAATTATTTTTCCCCAGAGGTGCCTTTATAATTCCAAGTAAAGGGATACTACTACTTTAAGAAGTCTTACCTGAAGGATACCCACAGGACTGCAACTACCATCAAAACTAAAAGTTTTTAAATGAAGAGAGAAAAGAAGGGAGACAGATTCACAGGACTACTAACCATGCTGTTTAAAACATTTCTAAAAAGCACTCAGATGCCAGATACTCAAGAAACTGAAAAGAACAGCTTGCTCGTGCTAAATTTTAATACTTAGAACAAGTCCTGTGGATTTCCTAAATGATAAAAACCATGTTAAGAGCTGTATTGTCAAATCCTGCAACCACATACTCACTGAAAAGCTCAGCAGCACAGAATTTACCACAAAACACAAATCTACAGCTTGCAGGCTCTGGAGAAGGAGAGAGGACACCAGAACCAGGAACAACCATGGGATGGGTAAGGCTGGGAGGGAGTCCTGGTAGTTGGTCACTTTGCCCAAGCCTCTACTCAAGCAGGGTCACCCAGAGCAGACAGCCCAGGACTAGGTTCCAGCTCCTGAGTGATCTCTCTCCCTTCTCAGTCTCATTCCTCCTCCTACCCATGTCTGTCACCTCTTCTGAACTCATACTCCTGGAGCTGCAGGAGCACAGGATCAAACAGGAGACAGGCAGATTCCCCCATCTCCTATGTGCAAGTTGCTTCCTTGCAGGGAAGGCAAAGTCCACGGGAGCAGCTACAAGACCTGTTTCTTTCTCCCTTTTTGTTCCGTGACTGCCAGCTTTGAGGTACCAGTTGGTGACAGCCCAGCAGCTCCCTGGTTGCCTTTTTTGCCTGCTGCTTTGTTTTCAGAAAAGCAGATACATAATGGTGGAGGGGTTTTATTCCACTATTGACAATTAATAGATAACAAAATGTTCTGCACAAAAAGCCCTTTGACATTGAAAAATAAAGACAACTGTAACACTTCTGTTCTACAAACAGGTGACATGTTTGTACTATTAGTTTATATCAATCATAGGAAGGTGGCTTGCACATGTGTTGCTGCATCAGGCCAAATATAAAAGCAGAATAAAGAAACAGTCCCTGATCTCTCAAAATCTCGTAACCCAGGAGACTGCAAACAATAAATAAAGAGCAGAAGCTGGACCACAAGGAAAAAAGATGACATGAGTCCACAGGACAACACAACAGGCAGCTGCTCAGCTACTGACAGACCTCACCTCACAACCTGATTTTACAATCACATCTTCCCTTAACAGCACAACTGTATCTGAGAGACAGTATTACCCATGTGACAGCTTTCTGAAACTTGGAGCCTACGTTTATCCCAAGCTGATAAAGGCCAGCTCCCCACAAACAACAATCGCTTCTGAGTCAGAGACCAGGGCTATCAAAATTCCCCTCCTCAATTAAAAAACACCAGGTATCCTGCTTCAAAAACATGTATGTTAATTTGTGTTTTCTTGCTAGTAAACCTATATATCCTCTTCCAAACTCCTGCAGAACCTACTCAGAAGCTAGGCACAAACACACATTGAATTTATTTAGTACTTAAGAATACAGATACCTCCTTGAACACTTGGCTTCCGTGGCACTTTGACAATATCCTCAGGATGTGGTTTACAGAGACCATGGAAAGGCCCTAAGTCAAAACACTCTTGAAACAAGGAAACGTTCACATGAGAACATAAGCTCATAAATCCTACTGCAATGCCACCAACCTGGAAGATAAAAGCCATGTCATGAGAACCTGTCATTCTAGGTCAGGACAAAAAAAAAACTGAACAAAAAATTTCTGAAATGTCAACTTTCATGTTCCATCTCTGACTGTGCATAATGGAAAATTATAAAGGAACTATTTCAGAAAAAGTTAAAGATCTTTTATTTTTTTTCTTGTAACATATGTGTCAGGACCTCTACAGCAGGTGCTCTAATTCTTTTTTTAGCTATGGCTTGCAAGAGTATTAGCTTTATACGCACGAACCGAATAATGGCCTGGAGTTTCAGTAAAACATTTGTTATGGCAAATATACAACATACTTCCAAAAACGTGTAATTTTGTTTAAAGTTACAGTGCAGCTGAAGTAGAACCTGCATTCAGTTAGCTGCAATAGTTGACTGGACACAGATTTGGACCCAAACTCAGTTTGGCTGAAACTGTATTTTATTCTCCTAAGAAATTAACAACTCAAGAAATCAATTTTATTTAATATAAGGAGTACCTAACACAGTATGTATTATTTGTAGCACTTATAAGCCCCAAATATTTCTGTGTCCTGAAAAAAAATCCAAGAGTTAGTCTTAAAATCCAAATGCCCTGGCAAACATGAAAGTGATCCCTGCAACACTGGCACTCATGGTACTCTGGATGCCTGATTGCTGCTGGAGTTCTCAGCAAGCTGCAGCCCTCAGCAAGATGCACACTGGGACCAGGGAGAACTGGCATGCTGGAGAGCTTCTGGCTTTAACCCGAGACAAGTCTAGAAGAAGAAAGCTCTTAAATTTTTAGTAGTGTATGCAACTTTCTAGTGAAAGACATTATCAAAACACATTTTCTTTCCTCCTCAATACACATAATGAAAGCTTTTATAAACCTAATGAAAATTCAAAGGCTGGATTTGCTGTTTTATCAGGCCATCAGCACTTCAATAAAGACTTTAAAAAGTGTGGTGTTGAATTTTTCTGCCCTCAAACAAGTGATTGTTTGTTTGCCTTGTTTATGTAACCAACAAAGCCAGGGTGCCGCAGTTGCCTGGCTGCTGTGTAATTTCAGGCCCAAGGCTCAGCAGAGGCTGATTAACCAATCCATCTACCATATGTGCAAGAACAGGCTGCCAGCTTCCTTCTCCGCAGGGAAAGTTGGCATCCATCACTGTTTGCATGGAGGTGCCTTCCCAACCCGCCATGGCAGTGGCAGCTTGGATAAACTGGGGCCTGGAACACCTTTTGGTGGTCTCACATCAAGCTCTGAACATGCCCCTGGAATGTATTATTTATATCAATGGCCCTCTGCAATGTGCCATTACACTAATGGTGCATTGTTTCCCATTTGGCTCCCAATGACAGTGATTACATGTTGCAATCTTATAAAACCACTTGCCACAAAAAGCAGACTTCAGGAATTAAGGAGGTTGTATTGCCTATTGGCTTGTACTACCATGCACAATTAGCAACACATGAAAATCTTAACAGGACTTTTCAGCAGGATAACTATACCACTCCTTTCTTATTTAAATTAATTCCTGGGTTTGTCTTCATTTCAGCAAAAATCCATTTGAACCAAGAGAAAGAAAACTTATCTACAGGACTTTAAGAAAGGATTACAGGCTACTCATTTTCATGTGCAATATTAGCTTTCATTGGGAATGAAAACAGGTCACCTACAATGCAAATGTCTAAAATGACAACATGGCTTTGTCAAGATGGTCTGTTCAAATTACTTGAAAATAATCTGTACAAGAACTGGGAATTGCTGTTTCATTTTTGAACTGGAAACGTCACTCCTGAGGACAGACACAAACTACATTGAGAAGAACACTGAGCAGGTATAGGGCATGAATTCGACCTTCCACAGGTGGGTTGCTGATTTTATTCCCTGAGGAGAGGGAGCTGTCACACAGGACATCACTAAGGCTATGATCAGACAAAACCAGAGCTCATGGCAGACTGACCTCACAAACAGCTGCCTGATTTTCTTCACCTTCACGTTCTATGAGATCAACAAGGAGATATTCACCATAGATTTTCTTCAGAGTCTCACTTTGAGGTGTCCAGATTTGCATGAGATCATCATAATCTTCCATCCTACAAAAAAAGAGATAATGGTAATGCCCTAAGGCTGAGTTATTAATAGGCCCTGATACTTCGGTTCTACTCCATTAACATATGGAAAAATATTACAAATACTTGTTCCAAATCACTTCACCTAAGACACATCCCTAGTGCCCACTAAAGTGGAAGTCTCAGCACCAGAGAGACAGCCACACCCAAAAGCCAGCAGAATCCGCCAAAACCTGCACTACCCAGTGGAGATGCTCCTCTTTTCTAGGAAAATAGATGGGAATCTCAGATCAAAATTCTCCTGCCTCCCTTTCCTATGAGGGTGGTGAAGCACTCATACAGATCCCAACTTACACAGATTTTTATTTAAACAGGCAACAGAGACTCTTTCCCACTAGATTGTTATTTATAGCCCGGATCAATGTAACTCTGAATAAGAAAACCCAACACTTTTACCAGAACAATGGTAGAATTCAGTAACCCATGCTGAGACTATGGCATAAAGGTGAGTGGCAAACCAGCTCTAACACTCAATAGCTACCAATAACATGAAGCCACTTGTATTTACCTCTTGGAAAAATGCTGGAATTGAGTGGTGCAACCAAAAGCAGCAGAGAGGAAACTGGGGCTGTGTCGGGCAGCCAGAAGGCACAACTGCAACAAACTGCAGGGGAAACCCTCCCTACTCCGGGCCGGGAGCAGGCGGCTCCCTCGGCTATCACAGCACATCCCGGGAATGCTCGCACCGGCCCATCCCGACGTTCCCGTCCCGGTCCTCACACGGTAACACCGGAGCTGGCGGAGCCCCGCACGGTCTCTGCCGCCACCCGGCGGCACCGCCAGGCACGGGCAGCGGCTCCTTCGCTTACTTGGGATGCACAAACTACCTCCTCCTGCACGGGAACCGGGATCGGCCTGCGGCGCTTCTCTCGCTTGTCAGGGATGCACAAACCTGCTGCATCAGGGCGGTGTCCAAGAACAACTATCCAGGCTTCCCTCCATTGGTAGGGATACACAAACCTGCTTCTGCAGGGAGAACCAGGAACTTCAGAACTTCCCTGGGTTTGGGGGGAAACTGCAGTTTTGTTCCAGGGTCCCGCTGCTCAGGTAGGGAAGTGCCTGTGTGTGATACCTGTAAGCTGGAGATCGCTGTTCCGAGCAGGTAGGAACCCAGAAACAATAAACAGATTCTTAGTGCCACTCTTTATGTGTTTCTGGATTTGGAACAGCTGGGCAAAAGAGGTTCTGTTTCTCATTGTATCAAACACTGTCTGGGTTCCCAAGCACTGTCTGACTCTTGCACAGGAGAAGTAGTCAGGGGGTCTCTGGATGCTTTTGCTGCTCCTGCACACCAGAATAGATGTGACCTCGGGGTAAGACCACCTTTGTAACCAAGGCTAGGGACCCCTTGAATTCTGACCTTGTTCCTGCTTCCCCCCCCCCCCCCCCCCAATTAAAATGAGGCTCCAGCAACAACAAAAACTCTGTAAAAGTTTACAGCAACTCATTCTTTACCCCTCAAACCAAAATGGTCATCTCCGTCACAGGAATATCCCAAGGGAAAATGCAGTGAGGTTTTCTATTATCAGAACATCACCACCTCAGCACAATTCATTAGTACAGCAAATCTGTTAATAAGCTATCAAACCTCAAACAAACCAAACGAAGAGGGGTAACAATGTACCCTAACTGAACCCTGTTATTTCATGGGGTCCATAAAAGACACACACCTCCTCCAAATGAAACATTATGCCAAGTGCCTTGAGTGCCCTGTGTCATTCTGCTCTGTGGAACACAGGACAAGGCCACTGGAGACTGACCCTGTGACAGTCAATGGATTCTGCAAAAGCCCATTTATCTCCCTGCACACTACACTGTAGTAACACAACCTTTTTAACTCTTTATTCTGCTTTTAGCATCTTCCACCAGTACCATAGTGTTTTAAAAAAGTAAATCCTCCAAACCCTAGAAAGCTTTCCAGAATAAAAATGCCACAATATTCCTCTACTGTGAGCACAAGAACAGAGCTGCAAATTTGATTCTTGCCTACAGGGCACAAACCCAAGAATGGCCAGATCTAGACAAGACACCGGCAAGAACCCTAAATACCAAAGCTTAATGGGCTGCATTCTGGCACACTACTGATGTCTCCCATTTCAGAGGCCAGGCAGAGAGTAACTTTTAAACTGATGGTTAAACAAAGTATCAGTTTACAGCCGCTTTTCCCCCTCTGTAAACAGGGGACAGAGATGACCCAAATCTCCTCTCACTGCCCCAGAACATGTTGCTAGGCAGATGGCTGTGGACAACATCCACAAAAGAGTCTCTAAGGGCTCCACTGACTGTTACTATGGACGTCAGTGAAGCACAAAGGTGAATGCAGAGGGAAGGGAAAGGCAGAGCTCCTTCTGCAAACAGAAATTAGCTTTACCCATTATCTACTGATGGACAGCACTGAAGTATGCATTTTATATCACCACTGTCTGATTTCAGAGGAAAACCAGTTTCCCCAGTTAATTTTCTAATAATAACAAAAGCTAAAGCAATTTTCACTTCTTATAACAAACTACCAAAATCCCAGACAAGATGGCAGCTCTTATCAAGAATATTGTTATGGCCTAAGTTACATATCCAGTCATGCAAAAGAACATCTCTATTGACAAAATCCAAGGGCCACTAAAAAAAAAAAAAAGTTTAAGGTGGAAAAAAAAAAAAAAAAAAGACAAATGTGATAGTTGGAACCAAGATACATGGGAAGACTTTAAATCTTCAGGCATTAACTCACCTACTAATACCTTTTCTGGATAAAAGTCCATTCACTTAGTGATAGGTGGTAAACAACTCAAAAGAAATACTCAAAAAGCCTAACAATTGTACGTTGAGTTAGTATGAAAGAGTTTTTTAACATATTGAGATATCCAGAGCTACAGCAGGAGGATGTGAAGTAGCAAATGTCAGGCCTTGGGCCTTTTTCTTAAAATGCTCAAGCTGTGCAACAAGAGGAGCACAAGCTGCAGATTTGCTTCAGGCCATGTGATAAAATTCAATATATGCAACAAAACACATCTCAGAGACAGGCTTCTGTGAGAATGAAGCCCAACCTGGCAGCATGAATCAGCCCAAAAACAAAAGGTGTGGCTTTACCAATCAGACACACCCAACACGGCATCACCATCTGCAAGCACTGGTCAGTACAGACCCCCCCCCAGCCATACCATGTGATAGAGTGTCCAAGGAATGTGCTTCTCCCTAAACTTCAGTCTCCACTGCAGGCATCAGAAATGCTAACTTAATCACAACTCTGCTACCTAGCCACAAAGCAACACTTATATTTACTACACACAAAACCAACTCCAGAATAAATCAGAGTTAAATCAAACTACTGTTTCATAAAACATTACCCTACCAGCAGTCTTCCAACTGTGAAGAGGACAAAAAGTTACACAAAATTTGATGGATACATGTTCTATTCCAGCCACACTACAGGGGAGCATCTCCACAGCAATGATAACCGGAAAATCACCAGTCCCCTGGATCAGAAAGTTGGCATTCCTCACGTCTTGGATGCAACAATGGCACAGGCAGAACACTTGTGGCAGGAAAAAACAAGTGTGGCAACAGTCACTTCACAGGTTGAGAGAAGAGACAAGCTGTAGGGAAATGTCTGTGTCTGCCTTGTGCACTGCAGGTAGCTGTGCTGAGGGGAAAGGAGGAGAAAATTCAGTTTCATTTTTAAAATGACATTTATGGTTGGGATCTCACAGCAAGAGCAAAGTTCTGCTAAAGGCATATCAAATCTTTGCTCGAAACTGGGGCCATTGAAAGAGTAGTAACACAACAGAAAGAGAAATGTGTTACCCCATGATTTTCTTCAGATCCCTCAGCAAGGCCAAGGAGGCTGCCCCCCCCCAAACACAGACAAAGCCAAGGCAAGGAGCACTTCCACAGGAAAAACTGCACAGAAGAGAATTACTTTTCATATCTGAAAGACTACTGGAAGTAGAGATTCTCTGGTCTTACTTCTTTTAGCTAGCAGGCCTTCCTATTCAAGTTTTGCTTTGATTTTGCTTGAGCTTGACTGCTCAGCACAAGATAATGAGAAAATTAAAAACAAGTTGGAAGAGGCTCCAAGAAACCTGGAAATCACATGCACTCCCTAAAACACGCAGTGATATATTTCAGCCAGCAGATCACAGAGTAAACATCACTGATGAAAAAGTGTTCCTACATAGCAAACTAGTTTTCAAAAAAACACATCTTGTGATGAAATAGAACCAATCCAACATAATCCTAGAACTACCTCATTCGGTTATTACAGAAAACCAGAGCAGTCAAGCTAAGCAACTGATGCTGCAAACCAAAGAAGGAAAATGCTTCAGTTTCCCCCCACCAGATGTGCTCAGGGAAGCAGAAGTGAGGAGCTGCATTACCTTGCTTGGCGCACATACAGCTGTGGATGACACTGATGCCTGGGGCATGCCAGCAAGGTGAAACCTCTCTCCATGGGTGAGCCTGGAACAGGTACCATCCTTTCAAAGACATTCCCCATGGCCAGCTCTGAATGACTAAAACCTGTCAGGGGCAAGAGACAGAGAAATTACATTATGCAAGCTTTAAATTAGCAAAACTGTCTGAGGAAAATGGAGCTTCAAACTTAAACCACAGACGGTAAAATGCTCCAAGTCTTTTAAGTTAGGTCATGAGGATGAAATGACAGCAGTATAAACATGTGAGAATCGTCACCAAAGCCATCTAATTAATACAGTGTTCCAAACCTGAATAAGCTTCAAAGCAATCAGGAATTGGTAGAATCCAACTCCTATAAAAATAATACAGTCAATTCTCTATGCCTCTGGAGAAACTGACAGGGCTCACAATGCTGAAGGAAAGCTGATGTTGGTTGCCAGGGTGGATTTGACAAAATCCTTCCTTCAAGCCCTGCTTTCTGTAGTTGACACACCACTACAGTCTTTTAGTGTGACTTGGAACCAAAATGGCATACCAGAAAAGTTCCAGCTCCCTTCTCAATTAAGTGCAAGCTTGGTCTATTAGTCTGAATTCAGGACCAAATTTCCAAGTCTGGTGCTGTTCTCTGATTAACACGTGTATTCTCTTTGCACCTTGGTTCTAAAAGAAATAATACGAGTTTCTTTCCATGTCTCCAGCAGCCCCTCTGAGCCTCCCCAAAGTGTCCTCTTCCAATCTGTACTGGCTTGGCAAAGTAAGAGAAGTGCCCAATTTCAAATCTCTTGGCTCTATTCAATCAGAAATCTTCACTTGTAAAACTTGTAGGGATTGATTTTTGGGATTTTTACTCCATTTTCATGTCCCATTTCTGGCAAATTTAAAGATTGAAGAGAAGGAACCGACTGCTGAATGACTGCTGGAGTGAGCATGGAACCATAGATACCTCTTGTACTTCCTTCTTCACAGAAGATATTTTTAGATTGTTTTCTACATGTCTAGAAACTGGTAACTCTTCTCAATATTAAAAAAAAGAACACCACAACAAGTTCACAGTGCATATTAATTAGGTTTGCAATTGCTCTCACCCAAAGAATAAGACACTTAAATTCTTACCTAACCTCTCCTCAGGTGGTATAAAGAGAAGTATAAACTGCAGTTCTGGTAATAACACGAAAGCTCTCCTGGACAAATAACAAACATATTCAGTCTTTAATCATTACACCCAGCAGCTAGTTTTTTAATATATACTTTTCTTCTCTAGTGTCTCTAACCTTCCTTCATATGTCCACACTATTCAACAATGAAAGCATTTCTGACAAACAATATCATGTGAAATTCATCTGGGTTATTTTGACTGGGAAATTTGAAAAAAATAAGGTAGGAAAACCCAGTCTTTAAATTTTAAACATACTCTTTTTTTACAGCAGTTTCCCATTGGTGAAATATTTAAGATACCACACCTCTGGTGGCAGATCTCTGATGTGGCACTTGGAAGAGACGACTTGACAAATGTGACTTGACAGCAGGAAAGGGCACACATGCTACACAGGAACTCACCTAACAATTTCTTGGGAACATCCACCTGCAAATTCTTCCTTTGCCACAAAGAGATGCACAAAGAGTGTGTTCAAAGGCTACAAAACAAGGAGTGAAAGTCTACACACCATGCAGCTCATGTCAGTTCCATCAGCCCAAGTATTAGTACACATTTACATTTCCAACATACATGATCTGCACTCAAGAAGCAGCAAAATATACATAAGTGACTTCAAAGCATGTGTGGGTAAATTTATGTGATTAAAGTGCTTTATATAATTTTGTGCTTCTGCAACATTTTTTCTTTCTACTCAGTTTACTATTGTTTGACTGAAATAAACACTGCACATTTCATATTGAACGGTACTACTTCTCAACTAACAACATTCTACCACATTAAAGATTCAACACGTGTCTGACAAAGACATTCTTTTTAGGTTTTAAAAAACCCTCAAACCAAAAACTCACACACTTCTCATAATCCTAAAGTGTTTTTTCTTTAAAGGTAGGAAGAAAAATTACAAATTTTAAGTTGACATCATTAGACACACAAATATCAGGCAGAAACAGGGCAAGCAAACACTGTTATCTTGTGCACCTCCAGTGAACATGAAAAGACCCTGTGCTGGAATAAAGGGCTATTAAATCAGCACTTCTCTGGCATATTAATTACAAGTGCTGGGTCAACGAAGGTCTGCCTGTAGATAAAAATACTTTAAATGGAAAACCTGAGATCCTCTGAATAGCGTAATATTCAATTAAAATGCCATAGCAAGAGGCACCAACTTCAGCAATTTAACAGCAAGAACGATTTCAACAGAGGCTTCAGTGAGTGGACCAGCATCAAGACAAGCTATTGTAGCAAACATCAAAAGACATCCCTAAAAATTGGGCTGTTTGTTTGTTTTTTAGAAGCAAAGGAAAGAAATAAAAAAAATTATATACTACTGTTGAGTTCTGAGAGGACCCCAAGTAAGCCAGACTTGGACTGTAACAGTTTCTGAATAGTGCTGGTAATCAGACAAACCAGTAAAGCATCTTCACTTACACCTTTCATCACAAATCAACTCCCACTTCAGACCCTGAAATTATTTCTGTGCTCTGGGAAAAAAGACAGGTCAATCAGACTTCACAGAAATCCTATGATGATCTCATGTTCTCAAGTTCAGATGATCTCGGTTTTGAAAAGCACACCTGCATAGATTTAACCTGCAGTTTACCAATGACATCTCATCAAGTTATACCCCAGAAAACTTTCAGAGCTTCTGCCAATGCAGAAGCACAAAAAAATTGAATCCTCTACACCTACTTTAGAAAACAAACTCCATTCCAGAAAAATAAGAGCTCTGCTGCCTGTCTGTTTCAAGGTATTTTTTCACTACTGGTTCTGAGTAGTAATTTATTTTTCTTGTCTTTTCTCTGTAGACCCCTGCACCAGATCCTGCAGAGCCACCAGACAGCCCAAGGGAGGTCACAGCACAGCAGAACCCCCAAAGCAGCTGCAGCTGTACCCTGAAGGAAGTGGCTGTGCCTGCCCACAAAGTGCCACTCAAGGGACAAACAAAGCCCATTACAAGGAAATCACAGGTCCTTTTTGTACACTCCCTTTGGCTGTACTGAAGGTGTTTCCTTTAAGGGCACACATTTGCAAAGGCTGTTTTTGTCAGTTGACCTCAGAGCCAGTTGCTTAACATCACAGAAGACCCTGGAGAACTGATGAATAAAATGCCCAGAGATAACTGCAGCACTGCCAACACCTGATTATGGCATGTGCTGCCCACCTTATATGTGCTTGGGGTTTAACATTTTCTGTATTTTCTCAACAATCGCACAATCTAGTTCCCAGCTGGACTCGGTTGATGGGGGAGCATTTGACTGCTAAACTTGTAAGAGCCTGTTTCTAGTCCATAGATCCTACCAGAAATTCACAAGCTCACCCAATGAGTCCATGTGAAAGTTGCCAGCACATAAAGCAAAGAGCAGCAGTCTCCCTAGCAGCAGCAAACAAGCTCACTGCAGAACTAAGACGCCTGTGTCAGCACAAAAGTTTCACAAGGATCACCTTCTGCATCCTGAATGCCTTAAATCTACCAGAAATAGATTTTAGATGCCCACGTGTATTTTCCATACCTGAGCCTTTAATGAAAACTCAATTTAAATCAAGCAATTTACTTACAGTGCATTTATTGGTAGTGTAGTTTTCATGCAGGAATGGTTCCCATTCAGCCTGATCAGTGATATTCCAATTCGGATAGTCCAGAAAGGCAGCATGAGCTATAACCTCATTCTTCTCATTGCAGAGTGTCAAAGCAAGATTTGATAATTCTCTATGAAAACAATTTAATTTTGCACAAGTTGAAGGAACTCCACAAAGAAAAGTGACTTACTGTGAATTCAGCCTGCTGGAATAGCAAAATTAGCTATGTTCAAGAGGGTTCCCAGGATCAGGCCTTAATAAAACTTCATTATCCACATGTTAACTTTGTATTGTTGCTTCAGTTCCACATATTTGTGTTCTTACATTATAAAAATTCAGGTGGATTTTCAAATCCTCAATCATATTAGTAAATTTGATATACAAGACTTAAACATTCCCTCCTGTTTGTATGTTTCGCTACACCTCTTTTTTTTCCCCCCAAACAGCTGTTATCCGAGATTTTTGCTTTTAAGGGGGAAAAACATAAGTGGTGCACCAGCTTGTCACACGGCCTGTCTGCTGATAGTTTTATCAGGTGCTATTTAACAGCATTTCTTCTGTGTTTTTACAAAAGGAAGCTAGTACAGAATTAAACCTTGTCCACCATGGCAGGGACCCAGGTTTGCACAGTCACGCATGCAACAAACAAAAAAGTAGATTTTCTTTCCCTTTTTAGAAACAGCACAAAAATTCATTATGTCAAAGCTCAGAATGTTTTCTGCCATTTTAATTGTAATTGTCTGAAAGGTGATAACCTAAAACACCATTACTTACAAAAGGTAAGTGACATCAATCCTTCCAAAGAGGTCTTCTGTGACAGGGCTGAAGAGGCCAATAATGCCTGGGACATCGTGTGACTCTGTCCTTCTGGCAGTGACCGACTCTGTATTTCCCCTCAAGGAGGTTATGGTGGTCATCCCACAGGCTGCATTGAGAACCAAGGAAAACACTGCTGCTCCAGCCATCCTGCTGCCATCCCCTGCCCAACACAGTCACTTCAGGTGGGTTTTCTTAACAACTCTAAATTAATCCTATGGATTTTGGTGCCTGGTTCCTGCATACCACCACACAGATACGCACTGCCTGTACAGTGCACACGTGAAATGCAGCAGACAATCGCTTTTATTGTCTGGATCCTACCAAGGGGAAATAAATTGTTTTAATAGGCTACAGCTGCTTTCCTATTTATTCATTTGCGTGCTAACCAGCTCATCACCAAGAGCTTCCAACTCAAAGGCTTTCAGTGGGAGGCTCAGCTGTGGGCAGTAAGGGGAAGCAGGCTGGAAGCTCAGCTACAAACCAGAGCAACAGCCTTCTGATTAAGCAGCAGCTTCAGGTGAGCTAACTGTATTTTGTCCAAAAATGCTCCTCGAATTTCTTTTGAGGTCAACAGGAGGGCTTAAATTTCAGAAGGAATTCAAAGTTCTACTGCTTTCCTACACAGAAAAAAAAAAAAAAAAAAGGGAAAAAAAATGTTGTTTTTTTTTTTTGTGGTTCCACATTAACAAAATGTGCCAGGCACAACTGATTTGTTGGTTCCCCCAGCAACTTCAGAACACACGGGGCAGCAGATAGTCAAACCACCTGAGACCATCCCCTCAGCTCTAACACCTTTAAGCTGTGTCTCTGTTCAGTACAGCCGACAATCAGGTACCTGAAATAAAGTGAGCAAACAGTAGCTTCACACAATTCCTTAAACGGCAACGACCGCTCGGGAGGCGCTGCGTGAGGTCAGGCGGGGCGGGGCCTGCGCACACAGCGGCGGCAAGATGGCGTCTACGGCGGCTGGGAAGCAGCGCATCCCCAAAGTGGCGAAGGTGGGTGACGGGGAACCCCGGGAACATCCCCCGGGAACATCCCCCGGGAACATCCCCCGGGATCCCTCGGTCCTCACGGGACGGCCAGGCGCCGGAGGAATGGAGCGTCTCGGTGACTGCGTTAGGGAGCGTTCAGTCGAGCCCCTCTTTGCGCTTGCCTTGCAGGTGAAAAACAAGGCGCCGGCCGAAGTTCAGATCACAGCGGAGCAGCTTCTGAGAGAGGCAAAGGAGAGGGAGCTCGAGCTTCTCCCACCGCCTCCGCAGCAGAAGATCACAGATGTTGAAGAGCTAAACGACTATAAACTCCGGAAGAGGAAGGTACAGTAAAAAAAAAAAAAAAAAAAACAAACAATCGGGTTTAATCTCGACACTCATATAAAGTACTAAAATTCCACTGTTTTAAACTTCAACAAGATGTAGTCCGTGTTCCTTGTGGGCTTTCCAGGTGGACACCAATTCTTTAAAACCACTTTTTCATGCTACCCTTTAGCAGAACCTGTATTTTACAGATGTGTGGCTTGACAAAATCTGGTAGCAAGCAACACCTCCCCAGTGCCCTTGTTCAGAACACTGAAAGGGTAATTACTTACACAATTGCTAGGTGTTTTCTTCATTACCACCAGTATCTGGCTAGCCACGATAGAAGAACATGAACAAAAAAGGTAAATAACATTACAGTAATGCTGAGTTATAAATCTTTTACAGAATTGCTTTGCTTGTGCAGATTTACCCATGGTTTTCATTGGCTTATCAGTTTGAAAATGGCTAAGCAAAGCAAGCATATTCCTAATGGTTCTAGTAATACTTTATAAGCCATTTTTGATGTGAGTGATCTGCAGAAGGATTTCAGACTTACAGATGTAATTTTCTCCTCAGACTTTCGAAGATAACATAAGAAAGAACAGGACTGTTATCAGTAACTGGATAAAGTACGCACAATGGGAGGAAAGCCTGAAGGAAATCCAGAGGTAACGATGCTGCTGAAGGCATCTCTTACGAGCTTTTTTAGACACACACCAAAGTCTGTGAGGCACATTTTACCTGCCCTGTACTGGTGTTTTCCAGAGCCCGTTCCATTTACGAGCGTGCCCTGGATGTGGACTACAGGAACATCACCCTCTGGCTGAAATATGCCGAGATGGAGATGAAGAACCGCCAGGTCAACCACGCCCGGAACATCTGGGACCGGGCCATCACCACCCTGCCCAGGGTCAACCAGTTCTGGTACGGTGGCAGAGCAGGGAGCACCCCTGCTAACCCCAAAGACCCCACAGCATTTGGCTGTTCTGGGGATATGTAGATGATACTGTTTCTCCAAGTCGTCAGGCTAGTCTTAAAAAAAAAAAAAAGGAGGAAGACTGAAGTTTTGGAAAGGTTTTGTACTTTTTAAGTGGCAAGAGTCTTGGGAGAGAAGGGTATTTTTGTGTCTGAATGCTGCCAGTCACTGCTGCGCCTACAGGCATTGCTGGGGTGGGAGATAAAAGGTGAGGGGATCTCAGGGATGCTCTTAGGAAGCACTCCAGAAATCTCTGAATGGACAGGTTTACCATGTGATTGCAGAAACTCAATCTCCTTTGCCCAGGTACAAGTACACATACATGGAGGAGATGCTGGGGAATGTCGCTGGGTCACGACAGGTGTTTGAACGGTGGATGGAGTGGCAGCCAGAGGAGCAAGCCTGGCATTCCTACATCAACTTCGAGCTGAGATACAAGGAGGTGGACAGAGCACGAAGCATTTACGAGAGATATATCCTTTCCAGAGCCTTGTGACTCCTGCCCGGGTTAAGGGCTCTGTTCTTTATTTCCTTCCCAAGAGTTCTATGTCCAGCAGCATCCCTGTGCTCCTTTTCCCTGTGGTGTGCTGGGAATGAGCCACCACCCTGGGAACCAGCAGGATGGGTTAAAAGCATGTTTAGGGAAAGCTTCCAGATTCAGTGCAGTGGCTACAGGTCCTGCCCAGCAGTGTCTGTTTACTGCACTACTCATGCACTCAGCTCTTTTGTAGCCATCGTTTGTTTCAGCTTTCTCCTCAGATTTTCCCTGACCCTTGTCCCTTTTTAAGTTCTCAGTAAGGCACAAAGCCTTTGCATGCCTAGACCTGCCAGTGTCTTCTTCCCAGCTACATTTATTGTTCCTCACGTGTGCCATCCTGTGAGTTGTTTGATGTAGTCTTTGACCCGATAGTCCCTGGGAAGAACAAAGCTGGGGATGTGCCACTCAGCCAGTGCTGTTTCTTTAACCAGACCTGTACTTGTCCTTGTTCACCCTGATGTGAAGAACTGGATCAAGTATGCACGCTTTGAGGAGAAACACAGCTACTTTGCCCATGCCAGGAAGGTGTATGAGAGGGCGGTGGAGTTCTTTGGGGAGGAGCACATGGATGAGCACTTATACGTGGCTTTTGCCAAATTTGAGGAGAACCAGAAAGAAGTAAGATCTTCCTGATAATGTGTCTGAGTCATGACAGTGTTTTCTCCTTGAATATCAAAACTGAAGGCATTTAACATTCACTGCCATATTGTTCCCAGCACCTTGTAATTGTAGTCTGAGTTAGGGAGGCTGTTTTTTGCTCACCTCTAGTTGCCTTTTTGGTGACATCAATAAAATGTGCTCTAAGGGAGATCTGCCAAGCCCAGGAGCATTGGCTCAAATCTGTATCCTCAGACCAGAGAGGTTCTAAGAGATACATCTCCATGATAAAAAACTGGATTGGTCCAGATGATTTTTACAATCCCTAAAGTTCCCAGGCTGTTAAGATATTGAAGACATTCTTGAATCCCAAACCACAACCTGTTAAATTGATTTAAATATTCTAAACCTGTAAATGAATAAGAGATGATGGGAGTTGGCATTTTCAGATGTTTTTTTTCCCGCTCAAAGTTTACTCTTCAGGGAGATCTGTGTTAGTCTTGTTCTAAAACAGTCACTTACGTTGGGATGTTCCACAATTCTGTATTTTATTAAATATTGCCAAAAGCTCATTAAAAAACTGTGGGGGAGGACAGAAACTGCTTTGTAAATATTTTTCAAATTACATTTAATGTTTTCAGTTTGAAAGAGTGAGGGTTATCTACAAGTATGCCTTGGATAGAATTCCAAAGCAGGATGCCCAGAATCTCTTCAAGAATTACACCATCTTTGAGAAGAAATTTGGAGACAGGAGGGGAATTGAGGACATCATTGTCAGCAAGAGGAGATTCCAGTATGAGGAGGAGGTGAAGGTACGTGGGACAGGTACCCTCTAGGCTCACTGTACAGCCAGCTGGTCTTAGGGGACATGAGTATTTTATGATATCAAGACTGATAAGTTTCACATTCCCCTTGAAAGTCAGTCCAAAAAAACACCAAGGGAATGTTTATTTTAGAGCCACAGTTCCATCCCTGGGGAAGAGAATGATACCTGCATTCACTGCTTTTTTTTGTTTCTGCTTTCTAATCTAGATTGTGCAGGTGAGGGTTTTGGATTGGACTCAAGACTTGGTACCCTTAGGGATAATGCAGTTTAGCTTGTATAGTTACTACTTAAATCAGGGAATGATTTAAGTATTGATTTAAGATACTGAAGATTTAAGGCACAGGATGCCTCACCTGTGCATAAATACCTTCTTGTGAGAAAACAGCTGTGCCACACCTGTCTGCTGTTCAGTCCACACTGCACATTTCATCACTCCTCATCCCTTCTCACACTTCACTTGGAATGCCTTCACTGAGATAATGCCGAGGGCAAAATAAAAGCACAATAAAATTCAGAACAAAGTCACTTATAACCCGAAAGCTCTCCCATAAGCATCCCCAAGGCTGACAGTTTTCATTAATATTCCAGTGATCTGTTTTAAAGGGGAAGTTCTGACTAAGTAAAGGATGAGGCTCTGTTAGTTTTAATGACTGCAGTTTGTTTGCTGTTGCCCTGCTCCCTTGTCTCTGGAAGGCAAACCCCCACAACTACGACGCGTGGTTCGACTACCTGCGCCTGGTGGAGAGCGACACGGATGCCGAGACTGTGCGGGAGGTGTACGAGAGAGCCATTGCCAATGTGCCCCCCATCCAGGAGAAACGCCACTGGAAGAGGTACATCTACCTCTGGATTAACTACGCCCTCTATGAAGAGCTGGAGGCAAAGGCAAGTAGTGACAATTCGGGAGTTTCCCTTCCTGTATAGTAGATAGCTGCGAATATTTTACTAGGAAAACTGAGAACTAAATATTCTCTGTTTCACTGCTTTAATGTAACGTGCTACAGGATTTACTGTTTAAATCTAAAAAATATTTCCTCTTCTGGTTTACCCTCCTGTGCATAAGGGAGGGAAAAAGCCAAACTGGTTTTACTCTAAATCATTGAGAAACACACTGATAACAAAAAAGGAGTGGTTCCTGCTGAACTGCCCATGGCACACTGTTACCTGAATTTGTGAAATGGTTTTATAGGTAAAAAATTGTTTGTGAAGCAGCCACGTTGTTGCTATAGTGGTCTTTGAGGCTGTGCAAGTATTTATTTTGTTTCCAGTCATGGAACATTAGAGCTGCTCTGAGTACAGAACACCTCTTTGGTGTCTGTTAAAGGAAAAGACATATTCTTCCTCCCACAACTGGGACACTCCTTGTTTTATTGTTGGCTTCCTAGCACTGAACCTTGCTTTGAAAATGTGAGTCTTGCTGACTCAGAACCTTTGTATTGTGCACAGTAAATAGATAAGCATTCCTGATTCTAACCAGCTTGACTTAGATACTGTTCTGCAGTTTTGCCATCATTTGCAGGATTCAAATTCAGCCTAATCTCAGCAGTAAACAAAGTGTTTTACATGCTGCCTGTTCTTACAGGATGCAGAGCGAACCAGACAGGTGTACCAAGCATGCCTTGAGCTCCTGCCACACAAGAAGGTATGGCTCCTCTAGCAGTTTGGCTTGAATTTTGGGTTAAAATGCCCTAGATAAGATCCTTTAGTTCCCTTCCCTCCCAGCATTCAAAGGTGTCAGCTCCAAATGGCTGCTACCAGGTTCGTGAAGGCCTTGCTTAAAACTTCAAGTATCTCTTCCAGTTTCTCAAAACGTCCACCTCCCAAAATGGATGGGGAGGTTTTCAAGCTAGAAAACTTGAAAAGTTTTCTTTTTCTGTAATTTGCATCGTAGTGAGAAACTGCAGGGCAAGCACTGGTGTCAGAATTCCCTCATACATGTGGGACACAAGGGTTCTTCCTGTATTTTCAAATTACTGAGTAGTTGCTAAGTAGACTATAAGAAGATGAAATGACACATAGTCAGAGAATAGGGAAGGCCACACAGTTTTTGCTTGCTTGCATTCCTCCTCAGGCAGGACCGTTTTAGCTGCTCACAGCCCAGTCTCTTGCAGTCTCTGTAGGGCACTTGAAGCTCTGTTTAACTGCATTAAAGCCTTTTATAGCATCCAGTGGCCTCCATGGTCACCCCTGAGGCAGCTGCGTTTGACAAAACAGCTTTCAGGTCTGTCTTCCCCATTACAATCGGTCTTCAATGCTGATTGATTGGGGTTTTATGGTTTTTTTGGTTTTGCTTGTGAACTTTTAACTAAAATATCCCTGTGGCCAAAGCCTTACAACTGCATTGCCTTGGAATGTCAAAAATACTTGCTCATGTTCTTTCTTTAGTTTGTCATTTATTGTGTCACCTGAGTGTCAGATTAATCTCTAGTTTTTAAGAGCTGATTAGCTATTAATTGATTCTGCAATAGCTGATGTGTTGCCAGTTGATGATGGGTTAAAGAACTATTTCCTCCTGTTTAAAAGACTTCTGTCCTGGCCATTTTTCCTTTCACCCCAATGTATTGTCCTATCACAGAGGTTGTTTTAGATAATGAACACTAAATCATTCACATGATCAAATGAGATTACCTGCATTAACAGTCATATCTTGTATAAACAGCATGCTTATTTTTTTAAGCAACGTATACATTATTATCTACTGACTTTCCTAAATAGCACTTTGTTCTTTTTCTTCCAGTTTACATTTGCCAAAATGTGGCTGCTGTATGCACAGTTTGAAATTCGTCAGAAAAACCTCCCCCTTGCCAGAAGGGCTTTGGTAAGCTTTTGTCAGAGCCATAATTGACTTCACTAACTAATAGTAAGAAGGGAATGGCATTAAAAGATCTTAAAGTGTTCTTTTTAAATTGCTGATTTAATCCACTTAAAGCATCCAAGAAGTCTTCAAGGGCCAGCATTTAGTGTCATGTATGATTTAAAAACAAATGTAGCTTGTTCTGATGAATTAGCCCTGGGCAGAAACTACAGAGTGCTTCTCTGAATGCAGAGCACCCACATCAGCTCAGTGCTCTTACAAGTTCTTAGCTGCTGTTGATGGCTTACAGTGATACTTGTTCTAACAATTGCGTTTTAAAAAGCATTGTAGATGAATTGGAGGTTTGACACCAGGAAATCAGGACCTGCCAAACTGTGTGCCAGTCCCAGCTGCTGACAGAAGCAATCACTGGGACTTCAGGCAGGCTCAGGAGATGCAGGTTCACTCCGTGAATATCAGCACATCAAGGGGCAGCAGGGTGTGATGGGGTAGCAAGAAATGGCATTCTTGGAAATGAAGAACTTCCTTTCCTTTCCATTCAGATACTCTTAGTAAGCTCAGGGGTAGCATCAGGGATTTTGAGAGAAAGCCAGTGTTGGTTGCAGTTGAGGTGATTTGACTTTTGAGAGCAAACTGATGGGGTTTCCACCCAAACAGTGATAGAGGGCACGTGGAGAAGAACTGAGCACATTCCGAAATACCAGTGGCATCTGTAGAGCTGGAGGGTCATAACAGTGACCAAATTGATAATCCCAAGTGGTGGTTTCCTCCATTTTTCATAAATTCCAAGGTATTAAACGTGTAGGAACATTGTGCAGGATAACTGTGATAAGGTAATTCCATCTCCAATTACCTCACATTGGCTTGAAGGAGCAGAAGCCACGTGTCTTAATAAACAGTACTTGTCTATAGAAGTGACTTCAAGGCCAAATTCACTGCAGCCTGTCTCAGGTATGCCCATTCTTAACTCTTGTTTTAAGTGATTCCCAGACTAAAAATCCAGAATTGTCTCTCAGAGCTTGGTTCAGGACAGACAGTTTTCTTCAGAGACTGAGGCATATCAGAAAGAAAATACTTTGTAAAGATATTATTCTCCACCTGTCCATTGCTGCCAGGCAGCAGACAGGGGTGGGCAGCCATACTCTGTGCCAGGAGGAACAGTATGGGGCCATAGTTTGTTTGGTATCATTTGTTCTATGAGGTGCTTGGGAACTGCTTATCTGGCACAGACTGGTGCCGTGCTTCCTTTAGGTGCTCAGCTGATGAACCAGGATAGGTTTCACTCACACTCCACGGGGAGCCCACATTATGTAAAAGAATGACAAGTGATGGATGTTTTCTGCTTCCCAAGCTCTTGGTGTTTATGGATGCACATTTGTTCTGCAAACACTGGTTGAATTTGCTACTGGCCCTGAACAAGCTGAACAAACAGTGTGAAAAAATGAGTTGTAGTTCAAGCACTTAGGAAATCAAGTGGAGGCTTTATTTGCCT
Organism: Certhia americana; assembly: GCA_018697195.1. Classification (NCBI taxonomy): domain Eukaryota; kingdom Metazoa; phylum Chordata; class Aves; order Passeriformes; family Certhiidae; genus Certhia; species Certhia americana. Next base: position 111,751,621 of record CM031859.1, read on the forward strand.
GCAAGATCACTAAGGGTTTGGGTTTTCAGTTGTGTTTTTTTTTTTTTTTTGCATAACAGGGGACATCCATAGGTAAATGTCCAAAAAACAAACTGTTTAAAGGTTACATTGAGCTGGAGTTACAGCTGCGTGAATTTGACCGTTGCCGAAAGCTGTATGAAAAATTCTTGGAATTTGCACCGGAAAACTGCACGTCCTGGATTAAGTTTGCTGAGCTGGAGACCATCCTTGGGGACATAGACCGTGCCCGGGCCATCTACGAGCTGGCTATTGGCCAGCCCCGGCTGGACATGCCAGAGGTGAGTGGGGATGGGACTGATTTTAAGGTGTTTATTGCACAGTGTGTCTGATGAACATGGAAATAATCCACCAGACGAAACATGAGGTGAAAGCTGAGTGGTTGATGGGCACTAGGTTTGGTACTGCTCCGCCCTAATCCCAGCCCCTGCCACCAGTGAACACCCTGATCCCTCAACCTTTTCTCAGGGAAATTTCACCTTTGTCCATTCTCTTCCCCTCCGATCGTGCTTGGAATGAACATGATGAGAGGCTTTTCTGTTGCAGGTACTTTGGAAATCCTACATTGACTTTGAAATTGAGCAAGAGGAGTATGAGAAAACCAGGAACCTTTACCGGCGGTTGCTGCAGCGCACACAGCACGTTAAGGTGTGTGTGGGCACCCAGGACACAGAGCTGGCCCTGAACCTGGCCCACAGGCAGGGGAAGCCTGAGCTGCCTTGGCTCACATCAGCCCAGGTTCAGGCCCATGCCTGTGCTCTGAAGGGGGGAGGGAAGTTCCTGAATTCCATACCACAATAGGCCTATTTCAGGTGAAAGAAGCTTTTCCAAGCATCCCTCTTTGCTAAGCAGCTTTGGGGTCTTGGTTGCTAAAACGTTGCAAGGAAAACTTGTTTTCCAGTATTGCTTGGTGCTGTCATTGACTAAATTCACACAGATTTCTCATGACTTGAAACAGCCACAAGAAACTGATCCACGTGCCTTACGTAGATATTGTGTCCTGCTGAAATGGGGCAAATCTCCCTCGTGTGAAACAAAGGGATTTTCTGGACACCTGTTTTTTTCATTTTTTGCTGCTTTGTTGTTTTTATCCTCGGTTCTGGCTGTGGTGGCACGGAGCAGAGGCTGGAGCTGGGGTTTGTGTGCTGTGCCCACAGGTGTGGATCAGCCTGGCACAGTTTGAGCTGTCAGCGGGGCGGGAGGAGCGGCTGCCACGCTGCCGGCAGGTCTACGAGGAGGCCAACAAAGCCATGCGCAGCTGTGAGGAGAAGGAGGAGAGGGTCATGCTGCTGGAGTCCTGGAGGAGCTTCGAGGAAGAGTTTGGCACCGACGCCACTAAGGAGAGGATAGACAAACTGATGCCTGAGAAAATAAAGAAGAGGAGAAAGCTGCAGGCTGAAGATGGGGTAAGGAAAAATGATGGCAGTAGTGGCTGTGAGCCGTTGGTGGCTTTGTGCTTTATGGAGTTAGCTGCTGGGGCAGGGGATAGCCAACATGGGCTTTAATTTTCTATTTCTCTAATTTCTCTTTGTTATTAGAAGCATCTCCTAATAGCCAATGTTAACATGTAATTAAACTCTCTTTGTGGTCTTTTTCTCTCTAGTCTGATGCTGGATGGGAAGAGTACTATGATTATATTTTCCCAGAAGACACTGCCAATCAACCCAACCTCAAACTCCTGGCTATGGCAAAGCTCTGGAAGAAGCAGCAGCAGGAGAGCGAAGCTGCAGCCATGGATCCTGACAAGGACATTGATGAAAGCCAGTCTTAATACCTTGCCTTTTCCCACCCCTTTCTTGGGCCATTGTACAGTATTTTCATTGGTGATCAATAAATGTATTTGGAGAGTTTTAGTATTACTGACTTGAGATGGATTTTGTGTGGAAGACAAACACCATCTTGGGGTCAATTCCCTTTAACAGTCCTATGGGTATCCTTCAGTTAAAGGAGAGGTTCTGGGAGCAGGGCAGGGGTCTGCAGCTGTCACCAGTGACAGGAGAACTGGGAGAACTGGGCAGTGGCTTTGCTTTTAGCACAAGGCCCTGTCCAAGGCTCCCACAGCCTATCCCAGCACTGCTCAAGGACATTAATGTGCCAGGGCAGCAGACCTACTGTCTTGAGTGAGAGTGATCTCCAGCTATCATCCCTGAGAAATTTTCCAGTAATTCTGTTAAATATAAGAGTATCATGAGAATAGTTGGAAACACAAAACCCTGTTGACTGGAACCTGGTCAACTTCCTATCCAAGGATGCTTTTATCCCAGGAAACTGTAAGGGGAGACAGTATTTATTAGAAGTTAACCACACTAAAAGTATACCCTAGGGGACAAAACTGTAGACATCGGTACCACACACTCAGTCTGTATTTGAACACTTCCATGTTCAAACAGCCAGCAGAGCTGTGTAACTGCTTTGGGCTGAGCACCACTGGTTTGTCCTCATCTGACCTGTCTAGCTGAGCCAGAGCAGCCTTTTCCTGCCCCACCTGAGTCTCTGATAACGTGCCTCTTCCCTGTCCTCTCATCTCTTGGGTGTTTCTGCTGACCTGCACCCCATTACACTGTAAATCTCGTTTTTATTTTCTCTCTTTCAATCCCTCCTGCTGCTCTGTGCCCTGTTGCTTTGCACACTTTCTTTTGATGTTTCCCTCTGTCCTACTCCCTGTCTGCTTTTTCATTTCATTTCATTTCATTTGTTACGGAGTTTTCAGATTGTTTTCTTATATATATTGTGGTGAGTTTTTTTGGGTGGCTTTTATTTTATGTGTGTGCAGAGAGGTATGTTTGTTCCTTCATTCTTGTATGGTTTTATCCTCTGAGCGATGCATTTTCCCAGGAATTCCTTCCTTTTTTGAAGATGGAACCTTGCCTCTTTTTTTTTGCCAGCTTTGCTGCATACTGTGTCAGTTGCTGGTATTCTCTCTCTTAATAAGGCCGTTAGTGAGGTTGCAGCAGGGGCTCAGGTGAGCCTCTTGTCTGTGTCTGCACAGAGAGCTTTAGCAGTTCTCCAGAAAGCATCAGGGCCACAAGGCACAGGGTCTTGCAGGGGAAGAACCATTGTTACTCTGAGTTAAAAAACCCAGACTTTTGGATTTTCAAGATGGGTTGATTATTGTGGGGAGGTTGTTTACAAGAACAGTATTTGGATTTTTTTGCTTTTTCAAACCCTGAAACTCCTGTCAGGACTGATCTGGACTGACCCCCTGAATGCAGCACTTCCAGGAGTAAAACTATTCCCTCTTCGGAGCACTGAGACTTAGAGGTTTAATGGATTTTTCTCTTTCCACAGCTGTGTTCCCACTTCATTTCTCTCCCTCCACCCTCCTGTTACAAGCCCATCTTGAAAAGACCAAACAGGAGGTTTTTATTCCATAACAACCAAAGCAAAACATATCTGCTAACATGACTTCTGGGCAGTGAATGGTTCCATGGTTGAAGCATTACTTCAGGAGTGATAACGGACAGATTTCTGTCCTCTTTTCCTTTGGAATGTGTGAGGCACCTGTGAATCAGAAGCTTTGTGCCAGAGATGCCACACTCTCCAGGAGCACTTGCCTGGACTCGTGCCTCTGTTACACCAAGCACAAACCTGAAGTGTTTTTTGAACAATTTCAGTTTTAATCTTTTACACATTTCCAAAATGGGGAAGCCAAGCTCATCTGTGTGGCTCAGTTTTCCAGGGATTTAGAGCAATAGTTTTTCCTCACTCAGACTTTACATTGCTGAACTGAAGAAGGAAGGAATTCTATCCTGGGAGGGTGGGGAGCACAGGGTCCCCTAGAGGAGCTGTGGCTTCCCCTGGATACCTGGAAGTGTCCAAGGGCAGGTTGGAGGGGGCTTGGAGCACCCTGGGATAGTGGAAGGTGTCCCTGCTCATGGCAGGGGTGGCACAGGATGAATTTTAAGGTCCCTTCCCACCCAAACCATTCTGGGGTTCTCTTAGTGCTTTGTGCCCTGCTGTCAGACTCCCACTAGATTCTGTCCTCTCTGAACCTGTGCTCTGGAATAGGTACTGATATATTCCTGCCCATTTGATTTATGTCCATTTGCCTCACTCCTGTAGAGCTGCAGGTTCTCACCTTTAAGTTGTGAAACCTCAGTGCTCTCCTGATTCGTGCCTAGCCTGCCTGGATTTATCACCAGGCTGGGTGGAAGAGAAACACTGCTGCTGGAAAGGCTTCTGGCAGCAGAGAGGAGAAGGGGGACGCCCACTGGAGAAATAACCCTCAGGAAAAATGGCACCCCAAGAATTAACCCTGGGGCAGCCCGATATGTGAGGAGATTTGGGAGTATGACATGCTTTTAGATCTGGCAAAAATCAGGTTTTCATGTGGAAGAGGGAACATGGAGAGTGGAGTTGTGCAGTGGAAAGGTGATCAGCTCGACTGCTACCTGGCAGAGTAGGGTCCACAGGGTAGGCAATGGAAAGATGTTGGTATTTAGGATGCATTTATTCTGGGACAGCTATTTCAAACTAGATTTTTTCATGGAATTGTTTGTTTAAGAGAGGGCTGTCTCCATCCTTAAGTAAGGAGTAAACAGATTTTATGCTCTGGAGCTTGTGTATCACAACTTAAACTGTCTGTCCCTGTCTCCCACCAATTGAGCAACAGCTGCTGTATTGGAGTCTGGAAATTAGTGAATTCACAGGCTGCAGGCTGCTATTGGGTTTTTATAAAAATATTATAAAAATATTTTTTATTTCTCGACTCTGTTCTACATGGTATCTTTTGTGAAGCTGCTTTTTTACCTGTTTTTACAAAAAATATCCTTCATGAATGGTTTAAAGTGTTTGTGTTTGTTCCCTTTCTGTCAATACCATCAGTCAATCAAATGCTGCACTTGAAAGAAGATAAACACTTGTCTGTGCTTGAAGTTGTGTTCTATTAGTGGATGGTTTATCTGCTGCTACAAGAGCTCAGAACCAAGATAAATCCAAGGACCACGTATGGAAAATATCCTTCCTCAGTGGGAACTGAGTCCTGTGTGGGTGGGAGGCCAGGGCTTCTGTCACTCTGGAGCCCTGGTTGGTGGCCAGTGGGTAATTTGAGCTGTTTCCTCCTACCTGCGCCACAGGCACAAGGATGGGCAAATCTCCGGTGGATACAAGGATTCCATGTGTCCAGGGAAAGAGGAGGGGCTCAGCACCGAGGCTGCAGGAGTCAGACCAGCTGTACTCTTCTCTTGAGTAGAAATGAGGAAAATCTGAGCTGTTTCATGGGAATATGAGTAAATTGGCTGAACATGTAATATTTGAAGAGACAAATTCAGGATCACATGGGATGGAGTAGCATCCTTCTTGTGGGAGAGAATTCCCAAGTCATCCTTCAGAGAGGGGTAGATCGGTGATATTTTGCTCCTGGCTGTGATACAGAAAATGTAGTATCTGTATTAATGGTCTGCTGCAGCTTTGCAGTTCCCAGTGTTACTCTGTGAACTGGGTTCAAACTCCTTTGGGGAGTGTGGTACATCTGTTTGGATGACTTTGGAGAATACTGATTTTCATGAAGAAAGTAAGGACCTGGGACAGCAGCTCTGGGATGGGATCTGGAGCCAGAGGCTGCAGCAAATGTCTCTGCTCTCTCTGTAAATGTCCATGTAGTCCTCAGCTAAAGTTGGCTCTTCCCAGGATGATTTTTGATTCTTCCCATTTGGAGGAGGCTGGGAGTGGTGAAATCTGTCTGGTTTGTGAGGAATTTGTACCCAGTGAGAAGCAGCCAGTCAGGAAGAGGGAGAGGTTTATGAGGTTTCTCAGGAAAGTGACATGGTGACATCTGAAAATAGAAACCTTTGAGAGCATTATGGATAATTATGGAATTCAAATTGGGAATGTTCTCTGCATTTTTCATATCCCTACCAGGAGGAATATAGCTGTTCTAATGTTTAATGCATATACTACTACATTCTAGTAATAGAAAGATGAACTGATCTCCACAAGCCCATTTGTTCCATTACTGTCCAGAAGGAAATAAATTAAATTCTTTTCAATTCTAAATTCATTTCTATTCTATTTGGATCCAGATGCTGCAGAGGGAGAGATCAGAAGAAGGAAAGATGGGTTTTAGAGGGTGGAGTTTTGGGTGAGATCAGCATAATGCACCCAAGGTGCAGCTTAGATAAAACCAACACTTGTGAGTGCTGCTCTCCTTCAGGAGTGTACTCAGGACTCTTAGGCTGAGGTTAAAGTCTAAAGGTTCTTGAGATGAGCCATTATATTCATAAGAGGATTTTACATTTGGTTGGACTGACGTGCTTGGTGCCCAGCATGCTCCAAGTCCCAAAGCCTGAATTTTGGGAACATTTTGGAGATAAATGATTGTGCTTCTCAGCCTTTAGAGAGGGGGATAGAACAAACCTGAGTTTTTTTGTTGTGTGTTGTGACTGAGGCTGTTGAGAAGGGTTTGCAGAGGTGCCTGTGGAGTTCTGATCTCAGAACTGGCATCAATTAGCATGAAGAGACCAGAGAAGATTTTGGACATCTTGGAGTATTTTAAAGCTTCAGCTTCTGTGCCAGTCTCTCTGGCCGGACAGAGGATCTTCTCCAATATAAGCAAATCACCCTTTTATACACCTTTTTATATACCTTTTATACTTGTCTTCCCCATTTTAATCTTTCTTTCCCAGTTATGTAAATAGCACCAGACTAACATTCCCTGTGTACCACTAGTAAGCTGATTCACTCTCTCCACGTTATCAGACACAAAAGCACTGCAGGGCTGGTTTGTAAATTGAGTTGGATTTTATTTATTTTTTTTACATCTATGTTATTCCAAGCTCTTATGTAAACAGTTGGAAAGCAATTTCTATATATACTCGGTTTGTTATGCAACGACCCTGTGCAGTGATGCCAAAGGGATTTAATTTTCTTATCGGTGGTTTTTAGAAGTGATTAAGCATTCTTTTTGTGGAAGGCTCAGGGAATCATAAAGTGAAAACCAATAATAAATGGCAGAAAACAAGGGCAACTACAAAATTAAAAAGAGGGAAAAAAAAAAATGTTCCTGAGTTACGGAACTATTTAAGGGGGCTTTCACTGAATGCCTGATTATTACACCAGTGTGACTTGGCCACGTTTGTTCTTTATGGAAATTATTGAATGGTTCAATCCATACATCTGTGTGTAGCCCTGTGTGAGTCCTATTGATGAAATGTCTTATTTGGAGCAGATGTTGGGATGGCCACTGTTAGCCACTGCTGGCTACTGCTGGCCACTGCTCTCCCCAAAACTTCTTGGCAACTGGAAAACTCCTTCACATAAAAATAGATTTTTAACTGAAACCGATTTAATTTTGCCATGAATTAATGTGTTGTGCGCTGAAAAGAGAACGCTGAGGGGAAAATGAAGGCTGAAGCACTTAGTGCTGAGGTTGCTGTAGCAAAGCTCCCGAAGCCCCAGAGGGCTTTTCTGCCCAAGTTACAGCCATCTCCATAAAGCCACTGGAGAAACTCAGTCCTGATTCCCTCCAGGCTCCTCAGACACATGTAGTGAGCTCCTGCCGTGCATCCCAAGCCACTTGTTCGTGTGCAGCTCCCACATACCCAGCCTGCCCACAGAATGCAACTGGGTAAGGACATCTGTGCCATGTATCCCAGAATCTGGCTGCCACTGAGGGACATGGCTGGGAGCCAGCTGAGCTGCTCCTAGAGCTGGCTCTGGGCTTCCTGTGAGCTTTGGGCTCAGTACTGGTGCATTACTTTGGGCAAGGAGATGATGCGGAGATGCTTCCACCAGAAGCTGAGTTTTGGTCACCAGCTGATTTAGTTTAGCATCCTCGGTTGGATTTGCACGGCTCTGGGAGCCCAAAGTCCAACACATAGTTTGTTCAATCCTTTGAAAGTCAATGCAAACACATACTAAGTTGATTTTAGAAATAAATGTCTGTAGATTTACACGTTTCTCTTTTCAAAGTAATCATGCAAGTTTAACAGGAGGTTAAACAGCAGCAAAACTTGTGTGTCTTTTGCCCCCAGTAGGGGTGGGAAGAGGACAGAAGTGCATCTCTTGTGCTCTGGAGGTCCCCTGCCATTTTGGTTCATGGCTGTTGGGTCTTGTAAGAGCAACAGAGCTGAATGAAAGGGCTCTTGGGCATTAGTCATGGAGATTATCTGACAGCTGCTTCATCTGCGCACAGCCCCGCATCACCGCTGGGAATGATGCTGTAATGCCACGTCATCCAATTAGACTTTTTCCCTCTTTTCATTAGGGATGTGCTTCATCCAAATGCTGCCCCATAAAGCTGGGGAGTGCTCATGTGGTTAGTTTATGGCTATGAAGAACTCAACCAGCTTATTTCCTGGTTTACATAATGTTTCAGAGTCCCAGGACAATCTCTTCAAAGTTAGATGTCTAAGTTGCTGCAGGTTGTGGGCAGGAAATAAATCTGCTTGTTCCTTCTCAGGACTGATTAATTTCATTTAAAGGGGAAATAAAATTATTTATTTTTAAATTCATTGCTGTGTTAACAGTTAGACTCTATGGTCTTAGATGTCGTTTCCAATTTAAATGGTTCCCTAACGCTATAATTTTCTGTATTTGAAGAAGGAATACATTGCCCTTTTACCACTTAAGAATGCGGCTTCTTCTGTATTTTGCTCTGTTTCAGTAATACAAATAATGGCATTAATTTAATTTTGTATTAATTTTCTCATGCATGTAATGAAATCCAGTTCCCTTGTTAATCCAGCAATCTGAGCAAACACAGCATAGGAGCATCACAGGAGAACACTTAATCCCCCCTCTTGTTTCTCTCTAATATGCTTTTGACTTTTTTAAGGGTGAAAAGAGAATGTTTCTGTGCAGACAAGGCCAGGTATTACCTTTCCACCTTTACTACCTGACTTATGTTGTTAATGTGTTGCTGATACGTATCCAGGTATTGGTGGTTTCTGTCGGTACAATTTTTGTGTTCAGGAAACTAAGCCCCTGCAAAGGGGTTGTTAGCACATGAGAGTTTCAGATGGGGGAAAGAAACTGCATCCAGTTCCCAGAGAATTGTTGGGTTGGCTGTTTGTTTGTTTGGTTTGGTTTTGTTTTTTTCCAATTCTGAGTGCTTTTGCAAAAGAGAAACTGATGGTAGAGGCGATGTGACATCTTTGTCTCTGCAAAGACCCCTCTCCGAGTGCTGCCAGGCTTCCCACCAGCAGCGCCCGGTTCCCAGGGCTTTGTGGCTGTTGTGTGCTATTGAATATTGTCAGGCTAAAATTTGGCAGAGGAGCTATGAGCCCAGCGTCAATCCTGACCCCTTTTCCCAAGGTGGTTGCTGCTCTGCCTTCGCTGCCGACCCACCGGGGATGTCCCGATGGTGTGCAGCCCTGCCAGTGCCCGCGGCTCTGCTCAGCAGCATCCTCTCAGCCAGGTGGAATGGCTGTGGGATGAGGGGAAAGTCCTTCCATGCACGGAGAGCAGCCTCTCCTTGTGATGAGAGCAGGCGGGGTCTCTTGTCTCTCTCTGGTCCTGGCGGGTCTGGCTGCTGGCCAGGCAGTGAGTGGCCACACAGCTGACACATCCATAGCTTTCTGCTCAGAACGGGATGTTATTCCAGGCTACTGCAGCTCCAGGGGACAAGGATCAGCGTTTGCTGCTTTATGGTTGTCTGAAGTTATTTTCCCAGTGAGTTTCCAGGCATAGCCTCCTCCAGCTGAGATGGTCTTAGGGGTGCTGGGTCTGACACTCACACATGTGACTTGGCCCCCAGGCAGCACCTTGTGGCTCTCATGGGATATCTGCTCCTGCGGCACAGAGCAGATGGGGCTTGGTGTCCCTGCCCATGGCAGGGGGGTCAGAATGGTGTGAGCAGGGGGTCCCTTCCCAACTTAAATACGCTGTGATTCTGATTTAAGGTCCCATGCAGACACAGCTCAGCTCTGTGCTGCCCACCACATCCACACCCACACCATCGGCGTTTGTTTAAATGACAAGCAAATGCAGAGACCCTGGGGTTGGTTGAGCTGAGGCAGAATTAAGGCTCTGTATCGAAGGTCTTAGCCACTTGCAGGTCCCTTCTGTAGCTCTGAAACTCTAAAATCCACAACCTTCCTTAGCTCTGCAGAAGCCAATTTGATTCCATAGGGACTTCCCCGGAAGATGTCTGCTGGCCCTGAAATGATTTATGGCTGTGATGGCAGCAGCTGAGAGATGCAGTAGGTCACAGAGACCGAGTAGGCTGATGAGGTGTCCCAGCAAAGCATTCATGGTCACTGAAGGAGTTGTTGAACCATGATATCCCTGAGTCTGGCTGCACCCTTTGCAAAATGGGGGAGAGAGGGGAAGTGATGACCAGTGGCAGCTGCCTGGCCACCCAGCATTATCCCCACCCTACATCCAAAGCACAGCACTGTACCAATCTGTACTAATTAATAAAAAGAAAACTACACCCCAGCCAAACCCAGGGCAATTACAGGAAGCATCTCATGGAATATTTTGTCTGTTTTATTGCTGCACACACTGGGAGCCTGAGCTGCCATTTTTATACAAACGCTAAAATTTATCATTTCTTAAATCTCCTGTCGAGATATTTTCATTACCTTCTTCTGTTTTCTCCTTCTCTTTTCTTTGTGCATAACTAATAAAATCTCAGAAACAGCAGCAGAGAAGAGAGAAGACCAGAACAAAGGGAGCGAGACACATCCCATGACAAGGGTGACCTCAGCCCATCTGCAGGAGCAGATGTCACTCGGGGAGGACACTTGGACAGAGTGCCAGGAATGTGCCTCCCTCTCTGCACGAAGCAGCACCTGGAGCCTGTGGAGAATTACCTAGGATGTGCCAAAGGGTGAATTATGACAACACTGTTAATTCTGGGCTGGCAGCAGCACTGGGATAGGTCCCCTCACTCTGACATCACCCTCTGCAGCTCCTGAGTCTGGAGTTCCAGGCACCACATGGGCTTCCTTAAGATGGTTAGTGGGGTTTTTTCCCCTTTTCCTCATGACTCAAAACTTTACTTCCAGGGCAGACAGCTTGGTACTCCACACCTTGAGAAGGGAGCTGAAAAGCACCAGCACATTCAGCATGTGTCAGGCTATCTTCTCAGGCTCATAAATAATAAATTGTGTGGGTTTGAGACTTTCTTTTGAATCAGAACATCTAAACCTGGGCACTCAAAATGTAATTTAAACTTCAAATTTGATGAGCAGCCATGCTCTCATCAAATTTTTGATGTTAAACTTGTTCCCACCTGCTCTTTAAAACCAGTGGAAATGCCTGAGTGGGCCTCTCCTCTGCTGACTCCAGAGCAAGCCTTGGAATGGGCTGCTTCTGACACCCCTGGAAGCAGGTGCCATGACCTCAGGCAGTAAAGGAGAGCTGTGTATTTCAATCTCTTTAAGAAGTCTGTGAGCTCCCCGAAGTGGGTGAAAGCAGACCATCTTCCTTTTTTCTTGTTTTTTGCTAATGATGCCCATGTATTTTTACTTATTGGTTCCTTCATTTGGCTTCAGTTTTGCCAGATGACTCATGTCAAAAGCTCACAAAGCCTGCAGTAAACAGCCTACTGTTCATCAGAGCAATTTGGGAGCTCCTTCTGTGAGTATGTTTCAGATTGTTCATGTTCCAGCCCCGGGGGTGTTCCAGTCCTGCTGCTTTCAAAATCGTTGGAAATCCTTGGGTGGCCTATATTTTTGTTTTTCAGGTGCCGAAGTGTGATGTTTGAAAATTAACAACTTCACCCCTTTCCTTTTGAATACAATTCCTGCCCCCTGAGTCTGGTGTCCTTTGGACTTGAACTGTTCCTCATTAATGGAGGTGTCCATGGAATGGTGCCATGATTTGGGTTGAAAGGGACCCAAAGTCCTGATTCCAACTCCTTGCACTTTCAGCTCTTATGCCTGGGCAGGTAACAGCTGTCTGTCCTTCCTGAGGAACCAAAACACAAACCATTGTGCAGGCTGCAAAGCCACTGCTTCCTGCGCTGTTCCCAATGCCTCCCAGCTGCCTGTGGATGATGTCTGATCCCATCCAGCTCCTTGCCCTCTGCTAAAACAGCCTTGATTTCAGACTGTCAAACAGGAATGGAAATGGTGCCAGGTGCTGAGGGATCAGCATTTCTCTCATCTGAGTAATTAACCTCTCAGCTGGCTGCACAGTTGGATCTGAGCTCCACAGAGCAGTTCATCAAAGCCTTCCTTCGTATTCCCACATGTGCAGCTCAGCCTGGGCTGTGGTTTACACAACCCAACATCAAACACTGCTCACAAAACTTCTGGGAATTTTAATCTTTATTCCTTTTTAAATCCTCCCCGGTGGTCAGAGGTGGGGAGGATTCCTGTTTTTACACAGGGTCATCTCCTCTGTGTGGCATCCATTTGAATGAATTTGCACAAGGTGTTGAGCAGACTTTTGGGAAGGCAAGAGCTTGTTCAGGATGGGGCTTCAGAAGGAATCAGGACAACTTCCAAGCCACTGCTCCTGTTTTCCCTGGGCTCAGGGGGCAGCCCTGGCCACACGGGAAGGGCTGTTCATTCCCTGGACTGGCTGTGGCACTGCAGTTGTGTAATGCAGCAGCTGCATCGGATGGGCTCCTGCTCCTGTGGGCTTCACGCTCCGCAGCTCATCTGTGCCCCACTCCAGGCCAAGGCTGTGCTGGGAAGGAGAAGGGAATCTCGGAAAACAGAGGGAAAAGGCACCACTGCTCAGCAGCTGCTGGGGCTTCCCCTGCTGCTCCTGGATATCTGCTGGGAAAAGAGCACTGCCATCAGTCTCTTCTCTGTAGCATTTAAAAACACGGAAGCTGGATGTTAGGAATGTTAAGTAACAGTTCAGCACTAGTTTTCATGCCATGACAAGAAGATGCTTTCTTTCAGCTGATATAATCCCATTTTTCCCCTTTTCTGATAGTTTTTCTGCAGCTCTTCTTCATGCAAAATATCAAAATGACCCCTGAAGAGTTGACAGGAGGCCTGGAAACTGCTTCCCTCAGGGCCATTCCCCTGGCACGTTGGAAAAGGATGGAAAACAAGGAAGGAGCAGCAGGACTTTCTCAGGGTGCCGGAATGTCCCAAGCCAGGTGCTGGGCTCATGGCTCAGAGCAGCAGGAAGATGTCTGCAGGCAGCTGCTGCTGGGAGAAGGGCTCCTGCTGCACATGCTCTGCTTCAGACAAAATCCCAGTTTTTCCTTAAACTTCAGTTCCGAGCACCACCAAGCACGTTCCATGCAGAGCCCTGCTCTGCAGTGCCACGTCCTTCCCGTCCCCATGGCCATCTGTGGATGTGCAGGGTTATCTCTGGGCCTCTGCCACACCTTGTAGGACACTCTGCTCTTCCCACAGGAATTAAGTTATTGATGGAAAAGGTCAGCTGCCAGTTGTGAGTTTATGACTTCTCACGTAACAGTTTGCACGTTTCGTGTGCAGGGATTTCTTCTTGAAACAAAGAAATGGGGCTTCTGAATTTCATGAGAAAGTGCACTTTATTTTTCTTATCTTCTACAGAGGCACAGAGAGGACAGATCCCTCTTACAGATGTTAGCAGTAAGGCGAAGAAGTCACAAGATTTCTGCTTATCAGACTACATAAGGCTTTATAGGCCAATAAAATTCTGCCAAATAGATATTTATGTTATGAAACCAATATTAAGCTAGTTCATATTATTACATGTTGTAACCAGGATAGCTGTTGATGTGGTGGTGGTAAAGAGAAGCAGGAAGGGCCTTTTTATGGGTTCCACAGAGAGATGTTTATTCCAGCCATGTGTACAGACTGTCCAGGGTCAAAGGCAAGGTTCATGGGAAGGGTTCAGGTTCAAGTATGTGGGTGCTGGGGGCTGGGAGAGCATCAGGGACCAATTGTCAGGGGGCATGGGGCTACAAAGGTGGGATTGGGGTATGGGAGCAATGGGGAAATGGGGAGGGAGTGAGTGAGGGACACAGGGACGGGGAGGGGATTAACAGGGCTGACTGAGGGTGCAGAACAGGGTACATTGGCATAACAGAAACAGGGTATAACATTTTTCTGTGGGAGAAGCCTCTTATGTCTCCTTAGCATGGGCAAAGCCTCTCCACAATTACAGGGTGAACTTTCTTAACCATTCACCTCTTAACACCTAAACCTTACAGTATTACATTCTAAAACCTCTTGTTAACCTTTGGCAACTACTTTTGCTTTGTCTATGACTTTTAAGCTCTAAAAGTAAACTTTCCTCTACTCAACTTGACACACTCTGCTTTAAGTTATAAATCTACATTCCTACTTCCAGCACCTAAACTTGGAAGACTTTCCCAAGGTTCCAGGTCAAACCCTGTCTCTAATTCTAAGTTTTGGCTTACAGACCTAACATTCTGAGATTTCCCAGCACTTTGGATTCTAACAGCCAGTCATCAGTTATGCAGAAAACACTCACTTTATAAACAGAAAATTTTTATTTTTAAGGGCCTTCATTTTTAAGGGCCAGAGCAGAGTTTATTCAACTCAGTGGGTGCCTGTGAGGGCTACTGTGCATCACTGATCCCTGTCATGTGGCAGTGTGGCCAGTGAGGAGCATCAGGGCCCTGATCAAGGATCCAGGAGGTCCTGGAAAGCCGCTGGGATGGGCTGGAAAGACAGATTGCAGGAGGTAGTTGTGTCTGCCTTTCTCAGATCTCCCACACAATGGTGTTTGTCAAAGTGGCTCTCTCCTGGCCGTGGTGCCTCCTGCAGGCACAGAACCGCTGCAGAATTCCTCAATATCCACTGCAGAATTCCTCGGTATCCCTGCATGCTGAGGTCAGGATGGGGATGCTGGGCAGGTCTGGGCAGTGCTGGCTCCTGGGGTCTCAGAGCACAGAAGCCCCAGGAGAACACATGCAGTTGGTCTGGCAATGTAGGAAAGCCAGAAACAAAAATGGTTTTTCAAAATTATTAAACAAATTAGTGTTCTAAAATCATTGGTGGCTTTTCTGCGGTGGGTTCAGAGACAGCTTCCATCTTGGGAAATCCCCAAGTCCTGTGTCTGGGAAAAAGGCTGAGGTGGAACAGACTGTGTCTGCCAGACAAGCCTTGCTCCTGTCCTTTTCCCTTGCCATCTGTTGGGGACCACCCTGGAGAAAGAAGCCAATGGCACAGCTGCCATTTTGGAAAGAGGCAAACTCCTTACTGTTTGCTATCCTAAATCCACCTGCTCATCACATTCATGTAGCTGCAGAGTTTGGGATAACTGGGGATGGGGGGTTTCACTTTGAAGCTTTTTACTTACAAATTCCCTCATAAAAGGTCATTCATAGGAGGCAGGAGGGCTCACAACCACACTGACTCAGCTTTTTAAGTCACTGAAATGCAGGTAAAGTTTTGGGAGCTTGTAGTGAGATGTGAAGGGTTTATTTCATCTTGCTTTTTAATATTGACACCCTTTCAAATCTGCCCAGTGCCTGCAGCTCAATTTGTGTGAAGTCACAGCCCTATTGCAGCCCATGGTTTTTACCTCCAGGTACAAGGGGTGTCTTCTGGGAAAGAAGGGAGCAGGGAATAGTACCTGCTCCCTGTAGGAGCATCCCTGCCTGGCTGGGGACTGGACTGTTGCTGGGGAACTGAGTCCTGGGCACATCTCCTTTAATTGCCCACTCCCAGTGCTCCAGTTTGTTTGGAATATTTTCTGTTTCACAGTCTGTTCCGGAGCCCATGGGGCAATGTTACTCTCTCCTAATGCTGCCAATATAGTTATTTGGAAAACAAGGACAAATGTGGGTTTGCTCATGCATTTATAAACTTTTGGGGAGGAAATTCATAGGTGTTGAGTCAGTTGCTGCTCTCTCAGCCCCTCTCCTATGGATTCATCCCCCTTCAAGGGATACTTTTCACTAGACCAGGCCCCATCCAACCTGGCCTTGGACACTTCCAGGGATCCATTGGCAGCCACAGCTTCTCTGGGCCAGTCACCAAAGAAGATTTTGAGTGCAAATAATAATAATAATAATATATAATAATAATAATAAATAATAAATATGTCAAGTGGGGAAAAGGCATTACAGCCCTTCAGCACAGTAACTCCATTACTCAGGGGTTTTTTTTTGTTTTTGTTTTGTTTGGTTTGCTTCTGGATTTGGCTATTTCCAGCTCCCCATTTTTGGCTGCCCCTCACACGTCCCACGTAGCTGGGTTCTAAAGAGAGGTTGTGTGTTCCCAATGAACGTGTTCTTAAAACTCCATCCAGGGCCTCTTGGTAGGGTGTCTGTGAGCCCCCATGGTGCTCACATGTTCTGGGCTACAGGTGGGCAGTTTTCCTGCTGGAAATGCCCAACAGCTGCCAACACAACGCCAGTCTGAATACAAATCTTTCTTAGGGCTTCTGTTAAGTGCTGGCAAACAACAGAGTGGCTGCCAATTACTGCTACTGAAATTCACATTTGCATTCTGTGCTGGGGCAATTTACTGTAGTTTTCTTTAAAAACTGTTTTCATTGTTTTTTTAAATTTTATTTTATTTTTTATTTAATTTTTATTTTATTTTATTTTTAATTTAAAAAATTTTCTCAATAGAAAATTCCATGAAGAAATCTCCCTGATAATGAGGGATTATGTTAGGGGTCCTATAAAAATGTGCTGCTGGTTTTTATGAACTCTTGGAAGAGAAAATAAACTTACCAGTAAAAATCCTGATCAGTCAGTATCTCTACAAATGTTTCGGGCCAGGTGCTGAACTGAAGGGCCATTTCACTCTGAAAAACAAGATTTTAAGGGTGGTATAGCATGAAGAAATGGGAAAGAGGAGCTGGTGCCCCAGGGCAGGTTCGGCACCACCACCTTCTCTCAGATCTTCATGAGCTCCTTTCTTCTGCTCCTTCCTTTAGAACTTTTCTCCTGTTCTGCTTATCCAGAGAGGTTGTTGGGGCTTTTTAACGTCTTCCCTGCTGGGAATATACATCTGGTGGCAGCAGTACCCAAAGGGGCTGTGAGGGAGCTGGAGAGGGACTTTGGTCAGGAGCCTGGAGTGCCAGGACAAGGAGGAATGGCTCCCCGCTGCCAGAGGGCAGGGTTAGATGGCATACTGAGGAGAAATTATTCCCTGTGAGGGTGCTGAGGCCCTGGCACAGGTTCCCAGAGAAGCTGTGGCTGCCCCTGGATCCCTGAAAGTGTCCAAGGTGAGGTTGGACACTTGGGCTTCAAGCAACCTGGGATAATGGAAGGATAGGACTGAATGAGCTTTGAGTTCTCTTTCAAAGAAAACTAGTTTGGGATTCTGTGATTACTGTCAAAGCTCCATCCCCTGACAATGGCTCAGCTTCTGCAAGCTGTTACGTGGGGATATTTGGCTGTCAGGAATCTTGTCTCAGCTGGAAGTTACACAAAAGTGCTTCTTTGCACTTGCAGAACCACTTTCCATGCTGATGACAGATGACTTTCTTCCTCCAGACTGCTGTGTTTTGGTGAGAAAAGAAAGTCAAACACGTGCATTCTGTAGCAACTGCTGGTTCCAAAACACCCTGTTAGGACAGCTGTCCCATTCCTTGCATCAAACTTGGGTGAATTTTAGGGGACGACTGAGCTGGGTGTTTAGGGGTGAGTGTTTGTTCTTAGTTCTCCCTGGGACAGCCATAAAGAGAAGCTGAGAACCCAGCATGGAGGAGCAGAACTCTCCAAAACTGTTGACAGGCTGCCAGCTCAGCCCCAAATGCTGCCAGTCCATCTCTCTGTGCTTTTGGCCTCTGGTTTCAGAACCCTGGGATCATTCAGGTTGGCAGGCAGGTGACTGAGCACCCCTTTGCACTGGTACTGTGGGATGCTCTGGTGGATGGGGCTGTGGTGCTTGTGGGACTGGGGTCTGTCATCCCTAGGGGGCACTCAATGGGCAGGGAGTGTCCAGCCAGGAGCCAGAAATGCCCCAAATCAGTACAGCCAAAACTGCAGGGGATAAACACTACACACACACACACACACACACACACACACACACACACACAAAGAACTGATTTATGTCTTGCCACATGAGAGCCCAGAGCAGAGCAGAGCAGCTTGAGCCTCTCTGCTTAAAAATGGATGAAATGAGAACACCTCCCTCACATGTTCTTTCAGTAAAACTAACAATTAAAATGGCTTGAAGATGCTGTGACAAGACTTAACTCTCCAGGTGCTGCTCAGGTGCTCCAGCTCTGCTTTTTTGTGGTTCTGGTTGGGGTTTTGGGTTTCTTTTTCCCCTTCCTGCTTTGCTCTTTTTTCAAACAGTTATCTGAAATCAATGTTGTCAGTGGAACCTTTTTGGTTGGTCAGACCAGCTTTGGGCTACAGCATCTTTCTAAGCAGCCTGGCATAGCTCTGGCTGAGGGAGCTGAAGACCTCTGATAGTGCGAGAAATGCCCTCCGTGGTCCAGCAAGGAATGCTGGCAGGGTATTTATAAGGGCATAGCTACCAGGGAAAATTTTCCTTCATTCCTCTGCTTTTTGCTGGTATCAGGGAAGACCAGGGCATAACCTCTGGCTTTTCCTTTGAGTCTGTTTGCTGTGAGGCTGAATCTGATCAGGCCCTCTCTGCCTGCCTGCACAGACCTTGTGCCCATCCTGACCCCTCATGCCTTTGTTTCTTTGTGTTAAAACACAGAGATGGAGCAGTTCAAAGCAACTTTGCTGGACATGCCTCGTTTGAGCAGAGGTGTCTCTCCTCAGGCCCATGTCACAGAACCATGGGATCCTTTCTGCCCAGGTCCATGTCACGGAACCACAGAATCACTGAGGCTGAGCTCTGGCAAACTTCTCAGTGGGCACTCCTGAGGTGAACAGAAACTCTGCTGCATTTATCCTGTGCCAGGAGGTAGCAGGGCAGGCTCTCCTCTCACTTGCTCTGCTCTCCTCACTAGCTTCTCCAGCCCTCTGAAGCATGAGATTTATTGTAGGTAAACCACAGAAGCTCTTAAAAATGTTCCATGCCTTGTTCCCTTGTTAGTACAAGGAACAGGCGCTCCTGATGCCTCAGTTATTCCCCTTGTCAGACTCTGGAATAACCCAGCTCATTCCCTTGACAAATTCCAGGCTGCCTCCTTTCTCTTCCTTTCTCCCTCCTTCCCCATCATTTCTGTCTTGTACTTTCCTGCACTTGGAATAACGGCTGGTATAGGCAGTGAAGTCAAGTTGGATTACAGTGATTTAGAGTTGCAGGGCTTTTGGATGCCTGCTCCAATTGTTTTGTTTGTGAGCAGGGAACAAACCCCACTGTTCAAACACAGTGGTGGGAGTGAGGGCTGGCGTGCTGGCAAAGCAGAGCTCCATGGAAGCAGCCCAGGAAAGCAACTCATTACTCTGGATCCCAGGGATTTCTGCATTAATGGACAGCACTGGAGCTGGAGCTGGAGCTGGAGCTGTGACTCACTGGACCACCACTACTGTTGTCTAAAAATACCTCAGGAGAACGTTTCAGATGGATATTGAAAGTGAGTCACTCTTCCCAAAAAAGGGCTTATGAAAAAGTTCGTGTACTGATGGATATGACTCTCATCTTCAGGGCAGAGGTTTTCAGGGAGCACACAGGCCTTGGTCATCCCACTGCATCCATCCCAGCTTCTCCAGTTTGGCTGTTACCCCCGGGGCCTCTGTCCTAGAATAATGAGAATCTAATTAACTTTGAAGGCGAAGGGATCAATAACCCATAGGAAACCAAATACTAAGTACTGTGTAACTTGGGACCAGTGAACTTGAACCAATGATCTTCTCTGGGTTTTTACTGTGTAAGTATGGGAAAGATCTAGTAAAAATCATGCGAGAATGAATGATTTTCTCTGCACGAGGAATGATTTTCTCTGGGTGTTATAGATGGGTAACACAATGTTGGCTCTCACAATTAAGAGATGAATATTAAGTGTATGTTAAGAGAAACTTCATTGATGTAAAGTTATGTTGTTTTGATTTGTTCTCCCCATAGTCCTCTTTTCCCTCCCCCTTGTATTTTTGCCACTGGATGGCCTTGGTGGTCGGGGCATTTGGGAGGAGGGCACGCTTGTACTAGGAGCTGTGGTATGGCAACACCTGGCTTCCAATCCAGCTGCAAGACCACCAAGGGACAGGGAAGAAGAGTTAACTGACAGACTTTAGGGGGGCTAGGGTTACCTGATACAGCCATGGGGTATAAAAGGGGGAGCAGCCATTTTGTGAATGAGCATGTGGCAGAGGGTCATGTGCTCCTAGCGCTGTGATCTCTTTCCTTATTCAGTCCTTCTGCTGTATTTGGTTAAGGTTTAATAAATTTTTAAAAGTTCTTGGGTTTTGATGATTTTGATGGCTCCCAAGATACTAGAAAGTCTTTTTCTCCCAGCCCTGCGACCAAAGAAGAGGTCGAGATTCGTCTGTTCTGCTTTTCAAGGTTGTTTATTTTTCCTTATCTATTACATTCTTTCTCCAACCTGTTGAGTTCTGTTCAGCAGGTCGGGTTGAGGCACAATCCCTGCCTTCAGGGTGGTGCTGACTTTTTATACTAAGAACTACGTGTACCTTATTTACAATAATTTTCCAATACCTATCACCTATGTTGCGTCTGTCTCTGCTCTAAACCAATTAGAAAGTGCCACCATCACAGCAGGAGATGGAGGACAAGAAGAAGAAGAAGAAGGACAAGACACACCCATATTTCTCCATCTTGCCTCTTGAAGCTCAATTCTAAAACCCCAAAATTCTACTTTTTCACCTTGTGACAAACAAACTATCACTCTATTCAAACTCTTGTGGCCTGTAAATCCTCACACAAAGTTGGTAATTTTTTCCATGGGCTAAAATCAAAGGCACAGGTGGTTTTGACTCCGTGCCAAGGTCTCTGAGCCCCTTGCCACGCTCTCGAATCATCCAGGACAGTCAGAGGGAAGTTCTGGGTTCGACAAAAGTGAGCATCGTTTCTCACAACAGGTAATGTGTGGATGAAATGATTCCTGTTGCACATCCTGGCCAGAACAATATCCTGGCCAGAATAAAGTAATGCCTTGATTGTCTAACACTAAAAATAGTTGTTGGAGAGTTTTTGGTTTTTGCCACATTTTCGGTGACATCCTTGGAGCAGGGCCATGAACAAACCTGGATCAGCAGAGGGATACTCCTTGTGTGAAAAATGAGGTTCACTTTCCTGTTAAAATTTAGAAGTTGAATAAATGACAATAAGAGACAAAGACAATAAAGGAAAATTTTTACTCCCAGGTGCTTGGCATTCAGTCAAGAACACACCTACTCTGCTTGCAGACCTTACAACCTTTTCTGTTGTATCAGCCTATTGCATATTTATCTTTCCCACAAAACTATTTTACATATTCCAGGAACTGTTTAGCATGGCTCCTCCTAGGGACCGCCTTTTTAGAGCATGCACATTTCTTGGTTGTGGTTTTAGACTGTTCCTATCATCACTTCCAGTTTTGGGCTTTGGTGCACACTTTTTCGGATGGCGGGTGCTGATAGTTATCATGTCAGTAGCAGGGGTCCTCATCATATGTTCAGTGGATGTTATCCCAACCAAGCAGACAGTTCTATAACTATTTCAGCTATTCTATTACTATATCCAAGTTCAGCAAAAAATAAAAACTATATCTTTATAGCAAAGTTTTTCTAACCTTATCCATATAGCACTCATCTTAATATTTGTGAAAAGCCAATATTATAGCATGTATTTATAACACTTGCAGTCCCAGCCTCTCCCACAGGCTTTTTCCTGAGGGGTTTCCAGCGCAGCTGATGCCTCTCAGTGTGGGCAGCTTGGAGATCCTGCTGCTCTCCAGGCAGGGAAGCTATTGGGACAAATGGTCCCTGATTTTGAGCTCTAGAAGCTCATATCCTAACCCTAAACCTAACCAAGGGGTTATGGCCACCTCCACAGCCAAATAGGGGTTCAAAGTGCAGGTTTACTGTACTTAAACTCCTTCCCAGTGCTAGAGAGGCTGTGGGTAAGTTGCTCAATTTCCTAAAGCTCTCCCATGGTCTGTGAGGAGCAGGTTTGGAGGCAGGCAGGGAAATGCCTGCTGAATCCAGGCAGCCCCGTTCCTCCTGTTGCGCTGTTCCTCCTGCCCAGGAACCCACCGCCTGAAAATCTGCACTTGGAGTGCTAAAATCTGATCTTTTGAGTGTTAAAATCTGTTCTTGGGATGTTAAAATCTACTCTTGGAGTGTTAGCCACAGCTTTGTAAAGGGTAGTTTTCTTCTGCCACTGCTCACAGAGACTTGTTGGAGCCCGGTGTTCAGCCTGGGCAGTTCTGGAGCTCCGAGCATGATATATCATTGTTGTTTGGTCACTTTCTGACATTCCTCTGTTCCTTGGAGATTACATTCCTTTTCAAAATAGCTCTAAAATGAAACACTGCTATTTTCTATGAGTTTTTATTGTGGGTAGGAAAAGAATGGGATGGATTGGGATCTTGCCTGAGGTAGTTTGTTAAGCACAAGGAGAAGGCTTATAAACAAAAGGACTGTGAGGGGCTGGAATAAGGCATGGGGCAGATTTAAGAGCAAATTCTGTAATTTTTCCAAACATTAGGAGATCTTCTCCATCTCTACAGCTACTTGCAAGGAGGCTGTGAGCCCAGGTGGGGCAAAGCCTCTTCTTCTGGGTAACAAGTGTCAGGAAAAGAGGAAATGGCCTCTAATTGCGTCAGGCCCTCAGACACTGTCTGTAGAGATCATTAAGGTAAAATGAGGAGCCAGCACACACAAATATGGCACCTGTGCAGAAGTCCCCTTTTGTGGGTGGCTAGCCTGGAGCAGAGCTAACACATGGATCCTTTCACTTATTTGGGCTGCTCCCCGTGCTCCCAAGCAGTGGAAATGTTGTTTGTTCCTTGTGGCAGGATATAAACAATCATCCTCTCCTTCCTGACCCCGTTGCTTTGATCTGTGTGCTTTTCCAACCGTGCCTACTGGCCATGGAAAAACACATCAGCCTGAGCTGATCTGTTTTTCCTTTCCAAACAAGTGCGTTTAATCTTGGGAAGTGGGACAGGGAAAGGGGATCATGGAGCTTCAGGGCAAACCAGCACATCCCTGACAAGGCCTCAGGCATGCTGGTTATGGCAAGCAGCTGAGATTTCGGGTGATGTTACTTTTGCTTCTTAGAAAGATTTGCTATTTCTTCTTTGGTGCCAAACAAGTTTTGCCACAAGGAAAACAAACCCAAAGGTGTGTAATGACTCTGCCCTTTCTGACGGCTGTTTTGCTTCAGCAGAGAAGATTAACAGGAAAAGAGAAACTTAGGAAATTTGATCATCATAATTCCTGGGGCTAGCCTGTAAATGAGCAGGGATCAGGTACTCCTTTTCTGGATCCTTTCTATTCCTTTTGAGCGCTTATCCCCATCCCTTCCCTCCCTCTAAAGCTTGTAGAACACGAGGAATGAGCCCTGCTTTGTGAATCTCACAGCCCTCAAGGCAGCTCCAGGATTTGGGGGGCTTGACTCATAATTTCTGCATAGCTGGGGCTGGCAGCTCAGCATTTAATAGCTGTGTGCCTGGAGGAGTGACTATAAAAAGTCATGTTTAGATTTCTGCAGCATTCATCATTTATTTGAGAAAATACAGCAGCAAGCGTGTAGGCAGACCCAAATATGGTAATTGCTCCGTTATCTCTGTCACCGAAAAAGGAATGGTCTGGCTTCCCATGCCTTCTTCTCACCCCGACCCACACCTGCACCAGCGATACATCTATTCAGGCTGTTCAGCAGTCACCATTAACTACTGAAGTCATGGAAAAGCAGGCCCAGTAATTAGCAGTTTAATGCCTGGAGCTTGAGAACATTTTCTTGTTTTGGTTTTGTTTTGGTTTTGTTTTGTTTTTCTTGTCTAAGTGGATTGGTTAAACTGAATTTAACATACATGGGGTCAGTCCTCTCTGATTGAAAGCTGCATTAATATTATTTAAGTTTGGAAATTACTGGAAGTAAATAAAATTTAGGCCATTTTGCCTCTGAATAAGAACTTGCATTGAGGGATTGAATGCATTTTAACTAATCCACTTAAAGTCAAGCAGTGACTTAATTTAGATTATTTTCCCTGAGCAAGTCTGTCTAGGTAAGACCTTGCACCACTTTCCAACCCACCCTGCTTCATTCAGGCGGAGCAGTGTGTCACCAGCAGAATTAAATCCACGCACACAAATCACAGTGTTGGGTTCCAGAGTGTGAAATTAAATAAAAAATATGTATTTGGGAGCATGAAGTCATGGTCTGGATGAGGTGTTATTTCTCTCCTTTCTGAACAGCCAGAAGAAATACAGTACATGTCTATTTGAGAAAAAATACAGTACATAGGACAAGAATTTGAAGCAAGTTCAGAAACTCTCCCTGAAGCTGTATGCAGTGCAGCAGCTGGGTAAGGGTCTCAAGTGATTTCATGGTCCCATCTGCCTCCAAAATACTGCTTTATCTGTTTTTCACAAAACACGGTGTCTTGATGAGTGTCATCTTCTTGTATATGGTGTTTGCATGGTGGGCTGTTCTGGGTTACCCAGAAGAACTGGGGCTAATTTGTCACTGAAACAAATGAGAGTACAGGTGAGTGATGTGGCTGCCTTTCTTCTTGGTGGGGTTGCTCAGGCAGGAGATGGTGAAAGTGTTGTCCTTCAGGTAAGCAGAAGTTTTGTTTAGTAGTGTAAGCAAGTGGGATCCTGGATGCTTAATTAGGAGTTCAGTTCACCACAGATTAACCCATTTCTCACTCTTTGAAGTAGGGATTGACTGTGCTGCTTTTCCAGCACAGCTTCTTTACATAGAATCATTTAGGTAGGAAAAGCTCTCAAGCTTTTTAAGACCATTAAGCCCAACCATTCCCCCAGCCACTGCCAAGGCCACCAGTAACCCATGTCTCCAAGTGCCACATCCACATGGTTTTTAAATCCTTCCAGGGATGGGGACTCTGACACTGCCCAGGGCAGTCTGTGTCAGGGCTGAACAGCCCTTTCCAGGAAGATGTTTTTCCTAATACCCACCCTAAACATCCCCTTGGCAGAACTTGAGGCCATGTCTTCTCATCAGGGTTTTCCTGGCCAAGTGGCAACCCTGGGCACTTTGGTGCCACAGCTCCTCGGACAGAACAGCTCAGCTTGTGAGAGGTGTTTCATGAAACAGGATTTGAGAATTAAGCCCAGGGCTCGTGTACTTCCCTGGCTGGCAGTGGACCTCGTTTTTTGGGCTGGATGTGCTGGCTCTTTCCTGCTTGCTGTGTTAATGTGTCAGGAATTGGGAACAGCAGCGTTGGCCGGTTGGGAGCCAGCCTGGGATTATCAGCTCCTTGCAGGGCTGCTGCCCTCTTTCCTGTGGCTAAAAGTGCCAGAGACTTGTGCTACATGCTGAAAACATGCTGGTAACAGGCACTCTTGAAAACACAGCAAAACTTTTGCACTTGGATATTAATTTCTGAGAGACTTTGGAAATATAATTTAATTTTACAATAAAGATTTGAATTAAATTTTGCTAAATTACAGTTACATTCATGCCTGAAAGCTGGTGTCAATCTAGTTACCCAAAACAGTTATATATGTCAGAGTGTGGGGTTACTGTAGTTGTTTTATGTGGGTCAGGCCACGCCATTTCGGAAAGTAACAGCGCTGCTCCAAACTATCACCTGCTGACATCTGAAGCACATTGTATGTCAGAACCCAGGCAAATATTTTGGCTGAATTAGGTGTCATTGAAGAGACAGCAAGGAGCATGTTTCTTTCTTTGTTTCCTCCATGAAGTGCGCACACATGGCTGTGAGACCCTGGTAATTGCTGTGTGCTGAAGGACTCAGCAACCAGAAGCAATGGAGCTGCTTCACTGTACAAGAGCTCTCCCACAGCAGCTCTCTCTTCCCACAGGGATGTTTCTGCAAGGCTGTGATGGTTTGCATTATGCTGACGCCTCACTAGATGTCTCCAGGAGCAACCTGTGTGTTCAAGATTCATTGCCTGATAAATCCGGTACTGGAACTGGGCAGGAATTCAGTCCAAGCAGGAGCTGGCCTGTTTGCATGCTGCCACTTTTTCTTCTGGAAATGAAAGCCAATCTCTGCAGCACGCTTTGTTGCTGAGAACTGGTGCCAAATTCTGTCATGTAGCATATTTATAGGCAGAGAAGTGAGGGCTACTGCTGGGCAGGGGGAAACATCCTAATGAACTCTCTCTTGGTCTTCTGTCAACCCAGGGAAGTTTCACTCATGGTTTAGGATGCCAACAAAGCTTCCTACATAAACTCCTCTTCCATCCTCTCCTATATCTGGAAATGGGGGAAAACAATGCTAAGCAACAAAACCATATCTCTGCTCATGGGAAGGATGATCACAACCTCCTTCCAGTGACTTTAATTAAGCTACTGTGGCTGGGCCAGTAAGTTGAGCTCACTCAGCCAAACAGCAGCATTTCTCCTCCTCATAATTGTAAATTATCTCATGGAGCTGCAGCCCTGCATTCTGATTGCATCAGCTCGTGTGTGAAGTGCTGATGAGCTGGTTACAGATAAGGACCCAGAGACAGTCCCAGGGATCTCTGCCACATATAGGTCCTTCCAGAGCAAAGGGAACAAACAGCCCCTGGTGTGGGAGGCTCTTGCACCTCTCCTGCAGAACATGTGTTTGTTCCTCTCCTGCTGGCAGTTGCCCTTTCCAGCCTTCTCTAAATCCAGGCACACTGCAGAGAGGGTGGAGGGGAAGGAGGAGAGGAAGATCTATCTGCTGTCTGAAGGGGAGTCACACAGAGTGGCCTGGGAGAGGCCACTGGAATTGCCCCATGGCAGCCAACTCTGCAGAGTTGAGACGATGGGGACACTGGAGAGACTCATGAGAGACCTGGGGATGGTCAGAGCATGCCCCTGGCAAGCCCAAGGACATTCCCAAGCTGGGATGCAGATCAGAACTCAGGAAAGAGGCAGGGCTGCCATTCGGGGCATGAGGAGGAGCAGTGGGCTGGCAGAAACAAAGTGCTGGTGTGCTGGATATGTCCCCTTTGGGGCTGGCACAGCCTATCCCGTATGCTTACCATGGCATCCTCCAGAGCCATCCAGTGGGATGGTGCTTTTTGGAGGACACCATCCCTTGCAGGCAGGCTGCTGGGCAGGGGTCGAGCAGTAAAGGGAGGACAAAAGTATTGGTGATGATCCAAGATATCTATTAGATTTCATGGTCTTTTTCTGTTTTCTCAGACTTTTATGAGCTGTAAACTGTGAAGTCTAGATACACCAATGTTAGGATTCATTCTGACACTGCTATTTTCAATATTTACAAAGTTACCCATCCTTCTTCTGCATTTCTGAAATTTTTTTGGCTTCAGAAACATCTTCCTGTGGCAAAGGGTCCTCCAGGGCAATTTCACTGCATGTAATAGTGTTTCATTTGCATTTGTTTTGAATTGCCTGCCCCTTGGTTTTATTAAATGTTGCTGTTTTCCAGTGCAATCAGGCAGGTAGAAAAGCCACTCTTTCCTCTGGAGCAGTTGTTATTCCCAAAACTCTCCCCAAGGTGGGCTGCACACATACCCCCCACACCCCACACACACCCACCACCCCACACACGCCCCACCAGCCCACCCTGTGCCCACAGAAGGGGAGGGCAGCATGGGAGGACAGCCCATGAGGGGACACAGAGTCACTCTGTTTGTAAACCTGATCATTGATTTGAGAGCAAACAAGCTGCTGCTGGAAGAAAAAAAGGAAAGAGTTATCCTGGGGCATTCAGCAATGAGCTATGCAGGGCACAGCCTCAAACCACAGGAAGCCCTGATATCCCATGAAGTAATAAATATTTTTCTATAAATACAAGCGTTTTTATTGCCTCTTTCATCCAGAAAGAACTCTAGTTGGCTTTTATGCACTGCATACTCAATTTGGTAATTGTTTCTCCTCACCACTGAAACACAAGATATTCCCAAGGATTCAGCAGTAGCAGAGTTAACTACCGGGACAAGCAGCATAAACTGATGCCTTGGATTTTAGCTTTCATATTTTTCAGATTCTCTGCTGCTTGGTGTGTAACTCTGAAACTTCATATGGTGTGTTAATAAGTTAACACTTGGGTGTTAATAAGTTCTCTTCACAGGGTAGTCAGACAAAACAATCCCTTCCCAGCTACAGAATCAGGGACAACTGTTACCCAAAAAGCATAAACAATGGTGAAGGGAAAGGGGCAATCCAGGGGGTTAAGACTTCATAACCTGAAGCTGTGGTTGGAAAATTGACCCCAATATGTAGATGAACCAAAACTTAAAAGTGTAAAATCTCGTGACCAGGATCGATCTTGGACTCAACCTGGGTGTAGCCCTGGCCAGGCTCTTGCACTGCCCAAGGTGTATCCTTTTAAGGCCTCTCAATAAATATGTATTTTATTCCTTTTGCTCTGTCTAGTCTCAGTTCCAGGTCAGCCTCTCTAGGTACCACAACAGGGGAGGGCTGTCCTGCTCCATTCTGCCTCTCTGGCTCCCACCCCACTGGCCTCACTATGAGAAAACACCACCCAAAAGAAGGAAAAGAAGGCTGCAGGAGAAAATACTTCCAAGCCTCAAAAAGGGACAAATACACATACAGTGTATACTGTTTCTTTACTCTGCTCATGTGTGTATTTAGTTGTGAATCAAGAAGGGAGGACATTGAAAGCTCTAGGAAAATCTGTCTAGGAAAGGGTACAGACCAGAAAAGGAGTGAGGAAGCCAGATGCTGCTGCCTTCCTTTAACCACCAAAGACCCTAAATCCCTCTGGCAAAAGGCAAGAGAGAAACCAGCTCTGTCACAGCCCAGTGAGCTGAAACTTGAAGAGTGTGTCCCCTCTGCTCCCTCCTCTACAATAGGCCTACCTGAAACCCTGAGCTCACCACAAAACCTGTAAGTTCAAACATTTTGTTCAAGCTTTTCAGAGAGAAGCGAGAGCTCCTAGGCTCCTAGCCTTCAGGAGGAAGACACCCAGCTTTATCCAAGGCTTTGACCCTAAGCTGTTTTATCTAAGCAGATGCAAACTTATTTAAATGCTCTTAAACAAAATGGGGAGGACAGGCATAGCCTAAACTCCTGTAAACTGTTTTTACATGAAAATTGCATCATGAACCTTTTCAAGCCTTTTGAACCACCCTGAACCTGGAGTATGGCTGCGTGACTGAGAGGCGGAGGTTTGTCATCGCTCCGTGAGGCACTGCCCGGAGCTGACCAAAAGCATCGCTCCTTCAGCTGCCGGTCACCAGCCAGCAATGACATCCCGGTGTATACACGCTCCCTGGCCTCCCTCAGGGCATGGTTGGCTGGATTTGTGGAAACCAGCTCATTCAGATGGGTAACTCTGCCTGGGAGCAGGCACTCAGGCAGGCTTTCAGCTCACTGAGAAGGCAGAAAGGAGAGAGCCGTGGCAATCAGCAGCATGGTTAATTGCATCCTCACTGCAGCTTGCAGAAGATGCGTGTGTGTGTCTAAGGTTTGTGGGTTAAACAGCTGGTTTAACCCACCAGCTCTTACCTCACAGGAGAGGCAACCATGCCAAGTCACTCTTGCTGCTACTTGTAACCTGGAACTGGAGCTGTGCTCAGCCACAGCCCTGACACTGAACTGCTTAGAGAGGTGGAACAAGCAGCTAACGAATCCGGCAGCACATGCCTGAGGTGAGGGTGCAGCTTTCTGTGTAGGCAGACAGTGGCAGGGAGGACACAGGAGCTGTGCTGCAGAGGTGGGGCCCGGGACTGGAATCCAAGGCAGGGAACCCTCTTGTTGTCCTCTGAGACCCAGCCAGAGTGCTGCAGATGGGTCTCTGCAGTGGTTCTGTGTGTGCGTAATGCAGCAGCAGCAAGACTTGGTGACTCTACCAATCAGGTGCTCTCTGCTGGGCAGCCTCATGGTGCCCCATCCATGTTTGGCCAAGGTTCCAGGGCCACTCTCAAGTGCAGCCCTCTTCAGCCTTTCAAACAGCCTTGGGGTGCTGCCTGACAGCTGGGGATCACCCTCCCTGGCTGCTGGATTCTGCCCGGCCAATGTGCATCGATTGTGCTCTGCTTGAATCCTAAATATTTTTCTCCAGAGTTGAAAGCTCTTTGTGAGCATAATCTGCAAGTCCAAACAGAAGAAAAATCTCTGGTCTGAAGCGCAGAACTTGGCGTGGCTTGCGGGGGAAAACGCCAAGTATGCAAGGGCTGTTTGCTTTCCTTGCAACAGTCATGACTGCTTTTCAGCTCTGCTAAGACACATCTGGCTGTCATCTCTACACATCTGTACCCTCTGATTTACAGTTTTCTCCCAGTGCTTTATGTGGTTTTGCGTTGTGGAAAGAACAAAAGCGCATCTTTCTGCCCCTCTCGGAGCCAGCACTGTGGGAATCTTCTGAGGGCCCTCACAGAGCAGGACCTCCTTCAGAGCCTCTGTGGCCCTCCATGGAGAACACTCTGCATGGCAGCAAGCACGGCAGACAGTGACAGAGATATCATAAAGCAAACTCCGTAATGCTCAGCAGCATGCTAGTCATGTCTGGTCTCTAGCACATTTTTTTTTTTTTCTGTGCAGAAGACTCCCGTAGAAAATAAATATAGAGTGTTTCTTTTAGAAGAGTAACATCCACCGTGATTCCCTTCCTTCTGTTTCCTCCAGCAGACAGAGCTGCTCAAAGCCTGTTCCACCCACACTCCAGTTTATCGGTGGAAGAGAAGAGGGAATTCTGCCAGAATGGCAGGATGAATGGAGATGTTTCAGGAGCTAGTACTCACTACACTAGAAAGGCATTTGCTAACTTACATTGTGATTCTGAGTGGGAAATTTGTTCCTGAGCTTTGTAGGCTTCCCAGATTGTCCCAGTCTCCATTCCCAAGACAGTGAGCTCCCACCTGTTATTTACAAGCAGCCCTGCAATGGGACCAGAGGAGGCTTCTGATGGAGGTGTGAGTAATGATTTTTCAGTGACTCTCAGGGTCACATTTTCAAGAAGTTACAGACTTCAAAGGGACATTTAAATTCAAAGTGAGTGCTTTGGGAGCTCTGTCATAGTGCTGTGTTGTGTCAGCAACTGGGGCTTTCACCCCCAAGCCCCTCTCACCCCACAGTGGGTTGATTGCTTTCCCATGGCATCAATTGGAGTCAGCAGTGGGACAGACAGGATCTCTTTCCTCAGCTGGAGTGACTTACTGTAGTGTTTGAAAGTGCTACAGGTTTCAGAGTTGTTTACCATGGGATAAAACCGGCCTTGCCAGGGGGAAGGGAGTGTATCCTACCCGGAAAAAACACAAATCAAACCAAAACCCTTCTTCCATAGTTATATCCTAGGCCACTTGTCAAAGCCATTTAGTGTTTGGGTGGGAGCTGGCTCTGCCTACCCCAGGCCAACAGGGACACCAGAGTATTTAAAGTAGTGTGTAGGAGCACAAGCAGTAAACATGTAAGAGCAAAGCTGAAAACCTGGAAACTTGGAAATGTTGGAAACTGACATCCTGGTCAAGTTAAGAAGCGGCAGAAACCCTTTAAGGAGAGGGTGGGTGCACAAAATTTATTGCTGTCTCCAGAATGAGACCGTATTTATTGAGAAAGGTTGATAACTAACCACAAATACTGACAATGATGTTTACTTTCATTTCAGTCTGTGTCCAGCAAGCCATGGCAGCTCTTGGAGAATAGTCAGACCTTAGGAACAGAGGTACTCCTTCTGCTCTCCTGTTCATCTCAGCTGAAGGTGGCTCTCTAGCCAAAAAGGTAGATCTGTCATGATCTTTCTGGATAATGGTGTGTCTGCACAAGCGTGGGCCCGGCAGAGGCAGCTGTTCCCTCGTGTGTGCACAACACTCCAGGTTCAGCACAGCCTGTAGGCATTTGTGTCAATGTTCCAGTAGCAATTACGGTATTACATGGAAGGGGGGAAGAAAGATTCTGGCCGGCCCAGGTTCTCAAGCCTGGCAGCCACAGCAGAGATCAGCAGGACTGGCTGTGCATGGGCTGCCCTGTGCCCGAGCCGGTGGCACAGCTCCCCACAGGCGTGTGAGATGAAGTGCCAGGGTGCCAGCAGAGTGATGGGAAGCAAGAGGGCCCGCACAGGACTGGGCCGAAGGGCAGGTGGGGCAGGCAGCTACTCAGCCGGCAAAAACGTTCAGGGCAGAGTATGAGAAAGGGGGGAAAAAATCCCCAACCACTCGCAGTGAGAAACCTCACGGGTGTCTGAAAGGCGCAGGGGTGGCAGGGCGGGCTGCCTCCCGCCGTCCCCGGGAGCACTGGTGAGGGGTCCCCGGGAGCACTGGTGAGGGG
>CM031859.1:111784113-111904000 GCA_018697195.1 Certhia americana
GGCGGCGGCGGGGCCAAGTGCTGCGGGGGCAGCTGTGCGCGCTGGCCGCGCTAGCCCTGCTGCTGGCCGGCTGCGCGGCCGGGCGAGGCGGTGAGTGCGGGACCGCGGCGGAGGGCGGCGGCGGTGCCAGCGGAGCCCGTCTGCGGAGGGCGGCGGCCGGGGCTCCTTCACCGGGGCTCTCCCGAGCCGGGGCGTTGCGCGCCGGGAGCGGCCCCGGGAACGGCACGAAACTTGGAGCTGGGTGTGCGGGGGGCCGGAGAGGGGCCCGGCCGCTGCGGGGTCCCGGCGGGTGCGGGGTGAGCGGAGCCCTCCTGCGGGGAGCGGCGCTGGGCCGGTGCCCGCCGCCCTGGGGTGCGCGGTGCGCTCCGGAGCGGTTCGCGTTGTTGCTTAGCGGAGCCGTGAATGTAAGCAGAATATAGGCAAGGCTTATTTGCCTTTAAGAAAATGAGAGCGTACGCTTCCGTGACTCGAATTTGCTTTTTAAATAAACAGACGTGTCTGAAGGGTTTTACGGTATCCAGCATGGTGTGAGGAATGCTCTTATGTTCAGGGAAGAGCACAAACACCAGCTACAGGCTTGAACGCAGTGTTTCTTGTGGAGTATAACGATGTTGGGATGGGTTTTTAAGATTTGGCACTTTTACGCCCTGAATTTGATTGAATTGTCGAATTGTCTTTTTCTTTTTTTTTTTTTTTTTCTATATGTCTTCTAAAACTTACGGTTTACTCACAAACGTGGTGATTGCTTTCAAGAAGTAAGGCCAGGAAAAACATGACCATCGTTGTAAGTAAAAAGGAGTTTATGCATGTATTGAGGTATATTCAAGTCTTTCAAGTCTGCCAGCATGGAGGATGCAGATGTGTGACACCAATATCCATCCTTCCATTACCTGAACTTCAAAGGCTGCCAATGAGAATGGCTGTGGTGCTGGGGCCTGACCTGTGCTCTCTTCCCCCTTCCCATCAGCAGGAAGATGATCAGTGTCCGGCCGAGCAGACTGGCTACATACTGCTGCCTTTGTCACACGAAATATTAATAGATGATGTGGCAAGGGTGATTTTCACACCTATTTTAAAAGGGTACAGAGTGCACTTCTCTCTGTGATGTGCAGTTCTCATTCCTATCCCACGTTTTGGGGTCCCTGCCTATGCAGAAGGAGCTCCATCTGCTTTAAAGGCTGCTGCTGCAGGTGCATTTGTGCTCTGCCTGAGCTGACAAAGTGTTCTGCAGCTGGTGCAGCAGACTTGTGTCAGGGCTCTGGCTGCTTTGCTTCAGTTTAGGAGCCTGTCTCAAGTTGTGATCAGAGTTTGCTTAAAGATAATCTGAGAGGTGAGGAATGGCGTTTGCTGCACAGAGCCAGGAGTGGCAAGGAGAAGAATCGTGTCACAGGTGGAAATTTTCCATAGTGCCCGCTGTGTCCGCTGGCACTGCACAAGCCCAAAGCGAGCGGTCTCTGGGGATCCTCAGATACAGCCTGATGCTCTCTGGCGTTTGTTTTGTGCTCAGGAGGTCGGAAGGTGTATTTCTGTGTAGCTGTTTCAGTATTTTTCCCACACAAAAACGCGGTGTTTAGAACCCAACACAAACTTGTGCTTTTGTGTCAAGTGGCACAAACCCACCTCTCTCCCCACTGCCCTGGCAGGAGGCTCCAGGGTGGTTTTCACTGTGTGTTGTTTGGAGTGCATGAGGCATTTGCGGCTCCCAACATTCTTGGTGCCAGAGGGACCCATGGCAGCATGAGGATGGGAACAGCTCCTGGAGAGCCTTGGTGTCGGGATGCGATCCAGCTCAGGAACCCTAGGCTTGAATCACCTCTTTGCATGATGCACGCTCATTTTGAGTGCTGATTTTCTTCATCAGTCCCCTCAGACACTGTTTCAGCTGTGGCCTGGATCTGGAGGACCTGGGCTTTTCAGGTCACTGCTGACCTGTGTGTGTGTGCAGAGGGTGCCAGAGCCTCCTTATGGTGTGTGTGTGTGTGCTGGCACGTCCCTGCAGGAAACAGGCTAGAGCCTTTCTGGAGATGCAGGTAACCACAGAGGTCTAGCTGATAAACCATCTGGAGAAGACAGCTCTAGGGGATGGGGCATAAGCTCTGTGTTTCTGCTCTGGTGGCTCCCCCTGCTTTTCTGAGGACCTTAATCAAATCTCTCCATGTATCCTTCAGCTGGGTCTCAAAAACAAGGCCACTTTGTGAAGTGAATTTGAGATCTCCTGATGCTAAATGATGTGTAATAACAAAGTGTTAAAACATTCTACTGTTCTGTAAGGCTCATTCCAATAATCTCTGTATTCCACAAGGGTCAAGCTTTCAGAAATAGATGCGGTGTTAAGAAGAAATCCAAGTCTGCATGGTTTGTCTGAGCAGTGATCATACAGCTGGGGTGCCCCTTTCTCATTTGCTGGCAGTGTAAGTCTGTGGTTATGCTCTGGCATTAAAGAAGTCACACTGGTAACTGAGAGGTGTAACTGAGACCAAACATAGCCCGGCAGACCCCAGATCCTGCTGCCAACTGCTGGCTGCCCTACTGCCACCCACGCAGAAAGGGTCAAACAAAGTGAAGTTGGGTTTATTTTTCTTCCCCCCTTCTTTATCCCCCCTGCCATCAGTCTGACTCAATTCTCTATTCTAAAGAGAGGGAGGAGTGGAGACTTCATTGTATGAGACTGTCTTCTAAATTGTAATGATTCAGGTTGTTCAAGGGAGGCTTCTGAGTCAGGCCTTTTACCAGTTTGCTGTCATGGGCAGCAGAAATAGCAGGGGCATCAGTCATCATCATCACTTTGTGTCTGTGTCTTTGGCAGGATTATGAGGAAAAGCTTGGTCTCATTCTGCAGCCCTTACTCATGGGGATAGGCACATCCATGCACATGGAGTTGCCTGCGTACTTCAAGTGTGGAAGATTCAGGTTTCTTTTAAGTCTTTTTTTAACTTTTTGGGAGTGAAGTGTTCAGAATGGTGTAGCAGGGCCTGGCAGATGCGTTTTGACTGGCTCTGAGACTTACTCTAGAAACAAAGCTCAGACTGTTTTCACAGGACTGGTATTTGCCTGGTCCTTGTGGGCTGTGGTGTGTTGAAAGCACCCATGTCATGAAAACACACTCTCAGCCTCTGAACAATTCTGGGTGGTGTGATGAGAGATGGGGAGCAAAGATCCTGGGCATATCCGCCTTCCTCCCCCGTGTGGGTTGGAGGAGCTCGCAAGGCTGGAATGAGCTACGTAGGCTGTTTGCTCCTGACTGCTTTGTCATGGGCCCTACCTCAAAGGGGTCTTCCTTACAGATCTCCTTGCTGCCAAAATAACACTGAAGAACCTTAGTGGAACAGATCTCAGTCTTCTAGCTGAGAGTTAAAGTGAAAACTCCCTGATTTCATTTGAATGTTTTCATTTGTGCAAACCAAGAAACCCAAACCAAACTTTAGAGGTCATGCAATGAAAGAACAAAAGCAGTTGTTTTCCTCACCTCTTCAGCAGAGCATAATCCTAGCTTCAGTGTGAGTAATCCTAGCCCAGATGTATTGCTGTAATCATTGGACCCCTGGATATGGGAATTTACCCTCACAAACTTGGGAGAGGCATCAGGCCAGAGCGTGGTATGTGACCTCTTTGGCAGGGAGCGTGTTTGGCCTTGCAGGAAATGACTTGTTCATTTATTTAGTACTCGTTCAAGGTCCTGCACCGACAGCTGACTGAGACTGAGCCCTTGTGTCGAGCAGCTCGGGGAGCAGCAGGGATGGGACATGTGGTGCTGCTTGCAGGGTGAGGGGACCTGCCCGGAGCAGTGATTGGCTAGCAGCATCAGCTTTGGGTACCAGCAGAGCAGGGCTTGCACACCTGGCTGTGGCTGAAGAAGTGCCTTCAGAACTCCCATATCTCAGTGTCTGTGTGCAGTCCACTTCATTAAAGTGTGGGAGTGCTGGGCCGCATGCCAGGCTGGCTGGCTTGCCAAGGCTGGGTGCCTGAGCTGGAGTCTGGCACAGCGCCTGGAACCACGGGGTTGTGGTGCTTGGGGTGAGAATTTGGGATGCTCAGGATGTAGGATACTCAGGAGCTCTAGCTCCAGCAGGGCACGAGGGCAGAGAGCTGCTGGTCACCTCAGCGGCTCGGCAGCAGAGAGAATGAGTGAACTGCGGAAGGACTCAGCAGCTTATGCTCCTTTGGTGCCTGTTGAGCTGAGGTAGGCTTGTGTTGCACACCTGCCTGTGCTGATGGAGCTGTGTGGGCTCAGTCCTGCCCTGTCCATGGCTTGTGCCTGCTCCTGCCCTCCTTGGTGCCTCCTGTCTGGGCTCTGACATGGTGGTGGCCCTTAGCTGGGCCTTTCCAGCAGGCTGACCCAGCAGAAAACTAGCCCAGGATAAATAAAGGGGTTTACTGCCAAATCAGCATACTGGTGGTTGATGAGGTGGTGAGGGGCATTAACAGGCTATGGCCAAACAGAGAGCCCTTGGGTGGTGGCTGTGATCAGAACAGCAGAGCTCATGAGGAGGTGGGCATGGTTGGTTAGTTCTGTCCCAGCCCTTTCCCTTTGCTTCCCTCCTGCTGCTCATCTTCAATAGTCCATAATTAAAAAGGCAGGCTGGTCACACTGCCCATTTTTGGTCAGAGATTCTCAAAAGACTTGGATGAACCTGTCATATATTCATGTGGCAGGTATGTGTGCCTGCATCCTCTTGGGAGGATAGGGACATTAAAAAAAAGTTTGTGCTGGTATGGGACAGGGTCATTTAGGTGATCAGCATCCAGCCCTGCAGTTGGAAAACTCCCCTCACCCTGAACCTGCCCTACTTCAAGTTGTGTACCTGTCCCAAGGCACTTTACTTTGTCTTGTCTCTGTTCTTTAAATTGATGGCAACTCTCTGGTAGCTAGGAAGATGGTTGGGTTTTTTCTGGTTTCTGTTCTGGAGCAGTTTAAGTTACCCCTTCTGGATTTTCTGTCGACAAGCATAGAAAATTTACTTTTCCTAAAGCCTTCTGTAATATAAAATTTGAAGGAAACAGCCAGGTTTCATGAAATCTGTGCCTGAAAACTTTAGAATTTAGTGTTTTGGAGTGAAAACCACATGAGATTCGCAGGGTGTGAGGGATACACCTTAGGGTCCAGTGCAGCAGCTTCTAATGCTGCAGGATTAGAAGCTGTGGGCACAGCAATGGATTTGTGCTGTGTGGTGGTGGGAGCTGCACCATGCTGTGCTCTCTCTCCCACTGCCTTTCACAGCCCACAACCAGGGAGTTGAGCTACAGCAGTGCATTTGAAAAAAAAGTAATTATAGACGTCAAAGTTTTTACTCTTTTTCTAGCCTTGCCTTCCTTGCCCTTCACTAGAGCAGACTTTAGGGTTAGGGCTTTGGAGTGCACTGGGTATGTTCAAAAGCTTTGTTCTACTCTGGGTTTGATCAGCAGGAGCCGAGTCAGACTAATGCCAAAGAGCCACTGGTAACCTCATCCTAATTTTTTTCTGCTGCTGTGGCTTTCTGGGCAGGAGTATGCCCAGGTGTGGGCGGTGCGTTGGAGGTCCTTCCATAGTAATCATCCCTTCCTGTAGACATGCTCTAGGGCTTTGAGGTGAGTTAATCCTTGTGGCTGCTCTGCATTGCTCACAGCATCAAAGGGAAAGCCTTTGGAAACAAAGTGGTAAATGTGTGTAATTTGCAGCTTGTGAATGGTTTCTTGGCTGACCTTAGAGGAATGCAGGTGTTCTGTCTCTCCTCCCTGTGGGATCCTTGCTGGACTGTCGGAGTCCTGCAGCCCTGAGCAGCCTGTCACTTGTTACTTACTGTCAAGGGCATCTGACTGGGGAGTTTGCAGTGAGATGGACATCCTTTGGGGTCGGTTCCCTCTGTCTGGTTTCATGGCAAAGTTCATGTTCCCTTTTCTTACATCACCTCCTGCAGGAGGTCAGGTCTCCACAGCAGCCAGCAAAAGAATGTTCAGGTGAGACAGGCCTGATTTTGTCAGCTTGGGATCCATAGCAGTGGAGCTGCTGGGATAGGGAGATGGCCGTGGGATGAGCCTTCTGTGCCCAGGAATTTGGGAGGGCGTTGAGGCCTCTATCACTTTGGCCAGGAGACAGCTCCATCAGAGGACCAGCTGTACCTGTGTGAGACAGGAAATAGGTGCCATCTTATTGTCCATACTGTTGCATGGCTGGATTTCAGCTTAATGATCAGGTTTAAAAATAAAGTGGGTACAATCTCTAGATGCTAATCTTTTCTTTAGAAGCAGGCTGAGAAGACTTTGGAAATAACAGGCTCTCTCAGTGTGTTTGATTGTTGGAGGGAAAAGAAGGGAAGGGAGTGGGACAAGATGTTGCATCCAGCAGAAAGGGCTGGACTCCAGGCCAGATTAAAGACTGAAGCTTGATGTGAACTGGAGATATTTAAGCTGGTTTTTTTCTTGCTGTGTTTCTTTTTGGTTTGTTTGTTTGTGGGCTTTTTGTTTTGTTTTTCTTTGTAGGTTTAGTGTTGTGGTTTAGGGTTTTTTTTGGGGGGGGAGGGGTTTGTTTTTTTGTAATCCTGGCCCTAGGAGCATTGTACCAAGGATTTCAGGGAAAGGTCCTGGGTCTTACTCTCTGGATAAAGGGAGACATTGAAGAGGAGTTCAGATGTGGTGTCCAGGGAGAAAGCTGTGTGAGACAGTACTTGCTGGGACTTTATTTGCCTTTTATGGACTTTTGGCTAACATAGACTGTCATCTGCCTATAAGCCTTGCCTGTGGGAAGCAGATGGTCCCCAGGTCCTGACTGGGACCTAGGAATGGCCCGGAGGAGAGGAGAGCAGGGTGTGTCTCCAGCTGTACCTTGTGCCCCATATTGTCCTCTTGATCAGCTCTGCAGGGCCAGGGCACAGGCCCTGTGTTGGTGGATGTGAGTGTGTGTTGGGAAGAGGAAATAAAAAATACCTTCCTTTAGTAGGGGAAAAACCCTCTTGGGCACAAACGAGTGTCAGATGGGGTTTGGAGGCATGGATTTGGCTGTTTTGGACCATTCCTGTGCCAATTTGGCACAATTCCTGTGCCTAGCTGAGCAGCCATGTGAAGTGGCTGGGGTGCACAGCCTGGCCTGACCTCGCTGCTCCTCGATCGTGTGCGCAGAGCTTCAGCTCAGAGCTGGGTTTGTGTCCACAGGCAGTCAGGCCGGGGACCAGGGCTTGACTTACAGAGTGTGAAGTGCTGGGGTTCAGTTCGGGTGATTACCGAGGTCCTTCCTCACTCTGGCCATTCCTCAGTCCCTTCTCCTGCCAGAGGAGATGGGGTGAATAAGTGTGTCCTCAGACTCCAAGGGAGGGAAACTGAGGCACGAGAGAATTCATGGGGTTCTCCAGGCTCAGGAGTGACAGGTACCCAGATGAAGCCCTGGTCCCCAGTGCTCAGCCCTGTCCCTCTGGATCAACCCTGGTAAGTGTGCTGTGTCCCTATGGTGACTGAGGGATTGCAGCGCCAGTCTCAGTGCTGGGAGAGCAGAAGGATGTTTTTGGGCAGTACTGAGCCTCTACAGGGAACATTGGGGTGCCAGGGCTCATCTTCAGTGTTTGTTCCAGCAGCAGGCATCACCTATCCAACGAGAACTGCAAACAGATTTTAATGGCTCAATTGGGAAAGTCTGCTGAAGTCTAGGAAAAGAATCTTCTTGATATGCAAGCCAAAAACATGCTAACTGAGCTACAAACAACTGAAGGGTCTGCTATTAAAATCATCCTCATTCAGAGATAGACTCAACTGGTTTTTTTCCCTAAGATGGCCATAACATCCTGTAACAAAAAGCAGGAGGAGAAACAAGCCTTACATGGACATTCCTTCTTTCTCTGACAAGACCTAACCTCCAATTCTCAGTGCACCTCTACATAGTAGTCAATTTGTACGTTGTAGAGAGGATGGGCAGAAAGAAACTCTTGTAAATGAACATTGCCTGTGCTGAGACAGTGCAGCAATTCACTTCAGGGGAAACTGGTCCAAGCCAGTGGCTGCCATACACAGCTTGCTTGTTCAGCAGGTTCCATCAGCTGTGCTCACAGCAAGGTGCAGCTGGCTCTGTGCTCTGACTGGGACAGCAGCGCCATGGCAGGGAAGGCAGGCAGCACTTAAAAACACCCTCAAGTTAGTTAACTTTGCTGCTGACTGTTGACAGAGTAAAGCAAATTGAGCTTCATGATGTTTGGATTTGTTCTTGCACTAAATCAGGGGAGACGGCAAATCAAGCTTGTTCAGAAGTGGAGGAGTTTTCCAAGAAAGTAACTGAGTAACATAAAAGCCTCTTGGGTGAAGGAATGGTCCAGAGAGAGGTTGCAGGGGTGCCTGTCTCCATAGCAGAAGTGCTCCAGCCCTCTGAGCATCTTTGTGGCTTCCTCTGGACTTGCTCCCACAGGTCCATCCATCCTGCTGGTGTTGGTGGCCCCAGAGCTGGATTCCAGGTGGGGTCTCACCAGAGCACAACAGTGTTTTTGAAGTATTAATCATAGGGCTATTTAAAAACCTCCCCCAAACCAAACCAGGCTTTTCGTTTCATTTTATGAAAACCACATACTGTCCAAGGGGAGCATGAGTTCTCTTCCCCCCATTGGGTGCCCCTTGGGCATGGGGCTGCGTACGGGTGGCAGAGCTGCTCGTGAGAGGGAGGCCAAGGACCTGGGGACTCTGGGGCTGGCGTCTCAAATTGTTTAAATTGGCTGCGGTGGCACAGTGCCAGCTGACACCAGCTGAGAATCTGGACAGAACAACTTGTCCAAGGTCAACTCACGGGCTAATACCAGAGGGGTGAATTAAACCCAGGTCTGCAGTGTATCGCTTCAGCGTAAATACCGAATTGCTTACCACTTCTTGGAGGGTCTGCCCGTCTTAAAGCCTTATAAAGAAAGGACAGTGTCAAACACTTGATTCTGGTATGATGTGGAGCACTATTCTTTTGTTCCAGGACCTCTGGTTAAAAATAGAAGGTGTTTTTTTTTCCTCTAAATTATTATTTATTTCCTTAAAACACTTTGGAGTGTTCCACAGGCTGGCTTCACTTCTCAGAGGAGGCAAGGGTGCTGCCATGCTGCTCAGGACTAGTACCTGTTGCCTTTGTGCCTGTCTTTTCCAGTGCGTAGGGAACATTCCCCAGGTGGAAGAAGTAAGTGTAGGTACCAGTTTGGATAGGGATTACATCCACATTACTTTTAGGGACTTTTCAGGCATCTGCTAAGGAACCTCTACAAGCTTCAGCTAAGCCTTAGCACAGCTCTCCCTTGAAAGGTTTCAGCAGCCTGGGCCACCCTGATAAGGACCAGTCCAAAATCTGCTGAAGCCAGGGATGATTTTTGGTAGTTTTCTGTATAGATCTGTGGTGATTTATGAAGAGCTTCCTGGATGTGTCCAGAAAGGCTTTTCTTTTGTTTTTTCCTTTTCCCTTTTTTAAAGTTTTTTACCAGTCACCATTGAGTTTGTTTGGGTATGGGAGAGAGAATGGGAGTTGTAATTCAGGGTCTGCAGCAGAGGGGCACAAGGTTGAGCAGCTGCCTCTTGCTGGAGGGATCCCAGGGCTGATTGCCTCCTGTGGGACTGGGAAAAGGGACCTGGAAGCACAAACGAGAGAGGGGTGAGCAGGACCTCCCTGCCCTGTGAGGCTCTGCCAGCACTGGGGCTAGCACTTGTGTGCTCAAGGATCTTGGGCTTCACATCCACATCCATCAGCAGGAAAGTGGATGTCGTAGGAGGGATCTGTGGCAGCACAAGACTTACTTTTTCCAGGTAGCCCAAGCTGGGAATTTTATCTGAAATGTGCCTGGCTCTGGTTCTGTGATTCCCAGGCTGCTTGGTCACGTCCCTCTCTTCCCTGACTACCAGATTTATTTCTAGATATGTTTGCTTACTCCTAATAAATACAAGAAAGAGACGTCCTGAGGCTTCTATATATATTTGTCTGTAATTAAGGTAAGATTAATTGCTTAAAATTGTGTTTAAGGGCCTGTTATGAGATCAGCAGATAAAAGCATGGCATAAAATGCATAATGAATACATTATGTTATAAATAATGGACACAGCCAGTGCACTGGCATCCCTGAAAGGTAATCGGTCTTTCAATATTTAATTAAGTGGGTATCTGAGGGGAAACACTCTCTGTAAATAAGGTAGTTTTCAGCTTAGCTTGGAGACGTCAGTCTGAAGGAGGGCAGGAACCCCTGTGCAGTCGGGGGCACTGTTTGTGGTAACAGAGGGGTGTGGAGCCAGGCTTTCCACCAGGACGCTCAGTGGGTGCTCCCTCCTGCTCTCAGAGTGCATTTGCCTGTTGCTGACTCGTGGCAGCTCCAGACCAGATCCATTTGCTGGCCAGTGGCAGGGAACAGGACCACAGGCACCCTGCAACCTCTGGAGCATCTTGCTCTCTCCCATGTTAATGCCAGCTGGTAATTCCTGGGAACCAAGTTGCATTGGTGTCAGGAACTCAGCTTCCTGGGGAGGAAGGTCCAGCGTCAGTTACAGGCCAACAGCTGCCCTTCAGCATCTTCTTAGCACTGACAAAAATAATCTCAGGAGTTTTCTGAGCAAATGCAGGAAAAGGGCAATTACCACTCTCTGCCAGGCCTGGGTTCACACCTCTGTCCCCAGCTGCTCGTTTCACAGTTCCCAGCTCCTCCACACTCCTGTTCCACTATATTTTATCCCTGTCCTTTAGCTCTCTCCACTGCAGCTCTGCACTGGCTGGTGAGGGCTGGCTGTCAGTGAATTTTCTGGAGTGTCACCTCACATTAGGAGTGCTTTTAGGCAGCAAATCCAGACTTGGTGCTAAACAGTGGGGTTAAATACCAGAGCCAATGTCTTGTCTGGGGCCAAGACTCATCTCAGTTCCCCAAGTGATGTGGAAGCAGTAAATGACAGTGATTAAACAAATGCCAGTTACAGATTCATGTGGTGGTGTTTCAGGGAAATACAAGGGGAAAGATGTGAGGTAAAAGGACAGGAGAAATAGTTTTTTTAAGTTGAAAAACATGTTTGTATTGAAATTCGACACAAAAGCTCCCTTTTCCCCTGTGCTTGTTTACTTTTTTGCAAGATCCAGTTCTTTGTTCATCTTTTGTGGAGAAAAGCACACACAAAAAAATCTCTCTTTTGTGATGTTTTGCCTATAATCAGAGATACCAGAGTGAGAGCCAGGGCTTACAACAGTCTTTTTTTTTTCCTTTTCTTTCTTTCCTGGGAGGGGTGGCTTGTTTTTAGTGCTCCTTCCACTAGACCATGTTGTTCCAAGCCCTATTCAGCCTGGCCTTGGACACTGACAGAAATTGTTCAGGCAGAGCTGCAAGGGTTTCACTTTTCATATGTTTTAGAATTTAACTGGAATAAGGTAATGGTTTTCCTTCTGGTTTTTGGTGGTTTTTTTTTTTTTTGGTTTTGTTTGGTTTTTTTGTTTTTTTTTTTGGTTTTTTTTTGGTGGAAGAGCTGCTACGTTTCTTTCCCCAGCACATTTTTTATGGTATTTTTGGACTAAATTTAATTCTGTTAAATTATATTTAGTACGAAGTGTAAAAGACAGCAAACCAAAATAAAATATTTTATTCCACTAAAACATTTAATCTGACCCCAAACCATCTTTCCTCCCACTGTGTCTGCTCAAAATTAGGAGAGAAATACATAAATGTGGGGGAAGGAGCTGTGACTGTTCAGCTTCCGAGCACAAACCCCCCAGTCAAACCCTAGGTATTCAGCCCATCACAGAGGCTTGAAATACAGTCTGTTTTTTCACTGCTTTTTAAAAGATAAATGCCTTCTCCAGAGAGTTAGCTCTTGTAACATGTTAACCAATCCTTCCCAGAAACAAGGGTCTGTCTGGTAACAGTGAGGCTCTCAAGTACTGCTTTTCCAGCCTTTTAAGGTCATGATTTCCAGGTTCAAGCAGCCACAGGATCTTGGAATGGTATAAAAAGTAGCACTGTTACTGATGGAAAGTCAGCTGGAGATTAATTCATTGCTGCTCTTTTTTTCCTTGCTGTCTACCATGAAGAAGGGAAATCGTGATGGATGGTTTTGATAGGGATGACCCAGATGTGCAGCCACTGGTAGCACACTCTTACTGCTGTCATCCTTGCCTTCTGTGAACAGGGTTTTCTAGTGAAATGTGGGATAGGGAGAGATCAGGGGGTCTGGATGTCCTTTAGGATTCCCTGGCATCCTTACAGGGAGCAGGGATGAGGGAGAGCTGCATAGGAAGGAGCTTGGTCAGGGAGAAGAGCTGCCCCAGGGGCATGTTGGAAAGGAGAATTTGCTCTCCATCTTCCTTTTCTGCCTCTGAAAATTTCCTTTCTGTTTCTTTGGAGTAGGGGGAAAAGCTCTAGCACCTGCAGCAGGGTAATGTGAAGGATGCTGCTTCTCCTACTTCTGCAGTTTTCCTCTATGACAGGCACAAAAGCAGAAGGAGGCAAAAGCTGAGTTTTCTGGCTGGTGTTTGGAGACTGTCCCGTACTTGGGACAGAAGGCAGATGGAATGGGCAGCAGCTCTCTCAGGGGAGATGTGCTGTGCCAGTGAGCTGTGCAAATCACGCCGAGCAGTCCATGGCTGCCAAGCACAAAGATCGTATCAACAGTGCCCAGACTTTCCACTTGTGCCAGGTGAAATGCTAATGAGATGAGAGTGGCTGTGAGATATCCCTGAGACTCCAGAGCACAGAATTGGGCTCACAGTACCCGGTGTTGTTGTACAGACCAGTGGGAAGCTGCAGCCTTGAGAATTACCTGAATTTGGGCAAGGTCACAGAGGTATGTCCATGGTAAAACTGGGGAATTTATAGAGGCATGAAAAGAT
Source organism: Certhia americana (assembly GCA_018697195.1). Classification (NCBI taxonomy): domain Eukaryota; kingdom Metazoa; phylum Chordata; class Aves; order Passeriformes; family Certhiidae; genus Certhia; species Certhia americana. Next base: position 111,796,886 of record CM031859.1, read on the forward strand.
TATCAGGAGCAGAAAAACCCTGTTTACTTTAGAGAGGAGCCAAGTCACATGAGGCTGTGAGAGGGAGAAGTAAAAGGTGATATTTTTTGCCAGGTGCAGAACTGTTCCTTTTGCACTTAGGCGTAGATCAGGAAGAACAGAATGATCAATTTAATGGTCAAGCTGATATGAATACTGAAGAAAACATAAGTTTCTGCACAAACTGATAATGAACAATTATGGAAGCTTGGAATAATTACATATCCAGTAACAGTTTTTAGCACAACACAGTAGTGAACACAAGACGGAATTCTGTCTTCACTTAACTAAGCTTAACCCAGCACTCTTTGAGATGTAGTAACCAAGGAGTTCTTGGAGAGTCTGTTCATCTCTTGCAGAGATACTTTTCCATGCCCTGGGATTTGCTGTGTGAGGTGGTGCACGCACTTCACCTGGAGCTTGATGAGCCACGAGTGCATTTCTGCTGAGCACTGCCTGTCTTTGAAGTTTTCTTTGCTCTCAGGGTGGGAGCAGAGGCAGGCCCCAGCAGAATGCATGTGGAAATTTCACTTCCAGAGGGCGAGCAGCTTTTCAGAGTTAAAATAAAACAGAAGTCACATTTTGCTGTTGCCATGAGAGCTGTGGAGCTGTTGTTGGACCTTCGGAGCGTGCTCTGCCCTACAGACTCCAGCTGGGCTTTGTTGAGAGCGGTGCTGGGCTGGGAGGGGCAGAAGCTTCCTGGGCCACTCAGCAGGATCTGTGCTCCTTAGGAGGGTGCTGGGGAGCCTCCCTGGAGGTGTGTGGAAACTGTGGGTGTGCCTGAGGCTTTGCGGGGGCTGTGGATTTTTTTCTTCTGGTGGTCACATAGAAAATATATGGGAGAATGTGTGGTAAGGGGCTGTTGGTGCAGGGACCCTGCCCTGCTTGGCCACTGCCTGCAGCTTTGCTCTGGCCTCCGTGCCTCACTCTTGTGGCACAGGTATTATCAGCAATTTGCTTTCCCTGCCCTTCTGCGCCTTTTCGTGTAGGTCAGGTTGCATGGAAATACAGCTTTGAAATCAGTAGTAAGGAGCAGGCTGCTTGTCAAAGCCAGGTGTAGGATTTCTGGACTTTTGTTGTTTGTTTGGAATTTTTTTCCCCTGAGGATGCTCTATTTATGGTCCTTGCTGATGATGATTTTGGAAGAAAAGCATCTCCCAAATCAGCCTAGGCAAAGGGCTAATCCATTTATGACATGCTTATGCAATCCTGAGCTCAGATCCTGTGTTGGCTGTCTGTAGGTGGTGCAGGGGATGACTGGACATGTCTCTGAGAGTCTGGGGTCAGCAGCCACAGGGATACAGGTGTAGGAGGGCAGCTGTGGAGCAGGGCTGCAGCTCATTCAGCTGAGTCTTGCTCTTCCACCAGGGTTCACCTGGTCTGTCCTGAGGCCACGACACCACTGCTCTCCACCTCTGCGCTGGTTTATGTGGAAGCTCATGCTTGTTCCAGCTTTTTTTCTTCCTCGAAAATATTTTCCTGTTTTTTTAACTGCAGGAACGTTTTAGGGAGATGGAGATAATTCAGCTGGTTGTGAAACCAACCCTCCAAAACCCAAAGCTACCACCATGAAAACAATAGATAAAAGGGACAGACGAGAGAGGAAGAAGGGCAAGCATATTTCGGAAAAGCTGTGCTGTTTTTGGCTCCGGCCAGCAGTTTGCATAGAAAGTAGTTTATTGTCAGTGAGAGCTGTGGATACCTGCCAGCTCTCAGAGCCCTGCCTGTGCAGCACTGCTTTGTGCCAGGGAAAGGCAGTGGTGACAGAGCTGTCCCTTTGGCTGGGCCAGCCCCTGGCCCATCAGCTCTTCCCTGCTCCAGCCCCCTAGCCCATCAGCTCTTCCCTGCTCCAGCTGGCTGCTTGCAAGCACCTTCTGTCTTTGTTGCCTTTCTTCACCTCAGCATTGTTGAGCTGGACCCTCCACTGCAGTGGATGAGTTTCTTGTCCTCTTCCAGTGCTGGGTTTGGGTGCTTTTTTTGGGTGGTCTCATTTGGCTGCTTGGGCCAGCTGTGCAAACACCTCCCTGTCCCATGGGACCCCCATCTCCACACTTTGTCACCTGTAGGAACTGGGTGTCTGCTCTGAGGTCTTGCTGCTGTTCCATCCTGTTGGGGTTCCTGCGCCTTCCTGCTGAAAATATATGTGTTTGTGAGATCAGAGTGCAATTGGGGAACGTGGGGATGTTGTACAGCATTGTAAAGTGGTGGTGTTCTTCGTGCTAGGAAGTGCAGCCAGGGTGCGTTTGGCTGTGTTTCTGCAGCACTGAAAGTTGTAAACTCCAGCCAGAGCCATCTGGAATAGTGTAAGGAGCTCCTGAGTTCCCACGTGGATATCTAGGTCACACACAGAGCGTTTCCAGGAGTTCTGAGCTGTCCAGCCAGTTCTTCTTTTAATTCCACCTCATTTTCGTGCTCATAAGTGGAACAGGTGAACAGTGTTGCTGGAGGGGCCATGCCCAGCAGGCTGCCACCCCAGCCTGGCAGGAACAGGAGCTTCTAGCAATCACACACTCATGTACTCCCTGTCTTATGGAAAGAGATGTGTCCACTGGAAATGCACTGTCTGCATTGTCTTAGTTCTGTTATGAAATGCCGAGCAGGCACAAAGACAGGGAAAAATTACTCATGTGCTTCTTGTCCATGGGAATATCTCCAGGAGGAAGTGCAAGTAAAGCTCTCCAGAACGTGGGTTCCAATTGTGTAATGTAAAACTGGTGCTCGGTAATTGGAGTTGTGGAAAATACCTTGTGGCGACATTCAGTGTTTTAAAAAATAATTCACTCACTTTGAAATACACTGTGGTACAGAACTTTGGAAAAACTCTTCATTGTACCAGAGCTTTAGAGGATGTCACACTATTATCTTAATATAAAGCCAGCAGCTGGAACATTAATAAAAAAGCGTTCCATCTGGCTTGCCCAAAATGGCACTGTGGCTGAGGTGGGATGTTTAGCAATCTTTACATCTGCTGAGAAAATTAAAAAACCCTCTTTGTTGTGATTCCCATTAAAAATCATCCAATCCTGAATAACTACAGTTGAGAAAGAAAGCAGTTAGCTTTCTTTTCTGTAAGTTTGCCTGCTTTTCCTTGGGAAGAAGCATTTGGCAGTGGTGGCCTGGCAGCTATGCTGTGGCCGAGGTGTTGTCCCTGGTGCTTGAGCCTCGTGCCAGGATCTAAAGCAGGGCAGGCCTTAAGCAGCCTCCACCACAGTGCAAGGAGACTGGTTCCAGTGTATCTGGAAACCACAGGGATCATCTTATGTGTCACCGAGTGTTCTTGTTAGCAAGGTTGAAATCTTGAGGTGTCCCTGTTTTCACAGGGAAATCCTTGGAAAGCCAAAGCTTTGAAAAAGTTTCATCTCTAACTTCTATTTTCTATTGCTCTGTTGAATTAAATATGCTTTACAATGGAGATGACCTAGGCAGGATTTTGGGGTGGTGGGCTGTAAATTCTGCAGTGGAACAGCTGCCCTGCTCAAACCTAGAGGTGCCAGAGGAGAGCTTTTCCTGGTGTCAGTCACCCTATCGAGCTCAGCTGTGGACCAGGTCTGCTGCTATTTATGCTGATTTTTGTCAATGCTGTTTGTAGCCTTTATAAACACTCCTGTTGCCAAATTAAGCTTTTCCCCTTCCAAAGTCACCCTTAGATTACTTTCTTCTTCTTTACCCCTCACTTGGAAGAGTTTGCCATCTGAGAGAGGCAGAGATTCTGCTGGAGCTTTGGGGCTGTGGCAGTCCCTGTGTCCTCCTCCCTTGTGCCATTGCTCCATGCAGTGACACAGGGAAGCCTCACCTGCCTGGTGAAGAGTTCCTCTGCTTTGAAAGCAGCTTGTATGTGGAACTGAAACTGCTTTGCTCAGTCTACCAGAGTGTTTGTTGTTATCCCTGATGCTGCATTACAGCTTGTCCTCCTTCTTGGAAATGCAGTCCTCTTCCCTCAGCTTAATTTTACTGGTGCTCACAGACTAAACTGGCAGCAAATTCCATTCTCTAGCATTTGTAAAGCATTGAAAGGAAAAAGTGTTTGAAACTTCAAATGATGGCATTTGGTTTACAAAGGTAAATTATTTTTTTTTGCTTAGAAAACAGGGGTGTTTCAGGCTGCCCATGCAGCTGTGGCTCTTCCCCTAAACATGCACCCAGATGACTCCTGAATATCCTGGGAGCATTGGTTTCAGTTGCTGCTGGTGGCCTGGGATGCAGATTCCCAGGCAGCTCTTTCCCAAACATTCCCTCCTTGCTGCTAGCATGACAAGGACTGGCCTGAGCAGAGCATGATCTGGGCAAACAGACAAATAATAGGTTGGGTGCCTCTCTCAACTGGATGTGCCAGGGAACCTAACAGAAGGGTTGGGACCTGCAGAGAACCTGGTCTTTTGTCCTTGATCGCCCTCTGAGACATTGGCTCAAGATTTGAATCTCTATCCCACTGCTTTTTTGCCTGTGATCTGTTTCCAAAGTAGTGGACAAAAGTGGGAATAATTCAGAAGTCCCTGTGAGAGAGCCATGTTCTGCGTGGTGGGAGGGAGATGGATGGCTGGGAGGAAATCCCTCTCACTGTTGTTTGTTGGAGGGCTGATTTGGTATGTGGCTTAAAACAAAATAGAGTTTTTTCTTCCTCCCTTGAATCTGTACCATCAGGAGGCATGGAACTGACACATGAGCATGTGTGTCCAGCTGATTAGGCAAGACATGGCATGTCCAGGGCTGACCAGCCTCGTGCCAGGAATACTGTGGAAATCAGCCAGCTGTCTTTGTTGACATTGCTAAGATAGAGCTTCACTTAGCAGCACCAAGGCAAAGCTGAAGGGGTGAGCAGAGCAAGGGTTGAGTCAAATGTAGTGAGACGAAGTAATACCCCTTGTGTTTTTGGATATTTCTTGTTACTGGAAGTGTGGAGGTGTGGAAATAAGTCAGTCGTGCTCTGGCTTCAGTCAGATTGTGCTGGGTGGGAAAACAGAGATGCTCTTCTAGGATGAACTTCAGATGCTGTGGAGGAATGTACGTGGCTCCCGTGAGATGGGGACCTGCTGGCAGTGTCCCATTCCAGTGGGCTTAGAAACACTGCCTTTTTAAACTCAAGGGATTTTTGAAATGCAAATGTTTTGGCCGCTTCAGGTGTTCAGGAGCGGAATCAGGAGTTGCCTTTCCTCATGTCTCTACTGCTCTTCTCCTGCAGGTTACGATGCCCTGAGCTATTCTGTGGAAAATGGTGACAAGTGGAGTGGGAGACAGCTCCTGCAAGCACGTGAGCAGAACGTGACTGATGTCCCACAAGATGGGGGGCAGCTCTATGTCAGAAACTGCACTGAACCAGGTAGGAATGAAAGTTGCCTCTAGCTCCTCAGTGCTGCAGTTGGCTTCCCCATATCTGAACTGCCAAGACTTACTTATTTTTAAGTCCATAAACGCTTCTTTTCACAGCAGAGCTTGCATATCATTTCCTCAAGTTTTGGGGAGATGAGGGGAAGGGTTTTTCTCTGTTCTTCAGAACTAATATAAGTTACATGTCCCAGGAGAAATTCTAACAAATACAGTTCTTTCTGCACTTCTCTGTCTGTAACTTTTCCTCTGCTGTAATCCTTTATAACATTTCTGGACAAATGGATGATTATGGTCTCTTTTAAACAGCAAAGACTGGTACAGAACTTCTTCTTACTCAATTGTCACTTGTTTGAATAACTCTGGCACAGTGCAGACCCAGTCTTGCAGCCACACATCAGCACTGTCAGTAATATTTTCCCCCACTGTGCTTGGTACCTCAGCACCTGCTGTCTCACCATTGCAGCTGTTCCTGCTGCCCTCACCAAATAGAGTGGTCTGTAGGAAGCATGGGGGATTTTATTTGTGGTGTGTGGGATTTTCCCCCCCTTTTTTTTGGAAAGTAAAACAATAACTACTGAGTACCTTGTGTTTTCTCAGGAGAGAAAGCAGAAATACCTAGATACGTGCAATTACTGTTTCTTCTTGAAATTGTCCTGATGTGACATTCAGTAGTAAGAAACAGATGCAAAGTAGTGCAGAAAGGAAGTGAAAGTAGCTATTAAGTTCCTACATGTAGTTTGTCTATTTTGTTTGGTTTTGTCGTAGCATAAATGTAAATAATGTTAAATACTGTTGAGCATGTTGGTGTTAGGCCGGGTGGCAGTCAGAAGCATTTGGGAGTGGGACACTCCCAAATTGCAGTGTATGTGAAAGTTTCCTGTTGAGCTCAAGTGGGCTGAGGATGACCTGCAGGATGCATCAGTTCTGCTGCTTAGCAAACAAGTGAAGGAGCTGGTAGAAGGGCATGGGCACATCAGCATGTTGTGAATGACAGTGGTGCTGCCTGTGACCCTACAGCCTGAGGGAGCAAAGTGGTGTTAGCTATGCTTTTGTGTTTGAAAGCCTGGCCAGGAGGAGGGTGGCTCAAATCCTGGTACAGCCCTGACAGCAGGAACTGTGGCTGTCAGGCAGAGCTGATGAAGGCTCAATCCCATGGCCCCAGGGCAGTGCTGCTGCTTGATCAGACCCCAAATGGTGGTGCAGCAGTGGAGGTTTCACCAGGCATGGCTGCCTTTGCCTTCTCCAAGGGCTGCTCAGGGAAACTGGGGCGATTTGTGGTGCTGCTGAGCATGATGCACAAATGCTGCATAACCAAAGCCTGGGGGCCTGTTGTGACCTGGGAATCAGCAGAGCTCAAACCTCCCCAGCATTCCCATAGGACCGCATGTGTTGGCCTTCAGGTGCTCCTCCTTCCCTCCAGCCGGTGTCAGGAGGGAAAGGCTGCCTGAAAAGGGTTTTTTTCCTGCTCACTTCCCAACTGAATCTGTATCAACACCTTGCAGCTAGGCAGAAATGGGTTGTTTAAGAAAGCAGTTTTACCTCATCTGCTGGTGGAGGGAAGCGGAATGCCTCCTGTTGAAATGTGTTGAGGTTTTTTGCAGCACTTGGCTTCTGTGCTGTGTTGGCAATGAGCACACCGTGTCCTGCTAAAGGGAAGATCTGTTTCTTTAGCTGCTTGGGTGAGATTGCAGGCTCATTTGAATGCCTGCCATGACATTTGCCAACTGCTACTTTCATTTCCTAATGGTTTATCTAGGGGCCTATCTTTTCATCATCAGAACTGCTCCAGATACTGGGGGTATTGCTCACTTTGCCTTTGCAACAAAAACTGTAGAAATATTAAAGGGGTGAAATTGACTGAATCCAGCCTAAAGACCATTTTTAGGATTTTTTTTTTTTTTTAATTTTTTTTTTTAACCTTTTTCTGAGAAATGCTCATCATGGGCTCTGGCCTGGTCCTGTGGCTGGTTGTGGTTGTGTTGAGTGCCTGTGGAAGCAGAGCCACAGAGCTGTCTTCTAAGTCTCTTGTTGCCTGTCCCCTGAGTGTCCAGCCCTGCAGTCAGAGCTGCTTGTCCCCTCCCACTTGGATTCTGGTGGCTTCTTATGGCAGTGTCTGCTGGCAGACAGCAGATGCTCTTCTGGCCTCTCCTACCCATCTCCCTGTTCTTGTGGTATCCACATGAAGCTGTGTGGAACTAGAGATGGGCAAAAAAAATCGGACAGAGTTTATTCACAGAAGCAGTGATATTGTTTAAATGAAACACTTGTGATTCTGTGCCATGTTTGACAGTTTTAGCTCATGCAAAAGATGATAAGGAAAGAGGGAGAATTACTTGTGTCAATTCAGGCAAAGTATAATTTACTCACCCAATCCTATTCAGAAATGTGATTCACCCACTGGAAGCCAAGAAAAAGGATTAAGCTGGTTTAATGTTGTGCTTTGGGTCAGGTCCCTGTGCTACCAGATTCAGAACTCAGATAGCACTGGAGGAGCTCCAAAACTTGCTCTTACTTCAGACAGGGTTTGTTAGTTGCTAGAAGGTGACAGGCTCTAGGGCTGTGTCAGGATGGGATGTCACATGTCTGAAGGTTCAGGTTGGAGGGGGTGGCGGAGGTCCTGGTGCCAGCCCTCATTAGCTCCTCACTGGACTGACATATGCTTCCTCTGACATGCTGTCGTTCTCTTCCTTCCTCCCCTGCCTTAGTGCTTCCACTCCCACCTCAAAAAGGCTGAAAATACAGTAACAGCCCTGCTTAAGTGTGCTGTTTAAAGTCATTATCAGTAATAGCAGGAAATACTAAATTGCTGCAGGAACAAATAAATTGCAGTAAGTTTAGTAACAAAATGTCCTCGAGGAATAAAGATGTTCTTCTTTCACTAAGCTGTAAGTTTGATGTATTTGGCAGAAATTTGCTTGAACTTCTGCTTCCATACTCAGCTTCTGTTTGTCAACTTCAGACCTAAAGCGTCAGAAAACCAGAATGTTGGGGTTAAAACTTCAGAAATTAAAACAAAAGCGTGTTTATTTCTTCTGAGTTCTTGTGCTGTCAGGGAGCTAGGTTCTCTCTTGCTGCAGCCAGGAAGGAGAGATGTTCTCCTGGTGGGGACCAGAGGATGAAGTTTGGTGCTGACATGTGGCCCCAAGGAGACTGGGCTCAGGGAGCCCAGTGCTGATGCCCGAGTCGTGTCCAGACATTGGATTTGGCTGTGTCCCAACAGCTGCACCTCTGGCTGAGGGGAATGTGCAAGGCAGCTGAGGACTTTGGAATTCTCCTTGCAGAGCCTGTGGCTTCCTTTGTTAAAAACAAGTGTGGGTATTTTCTTTTTCTGTGCTGCACTCTGGACTTGCTTGGGGTTCGCCTCTAGACCGGGCTTTTCTGCGGGACTGCTGGATTGTAGGATCTCTTAGTAATAAGAGGTGGTCACAAGTTTCTTTAGGATTTTTCAGCCATCCAAGGGGGCAACAGCCCAAGTGTGTCTGAGCTGTGCAGGGGAGCAGGTACTGAGCTACCATTGCTCTGAGGCAAGACCTGCTATGTTTTACAGCAGGGCTGTGCTTGGACAGTGTGCCAAAGGGGAAGCTCAGAATAACTGCTTTTGGCTGGGTACTTGAACACTCTGAACTGATCACCAAAACCATGCAATTTCCTGTAAAACAGGGCCCTCTGGGCACACACAGAAGGCCAGAGCTTCAGGGAGAAAAATAACACAAAGCTTGTGTGATTAAAATCAAGAGGTGACAGTGCTATTACCCATCCTCAGCATGTTCTATTGCATCAATGAAACAAAAAGACAAAGCAAACCCCAGATTCCAAGGCCAGTGTTGTCCCTACAGCGTGTAGACTGAGGAGAAGTGGTGAGCTCCAGAGTGTCCTCTTTGGAAAGCTGCCATCGGTTTTTCTGGAATACATAACTGCACATGTATCAAACAGCTGTAGTTAAACTACTTTTTGTTCTGACAGAAAAGAACAGCCTTGGCTCAGCCTTCAGCACCGCAGCACAGCCAGGATTTGCACCTGTAGTGTGGGCAGGTCTCTGAGACTGGGACTTGTTTGCTTGATTGGTGATGCTTCTGGTGAGCACGTTCCCATTTTAATTGTTGTTTCTGGTGGAAAATGCAGCGTTGTCCCAGGCTGGCTGTGCAGGGAGGGCTCGCAGAACACTGGGGGAAGGTCCGTGTGTCACACTACATGGGAGTGGGGAACACCTAAGGTTAATTGCCTATTGCCACCCAACAATCATGTTAATAGTCTTGAGAAATGATGGCAAGGTGGGAGGAAGAAAGGAATAATCCTTGTAGGGAACAGGGAACAGAACACTTGCTGCTGCCAAGGGTACAGGAGGAAGATGTTTGAGAGTCTGTCAGAAGTGCAGCCCCACCTACATGGTAGCTCTCCAGTGGTAGAGTGGGGAAGCACTGTCTTCTTTTTTATGATTTTTTTCCCCTTCTGGAATAACTTTAAAACGCCCAGAAATTTTCTCAGTTTTTGGATTTATTTTGGCTTTTTTCCTCCATTACTGTTTTGTTTGTTCTTTGTATCTAGAGGAATGAGGCTTGCTTCCTTGACCTTTTAGCGAGCTTGGGTTACTCCTTTGGTTATTACGTGTTGTGGAAAAGGCAGCAGGGTGGCTTAAAATACTGAAAAGGGACCCTTGCTTCCAAATCTTTAAATGCTTTTGCATTTAAAAGGTGTTAAGCAACAAAGCATGACTTCAGACGTGAATAAATATCACATTGTACCTCTCTGAACTGGGTTTTACATCTCTGACACTTGAGGATGCCAGGCTGCTGCTGTGCATCACTGGTAATCTGGGAAGCCTTCCATGAAGCCTGTGACCTGAATTTCTAAGGAGGCAGTGAAAAAAAATAACTTGTCAAGTCAGACTTGCTCCTTTCTCTGGGAAGAAGACATACTTGGATTTTCACATGCTGAGCATGGAAAGCAGCACCAGTGGAGGGTTTTGGGCTGGCAGCTGGGAAGAGTCAGTGTGGTCCCCTTGTTTGGAGGTTCTGGCTGCCTCGGGACATTGCTGAGGTGCAGATTGCTACACACAGCTGCAATAACATTGCAGTTATTGTGTACCAGATGTAGATGTTCTAGACTGGCCAGATACCAGAATAGTTTCTTTTTTTTGCACACCTGTATTGTTTGCCTGGCATGGTAAATACAAATTGTCCACTTAGCATTTAAAAATATATTGCTGCATTTTTGTAAAATGTCCTAATTCTCCCCAGGAAAATCTGTGCTGCTGTAAATTTTTTGTTGTTAAAAATTTTAGACTTGCAGTACCAAGAAATTCGGGAGTGAAGTCATTTGCCTTGGTGCCTGTTGACCCGAGGCCATGTAAAACTTGGTGTGTGACTTGTTTTTGTTGGGACAGAGTATGAAGTTCCTGATCAGATCATATGAATGACAGTGTCTTTCCTAAGCTATTTGGAAATTTCTCTGTGATGCTAGAAGGGTAGAGGGAGTAAGTTTGATAATGAAGGAAATCCAAGCAAGTGGTTATCAGCACATGCTTTAAATTTTGGTGTGTCTAGTATTTCACAGATTGAATGTGAATGTTTAAATAGGGGCCTCAAGCATTAATTTAACCTTCAGGGCTGAAGGCTGATTTAGCTCTAAGATCCAGGACAAGCCTTTCTTAGAGTTCTGTTTTAAATTTGGTATTTTGGAGCTACTACTGCAAAGAAAGAAAAATAATGTCTGGCCCCATGTTGCAAATTGGATTTTTGTTGCTTGTTTTTTGGTTCTTGCCAGTAGTTAGTAGTTAAAAATCAAAAGGTCCAGATTTTCCACAAGTGTAAATTATTACTGGCTTCATTAACTTTATTGAGTTTACACTAGATTTAAATGACAAAGAATCAAATACAACATCCCAAGTCAGGTTTTAATATAGTCAGGATGGAGCTCTTATCATCTGCCACTGCATTTTAAGCAGTGCTTAATTGTATCGTTTTTATGTACAGACACGTGTGTAAATTCACTTATGCAGGCACAGAATAATGGTTTCATATGTTAATGCTGAAACAGTTTGATTTAGCGTGCAGCAGTGGGTAAAATAAAAATATTTCATTAAAATGCCCTTTTTTTGTGGACTGCATTTAAAAAAATTCCCAGATTAGATATTAGTTGCCCTTATGTGCAGGTCCTTTGTCATTTCCCTGCTGTTGCTGTTTGGAAATGGAGAGGTGAGTGATTTTCCTTTCCCACAGATCCCAAGATGCCTGGTGCTGGCAGTGAGGTGAAGAGCTCCCATTTTGGCCCAGGCTCTTCAGGGGCTCTCCCACTGGGATCAAAGTCTTCTCTGCTGGGTGTGATGAAAACACACAGAAAGAGGGATCACCCCTACAATCCAGAACTGTCTGTAACAGCAGGGCAGAGGCAGACTGGGGAAGTAACAGAACAGGATGCCACCTGCTTGGAGCCTTCAAATCAGGCAGACCCCTCTTGGTCACCAGCATGGAGAGCTGCTCAGCACTCCGTGTATGCTCATCCGGACATACTGGGAGGTTTTCAGATTTGGTTTCACTTCCATCCTGAATTTTGGGTTTTTAGGAAATGGTCAGATATCCTAAAATTTCAGGATAGGGTCAAATAGCTTTTAAAAGGTTTATGCTGGTGCTTTGGAGAAAAAAGGACTGATTGTGGGGCAGCAGCTGCCCCAGTGCTTCATGAGCCATCTGGCAGCTTTTCTCTCAGGAGGAACTGAGAATTAGCTCATTGTGTGTCTTTGCCAGTGACCAAAAGTTGCATCCAGGCAGTGCCACAGCTTTCTGTCCTTACCATTGGTCTTGGCAATGTCCCTCAAAGGCACAAGCTTGGATGAGGATCTGCCAGGAGCTCTCAAGGTTATTTGCACAATTGTGGTTGTGCCTCTCTGCTGGAGGGGGAAATACTTTGGAATAAACCCTTTCCTTGGTTTTGTATGTATATGCTTGGAAAAAAGAGAGGTGGGATAAAAAGAAGTGAGTGGTCCTGAGCAGTGTTTGTAACCAAGGCCAGTCCTGAGGCTGCTGCCTGGTGAGCACAGGCGCCGTGTCAGCCCGGGCAGCTGCTGACAGCTTCAATGGCCATTTCTAATCAGCACTCATTAAAACTCTCAGAAGAAACTGACTGGAGAATCAGCTCCTGCCCTCGTGAGTGTGAGTCTGCCGTGACCCACTGCAGCGCTCTGTCCTTTTGCATTTTGGCAAGTTGTCAGGCCTGGGGGAGCATCCCATCGATTCCCCACCACTGCAACTCCAGCCCTGAAGGGCTTGGAGGAATCATGAGCTGGAGGTAATGTCTTCCTGGTTCTTAATTGGTGGTAGAAGAGGAGGAAAGGAGAAAGTGATAATTATTTTGTGTTAAAACAGAGATAATTACTGCTATAGAATTTCTCCGGAAAACAAAGCAGCAATTAATTATTCATTTGTCAGAACTCTGGCATGGCTGGGTAGAGTTAGGGTTCACATGTCCTGTGGGCTGGGGCACGGGGAGCCTTGTGCCTTGTCACCCTGTGCAGATTGTTCCCTTGGGAGGAGGCTGCTTTGGGGTCTCCTGGGGCTTGCTGCCCACAGGTGCTAAACCTGTTGCTTTGTAAAACCTGGCTGCAAGCCAAGTGCCTGCTGAGATCCCTGCCTGTGCTTGTGGCAGATGTGGCCGGGTTGGTGTGTCACGGGCAGGTCAGCATGCCTGGAGAAGGGCCATGGCAGTGGGAGATGTGGCTGCTCAGGCTGGAGGGGTGTGTCTGACTCCTCTGCTCCACCTGCACCCAGTGGCGTATTCCCTGGAAAAGGTGCAAGCAGAGTGTGAGATATGTTTGCAGCTGGGATTGGGCCAGTGGACTGAGTGGCACTATCTTGGTGCACTCACATCTCCCAGTTAATAAGTCAGTAACTGGTGTCTGTATGAAATAGCTCCTTGTGTTTCATTTTTGCTGGAATTTGAGTGCTTCCTGTGCCCTGTGCAAGCCTTTGAGCTTTGCAGTAAGAGTTGCTGAGGTCTGCCTCTTGAGAGGAGGCTGGTGTGCTGAGTAAAAGGGAAGGAGGGGGCATGAATTTTCTGTGAGGGGGCATCAGAGAAGCAAGCAGAATCTCAAGGATGTCCTCCAGGGCAGTTGGTTGCTCTGAGGACCCTCAGTAAGACAGGATGCTGCATGCGAAGATGCAGCAGCTTTCCTGTAGCCATAGCAACAGCTGGGGATGTGGTGGTGACTGCAGTCATCCCAGGACTGATGGGCCTACTAGAGAGGGGTGGCTGCATGGCCAGGCAGTGAAGTGACCTACAGCCATTCAGGTAAGCAGGGCAGGTGTGAGACTGTCCAGCTGTGCTGCTGGATCCTTTCTGGTCACCACATCGTGCCCCCACCCCTGGCAGCCTCAGAGCTGAGGGGTGGGCAAGGGACAGGACAGGACAGCTCAGAGGGCAGTGTTCAGAGGAGTGCAGATGAATCCCATCCTGAGAGCCGTGTCTTGGAGTGAGATTGTCGAATCCCTATGGAGTGAGGCTCCTGTGGATAGTGCTGAACCTCTCCCTCTTCCCCATCCCCAGGATTACAGATTTAATCAGGATGCAGGAGCTGACAAATACTTGGACTGGGAGATGGAAAGTTCCACTGAGCCACCACCGCTTGTGTGCTTGGGGGAAGCTGGCAGACGGGGAATGGAGCTGTTTGTGCAGCCTCTGTGCTTGAATTAATTTTATGTTCTGCTTGCACTTGGGTTCCTCCTTTTGACATGTCTTTCCAAACTCACTTTTTCTTAAAAAAAACCCCCATAAATTCCAAGTGGAGCTTTAGTTGAGAGCCAGCACGTCTTCTGCCCTGTCTCCCCTGCATCTATGCTGAATGGTTTGGATTGAATCGCTGTCTCCTGAGAAAGACTTGCAGGGATATTTAACCTGCCTTCAGAATAGAATCAGTATGTAGGTGAGCACACAGGAAGCCGAGAATAGACCCAGCAGCCCACAGCTGAGTTATGTGATATGTCATTTACCCATAACCTGCATGGCCAAGCTTCCTTGAAGCTCTTGGTGGTGTTCAGTGACTGCTGGAGGAGACCTTGGTCTGCAGGCACATGTACAACTGTGCCTGAGCAGATGGAGTGCTCTGCCCAGCCAGGGACAGTGGAGCTGAAGACAGGATTGATGTTTCCCCTGGCAGATTTTTCCATGTAGGAAATTCCCTGCTGCTTCAAGCCTATAAATCAGGATTGGATGGCCTTTTAAGGGTGTGTGCTATCAGTCAGTTTCCCATCCTATTTTGATTTTGCAGATCCATGACACATTCCCAGGGGAGGTGCAGACTTGCCTACAGCCAGTGGAACTAGAAGAAGTCGGTCGCTTTCACTCCTTTTCCCAGTCCCATGGATGGTGGTCCTGCAGAGCCTCCCCGGGTGACACTGCTCCTGGGGGAGCCCTGCCCGTGAAGTTGGGGTGTCACTCTGGGGGATAGGGCTGGCACCATCCCCTTCTCCCACAAACAAGGTGCTGCCAATCCTGCTGGAGCTTGGGCAAGCAGAGGGCTGGTGGGGTTAAAGCAGGGCCTGTTGCCCAATTTCAGAGGGAGGAGGTTTGCAAGCAGACCAGGCTTAATTTACTGCCTTATTTTTCTACTCCCACAGGACCAGTAGAAGAAACATTGTCGTTATCTGTAAAACTCCAAAAACTAAGTGAACTGCTCAAAGGATGTTGCTGTGAGATATTAGTGTATGGAGAACTGAAACAAACTGGAGGCTTGTGCTTGGCGCTGGGAAGGTGACAGGCTGTGTGCTGTGCCAGTTTTGTGTACTGTGTCTGTGGCTCTGTAGGTGCTGGAAGTTGCAGAAATGGGAGGCACTCCGGTGTGCAAAGATTCTGCTCCTGGGCAGGACAGGCTGTGGGAGGCTCAGGAATGGTTTGAGGTGGCGTTGCCCATCTGACAAGCTGCATAGCACAGCAGCAAAGGCTGTAGTGCTCAGGCCTAGGAATGAGGTCATCTGAGACTTGGGGTAAACAGAAACTACTTGGGAGGTTCTGTACGGAACCTCAGGTGTGGCTGTCAGGGCAAATCCTTCTTTATTTCTTGACGTGCTTAACAGCAGGCACAGTGGGATGGCCCTCAGAGTGCTGACACAGGCAAACACACACTCTGGCATGGTTGTGCACTGTTTTGGGGGGGGAGTTGAAAATACTTACAGGAAAGAATAAATACTTTCCTCTGTTGCCTTTATTGTTTTCCTTTTTTTGGAAAACATTTCATGGCTCTTCTGTGTAATACTGTTTTGTTCACTAAAAATTTAGACGGAACAGTTACACCTCCATTTGAATTTTTGGGTGAAAATACTTGAGACCCTCATCTTCGTGTTTCAGTGTGAAGGTGTCTGTGTGATGGTGCCACAGGTGCTGCTTCCTCTTCCCAGCCCAGAGTGTCCCCTCAGGAGGCTGGGAGCAAGCTCCAGGATCCTGCGGAAGGCTGGAGCAGCAGAGAAGAAACCTGTGCTCTTCCAGCTCTCCTCAGGCAGTGTGTCCTGAAGTGGGAGGTGGAGTTGCAATTTTTGGACAGAAACACTTTGTTTCTAACATTGGCTGCGGCAAACAAATCTGGAGAAGCATTA
The DNA here is from genome assembly GCA_018697195.1 of Certhia americana. Taxonomy (NCBI): domain Eukaryota; kingdom Metazoa; phylum Chordata; class Aves; order Passeriformes; family Certhiidae; genus Certhia; species Certhia americana. Next base: position 111,812,809 of record CM031859.1, read on the forward strand.
AATCCTGAAGCAATTAAATGTATAGGCAAACTTGAATTTTTTTTTCTTCCTTTTGTAAGATACTTTGCCAGCTGTTGTATATGGAAAAAAAATCTCAGTCTTTTTTATGAGAACTGTTTTTAGGTTTCTTTGTGTTTGGCACTGATTTATACATTATTCATTAGCTCGGGAAGGCAAAACATTTTTTTATCAACCTGAATATTTAGAGGAAGAATAAGTGGGAGACAGTGAAAAGCCTGTATAGACAGCTTATCCAGAGATCCAGAAGAACTTTCCTAGTGTTAGAAATGGCACAATTTAGTTGTAAGGGAATAGCCAGACAATAAATTGACTTTCCTCTGCCTATGTGTGGGTGACTCCTCTGCCTGCAAGGCCTCGTGCTCATCACCAGGCTCCATGGTCAGTGCACAGACACAACAGAAACCCCTCTCTCTGCTGGATTGTGGGGACTGACAGCAGCTGGGAACTTCTATGTTGTTGGAGGTACTGGCTTCATGGAGGCCAGAGAAAGAAGGGACGTGTGGAATGGGTCCTGACTGGGCTGACTGTTTGGGAGGAACTGAGGAGTTTGGGAGGAACTGAGGGGGAAGGGCTTTTCTTTGTTTAGGTTTGCTGAATGGTATTTTTGAGGGAGTTCTTTTATAAGGCACTGTTCTGAGAAATACACTGTTCTTTATGCTGTTCTCTTTTCTTTTTGCTTGCGAATGAAAGAACGTTGATTAGAGCTTGGGGTAAGCAACCCCATTGTCTGGGACAAGGCATGCCATAGGAGTTGTGCTGCTATAGAAGGAAGCTCAAAGGTAATTATATTGCTTGCTGACAGCAAAAACTTGTCACCAAATGATAGTTTATGAGAGCTGGGCTGTCTTAGGAACAAATGGAGTAAGTGGGTTGAACAACACTTGTTGAAGAAAACAATGTGGGGGAAAATATGTCCTTATAGTTCAGGACATCAGTTTCAGAACAAGGGGTGTCAGGAAGTGACTTCCCTGGGAGCAGGTCCTTGGCTACCTCAGGACTTGGCTGGAAATTATAACATGTATTTGAACAAAATGCAGCTGCCAACAAGCAAACTTGAGCTGTGAGACCTGTGAGCCGTGCTGAAGGCATGATGGCGTTACACAGAGAAGTTGCAAACCTTCATTGCTGTGGGAATGAGAACTGACTTTTAGCACTGACAGAGTAACACCGTGTCCTGTTCCCTGGAAATGCTTCAGGAACACACAGCAAGCAGTCATAAATAAGGGCTCACAGAGAGGGAGGCTTTGTGGCTCTCTGGGGCGCTTTGAGTGCTGGTTGGTGTCCTCAGGGAGGGGAGGAGGTGTCACCAGAGGAGCCACGCGTGGCTCTCAGCAGAGCAGCTGCACAGGACTCCCATGGGCTGCCTGGCACACATGGGAGGCTGCCCAAAATCTCCCCGTTGTGCTTGTCAGTCGTGCTTGGCCATTGCATTGCTTTTCCATGCAGGCTATGTGAGGTGGCTGCTGTGGCTGTTCTGTGTCTGATTGTGGCTTCACTTTGTCCTCTGCTTGCACTGAGTGATGATAAAGATACCTGTGGAGCTGCACTGGGCCTGGCAGAGAGTGTAGGGGAGAAAGCAAAGCAAACCCCACCTGGACTTTGTGTCTGAGGGGAAAATAGAGGATGTTGTTCACTTCTTTGAGGGGGACTAGAGTAAACCATGTCTGGTTGGCAGAAAGCACGTGGTTCAAAGCAGCCAGCCTCTCATCCAGAAAGGTTCATTTGCCCCACAGCAATAGTCATGTTTGGATAAAGTTTTGGGGGAAACTAAGCTGGAACATGTGTATAATTGTTCAAGTCGTGAATGCCAAAAAAGGGAATCCATGCTAAGCTCAAAAATAGGGACTCATCATTTAATTAAAAAAAAATGTTACAATTGTAGTTTGGTTATGTTGCATTGTGCTATAGGCTTTTTGGCAAGGATTTAATGGGAGATGAGGAAACAGCAGCTCGATGCTTCCCTTAAGCTTTCTTGAGACTGTTCTCTGTTTTGCCAAAATATACATGATGCATTCTTAAAAAATCCATCTTGGATTCTGAGGCCTCCCGCTGGAAATTGCTCTGGAGGGTAAATGTGGGACAAAGCAGATCTTGGATGCCCCTGCTCCCCTGCTGGGGCTTTGCCTCTGAAAAACAGGGCAAGGGGCTGCATGTAAGCCCAGTCAGGAAGGGTCTGGCCCTTCTGCTCAGCTGGACCTGGTGTTCAGGGAGGCAGGAGAAGTTCTGGCCACCTGTGCTCCATCAGACATAATTTGTGTGATTGCAGGAAAGTCGTAGTTAGGTGGGGTTGTCTTCAGTGTTGGGGCTGAGCTGAACTCTCCCAGCGTTTTCCTACCTCTGCATGTGGGCACCAAACCCAGGCAGAGCCACTGCATATCTCTGAGCACACAGAATTGGTTTAAAGCCCTTATATAAGGGCTGGAGAGAGGATGATTAAAAATGCAGAACCCTTTAAGAAGGGAACTTTCTCAATTTCTTTGAGGGAAATAAGGCCATAAGGGCCATCCTTTTGCTTGCATATTAAATTAACCCAGAGTTTAATTTGTTGCATTTGTTTTAGTTTGTCAGCTGGGTGAGGGTGAACTCTGGCAGAGATACGTCAGAAAATTAGGCTTTACTCCTTAGAAAAAAACCACAAAGCCTTACAGCTGCATTTAGGCAGGAATAGCAAGGTTGGTGAAGAAGGGTGGGGTGGGGTAAGGATATTTTTAAAGCCACTAGATTTGTTCTTTTAGTTGCTTTCAGGTTTGGGAATACTTTTTAAGCTCTCTTCTACAAACATGAGGATTCAGGAATGCTTTTTGACTGTTCAGTTGTTTTTTCTGGTTTTGTTTCTTAACTTGCTTGTGATGAAAGTGGGTTTGACCCTCTGGCTGTGTGAGGTGGCACTGAGTGAAGGCTGCCAGGCTGTCCTGCAGGGCAGCTGGCATGTGGCACTGCTGCTGCCTGGGATGTGAGCTGGGAGCAGGGATGAGGATGTGCCTCAGAGTGACTGAGGGACTGAGTGTCCCCTGTTCAGAAGCATTGCGTGGTCTTGGGGCTGTCCCTTTGGGGGGTTCTGTCTGGTGCAGAGGTCTCTTGGGCACTGATGTTGGAGCTGCATTCGTGGCTTGGCTGTTGCTGCTGTGGCATGGCAGGATGGGGAGCACGGGGAGTTGAGGGGCACCTTGGGGGCTGTAGCCATTTCCTCCTCGTTCTCCCCAGCTGTGGTGTTGAGGGCATTGTGCAGAGGATGCTGCACTCTGAGAGTCACAGGCATATGGCAGTGGTAGGAGGGGTTCCCATGGAAACCTTTCAGCAGCATGACATCAACAGCACTGACACATTTAAGCTTTTCAAGGCTTTTTGGATTTCAGGGATTACATAACTTTGTAGGGGTTAGGCTGGGGCTTGGATCTAATCAGTATTCAGGGTCTTAGTTGAATTAAATTTTTAGAAAAGCCAAACACCCCAATCCAAAAGTGGCTGGCGGCAGCGGCGGTGTTCTGGTCATCTTGGACAGGCTCTGCAGGCACTGGAGCCTTAGGGAATGCAGAAGCCCCCTGGGCTGGGGCAGCAGGAGTGGCATGGCTAGGCTGGGCTGGGGCACAGGCACTCACACTCACACCCACCTTTATAAATGTTTGTGTAGCTAAGTCAAGGTATTTCTGCATGGAGCAGAAGAAAAATCTTCATCTTGCTTCTAGGTGATCTGTAATCATTTCCTAGTAGCTGTTTGTGTTCATCATTCTGCCTATTGACTTTTCTTATATGTGAATTTGAGGAAAATGCTCTGTGGTTTTCTGTTAAATGTAACTTAGGTTTTTTGTGAGATATTCAAGACTGAAACGCCTTGTGGGAAATTTGGAAATAATGTAATAACATCTAGTGAGGCAGTAAACCCTGCAGATAACACAGGGAAAGCCTTGAAAGATGATGGATTTGTTTTTAACCACTGCTCCAGACTTGGGGTTCCTGACTCACCATTCCTGATGGGAACAATTTACAGCCAAGCTAGTTCTAGGATTTTCTGGAACAAAAAGATTGCCTGGGCTGGAAAGGAATGACTTGTCTTGCTGAGGGGAGGTGCAGCATGAAAAATGGGGGAAAGACTGAAATTTGGAGTAAACACTGTGAAGACGCCTCGTGGTGTCTTTCTTCCAGATGCGCCCAAAGCTCTTCTGCTTTCCAGGGTCTCAGGGCCAGCTCTGCCTCTGAGCCACAGGAGCTAGTGCCTGACAGGGCTTAGAATAGAATCCCAGACTGATTTGGGTGGGAAGGGTCCTTAAAGTTCATCTCATTTCCCTGCCACTGCCAGGGACACCTTTCACTGTCCCAGATTCCCCCAAGCCTCATCCAGCCTGGCCTTGGACCCTTCCAGGGATGGGGCAGCCACAGCTTCTCTGAGCAACCTGTGCCAGATGCCAGGTCCTCAGCATCCTCATTGTAAAAAACTTCTATCTAATACCTGGTGTAAACTCACCCTTCTTCAGCTTAAAACCATCATTCCTTAGCCCTGATTAGGAAATTAGGGGTTCTGCTGCAGCTTTGGGGGTTTATGGAATGTTACCTGAGGGAAGGCAGCTTTTAAGCATTATTTGTATTTTATTTCTGTATTTATTTATTTATTTTGGCAAAACACGTTTATGTATGTCAAAAGATGTATCATCTGCCAGAAAAGTGTCTTTGCTAGAATATGATTCATAAACCAGATAGCATTTGTCTGCCTCTGGAGAGTTAAGCTCCTAATCTGTTTGTCTTTTACCTGTAATTGTGTATGAAAAACAACAGTTAATTTAAGGAAAAACTATCAACACTGCCCCCTCCCCCTTTTTACTTATATCATTAGAGTCTGAAATTTTGCTTTGCTAACAAGAAATTCCTTTGTCTCCATTGATGGAGTTATCTGTGCAGGTAGCAAGAAGATTGCAGCCTTTCTTTTCTGTAAAAGATTATGGTTAGGGGAGATCAGGCTGCTTTTTTTTAAGGAGGCAAAAATGTTGCACTTCCATAATTGTAGGATGCAAAATAATTGTATCCACCTTGCTGAACAGGTGGATAGTTAATGTTCAGTAAGACAGGGGTCAGTTGTAACCTTTCCAAGCCACCTCTTTAGGAGCCACTTTATCCAGTCGTCCTGTGCCAGCTCTTATCTGCTGTCCTCCTGTGCTTGTGTGGTCTTTGCTGCCATCAGAAACAGTTCTTCACTCCTGACAGGAACACTAGAAGGAGAAGCTTGGTGAGGAGCCAGGTGGATTTTATTGCAGCCTGGACATCCTCAGTAATGTTGTCTGGCCCCTGCTGCTTCCTCAGCCCTCACCACTGTGTTGGTGGTGGATCAGAGAGGGAACAGCTCGACTGTGAGTCATGGTCTGAGCCAGTTCTCCTGGCTAGCAGGCAGACATTGGCCGTGGTGGGTAGCCAAAAGGAACGAATGCCCAATCCAGTGTTGGCTCTTAGTCCTGTGTTACTGTCACCGGGCTCTGCAGCACAATCAGGTGGCTCTGGAGCATGATCCCACTCCCCTGGCCTCTTCCCACAGCACAGGGGGAGGGTCACTCTCTCAAGTGAAGTGGAACTTGTTGGATAAAATGCACTCCGAGGTCTTAGGGACATGTGAAATAGGGAAAGGATGCACAGGGTGAATCCATGCCTTTTCCAAGCTCCCTGGGAAACCACCGAGGGAGTAAATCAATCCCTCAGGTAGGATCTGCACCACCCAACTGGGTGGCCCTGAAGTTTTATGCTCCTGCAGAAGCAGGCAGCTTGGAGACAATTTAGTTAAGAAGTTCATCCAGATTTGGGTGTTGGGATTGGGTTTTCTCCGTGCATTTGGTGGTGGTTTGTACAGAGGTTGGAAGGCAAGCAGCTGTGAGGCGGAATGGAGGAGAACTGGGCTGCCATGAGGATAAGCACAATAATTATATCTGTAAGAGGGGCACAGCTCCTGCACAGAGGGCAGCCAGTTCCTGAGCTCTAGCACATGAAGAATTTCCAGCAGGGATCAGGAAACGTTTGTACTCCAGCCCACAGCTCTACTGAGAGCTTGTTAGGTAGGACTGCTCGCTGCAATGGTGTCAGCACACTGAGGAAGGAACTAAGGCTGAAGCAGGTAAATGTAAAATACTGGGATACTCAGCGGACTGTGGAAGCTCCAAACAAGAAAACAACACCTTGGTTTTGTTTGGTACAGTAAGTAAAAAAAAAAATATTAAGTGCTATCTGTGCATAGCTCGGGGTTAGCACTAAACTGGTGGGCAGGATTGGCACAACAACAAGGGATAGGAATGGACAATGAATAAATACAGGCTGGAAACAAGAAGTTTCTAGCCACAAGATGGGCAGTGTGGAAGAGCTTCCTCGAAAGGGTTGTGAGGGAAAACCAGCCCAGCCCCAGTTATATGGGACCAGTGAGGTCCCAGCTGAAATTCAGTGTTGTGCAGAAAGGCTTCACAGGACTATGGAGAGATGTTCATGGAGGTGCCAGACTGTACTCTCAGTGGAGCAGCTTGCTTGAGTGGAGGAATCCCTGCCCCAGGAGCTGCAGGGTCTCAAGGACCCTGTGGATGCTCTGCTGTGTTTTATGCCTAAGCTGAGTGGCATTCCTGGGGCATCAGGAGAGACCACTGGGAGCTCAGTACTCAGGTGGGAATGTGTTTCTCTTCTGTTTAATGAACTGATATGAGATAAAAAGCTGAGCACAGCTTCAAGTAACTCCATCACTCTATAGGATGGTACCTTTGTGTGCTGAGAGTGCTTCATCTCCTAGAAAATACAAGCCTTTGCTTGCTGCCCAGGGTCCCATGTGCTCACCCACGTGTTGAGAAACAGCTTGCAGATCGTTATCTGATTGGCATCCAGCCACTAAACTTCCAGTGACCTGCCTGCTATATTATTTTGTGTTCTGCGTTCTCCTGACATATCTTTGTTGAGCACGTTGTATTGTTTTTGGAATAAATATGAGGGTAAACAGTAAAAACTACAAACAGCTGCCAAGGATGGAGGTGAAACATAAACTTTGTGTCTGGTGTTAGAAATAGGATCTTTGGTCTGGCTGCCCTCTCTGAAAAGGGGCAGGCTTGCTTGAACAGTTGCAAAACAAAGTGCACTTGACTTTTGCCATGCCTGGATGCCAGCTCAGAAGGCATTGTTTGCAGAATCTGGCTATTTTTGGAACTTGCCCGACAGAGAAAGCGCTGCAGGTGAGCGGCTGGGTATATTTAGGAGGTATAGAGAGTTTCTGCAGTGGGCTAGGCCAGAGGTTGGTTTTACTATCCCAGCTCCACCAGAACGAGTTGCTCTCAGTTGCATCCAAATTGAGGAGTCTGATAGGCACTGACAGGACCTGTCTTTCATGAGTTTGTCTAATATGCTTTTAAAATGAATTAAACTTTTTGGTTTAAACGAATTTAAACCTTTTGGTGTCTGCAGACCACTGAAATTCAGCACCAACATAATAACTGTTTGGCCGTCTCTAAAATCCCAGGGAGCTGGGGTGGCTTTTTGTGTCACACAAGGCTCACCAGATGTAGGACTGGCAGCCAAAATCAATGATCAGAATGGGAATTTTGGAGCTTATCATTCCAGATCTGCCACCAGCCGGCTGGGTGAGACTAGAACCTTTTTGCATGTCTGTTCTGTGTCACTAAGTAAAAGTGCAAGTTGATCCTGCTGTCTGTGCCGGGCCCAGCAGAGTGGTTGGATCTTGGGTGAAGCCTCCTGAGTCTTTCCTGAGCAGTGAGGATGTTAATCATGTGATTTTTCTTCCGGCCTCTTCTGGGTGGGGAAAGGTCTAACCTGTAAAATGTAGTGAGCAGGAGTGTCTGATTTAGCAAATCCCTGTCATGTCTGTGAGGTGACAGCAAAAGGCAGATTGCTGTTGCTGACCGTGTGCTTCTGTGGAAGGTGAGGGTGGCCAGGCATTAAAGGTAAAACTGTAAATTGCACAGTAGGCAGGAAAGGACCAGAGTGAGGTGTGATTTGGGAGTGCTTTTGTATTCCTGGTGTTTATGAACTGTTGATTTTTTTTTTTGCTGCAAGTGATGGGACCCTAGCAAAGAGTCTGGGGATTCCCTCCATGGCCTGGTGCCAGGGAGATTATGGAAGGTCAGCTCAGGTAAAGCCTCATTAGGGAGCTTGACAAGCACTGAAATATTGCTTAAAGGGAGATTTCAGTGTTAGGGAGTTTGGTTGGTTCTTTCTTCTGCTTGAAACACACCTGTTGTTAGAGACATTTCAGCCAGACCTGCTCACCATTATCCCTGACATGGGAAGAGCTAAAGCTTCACAGATCCCTTGCAAACCTTTCCATTTCCAGTTTAAATGAACTCATTATGTTTCAGCTTAGCAGGAATAAGAGGAACAACAGGGAAGAGGGAGAAATCTCAGAGTTAAGAGATTTCAAAAACACCTTAGCAAATGTTCCCAGCCAACCACAAACACTCCCTGGAGATCCTATCCACATATTAGAGCTCCGACTGCGTACATCAAACAATTGAGAAAGGAAACTTGGCCTCTGCAGTGCTTGGATGGAGAGCAGGCAGCTGTGGTGGAGTGCCAGAGAGCCTCATTCTACACAGGAAAAGCCACCCCACGTGGGGCTGACCTGTCACGAGCCGGGAAACCTTTCAGGAAACTCATCAGAAAATGCATTAGGTGGGGATTATAATGCCTTCCCCAGGCATCATCCAAGGGTGTGCTGCTTTACAGATTAATTCATTCCCCATGGCTGGGGCAAAAATATTCTGCTTTGCTGACCAATGGAGCCTTGCTGTGGGTAAAACACAAAGTGTGTCCTCTTTTCATGGCTGTGGCACACTGTCAGCGTGTGCTTTGGGAAGAGTGTTTGCTGTGTGGGATCCAAGGCTCTGTCCCAGCCACCTGCAGACACCTGCACAGGGGGCCAGGGAAAAGTCAAGGGTGGAAAGGGAAGAGGGAGAATGTGCTTCCCTGCCTGAGCTCTGAGTGCCAGAGCACTGGCAGGGGCTAACTCCTTGCACCAGGATGTTCCTGCTCTGGTTCATCTGGTTCAACACTGGGGCAGGGAACATCCTTCCATCCAGTCACTCCGTACAAATGGAGATGACTTTGAGTGTTTCTGGGGTGTCAGGTGCTGCTCTCAGTCTCAACACTAAATTATGGCATTGAAAGTAAGTTGAAGTGTACATCCCAGATTTCCGTCAGAGTAACCGAGCACTGGGATGGGTCAGATCCTGTCCTTCAGTGCTTGAGCTTATTCCACATCCAGGACCCCTCCAAGGGGTCCAGACCTCTGAAGCTGTCTTATTCCCAGCTTGCACTGTTGTCCTAGAAGCCAGCTAGCCCTGTATGTTTAGGACTTCAGGTGGATTAAAGCAATCAGCAGAAAAACTTCACTTGGTTTTGGCTTGTCTGGCTGAGCCAAATTATGATAGGGAAATTCTCAGCAGAGAGCTGAATAAAATCAGGGCTTTTGGAGGCAGGAGGGAGGCATTTAACAAAAATAATTTAGTTTTCCATAAAAGCTGTGTGGTTTGAGTCCCATAAAATCAGGCTTGAAGGGTTTTTATTGTCGTTTGGAAGGAGTGGGGTGGTTTCTGGTGTGATGCTGAGCCTGGTGGAAACGAGAGAAAGTATTTCAGTCTGTGAATGTGGAAGGCAGTCCGTTGGTTCCATGCTGCCTTGGCATCTTGAGAGTCACTTCACCCCCCTGCACCTCCGTGCTGCTTAGTGGAGTGACAGGGGTGATGCCTATGCTGTGAGAGGATTAGTCAGCGCTTCACAGCAGTTTTGGAAAATCTCATGGAGAGGAGCCTTAGAAGTAGAACAAATGGGTATTTGTGATCCAAATACTTTGTTGCTTCTTTCCCAATTCTGAATTTGCAGCTGCCAGCAGCTGATGCATGCCTTCGTGCAGAGCACAGCCATCCATCTTTTTGGAGCTGATTTTGTGGAGGAATGTGGGTGTGCACTAATCCTGGCCAGCACCAGGCTGTTACCCTCCTGGTTTGATGACCTCAGTCTCCTTGCTGGGCTCTGTGTCCAAGTGATTGGCAGGGATGTACTGGGTCACTCTGGTCACTGCTGTTGTGTGGCAGGTTTCTGTTTTGTTGTATTAAAATTATCATTGAGTCATAACATTGTTTGGGTTGGAGGAGAGCTTTGAAAGTCACCTAGTCCAACCCCAATTATGTGGTTTTTCTCTGGGACTTGAACAGTGGGACCTGGAGGGTGCCTGGGGCTGAGAAGAGGGGGGCTGAGGTACCCAGAGCTGGGGCAGGGAGATGTGGCTTCCTCCACATATGCTGTCCGTTGGAAGGTGATGTTTGGGTCCATGACCAAGAAACATTCCTGTTTTCCAGCTCAGGAACTTCTGTGCCTCCTTCAGGAAAGGGCTGAATGGTCAGAGCTGGCAGGCTCCTCTACGCAGGAGTGCTTTCCTCTCCTGTTTGCTGCTGGGAACTAACAGTGCAGGGTAATAAAGCAGGGTACTATATCTGGCCATGTTTGTCATGTTCCACAAAATAGCTGGGAGGATATTCCTGGGTGAAGAGCTGTGGCTTCCAGTCTCATTGATTAATATTCAGCTGCTCTTTGGTGATACTTTGCTTTGCTGAACCTTCCTTGGAAATGTGGCTATGGTTGTTCTGTCAGGGCCCGTGGCAGAGGTACTGTCAGTCCCTAGAGTTGGGTTCCTGGCAATATCCTTGAAATATTTTACTTTTTGATCAGGCCATAAGAAGCACTTTCATGTGGCTGGCTCATCAGCTGAGCATTGATGCTAGATTTAGGATATATGTGCCATCCTGTAGGACAGCAGTCATTCCTGTAATTCAACGGTGCCATGGTTCCAGCAGAGCCCAGGGTTGGCCAGCAGTGATGCTGGGGCTATGTCAAGGGTCTCAAGGGTTTTGCTGTCATTAGGGCTGTGTTTGTTTCAGCAGCCTTCTTACAGTTTGTTGTTGTTGATGTTTGCACCCTGGTGAGAGTGATACTGCTCCTGGTGTTCCTGGTTTGGAAGTGTTTGTGGTTATCTCCAAAAGTTGACACTGAAGGAATCTAGAGAGAAGGTGCAAGGGGTTTCCATGTGCCCTGAAAAAATGTAGCCTTGGGTCACTAGAGAAAAGCTTTCCTTCAGACCTTGCCTCCAACTAATTCCAGTAATTATTTCTTTACCAGAGCCCTCTGTGCTCATCCTGGATTACAGCAGCATGGATCCAATTCCACCTGTGGGGGTTTGCATATTGTGTTTGCCATACAGCCTGTCTCCTGGAAGGGCTGGGGCTGCTGGCAGCAGGAGATGCCAGTTTTAATCAAAGCCTTTCATTGCAAACCCAACTTGTAGTGCGTTTGGGGTGAGTATTCCTCACTCTGTGAAGGTGCTGAAGGCAGCCCTGAGCACAGGGGAGGGGGTCAGGAGTTGTGGCTGTCACCTCTGTTGTTCAGGGCTTTTTCCTTTCTCAGCCTGCCATGCCATGGGCAGTGGCAGCTGTGCGTCCCTGGGCAGGAGGGAGGTGGAGGGGACACTCTCCTTCCCCATGCAATCAGCAGAGGCACCTCAGTGGTGGAATCGATGTCCTGGAGCTATGAGAAAGTGCTAAGAGAGTGTCAGGAGGCAGAAAGGAAAAAGAGAACTTTTTGTCTTATTTTTATTTGCTGCCTGGGTTGCAGGAGGGACAAGGCTTGGGCTGTGCTGAGGGCAGTGGGGCTGTGACTCTGCACAGGAGTTACAGGGGCTGCCTGGACTTGAGCAGAGTCCCCCAAACATGAGCTGACCCTCTGTCCTGGGCTGCTGTGCTTTAACCAGCACACAGGAGCAGGAGCAAACTGTGCTGCCCCTTCCTGCAGAACAATGGGATTGGTTTGCTATACCCCTTCTCAGCAACTCTCTTCTCAACCCTGTTACCCTGTAATAATCTTTTCTGTTTGATTGATGTGGAATGATAACTGGAGGAAGGAAATGAGCTGCATTTTGAATGTCTCCTGTGTCCAGGTTTTGCATCTTCAGCTGTAGAGTAAAAGGGGTGCCTATCAACCCCAGGGGGACATCCGATGGAATTAGCAGTGGCTCAGAGCTGATAGGAGGCAGCACTGGAGGGTGCTGGTGCATGCAGTGTTTCCTGTCAGGCCTGATTTTTGCCCTGGCACCTCAGTCTGCTTGCAGAGGGGCATAACTGCCTTGCTGCTCATCATTCCTTGCCTCTGCCTTCCCTCTGCATCCACTCTGCTTCCTGGCAAGCCAAATGCATTGGACATAAGTGGTCCCAGCTTGTTGGCTTTTAAAGCCTCTAGAAACTCAGGCTGTTTTGGAGATTGACAAGCACCGTGGTGTTGTCATCTTGTTTTCTCTGAGACGTCCCTGAATCCCACCTGTGTGACAGTGAACTCTGCTGCTGCCCCCTGTGCTTTAGGAAATCCAGTTTAGCCCCAGAGACGCCAGCAGCAGTGTGTAGATAAAATGTTGTAGAGCTTTCCCTCCCTTCACCAACAAAACCTGTCTGAGTGGGGACCTGTTTATTTATTGCTGTGTTCTTGTATGGGATATCATGGCTGTGCTTGCTGTGGTTTGTCCTCCACTTCCCTTGGTGGGGCTGAGAGGAGTGTAAGGCCCAAGGAAGAGCCTTGTGAGTACAAAGGTGATGCTGTGGGGAGTCCCCTACTGCACATATGGCTGGGCAGAGCACAGCAGAGCTGCTGGCTGCCGTGCTAGGAGTGCTTCTCCTCGGATGGTGCCGGGCGCTCCGGTGGGCCCTGCCATCCAGCAGGTTGTTAGCATGCACAGGCTTGCCCTGCCTGACTCTAAGCAATCCCCTTTTCCCAGACCACTGCAGCCACAGGATTCACTGTTTCATGCCCGCTTCCCTAAAGTCCAGGCAACAGCCAAGCACCACAGCCACGTGCCCCGGAGCTTGGCAGTGCCTGGTGTTGTGTTGTGGCCTCAGTCTTTTGCAAACACCCCGAGTTTCCCCTGCTGACAGGGCTTCCAGCTGCTGTGCTGGAAGGATCCCTGCTGGAGCCTTGCCCTGCAGTAACCAGGCAGAGAGAGATGCTGTGCTCAAGCCTCTACATGGCTGGAATGATACCTGGAAATAATACCCTCAGAGGCTGCATTGGGGTGCACAGGGACAGGTGTGCCCCTGAAATGGTTCGTGCACGGAGATGAGAGGCCCTTTTAAGGCTGTTTGCAGATTATTGAGGCAGGGGAGTGTAACAGTTATGCAAAGGTTATGCCACCAAGGGAAATGTGGTATTTAGCTGTGTGATTGCCACTGAAATCCATTGCCCTTCTGGCTAAACCTCCCCAAAGCTCTTCGAAAGTGTCTGGCGTGTGTTCCCCAAGTGTGACACAGCAGTATATAGGTCAGCAGAGGAAATAAGCCTGGGTCATTGTGTGGCTGAGGGAAGCCTCCTGACAGGATGAATCACTGGGAGCAGCTCACAGCCTGGCTGCCTCACTGCAGCTGGTTCTGGAGTGTCCCCTCTGTTTCCCTGCTCACATCCTGAGCTGGTTTGTGTTCTTCTCTGGGCTTCCTGGCTGTTCCTTCTGCTTGTGCCTTTGCCAGGCCTCTGGCTCAGCATCCTCAGTGGTACAGTGCTTTTCTGTAGCCTGATGAAACACAAGGAGATGCTTGCCATCCTCCCTGGCTGTGCTTTAAATGTGTTTTGTTTCCTTGAAACCATTAAAACTAAAAGCCACATGTTGTGAAAGTGAATTTTCCCTATATTAATGCTTTCAGGGGCTCTGGGCCATTTCTTACTGCAGCATATATGTGCATTGTTGGGCTGTGAATTTACAATATGGAACGGCTGAAGTTTAAGCATTTGCATTTTTCCTGTGGCTCAGGAAGGTCCCAGTCATAGCTGAGGAGCAAGTTTTCAGAGTGGATTGTAGGAATCAACACCATCCTCCCAGGTGTTTGTGCAGCAGGCAACAAGGGATGGCCCCAGTTTTAATGAAGTGCCATCGTAAACTGTGTGTTAGGATGGGTTGGGATTGATGGATTTCATGTAAGTTAGGGCAGAGGCAGCAGCACACAGTAAATATTTGTGCCCAGCAGCTAGAGATGGTTGATGCCTTGTGTGGGAGCCTGTCCTCGACCCAGTGGGGTGCAGGTGGGTTCCTCATCCCAGGAGTGCATCCACAGCTACTGGAGAAAGAAGGATGTGACCTCATGGCCCTGGTCTACACATGTGTTTCTTCGGGAATCTCTGGAATTTGCTCAGTGAGAAGCAACATGGAATGGGGAATTCTTGTTGCTGATGTGACCCTTCTGCAGCTCCAGCCATGCCGAGAGCAGGTGGGGGCTGTACAAAATGTGTGTCATGTCTGGCTTCCTCAGGGATCAGCCCTTCCCACAAAGAGATGCTGCCTTCTTGTTTTTCCATTTTGGAACAGAGGGTGGCAGGAGAGGGGACATGGTGATGAGGGATGATGAGGTAGGTGATACTTGATCAAAAGTGGAAGGTATTAAGTAAGACATAGATGAAAGAACATCTCTGGGTCGCTCTTTTTCTATCTCCAGTTGTAGCTGTAGCATCAGCAATGCCAGCACCATCTTGATAAGCTGACCTTTTGATGACACAGGATTTTGCTGTAGAAAACAGAGTTAGGAGGGGTTGCAGGAGGAGAAATAGTTTAAAAGCCCCCACAGATTGCTATGTTATGGTCCCCTTCCCACCAGCTGGCATGGCCATCCTCAGCTTCCTGCTGGCTGATGGCAACCTCTGAAACCAGGTCCACACCCTTCCTACTCCTCTGGCATGTCTAAAGCTTGGGAAGAGAACCAGAGTGTGGTTCAGGGATGCTCAGCGAAGGAGAGGCTGGAGGCCCTTCATCTAAATGCTTCTTAATTGTTGCCTGGTAAATGTAAGCTCTTCTAGAGTAATGAAGTTGCAAGTGTATCCTCTGGAATTGATTGAAAGACTAGTTCTCCTTTGTAAGGTATAATCCCATTTTAAAGGCTCTCTCATTTGAAAAGATAATCTTATTTTAAGACTCTGGATATTACCAAGGAAATGCTTTCATTTAGGGAGGAAAGGGAGGAAAAGAATATAACAGGGATAAAAGAGAAAATTAAAAAAGAGCCTAGTAGTACTTTCATAAAACAGATGGTCCTTTCTCCAGCCACATGTAAGAGTCCTGCCTGTGTGGGGGTGTAATTACAGCTGCCCTTGGAGCTCCCTCTGCTTGTTTGGAAGAACAAATTCTCGGAGATCTGCTGAAATCAAACCACCCCATTTTTTTGTCCAGCTTTCTCTTGTCATGTGAGGGAGGTGAGGGGGTTCCTCCTTCCTCTCTGCTTCTCCTTTCTACCAGCAGACAGTGATGAATGTTTTTTCCATGGCAGCATAGAAAGTGTAAAAAGCTTGCATATATAAAAGACATGAAAAACTTAAACCATCACAGAGAGGAGCTGTTCTTTCACTTCTGCATTCTGATTGATCCTTTAAGGACAAGTGATTTGGGTAGGAGGCTGTGAGTGGGGCAGTAGCCACAGGAGTGTCACTGCTGCTGAACTGCAGCCCTGAAATAAGCAGTGGGTGCTGCCTGTGTCCAATGGCCACTGCCACTGAGGAGCTGGGATTCTCCAGCGGGCTCTGCTGAGGGCATCCAGGGGCCTGGAGGGAGGAGGGATCATTGTAGGTGTGGTCTGGGGCATGGCTCATGGAGAGGAGTCCCACCTTTGGGACAGACAGACCTTTCCAGCAGCCTTGTGCAGTCAAGCTCCACAGACCTGGCCTGATCCACATCATCATTTGGGAACTAATAAGCATGAGGCATCCAGATGGCAGGAATGATGTGTGTATTGTAGCAAAACTAATGCTAACGCCCAGTGGTAATGCAATGTTCCTTGGGTATCGATAGTGATGTTCTGTTCTAAAATGGTAATAAAGGGCACATTTGCTTATTAGTAATGAATGTCAAGCCATTCACCATCATGAAAATGTCCTATTTCCACAACTTTGATAAATAGCTGGTGAAGCACATGAATTTTTAACAGTCCTATATTTAGGGGCTGTCAGTTTCTGGGTGAGATGAAAGGCGCTTTGGAGATTTCATTCTGGAAACGCCTTGTCTTCTGCAACCACTGGTACCTATTTAGAGCCAGTGTTGTCTTTCTGATGTATGAATAGTATGTTGACAGTGATTGATGTGATGTTTATGCTGGAGATTGGGCTCTAAGCCTGCCTGTCACCGTAAAGCAAAATGCATAACTGCAGAGGCACCTGCTATGTACTTTGCTTCATTTGCATGTGCTGCGTGTTCACTTTTCCCCAGTCATAGAATAAACTGAATCGTGTCTTCTTCTGCTGCGTAGGAACCAGCTAGGGGGAAAACGGTAAAGCAAAACTGAAATCTGTCAGTGGGACCCAGAGGAAAGAGCAGGACTCAGCTCTGCCATGTGACACAGGACAGAGCAAAGCCTGGGTATGGGTTTTGCAAAGATCTGGAACCTGATGGTGCTTGCTCTCTGGCTCAGTGCCCTGAACAGCACTGAGCTCCTCCATCAGGGACACTGTTCTGGACAAAATGAGAGCAAGAAGGAAGAGTGGCACTAAAAAGATAATTACAAAGGAGACAAAAAACTCTCAAGCTTCCTATGCAGTTCAGAGGCTGAGATGTGGGGAGCAGAAAGTGTGCACTCTGTCAGGGCTGTGCTGGAAAGCCAGAACTCCCAGTTTCACCGACATCAGCCCTCTGAGGTCACTGATTCCAAACGGTGTTGTGACATCCTTGCTGCTGGAGTCACACTGCAGCAAATTGAAGTCAATTGCAGGTCCTTAGACAGTGCAAATTGCTGGAAAGCAATTAGTTTGTTTAGACAGGACTGTGGTGGATCCTGTTCATGGAGGATTTTGCTTGCTGCATCCTCTTCTTTCCACAGCCATCCCCAGTTCCCAGCTGACTTTTCTCAGCAGAATGGTGTGAATGGTGTGCAGTTGCCCCGACTCCTTTTAGAAATAACTTGATTAATCCCATTTCTTGGGACAGCACATGTCTCAGTCTTCTCTGAGATGATCATTGCCAAGTGCATGATGAATGCATGTAACACTGAGAACATTGGTAAAATCTCAACCTGGAGTAAGGGGATTGCTGGTGGCAGGGTAATTAGTGGGCTGAGAAACCTCCCAGTTGAGCCTGGACAGGATGAACTTCACAGTGCAGTAGCTGAAAAAATGGATTAAATAATGCCCAGACCATTAGCAGGTAACTCTGGGGATCTGTCAGGTGTTGTGAGCTGAGGTTCTGAGTTACACTTGGAGGAGCAGAGTGATGTTCAGAAATCCCAATGAACTGAAAAAGGGGCTCTGTAAGTGCTCTGTGCTGTGGGTTTCAGCCAGGCAGAGAGCTGACTGCAGCTCTCTTCCAGAAGAGCTGGGCTTGTGGCTGATCCCAAGCCAAACTTTAGCCAGAGATGTTGGGATGCCTTGGAAAAGGTTGGCTATCGTTCTGAGAATCATGCTGCTTTGTCACCTGAAAATCCCTCCCATGCTAATGTTTATACCCACAAGAATTCCCTTTTAATGTACTTTTATTGCTCTATCAAAGTAAAGGGTTGCTCTAATTTCTCTTTTATAGATGCTTTAGGTAGGTGTAGCATTTTAACCTTGCAATCTCGGAATAGAAATTTTCCCTGACAGTTTTATATGCAAAGAGCAAAATTATGCATGTCTGAAGTAGGGTATTCTCTCTGATTTGCTAAATATAATTTACATAAGATTTAAGTGCCTGAGCACTTTAATCACTATGTGTTGGGATGGAAATGGGAAAGGAAAGGATGTCTTTGCTTCTGTTGTGGCTGAGAGAGGAAAGGAACAGATCCTCTGTGTGTCATGTAAGCTTAAGTGGAAAATCCTAACATGCTCTGGGGTCCTGTCCCGTGCTCTCCAGGGTGTCAGGACAGGGGCTGCCTGTCATGGCAGGGCTGCTCTTCCTTTCCAACCAACTCTTGGCCTCTAGAGGAGACAGGCCAGGTATCCTCATTATCCAGAATTAAACTCCAAATGATAGTAAACACTGATTATATGAAAGTAAGAAAATAGTTAATGGGACGCCTAATGTAAAATAACAAAGAGATTGTAATAGCTTTAAGCATTTATACATTCAAGAGAGCTTAAAGCGTATTAGAACTGCTTCGCAGATGAGCCTGACCAGTTCAAATGTTGAAATTCATTTGCAGGCAGTAAACCCCTGCCCTGATGGTGTGTGGGAGGCAGAGCCCATGGCAGCCTCCAGGCTGGGAGCGCCGTGGTGGCCTGGAGCAGAGCCTGCTTTGGCAGGAGGGCAGTGCTGGCTTGGGGGCTGGACTCTGTGACCTTTGGGGGCTTTTCTGGCCTAAAAGGTTCTGTGACTCTGGGGTCTGTGTTTCCCTCACCCCTCTGGCCCAAGGTGCTGCCCTGTGCCACATTCCAGGTACTCACAATGGCATCGCCCTGCTCCTTGCTGGGCAGGGCTGGCTTTGGCTGGCCCACGTTGAAGCTCCCTCTATTTCTGGACCATGTGTTTAAGCCATAACTTTAAACATGTATTTTGGCAAAACCAAAAAGTTTGATTCTTTGCAGGAGGTTGTTTATTTGGTTTTGGGTTTGTTTTGTTGGTTTTTTGGGGTTTTTTATGCTTCAATCCAGGTTCCCACCCAGCCACCCGTACAATGGGACTAGGACTGAAGCAGATGGGAATTTTCTCCCCTCCTTTGAACTCATGACAACCCTGCATCCAGTACATGGGATGCTGAGAGATTAAGTCCCTCTCTTTTCCCCCCAAGAAAAGAAGGGATGTGACAGCAGCATCTCTTCTTTTCCAGGTGGCTTTATAGAAGTGCTTCTTGTAAAGTTCCCTTTTTTGGTTAGTCTGCCCATGGATATGAACACAATATAAATATTTGTTCCACAAAATAAAGCTAATGAAAAGAGGGACTGTATTCTGTTACAAATCAAAAGAAGTCCAGGAACTCCAGAATAGCTGTAATTAAGCCAGTAAATTATCAGGAATTTCTGGCAGTTCGTGTGAGGACAGAAGCCAGCCAGGGATTTGTTCTTTTCTTGCTGTGGTTTTGCTAAGAACCTTCCTTGTGCCAGCTAGTTCTGACCAGAGTGTGTGGCTGATAATGGATCACTTTGCAGAAGCATTGCATTTGTCAAGGGAAACGTCTTGATCCAAAACCGACCGTGCTTAGGTCTGTAAAAGTTGTACCATTGGCAGTTCTGCTGATAGCTCCCTGTGCTGCCTTTCACAGGGTGCAATTGCTGCTCAGGATGGGGGACGGGGGCACAGAGCAGAATGAAATCTACCACAGAATCCCAGAAAGGTTTGGGTTGGAAGGGACCTTATAAAGCCCATCCAGTACCACCCCTCCTGTGGACAGGGACACCTTGCACTATCCCAGGGTGCTCCAAGCTCCATTTAACCTGAGCTTGGACACTTGCAGGGATGGGGCAGCCACAGTTTCTCTGGGCAGCCTTTTCCAGGGCCTGGCCACCCTCACAGGGGAGAGTTTCTTCCCAGTGTCCAATCTACCCCTGCCCTCTGTCAGTTTAAACATACATATATATATTTAAGCAACTTAACTATAGCATGGTCAAGTGAAACATGGGACTATAAAAGCTCAAAGATCCTGGGAAACAATTGCCAGATTCTTGCTGGGACAGAAATTAGTTCTTGTACTGAACAAAAGAAAATATAACCTTCTCTTTAAAGGTCACTTGCTGCTGTTATTTGACTTAAACTCTCTCTGAACCATATGCTGTTGCATATTATTTATTATTTCGGATTTCTCCCCTGTTTATGTGGAGTATATTTGCTTGTTGTCCTTGGATCTCAATGCACCTCTGACCTTGCAAGTGACTCATTTGCACTGAAGCCAAGGCAGAACCTTTTTGACTTCACAAGGGCTCTGCTTATGTTTAGGGGTTTGTTCCTTCAAGACTTCCTGCAGTGGAGGAAAGTGTCAGGAGAGTGTGTGTGCATCTGGCATAGAGAAAGAGCCCCACGATGGAGCAGGACTTGAGTCCTGGGGGCACAGTGCCACCCAGCACACAGCCAGGAGAGTATAGAGAAAAGGGGGACCACACAGTATGGGATGTGCAGGGCTGGGCACTTCACATGCCTCTTTTAAAGGAAATGCATTTTGCAATTTCTGTGCAATTCTGAACATCTGAAATTCTGGACAATTGGCAGTCAGATGTGCATGGAATGACAAGCAGCTCAGCTTTTGGGGATGCCCACAGAACCACGCATGTTGTAGCTGTGTGCATGTTTACACCCAGGTAAAGCACCCCTGCAGCCCAATTCCACAAGCCTGGCCAGAGCTGCCCTTCCCAGAATTGGTGCTGCAAGGCAGAAGTGGGACTTCCCAGGACCTGCAATGCCAGCTGCTCCGTGGGTAGAGGGTCCTGGGAGCTGCTCTGCCAGCTGCTTTTCAGACTGTGCAGCTTTCTCTGAGTGCTTCCTCCACAGCAGCAGCGACTAAGGTTTATTCTCACTTCCCATGCAAATGAGCTGCCAGTTCTGAATTCCCCATAAACTTTCTCAAAAGAAATGAAGACCTCTCCCATTCTATTCACACCATGCCTGCTCATCCTGCCAAGAGGCACCTGTGAAAAGGTACCTGGCTAGGCTCAGTACCTCCAGCAGGGGTGCTCCCACCGTTCTGCCTCTTGCTGCCACCTCTGTAGGATGTCTGCTCTCTGTCCCCCCAGGGACTGCTCCCACAGGCCAGATACAGAGCCTGGAAAAGCCACTGTGAGATGTGGGATGGTGCCCCTGGGCATGCTGCATGATATATACTGTGGGGTCTGTGCCTCACGCTGCTTCAGCTGCTGGTTTTTCAGCAGTTAAGTGGAGACATGAGTGAAACATTAGAAAAATGTTCTGTTATTGATGTATCGCCGTAGTTTGGCTCTGCATTTTAGCACATGCCACTGAAATGCAAACACCATTTTCACTTGGCAGATAGTAAAACATTAAAAATATATATATATATATATATGACAAAAGGCCCTCCCTTCAGAGAGAATTTGACTGATGTCATTAATTTTGAATGCAGCTAAAGATGTTCATAGTCCCTTGCCTGTGCGGTATGATTTAACACTGTTCCCCATGGGAGCAGGGTTTGGTGAGCTGTGTGTGCCCAAGCTGGACTCCAGGCAGTGGGAGCTGTGAGGCTGCACAGATCCAGCAGTTCCTGAGTCCTCTCACCTCCTGGACTTGCAGGTTCACCCTGGCAGGTCCCTGCTCCCTGTGAGGGACAAACAGCAGGGAGGCAGTGCTGTCCAGGGGTGCTGCTGGAGGTCAGGGAATTGGGTGAAACACTCTGCAGGCAGGTGCTGAATGTGATGTTGTTGTTTACCCTGAACCCAGCAGCAATCTTGAGCTTGAGTTTAAAACAATGATTGTGAGTGTACAGCAAGAAAAGTAACTAATTAAAAAACTTTACTTTTGTTTCCCTTTGTAAAATGCTATCAGCATGGATGCAAAAGACATTATCTGGATTCATGTCACAAGGTCTGCTCCACTAACATCTGTCCCTCATAGGTGACAACAGCAGAATTTGCAGAGAAAGAATGGTGGGGACAGCATGAGAAAATGAACTGAGGCTGTAAATTTGTTTTCTGTGCTGGTAACTCATTGGCCAGACTGAAGATCTTTCATCTCTTAAAGCAGTGGGAGATTTCCCAAGGGTTTTTGTTGGAATCTAAAAAGCGAAGAGCTCTCAAAACATTGGGCCTGCAGGCCAAAGCCTAGAATTAAATACTGGGTTCAGTCTTTTACCTTGGGAAAAATTGTCAAATTTAGCAAAAATGTCGATTTGTAGCTTAAGTAGAAACATGTTAAGCTAGGCACTGAAATGTTTAGAGTTTAAATTTTAAGATACAGAAGTAGTTATAAAGATAAGTTTTAAAGTGTAGTATTATATGTTTGTGTGTCATTAGATGATTGGTTAAATAAGTCTGCACTGTGGCAAAATGTCTAAAACAAAATAACTAACTATGGGGTTAAAACATAAATATTCTTGGTGGCAGTATTTTATTGATTAATAAGTCCTTAAAAGGTCTTGTAACTAGAGGTCTTGGGACCTTCTGAACCATGCAGTAGAGATGTGAGCCGAATGCATCCTTCCTGACTATGCAGAAGATAAGAAAAACTAAATTACACCATCTAAAGCAGCTTGGAGGTCCCGTCTCGAATTCATTAAAATTCCCAATAGGTTTTCTTGTCCCCAAAATAGATACACTGGCTAGCAGTACAAAGACTTCTTAAAAAATAAATGAGTGTTGCAGCATTTAGAACTATTGATTCACTACAGTGCTGGGTTTTTTGAAAAGTAATCCTTTTGGAGAGGTGGGAACATTAAATGTGAGAGGGGAAGGAGTAGCTGGGAGGAGGGTTGTGAGAAGTGCCACCCCCTGAGGAGTGGTACAGCAGCTCCTTCCCTGCACATCTGGCCTGGGCAGAGATAGGTTTGTGTTGTGCCAGCCAATGCAGAACCTTCTGTAAGTCACCTGTGGCCAGGGCTGAGCAGGGTTCCAACTTTACAGAATTGCACACAGATAGAGACTAACAGGACAAGAATTCATTCCAGCTCATTGTTTAATGACTAAAATAATTTTCTCTTGGCTGGGTATAGATCCAAACGTCTCCTTTGAATCTGGCCACGTGATGGTGTCTCCAAAAGGTATGGGCTCCCTGTCCTGCACAGCAACCACTGCCTGTCAGAGAATCTGGAGTTGAAGGCAAAAGAGCACACCTTCTCACACCTAATGCTCACCTGTTCCTGTAATATTTAGCTCCCTAAGGCTAATGCATACCTTGCTAATGGCCACCTAATTCCAGTTACTTCCAAATGCGAATAATCCTAATACTCATTCATAGTTCTATAAATTGCCCCAGTGCAAGCTAGAGCTGCACCCCTGGAAGGAGTGTGCTGAGCTGCAGCCTTCAGCCCGTGGTTTTCTGGGAATGTGACCCTCAGGAACTGAAAACTGAGACTGAGATGTGTATGTCCAAGGGCTGGAACTCCCTGGGAATGCACAGGGAATGTGCTGGGTGCTGGGCTGCTCCCATAATTGTGCCTAATGCCCATCCAGGAAGTGACTGGGGAGATGCTGAGCTCTATGAAAGTCCTGCCCTTCTGCTGCTCCAGGCTGATATCTGCCAAGTCTGCAGGACCAGATTATTAGGCAGAAGTCTTTTATTCTTTGAATTTAGGTTCATTGGTAGGGTGGTTGGGGTTTTTTTCTGTGAATCTAAATAATCCTGGCAAAATCTGCACCTATTTTCTGTACAAAGGCTGGGGACTCTATTAGCGAAATAACAATCTGTCTGAGGTTTTATAACTTGCTAAATAGGACAGCTGTTTTTGGAGTGGTGTTCCAGCAGCACCCTTTATTTCTTCTTAGAAAGGATCTCCTGTGTTTTGCAAAGCTTTCCTCTTATCTGTACTCATCTGCACCTGATGCAGCTAATAAAAATGCAGGATTTCAAATTTGCATACATTAGTTTATAATTGTGTGATTCCAAGTGTTACCCAGTAAACGCATTTGTGTTCAGACAATGTCGTGGAGGATGTGCTGATGGACATCTTGTGTTCTCTCTGAAAAGGTGGTGCATTTCCTGCCAAGTGTGGGGTGGGTGCCTGAACATGAGGGAGGATTTCTGGGACTTTCAGCTGCGTGCAGGAAGGAGGGTCAGGATTTCCAGCCACTAACACTAGAGACAATTTATGCTATTTTTGTACTTTTTTTTTCACTGTATGCTTTTACCTTACGTGCACTTTGGGCTCCTTGAACCTCCCAGACACTCTTGATAAAGGGATTGGATTTTTATCATCTGTCTGTAATGAATGTAAAGTCTCAGAAGCAGCTGCAGAAGGAGGGGAGGCACACACACGTGTATTAGCAAACCATTTTGCATATTGCTGTAGGAAGACCTCCCCATGTTTCCTTCACTTGTGGAACAGGGAATGGTCAGGGACGTTTCTTAAAGCTGTGAGGGAAACCTTGGGTTTTCTCATAATGATGTTTTGCTGAGGAAGGATGAATCCTTTCCACCTGATTTACCTTCATTGTCTCTCAGGTTCTGTAGTGTTTGTTGCTTGTTCCTGTCCTTGTGCTGGTACCTCCCTGACTACTTCCTTAGGCTGCACACCTAAGGGTGTTTCTGGAAACCTTTGGCAGCCCTATCACAGCACATGTGTTGGGGTGGAAGGGGAAGCCTGGCAGGACTAGTTCTGCCTCAGAAGGAAGTAGTCATGGCTCTTGGAAATAGTCACAGCTCCTGGTGGGTGAGACTTGACTGGTGATAAATGTCACAGGCGTTGCTGGTTCTCATAAAGGAGAAGGATGTTGCTGTGTTCCTCCATTATGGATATTTTAAAGATGCTGTCTGTACTGCTCCAGTAGGTCCTGTTAGTTTGTTAGGACTCATTATAGAATTTACCAATCCATAGGAATACATTTAACAGTAATAACCTGAGCCTTTGGGCAAAAGACTGTATGTAAAAGAGAGTTTTTTTCTCCTCAGGGGCAGTGCCTGGGTAGAGCTGTAGCTTGCATGAGGAACAAAATTAAAATAGCTGCCTTTTGCTCAGTTATTGCTTCAGGAGTTATTGCACTCAGGAGAGTGAGCTGGATTGTTTTTCCATTTAATCTTCTGTGCAATTGCTAATT
The DNA here is from genome assembly GCA_018697195.1 of Certhia americana. NCBI lineage: Eukaryota > Metazoa > Chordata > Aves > Passeriformes > Certhiidae > Certhia > Certhia americana. The sequence goes on from CM031859.1 coordinate 111,837,457, forward strand.
AAGTTCCTATTGCCGGAGTTTTATTAATGCTAAAGGTGTGAAAGGCAGAAAGAACCTGCTGAAGATGTGAAAGGCAGTTTGATTTTATCCATCTGATGGTTGAATGTGAAAAACTGACCATAGCAGAAAGCTGTTGTTTCAAAATCTGGAATTACGTGAATACTAGTGCATCATCTTCACACTCACTTTTTGGTTTATAACCCAAAGCCATTCCTGCAGCCTAATTGACAGGCTGTCCTTAAGAGCTTTATAATCCAATTAACATCCAGAACAGTAATAAAGCATTTGAACAAATGGAGGAAATTGGTCTTTCAGTGACTTGTGACAGTGCATTTGCAGCAAAGGCTGTGAAGTCCGTGGTGCAAATCCTCTCAATGGTTCTGTGGATTGTTGGGCAGTGGGAAGAGAGCTCTGCCAGCCCCTCCAGGAGGTATTGCAGCTGCTCTGAACAGCTCTGACTGCTTCCCTCAAGGAAGGAGCCATGCTGTGCTCTAGGGGGCTGTCTTTCCCCCTTGGGCATCTGTGGGTCTGGCCAGCATGGTGGTGTCGGCCACAGAAGAAAATCGCACAGTAAGCTTTTAGGGAAGGGTGGTGCCTGAGGACAAGGTAAGCTGAGCCACAGAGTGATGAGGCAGAGCCTCTGGCAGGTGTCTGCAGGGCTGGGTTGGGCAGCCTCTCGCTGTGTTACTGAACATCATGTAGGGTGGGTGTGAGGAGCTGATTAAACATCTGAGCTTTCTTCCCCCCCCTCTCTGCTTTCTGCAGCTCTCCATGAATTCCCCAATGACATCTTCACAAACGAGGACAGGAGACATGGAGCTGTGGTGCTGCACGTCCTCTGTGTAAGTGTTGTGACTTTGCCTTTTTTCTCCTGCCGGCATGGACAGGGCCTGGTGTTTCAGAGCTCTGACTGAAGTTCTTTTGGGCGCATTTTCATCTCATCTTTGGACTGTGAAGTCAGGGATGTGATAGTTTTTTGTTCTTGGGATCTTCTGATAAAAAGGAGTCAATAATAGAAGGATGGTTTGAACTGGTTTCCTGTTTTCATTTCTTCTGTAGACACTGTTAGCATGTCAGGCCGTAGGCAAGAGAAAGTCGTCTCTGAAAATGGCACAGTTTGGCATCTTTAAGATAAAAACTAAATGTCAGAGAGCTACAAGAATTCTGCAAGAATTAACTCTGGAACACTCTGAAGTGTATGGGATAGAACTATTGGCATAGAAATATCCATGGGATTTCATGGATTAGAAAGTTTGTCTTACCAGCTCTATGAGATCCATTAGAGGCATTTTTAAGCAGCCAAAAAAATACCTGTGGGAGTTAGCCCAGCTGCAGCTGGAAGTCAGATGGATTTTACCCTGAAAGGCCCAGACATAAGTTTCAAGCCCTGGGAATCATTTGTTAAGTCAGGGTGAGCCTAAGAGCTCATCCCACAAGCCTTTGAGACTATTATGTTAATCAGTTCCCCTACTGGTTACTTCTTCTCCCTATATGGTTATGTTTCCAGAATGTTCCACCCCCAAGTGTATATATTGTTACTTCTCCCTTGTTTGTGGTATTTGGAGTCAACACCTGTACTGTGTTCTGTTTCAGGGCACCATTCCTGTTTTCTTTTATATTAAAGTATTTTCTTTTCATGCTACTCCATCATTCCTGCTCCTTTATTTTCACCACCCTCACCCTGAAGTCAGGGACCCAAGAGATTTGTTGTAGCCACCCTCACTGTGACAAATATCTGCTCCTAATGAATGTTTAGAAGCTTTTAACATTTTTTAGTCAGCCTAAATGAGCGGTCACCATTAACTATGAGAAGTGATTCATGATTTCTTTTTTGAGTATAAATTAGATTGTATTGTGTATTTTAATGTGAGCCCCTCTGTGTTACGATTTTAATTTGGGTAAACAGCTGCAAAAATTTGTTGAGTAACATTGCTATTGACTGTGCCTGGCAAGTTCAAGAATCCGAAGTTTCCATGGGAACATTGAGCTTTGAAATGTTTTGGAAACTGAGCACTGGACCCGAGCTGGGTTTTATATCACCAACAAGAATACTCCTAAAAATTCATATATGAATTTGGTTCTGAATGTGCTGCCTGTACCTTTAACATGTGTCAAAATGGAGTCTGGAGGACTGAATTGTCTACTTCAGAATAAAAAGAAAAGTTTGGTTTTAATGAGCAGTAGAAAAGCATCCACTGTCCCAGCAGAAAGTACTCAGTTTCTTCCCTGCTAGTAAACAGCAAGACAGCTCCTTTGATCCGTTGGTGCTCCATTGTTCTCTGTAGCAGTTTCGTGGACTTAGGAAAATTTACTGACCTCTCTTTGTCTTGTGGTCCCTGAGGTGCAGGACCTGACTGGATTCAGCCTCTTTACTGCTGGGATAGCTGGAGACAACCTCTTGTCAAAGCAAAAAAAAGTAATAGAGAAAACAGGAAACTGTCAGCATTTAGCAACCTGCCTCTAATCTGGCTCTTCATACTGGGGTAATGAACTTCCAGTTCATTTTTACCTCCCAGAAATACAGTTACCAAACACGTGATGAAATCAGAGCAGAAGCAGAAATGCCTTTTTTTGTGGAAAAGCGCATACAGACACAGTTTCATTGTCTCCACCAAGGTTTCTTCATGGGTTTGAGAAAATTGGATTGTAAAAGGGGCTCTGTAATGGTAGGGAGAACAGTGCAGTGATGATTAGAGGACATCATCATGCTTATCATGTAAGTGACCTCCCTTTAAACAGTTTCTATTTATTTCAGTCAAAATGTTGTTCTCTCTTCTCTGCCCCTTTGCCTGTACTTTCATGTTTATTTCTGAAAGACATCAAGGCAAAGCTGGTTTACCAGAAGCCAAAGGAATGGGACAAAAGCTATCACTGGGACCTTGGAGGAGTGCAGGAGGCTTCCCACGGCATCTTCTCCCTATTGTTTAATAAAAAGGGAAAAAAGACCTCAGCAGATCTTCACAGTGGGGCTATGTGAATTACTAAACATGATCTGATGCTTCACAAAGGTGGAAATTAATCCCTAAACATTTGAACTATCTAGGAAAAACTAGGCAGGTCAGCACTAGTTTTAGGTCTGAACTGAAAATACTTTGATTTGAAGGAAAAGTGAGCCACTGAGGGCATATTACAGGTTGGAGTCATAGTGTTTAATTCCTTCTGGATAGTTTTTCAGAGCTCAGCAGCTGACTGCTTCACTGTCATTCATTATTTCCATGTCCTGTCTGAAAAGAGGCTGAACTGCTGAGTAACTCCCCACTAAGTCACTGTTTTGGGGTGTTCAGTTTGGAGGGGCCAGGGTCTGGATTTTAAATCTGGTCCTGTTCCTGCCATCTGGGAGCTCCCCAGCACCCAAGGGCTTCTTTTTGCAATCTTAACATTGTTGTTTGTAGAATCATAGACTAGGTAGAATTGGAAGGAACCTTACACATTATCCAGTTCCAGCTCCCCTACTATGAATTGGGACACCTTCCACTATCCCAGTTTACTCCAAGCTTTGTCCAGCCTGGCCTTGGGCAATTCAAGGGATGCAGGGGCAGCCACAGCTTCATCTGCCTTCCCAGCGTGAGGCCATTCCCACTTGTCCTGTCACTCCAAGCCCTTGTCAAAGTCCCTCTCCAGCTCCTGCAGTCCCTTTGGGTACTGTAAGGCTGTGTAGTTGCCCTCTTAGCCTTTTCCTGGTTTTCAGTTTGTTCCAGCTGATGTCCTCATGCGGATCTTCAGCCCTGCCATGCTCAGGGGCACTAGCACCACTTACCCCCTTGAGACAGGGGGGACAGGCTTTGCTGAGAAATTCCCAAGGTTTTGGCTGGCAGCTGACAACGGGGGATTTGGGTCTCTGCATTACCCTGGTGTTTTTGACAGCACAGTTGCTTCCCCTTTTTCCAGTCTCCTCCAGCAGATCTGGAGTGCAGTGCCAGGATATGTTGGGTTGCCAGCATGAGGAGCTTGTGCGCAGTCAGAGCTGAGCCTGTCCTGGGGCAGAGCTGGGCCCTCCACACTGAGCAGGGTGGAGGAGCAGTGTCTGTGCTCAGCCAACCCTCCTGCTCCTGGCTTGCCACTGCTTCCCATAGCCATGGGAACTGGGCCTCTAATAGGCACCTGCCTCCCTCCTGCAAGGCACTTGGGAAATGTAGGTCACCCTGGATTGGTCCCGTCTCTCATCTATTTCTGCATTGTGTCAATACCCATCCACATCTCATTTCTGCAGCACAGAGCTGCCTTCTTAGGGGGGGTGATTTTTCTGCCCTGTGCATCCATGGACACTGGGAGCACTGCTGGGCACATCATGGTACACAAGCTACTAGCCAGAATCACCCTGGGCTCTGTGGTTTCCTGCTTTGGTTGGGGTTTTTTAATTTCCCTCCAACAATGGAGTTTTAGGTGGGTTTGTAATGCAGTCAGAGTGGAGGAAGGCCCTGTGCTTGGTTAATGTGGTTTCAGGGGTGGCCCTTGCTAGTCCTGCCCCCTGGGGCAGGGATCTGTGGGGCAGCAGCACAGTCAGTCCCAACCCTTCTCAGCCCCCTGTGAAGAAGGCAGGGCTATAGGATTGCTCCTATGACATTGTGCTCTCTTGTGAAAAGCTTCTTTAGCTGTGTGAGGTGAGTTTTAGTTAGAGTATGAAGACTGTCATGGGAAACTCAAAGAAGTGCTGGACAAACATGAAAAATGACCATTTCTGTCCTGTGCAGTGGAACAGGTATTTTGAGTAAGATACTTAATCACCTTTGATGCAGAGACTGCCTGTTTGTTCATTAGAATCGTCATTTTAAAATCAGTCCTAATGTGGTACTTAATCTGGCATTTATAATCCTTTTATGCAGGGCCATTGCATTTTCCTAATTTTTTAATGTCCTTTGGGGGAGGAGGAGTGAGTGTGTTTTTTTTAAGTGTGTTGCCTGGCTAAAGAATGCCATATCATCTCTTGAAGCCAAACACAGCTGAGTGAAGGCTGAGCCTTATTTTGTGTGTTGAGTCCTCCACGTTGTGCTCTGCTGCCAATGCACAGGCCATGTTCCGTGTCCCCCAACCACTTCCTTAATTCACAGTGGCAGTTTCAGGTGTAACAGGCTTCAGTCTGTGCTGCCCTGCTCCATTCCAGAGCTGCTGCTCCCGTGGTGCCTGTGAGGACAGAGGGGCATGTGCTGAAGGAAAAATCCATGAGACTCCTTGGTGGAATCTCAGGATGACTTAGATTGAAGATGATACCATCTCATCATGCTGAGTGTCCCAGCTGTGCTGTTGGCCTTTTCCTCACTGGACATACTGTGCAGGCTGGCCTCCCTGATGCTCCTGCCTTCCTCCCTCTTGCATAAAAAAGCCCCCATTGGTCCCTGATCTCTTTCTGAGTCTAGCTGGACATTAAATTAAATGTTTTGCTTGTGTTCCTGCTGGCCCAAACTCTAAACATTGCTTTGTTTTGTTTGTTTAAAAAGCAAACAAACAAGCCCCGACAAAAAGCCTGAAGATCTTCCAAAGAAGTCACAGTTACTGTCCTCATGTGTTCACTGACCGTGGGTAGCTTCCAGTGGTTTAGTCTGGGAACAAGGCTGGGGTTTAGCCAGATACTCTTTAGATTCTCACTCTTTACACTTTTTTGTACCCTAGCCACTTGGATAAACTTAGGGAAGACTCACAGCCAAAACCAGATCTGTGACAGCAGCGAGGTCATTAAAGTAAATGCTGGAGTGTACAGGTCACATGGGCTCATCCTGGTCAGTGTTTCAGCCCAGTGCTAGTGCTCATCCTGAGGGGTGCAGCAGGTGTGGCTCTGTGCATCCAGCTCCTGCAGCAGGGCGCCAGTCCCCACTCCTGGGGGACATGAGCAAGAGCCTGGAGGGGGCAGTCCCTTCATATTTATTTTTCCGTTCCTTACTCATTTCAGTGCCCTTTTTGCCTTTCGTTTTTGCCTTTCAATCCTGCTAACAAGAAAGCACAGGTGGACAAAAGAAAATTCCCTTGTCACCCTTGAAGGTTGTTGTTGCTCCCTCTATAAACCTGGACACCATGAGATTCCACTTTAATGCTGGGACATGGAGATGGTTTGGCAGTCTTTTGTGCATTGGAAGTGACACAAACCCTTCCCTGGGGTCATTTGAATGTGCATATAAAAACCCAAACAAGGAATTTTCTAAACTGAAAAACTGGTGGGTGCCTTGCCTCTGGTGAGCCCTGCAGAGTTTGGCATTGCCTGAGGACACCTGCAGAGTGCAGTGCCTGTGTGCCACGTGTGGGGGCATCTGGGGTGACCTGCTTGGACTCTGGGGCACAGGCTGCTGTGGTGACTGCCTCCCCTGATCATTTGCCTGTGGCCCCTGCTCCCTTGCCTGCCTCTGGGAGGTGAAGGAAGCCCAGCAGCCATGCAGAGCCCTGTGCTCCCTGGGTATGGATCATGTCAAACATGCTCACTTTACAGGGATGATGCTGATGGACAGATTAGCATTCTTGAAACATTAATGTGTGTTTGGGCAGGACAGCGAGGGCATGACCCACTGCAGATTAATATGATAAGCAGATCAAGAATCCAGGCTGAAGTTAGGCAAGTGCTGTCTGCTGTATTTCAATGGATTTTGGCCATATCACTCTGTGGAGCCCTTTCTGATCCTTGTTCCTATGATGCTCAATGCCTGCGAGCCATTTTCTTCCTTTATCTCTGTTCATACAGTTGGTATTGTATGTAAGCAGCTGGTGCTCCCTTTGCAAGATCCACTTCTTTGCTGCAGCCAGCAGAGTTGGAGTTTTGCTTATTCTTTTGGTCCTCAGAACTGTTTTTCAGCATAAGATTTTCAAAAACTCTAAGTTACACTTATTTGTGTTTATGATGAGGGACAAAGAAGCACAGAAACTGTCCAAGTGACATTCTAGCGCCTGTTGTGTTAAAACTGTGTCAGAATCATTTGTTATGATGAAATTTCCATCTGTAATCCTGAAAAAAAACCCCAATTTAATTATTTTTGAACTCACAAAGTTTTCGTGGCTGAGATGTACAGTAATTACTGGCTTTTTGCAGCAAAGTTGTAATTGTGTCAAATTAGAATCTATGTTTTTGATGGGGTTGGGGGATTTAAGCGTGTCCCTGGAAAATCAAAACAAGAACAAAAACAAAAACCTGGAAACCTGGAGGCCATTTTTATTGCTGCTTTCTCTCCAGAAAAAAAATACTCTGGTCTCTTCCCATCACCTGAGCTTTTGCAGGACTTCAACAACAAGCAAAGCCAGAGGATCTATTGGTGATGTGCTTGGAACTGTGATTCCCTAGGATTAATACATTATTTTTCTACAAATATTGGCCACTTCTCTCAGCTATAGTCAGTCACTGGAGCTGCACTGCTTCTAGAAGTAACTGTGCTGGTGCTTGGCAGGTGTCACCAAAAAGGTGAAGCTGTCTTTGAATCTTGCAGCAAGTCTCAGATGTGTCCATATCAAAAAACCAGAGTGGGCTGGGAGGCAGATTCAGCCTGGCTTGGGGGGATGCACTCTGCTGGTGCCTGGCGTGCTTTTCCTTTAGTTTTTCCCCTATTCCAATGGACATTTTCCCATCCAGTGGCAGTCTTTGTTCAAGGAGGGGAGTGGGCAGGATGGGCCAAGTTGCCCTCCAGGGCTTTGCTGCATGGATGTGAACCACACTGTGTCCTTTGCCTTTCGGGGCAGAGATCAGGCCCCAGCATGTTCTGTTTAATAGTACAGAAACCCAGATTAAATGCTTTTTTGCCATGGAATTGAAGAGCTGATTGGCTCTGTGCCCTTTCAAGTCCTGTTTTCCCCCTTGGTTTCATTTGTTCCTATGAGAAGTTCAGCAAGATTTACCACTGATACCCAGGTGCCATGGCAGGGTGTTTCAGTCTAGGAAAACAAGCTCCTTTCCCCTTTTTCAGAAGACTAAATTTAAAAAATTACTCCTCCAGAATTTAGATTTTCACAGAACATAGTGATATAAAAGCCTTGCACTGCACAACAGGGGGAAAAAGGAAGGCAAAAATACTTCAGTGTGGCTTAGCAATGTCCAGAGAACTTAAAAAAAACAAAAGTAGTCTTTATGGTGAAGATAAAACATTGGCAGCTTTTGATAGTTTTTGAGAACTTTTGAATAAACACTCCACAATCTTTCATTTAAATCCTGGATAGCTCTATGAATTCTTCTTGCAAGAGCATTTTATTTTCTTGAAAAGTCTGTACCAAATCAAACCTGAGATGCGTTGGGATGCTGTTGTTCAGTGTGACAGTCTCCAGACTCAGCCTTTTCTCTTCTCTGTTGCAGGCTGTGTACATGTTCTACGCGTTGGCAATCGTCTGCGATGACTTCTTTGTCCCTTCGCTGGAAAAGATCTGTGAAGTAAGTGTTAGATGTCCCTTCCTCATGTGCTGCTTTCACAGCACTTCTGGAGAGCCTTGGAGTGTGGTGATGGTGTATTTACTGTTGTCCTGCAGTGTTGCCTGTGCTGCTTATCTTGTTGATTAACACGATGTGTGCACGTTGACTGAGCTCCATGTTCTTCCTCACAGGACAGGCTCTCCAGGTGCTCCAGGCATTCACACTGTGGTGGTTGCTGTTGCCTCTCGTTTGCATGTCTTTGCAGATATGTCTGCAGAAACACCAGGCCCTAGCCTTAGCTGACACAAATGAAAACCTCTGGTGATTTACCCCAGCAGAAATCGTGGATCTTGTACCCTGCCCTCACAGTCATGACTGTCATACCTTGTGTTGTGTGGGTGTAGGTTGTAGAGCAGCAGGGGCAGCTAGATCAGCTGTAAAGAAGCTTGTGAATCCTTCCTGCAATTGCAAGTGACTCTCTTTCTCTTTGGTAAGGTTGGGATGTCTGAATTTGAGAAGACAAGCAGTACATTTCAGCCTAGATCAGCTCAGACAGCCACAGAGAGAACACAGTCCATGTGCCTGAAGTTACTGCGAGCCGTATCTGCTGTCAGTTCCAGGCAGTGCAATCTTTGTGGAGGATATGGTTTGGTCTTGGCAGTGATAGGTCTGTGTCATTTGTAGAAGACACCTGCCCATGTGCCTGGGAACAAGTGTCACCCATCAGGGCATGGGCTGTGCTGGCCCTGGGAGAGGTGTGGAAGCAGGCAGGACAAGTCATTTGTGCTGACTGATGAAAGCTGTCTCTAAACTAACCTATTTGAAATTCAGCACCCTGCAGTGCAGGCATTTTTTACATCATCAAGGAAAAAACCCCCAGGAAATTCCATTTTTTTGGTGCTTAAGTATAGAGGTAACTGGAAGGTAACAACAGGAGCTTCTGTCCTGCTAAGTCACTGCATCCCTGGGCTGAATCCGGGGATCCCATTGCCAGGAGAGGGAACATTGCTGTGGACATGGGGATAGGAGATGCTGGGGAATGTAGACATGCTGAGTTCTTTGACCTCCCCTCTCCCAGGCAAGTAAACCTCACTGGCAAATGTGGCTCTAGAAGTTGGCTCAGGTGTCTATGGGTGAGCAAAACCTGAGCTGAGTAAGCAGTGTCCAGGACAGGCTTATATTTTGGGGTGCTGTCACTATGCCCGAGGGCAAGCCAGCCATCCAGAGGGACACAGGGAGACTGGAGATGGAGGGAGATTGTTTTGTCTTGGCTGAGCACTTGTTAAATACCACTCAGGAGTGTGTTTTGATTGAGCCTCCCTCGTGGCCCAGAGGCCGATCTGGGTCTGTGGAACACTGGCTCCTATTGCAGTTCTGCCAGGGGCTCTGAGTGGCCATGGACAAGCTCCATCACTTCCTTACACCTCTGTTTCCTGCACTGCTCAGTAGAAAAGTTGATCCTTGACTGTGTTTACAAATGACAGTAGGAAACATTGCATGTGGTGTTACCAGTTTCTAACTTAACTGGTAATAAACTTCATCGTCACAAATGAGAGACTTTATGGTCATTACCTCTCTGCACTTGCAGGATCTGTGTGTCTCCAGCAGCCCCAGAAGTTGGTCAAACAAGTGCCAGCCTCACAGTGCCATTTGTTCTTCTGACACATTCTCAGATGTGCTTGGGTTTGTACAGACATCTGATGCCTAAAAAGCAAACACCCTCCCTGTGTGATTTACTGCAGTATTTGCAAGCCCCTAGGCCCTAGAAGGCAGTTTTTGCTTGCTTAGATCTTTGCTTTTTTGGTTATTTGTTGTCTTTTCAATGGTACACAGCATTTCCTCCATGTGCTTTAGTGGTTCTGAACCATTCTGTTATCCAACACCACCAATAAGATGACGATAACAATTTTTATTCAATTGTGTGTAAAAGAGAAAACTTAGCAATCAAACACCAGATCTGGAGTACTTGTATTGGGAAGTTACTGTCCAGGAGAAAGGTGCTGTGGCATTAGGGATTATCAATACGGGTCATATAAATGGATCAGATTTTAACTGTTCTATTGCTCCTGCTTGATTCTCTCCCAGAAAGGTCATTTCTCACCCCATAGGTGATGTTTGGAGACGTTCAAATACTCTCATGTATTTTATGCACCAAGAATTCAGGCCTCCTGCCTGAAGGCTTTTTTGGCCATGAAGAAGTTGTTCTACATCTTCTCACAGTATAGACGCTCTTATTCTAAATTAATGTCCTTTTTCTGACTTAATTCCATCTAGTTTGGGAAGCAGCTGTTGAGTTGAACCAACAAGCCATTTGCACTCCCAAATGTGTGTTGACATGAGAATTTGCTCCAGAACACTCGCTGTGGTAGACACTCACTTTCTGTGTTAGTTCAGATGTACTTACAACAAAACCCTGATTTTATTCTGTTTTCTAAAGCTGTTTCTACTTGGACTTGCCTAGCTGTTCCATTCCTGGTGTTACGGAGCATTTGCAGTACGTCTATGGCAAACATTTGTCTGCAAATACATTTTTACCTCCTACACAGGGTGCTGTTTTCTGCTCTGTTGTATCAGCTTAATCATCATGTGCATTTCAGTGAATTCTCTAGAAACTGCCCTCGAGGGCATGTGCTGTAGCTTTGAATAAGACCAGCCCTCAGGAAGTAAGCACAGCTGGTTTCTTTGGCTGTCAGCTTTGCTTTCAAGAGGCATGGGGGGTTCCAGCAGCTATTGTAGGATGGCAGTCTCCTTAGTTTCATAGAGCATCCTGCAGAAGAACCTGGCCTTTGGGAATCTGCTTTCTAGTCCTTCTTTCGTGATAGTTTTAATCTGTTTAAAATCATTTTCCATAAAGCTGTGTTTTATCGGGTTCTACAAGCTTTATAGCACTCCAGCAATGCTGTGGTCTTCTGCTTCAAAGGCATTCCTGGTGAGGGCACATCCTGTCCTTTTCCCTTGTGCCTGTAACTTATGTACAAAGAGTTGTTACCCATGTGTGGGCAGTGGATAGAGTTACCCTCCCTTAAGGGACAGGAATATCCATTGTGGAAGTGGAGACAGAGGGAGGTTTCTTGTGTCCCTCCAGGCTGAGGGGACTGCCTCAAAAGTCATCTCTGCCAGGGACACTTCCCACCACCCTGGGCTGCCTTTCCCCTGCTCCTGGCTGCCTTACCAGTGCTTCCACAGTGGCAGCTGCTGCCTTGGTGTGTAGTAACAGCTCAGGGTGGTTGCCATATGGCAGGAGCTGGTTGTTGCTCCTCTTCAACAGGGGAAGGTGCCTTGTAGCATCTGCTGAGCAGCAACTGGTGCAGATGGAGCAGTGGGAGTGCAGACAACATAGAGGGTGTAATTAACTAAGGAAGTCTTTGGAAGCAGCATATGCTGATGAAGTTTTTGTAGAACAGTGGGTCCTTTCCCATCCAGAAGCTCTTGTATTTTAGACAGTCCGTGGGTACAGGTACAGGGACAGGTACAGGAGGTAAGTCTGGCTGTAGTCTGGGAGAAAGGGTTAAGGAGAGTGCAAAACAAGGCATAAGTCATGCCAGGGAAGGTGGCTAGGGCTGAACCAAGCCTGAGCTCCAGCCCTGCCCTTTACAGGCCAAAGTAGGAGAGATAAGGTATGTGTTGCTGGGGTCATGGAGTAGATGCCCAAGAGTGGTGAAGCTGCCTTCCTGTTGGCTGGAGTGCTGACCTTTCCCTTCTCCTAAAAGTGTCACTGGCATAACCTGCCCTCTCTGCCAGGCAATGCTGACTTCAGTAGCCAGTGCCTGTGGTGGCTTTTCCCCTATACTTAACCTTTGTTTACACAAAACTTTACACGTACCCACTCTTGGCAGGCAGTTTAACTTTGGGAGTGGAATTCCTTCAGCTGCTCAGTGTGGTAATCAGTGACTCTGTGTTTCTCTGCAGCGCTTACATCTCAGTGAAGATGTGGCTGGGGCAACTTTCATGGCAGCAGGAAGCTCTGCTCCCGAGCTGTTCACATCTGTCATAGGTAAGGAGCCTGCTGCTGCTTCCCAAAACCTGCATGTTTCCCTGGCTATTTTCAGAGCTGAAATGGGATTGCTGTGTGCCTGCAAAGTTTGTTATAATCCCTTCTGGGCACACATGGCACTGACTGTGGGGAGTTCTTGCCAGGTGAAGTGACTCTGGGAGTGCCATTATCTCACAGCAGGGCCTGGATGTGACCCTGCCAAGCCAGGACCAGTGAGCACTTCACCATAGCTGCACATTAGCTAGGCTGCACCTACAGCCTTATCCTCTCCTGTGCACTTTCCTGCCCTATCTGCCACACCAGCTCCAGGGCACACTGGGAAAGGATTTCCCCCAGCCTCTCCAGTTGGTACCCTGACACACTGTTCATGTCCTCAGTGGTGGGTTCTCTGCCATCAGCTCCCCTCTGGTTAGTCTTCCACCACCACTTTTCCCTGGAAAAGCCAGAGTGGGGAGGAGGGGAGGATTTTCAATGTTTTCTCACAGCGACAGGGTGGTCAGAGCATCACACTTCCGAAGCAGCTCTCCACTTATAGGAAGTGAGATGAAGGGATTCAGCCATCCTTAAGTGTGCAAAACCCAGAAAACTCTCAGGGTGCCCCCACAGCCATGAGGGAGAGGCAGTGCAGGCAATGTTACAGAATGATGCTCTACCTAACCACGTTACAAGGGTGAAGTGTTCCTGCAGTCTGACTCACCCACATCTCCATAGGCAGGGGATCATCAGGGCAGCAGCTGGGAGGGTATGGAGGGTTCTCTCTCCATCACCGAACAGGATTAGTTCTCAGCTCAGATACTTTCTCTAGGAGACACTTGTCTTTCAGTTATAGCTGCCAGATGCAGAGCATGAGTTACTTCATGCAAAGCTGCATGCTCTTCAGAGAGGTCTGATTACACAAGCAAAGCCTAATCATTTGGGCACTCAAATTGGACCAAGTTGGGATTGTCCTTCGGTTAAGGGTAGTGCAGTACCAGGATGAAAATAAAACCAGATTCCTTCAGGCAGCTTAGAGAAGCCCTGATGATCATCAGATCATTTTTCTGCTGTGGTGTAACCCACCAGGTGCCTTGTGTCTCTTGGGAGGTGAGTGCTTCTGTGTTTCTGAGAAAACGATGAAGTTGGGAAAAAAAATGTAAACTGCACTGGCCAGTGCAGTGGCCAGATAAATAGTGTTGGAACCTTAAAAGCAAGTGGTGAATTTAAACAGACTGACAGCTAGCAGGAGATGGAGTGCTATCTTTAGGCTGGCTTCCTAAGGAAAGGATTTTGTGCAGCACCGTGATGCATGAGTCTGTCAGTTCATCTCCCTCACCATTAACCTCGTTGGCCAATTTTAACCAAATTTGATAGAATAGCTCTGAAAAAAGCTTGTAACATAGCCCCATAACTCATCCTGAGAGGCATCACTTGGCTTGTGAGTAGTTTTGCCAGACAGCTCTGAATCATCTCCTACTGAAGCTTCATCCCTGCTGAAGGCAGTTGGAATGGAGATATGGGAAGGAGCAGACTACTGGTCAGGGAATACATTGTGGGAGAGAGTTTCCTGCGAATTTGTGTCCCCACCAACTGCTACTGTGAGCTTGCAGTGTTTTGTGGTGCGTATTGCCACAATGTTGGGTCACAAGACCAGGAAGTTGGTAATGTGGATGTGTCTGAGGTGTCTTGGTTTCCATTACACAATCCATACAGGTCCCCTCAGAAAGCAACTCTCTGAAGTTTGCACATTAAATATGAGAAAGAGTAGCAGAACTAGTACCTGCCTTTAGATTCATTAATGGGGTGTGAGATCTGCAATTTTATGTGAAAAAAGTCAGCTCTTTTCCATTTACACAGCTTCTCTTGAACTTGTTTTTCAGGTGTTTTTATCACAAAAGGAGATGTAGGTGTTGGAACCATCGTGGGCTCGGCTGTATTCAACATCCTCTGTATTATCGGGGTGTGTGGGCTTTTTGCAGGACAGGTAAGAGCATTTATCGATTCCTTACAGTTCTTGCTTCACCCTGTGCCTTGGCTGTACTGCAAAATCAGATTCCAGGTTCACCACCTTGCCACAAATTTCTCTGGCTTTGCTGTTTTTAATAGGGCACTGTGCTGTTCCTCCCACATTTTTGAAATTAAAATCAGCAGCAAAGGACAGCCCGGGCATTTTGAGCTGCCCAAGGTGTGTGGGTGTGCAGAGGAATAAGCATTAGTTGTTTGCTCATAGTGTAGTTTGTGACTGTTCTCCAGCATGTCAAACTGCTCATGACAACACAAGCTATTCATCTGAAATTAAAGCAATTAAGTTGTGAGATCTGAGCTGCTGTCTGAATTACAGACATGATTGACTGTATAATTAAATACCTGAATCTGCATTTACCTTCTCACTTGCCAACATGCCAGGTATTTTTACCATCTCATAAATGTTCTTTGGCATGTTACTGTGGAGACTTATTTGTAAAGAGGAGAAGTAGAGTCATGTTACCAGCACAGGGCAATGGAAGAAGAACTGAGAAGAGACCTTGGTCAGTCTGGGAGATGAGAGATGGGATTTTCCATGCATGCAGATAGATGGGATTTTCCTTGTGATTCAGTTCTGTTTTCATTAGCAGTGGACTCCTACAGGCTGAAGGTGAACATTTTCAGTGTGAGGAGTCCTCAGGATAAGGTCAGGGCAGTGAATTTGAACCGCCCACATGTCCTGATTTGCATGGAAAATGAAGCTGGCAGCTACAGATGTTCGATGTGTTAGTGGTTCTGCTGTAACTCTTACTGTGAAAACCCAGTTAATTGAGGTAAATTTTTAATGACCAAAGCCTTCCCAGGGCATAAGGCTCTGTTCCCCAGAGGAGTTCTGTCATCAATAGGACTTCCTTCTCAGGCTGCTTTCTTCATTCAAATGAAGGTGATGAACTATCTAACAGTTAATGACGGCAGAGGAGACAATTCTGATTTTTACTCTCCACAGTATTGATTGCATGCCTCAAACCTGCTAAAAATAATGGCTACAAACCACAGCTTTAGGTGGAAAAGGCCTGCTAGAATTCAGGGCTTGACAGGGATTGTCAGTCTTCTCAAGAGGCCTTTTACAGGTGGAGATGGTTGTTTCAGAAGGATAAATCAAGGCCAAAATGCTCTTGTAAAACAAATGCTCTTCATCCTTCAGCTGTGGTAGCTTTCAGAAGTTCAAGTCATCCTATGCATAGTCTGTGAGACTCTCTCAAGCCAAGAGTTGAGATTTTTACTGCTTTTCCCCATTGTTGTTGTCCTTGAGACTCTGGTGGTGATTTGTGTGTGGTTTTAACTGATGCCTTCTCGAGGCTGACCTGGAACAGAGACTAAACAGAGCAAAAGGATAAAGTAGGTACTTATTAAAAGGCCTCAATGGGTACACCTGGGCAGCACAAGAGCCCAACTGGACTACACCCAAGATGCACCCCAAAATGGTCACAAAAAATGGACGACCAATCACAAGGTCTCACACTTTTGTAAGTTCTGGTCCATGAGCATATTAGAATCAATTGTCCCACCACAGCTTCAGGTTATGAAGCTCCATCCTCCTTGTCTTTTCTTCTCACTTCACCATTGTTTTTGTTCTTGGGCCTGAAAGTTGATCTTGATACCAAACTAGAGAAGGAATTGTTTTGTTTATCTACTCTGTGGAGAGAGCTTAGTAGCACTTAATATGAAACCTTAAACTACCCACCAAAACAGCCCAGAATCTAAAAAAATATAAAAGCTAAAACTTAAGGCATCATGTCAAGTCACATAACCTCTCTTTGCTGCAGTCTAACTCTCAGAGGGTGGGTAAGCAGTGGTATGATTGACACCACCATATGGAACTGTGATTTTGGTGAGCAAATAAGAAATTTCAGTGTCAGTAATTCCAATGTTTTAGATAAAACTCTGGATCAATTTATGCTTTTAATTGTTTCCCATTCCTAGCCTTTCACCAAAAAGTCATTCCCTTTTAGTGGTGTTTGTTTTTTGTTATTATGGATAGGAATTTGGTTTTATTGTCAACAATGTATATCTACAGAGGCACCAACATAGGTGGTAAATTTGGTTGTTGGTGAGATTTCTGTTCTGCTGGGGACCTGGATGTCATTTGTGAGTTGCCAGATGAGTTTGGGGGCTGATTGTTGGTCAAAGCTTCTTGCTTTGCTCCAGGGTTTTTTCTTTGGGCTCAGACCTGTGGATTGAGCAGCTGGAGCTCTCAGATTTTCAGATGTATTGCCCATGGGCTGGGAATCCCAGAGGTCAGACCTTCAGGGGCCTTCTGCTGCGTTTCTAGCAGCACTCTTTTAGAAAGCCTTCTTTTGGTTTGGTTTGTTTTTTTTTTTTTTGGACTGGTAAGCAGTTGAATTGTAAAATACTGTCCAACTCTCTCCAGGGTATGTTTTATTTTTAAATTAGGTTGTAGTTTGTATGTGCTGTGTTGGGTGTATTGTTCTTTGGCCTAAGGAAAGACTGTGTTTGGTTATGTGCACTGTGCTTAGAAAAAGAAACAAAGGCACATCCCCAAAAAGCTGGAATGCATTTGCTTGAGAACCTTGTTGTTTATCCTTCCAAGCCTTTACTGGGTGTATGTGCTCACTTTTCAGGATAAATCAGAGTAAGCATCCCACTGCTGGAACAGGAGAAAGGAAGCATGCCCACACCTCTGTGCAATACTGCACACCTAGAAAAAGGCATTGAAAAAGCATTGTGATGGTTGAAAGTCAAACACTGAAAAGTTAGAAAATAGCAGTGTGAGGGTTCTCTATGCACCTTAATTTGCCCTCTCAGTGTGTGTGCATTATTATCCAGGCTTTAATTATGGGGTCCCTTGCCGGGTTCGCTGCAGGCTCCCTGCCTCCTTCTGCACACAGAATGGACTTTGCTCACTTAATGAGCAGCTATTCAGGATTTTGTTTTCTCTTATTGTTCACTCTGTGCCCTTCTGCCTTATTTACCAGGCTCTATTCAAGCCCTGTTCCAGAGTCAGAATTACTAATTTCTTCTTGAACTTCTGCTGATCTCGTTGCTATTGTACCTTGAGCAGTTGATGAGCAGTTAATTAATTTTCCCCAAACCTCTGTGAGATGAAGGGATGTTTTAAAGATGGGGAAACAAAGCACAGAGAAAATAAATTAAAAAATAATTTGTCATTTTAGGGGCCAATTAGAGCTGGCACAGGCCTGCTCTTTACCCTGGTGCATAGCATTCTGTGGCATGCTCCTGGGTCCTGGCTCCAGGTGCTGTTCCTGCTGCTCCACTGGGCTTCTCTTGCTGGACTGGCCTTGGTTTGAGTGGTCATGTCTCCTTACAGCCCAGCTCTCCTTGGGAGCATTCAGCTCCTTGAGCCATATGAGCCCTCTTCTTCTCCTCACTCCTGCTTCCTTCCACAAAATGCCTCTGTCCTGAGCCCTGCCCTCATCCCTAGGGCTGTTCTCATCTGGAACTAAGCAAGTGACGTAACTACATCTCCTAACATTTAGTGATTGTTCTTGTTAGTGTGATGCTGTTCCTTCTTGTCACTCCCCCTCCAGCTCTTGAGGCCTGAGAGAAAAGCTTTCAGCAGATTCCTCTCTTTTGGGTCATGCATCCACCCATAGCTGCCTTTTGAGCATCCAGCTTTCTTCCAGTGGTTTTGATCTCTTCTCCTCTCCTCACCCCTCTCCTCTATGTCTCCTTGGCCTGACTTCTCCTGGCTAATATTACCCATGCCAGGGAGGCACCTCTTGAGGTACAGGAATCTGCTCTGCAGCCAGGGAAATCATATTTTCCATTGTTTTTATCTCCTCCAGAGATTTTGGACTGGAGGGATTAAAAAAGCAACAGTGGATGCAGGCTGTCTGTGTGTTTGATGGCTAGACAAGAACCATTCCTTAAAGGCTGGGTTTTCTAAACGAGCGTCCACACTCTGAAAATCAGAGCTTTCAAGTTGTACCTTAAACTGGGCCTCTGCAGGAGCAGAAGAACTTCACATGTGGTGTATGTTGAGGTGTTTGACCAAGGCATGTTATCCCCATGGATAGTGAATGCTGCCCATGTGCCTGTGGCAATGAGCCTTAGAAGCTCCTCCTGCTTTCTTCTTGCAGCATTATGTATAACATCCACATTCAGAGGAGGATTTATCTTATTTCATCCAGGCAGTAGAAGCAACTCGTAAGGTGTAGAAGGTTTCTGTATATGGAAATATGTTAGGAGCTGTCCTCATTCCCTACCTCCCTGTGCAGTGCAGGTTGGATGTGTCTGTAGCTGTTTCCTCCTGTCCCTATCCTTGGGACACCAGCACATCTCCTTACAGGCAGGCAATTGCCAAGGCACATAACCCTAATCTTGTTTTTTAGCTGCTGTGTCTGCTTTGCTTCCTTCTGGCAAAGGGGGAATGAGGAGGTAAGGGAACACTGAGGGAGAATGAAATGGCAACAGATGCAGCCTTTCAGACAGTAGTCCAGCAGTGTTCATGGGAACACATGCTGGATAGCAGCAAGGAGGCTGCTGTCTGCATTGTGATGGATTGCATCGAGCTTTTTCCATGCTTGCAAGCCAGCTGTGTATGGGGAGCTTGACCTTAGCCTGCGGGCCCCTCCAGGCCTTGGTCGCTCTGTCCTGTCTTCTCTCACACTCATGTTTGTGCTTCCCAAGCGCTCCCCTCCTTCTCCTGCCCTTCCACTGTCCTTGGTGGCAAGGACACGGCATTCTTGGAAGCAGTCCTTGCTTAATTCAGCTCTCATTCAAGCCAGCACAAGCAGAGTTTGTTCGGCTTTAGACATTCCCCCATCCAGATTCATCTTGTTTTTGCAGCTCTGCTGCTCTCGTCTCACCATCCTGTCCCCCTCTGCCCTCTCCCAATACTGACCCACAACATTTTGCAGCATTGCAGAGGAGGGTGAGAAGTGCTTATGTGAGAGCAGTATAACCATGTGTTTGTTGCAAGTCACTCTGGCATTACCATGTAATTTTGAATGTGAATGGCTTGATTTGTTAATTAGTATTTAACTGCTCTGTTTTTCAGTTGAGTCCAAGTTTCTCTGCTTTACTTTTCCCTGGAAATAGACAGGCTTCTCTAGGTGGAGCAGGGGACTAGGAATGCTGGGTTGTGCCACAGATGTTCTGGTTCTGTCAAAGGGTCTGGTGGGTGGTGAGGCATCATTCCTCAACATACTGGAGCAGAAAAGGGTGACCCTGACTGTCTGACCTGCCTCCTTCTTTTCCAGTGGGATTTTTCTACCTCAGGAAGTAAGCTAAATTCAGCAGGCTCTCCTCTGTCCAGGTCACAGAACACTTGTGCCAGCTGAGGCACATCTAGGAATTGTCAACTGCCTTGGGTTATGTCAGTGGAAAATACACCTGAGAAAGAGTGTTAGGCATATCGACAAGGATACTAAACAGAGTTTAATAACCTGGTGGAACGTTTTTTTAATGAAGCAACTGGGACTTCTCTAATCTGTTTTACCCCACTTCTGCCATTCAGCCAGCTTGCATGCCTCTTAATCTTTTAAGCTCTAATTTCACTCACAACTCAGACTGCAGCTGTTACTGACTTTTGGCGTTGTGATTGCATTCGTGAGCTTTTTTAGTTTCTTCTCCTTGAGTGTGGAGGAGTTTTAAAAGGGGTGAGTTGGAATGCTTTTTATTCATTGCTCTGTGACCATTGGTAGAAAACATGTAAAACTCTGGGAAGTAGTTTAAGGAGAGCTGAATGCCAGCTGTTGGGACTGTTCACTGCTCTCAGAGCCCAGGGCACATTGGGGTTTGGTGCTGACAGCATTTTGCAGTGACCGTGAGCCTGGTCTTTCACTGACAGAGCTGTGTTGCAGACGTGGGACAGACTAATAAGTCAGTAGTAGTGCCAGAAGCCAAGATGTGGTCCTTGGATACATAGAGCTGCCATGGTGTGTGAAAGCCCAGGTACAGGAAAAGCAGAGGGAGATGCTGGCAGGATGCTGTGGAACATCAGGCAGTCTGTAAGGTGCTGAGACTGCAGCTGTGACAGAGAGGTGAGGCTGGAGTTTCAGGATAGAGAGGTGCCATTAATTCAGAGATGCAATCAGGAGAGTTACAAATGGATTCCTATGAGCATCAGACCAAAGCTACTTTCTAATTGCCACAAAACACCATGACTATTTTGGGTTTTTTCTGTCAAAATTGACACCACAGATCAATACTGTGGATGTACCATTTGCAGGAGTTTTTCTCAAGTAATTTATAGTGTAAAAGTAAGGGAGATCATAAAATCTGGTTTTTACTTCTGGCAAGGACTGGCCAGTCTGAAGAGACTGGGAGATGTTTACTCTGTGCACGCCTTCCTGTCTACAGCTGTCCTTGAATTCAGATACAGAACTTGTGGTCCAGCAGAGGCCTTGGGGTCCTGCTGCTTCAGCACTGTGAGAATCTGAGCTAAAGAGACATGCTGGTCCAAATAACTCATGGATGATTATGACTACTAGTTGAGGAGGGAAATATTTCTGACTCTGTCCTGAGGTTTGGAGAGTGTCCACTGTTTCCATTCTGAGCATGTCACATAGACAGATTGCTGGGGCAGTGATGAAAATATCAAGAGAGGCTTAAAAAAGCAAATATTCTTGGGGAAGTAATGAGAATAGATGGCGTTGGTACGCCTTGTACACTCTGGGAACCAGAATGATAACTGAGCTCTGCAGAGAACGGCAAACCAGGTGAAATTAGGGGATGGTAATTGGAAGTAGGCTTTCTTCACAACGGGTCCCTTAGATCGTGGCTGCTTTAATTTTGCGAGAGAGAGGGATATTTTAAGGCCTTAGATTTTTCTTTGGCCTGACCTGTGCTCCTATTTGGTGCTTTGCTGAAGTTGGGAGTTGTGGTTAGTATTGGTCAAAGCCTCAAGCAAGCCTGAATGCTGCGTCATGGGACCCTGGGGTCTTTGGCCAAAATTGTGGTCTGGAGACTGAGCTGGATGCTTGTAGTGTCCTGGGATATTTGGACATGACCATGGGGTATAGAGGGAGTGTCACTTAGTCCAGGACATCCTGCTGTGCTGTTAGTTCCAGCACAGGTGCCTCTGGCTGAGGCTGACTGCCTGCTGGCTTTCCTGGAGCTCTGCACAGGAAAGCAGTGGCTTCCATCTGTCTGAAAAGTCTGCTGGGGCAGAGTGGCTCAGTGTGCCAGGAGGGGATGCTGGATCAGGACTCCTACTGTGCTGGGAGATGGCACCTCTGGGATCCTGCTGGACCTGCTAGGCTGATTCTGTGTCTGAATTATGGATGTGTCAAAAGTGCAACCAGGAACCCACCGCCCTCCAAACCATACCAAGTCCTATGTGTGTCTCCCAGAAAAGGTGCAGAGGCTCTGCAATGGCTTCTTGCTGACAGCCACAGGTGGATCTACAGCCCAATTTATTGTCAAGATGAATGTAAGTAGGACACTGTCACACTCTCCCGTTAATCTGTGATGCTTCACTGAGGTGCATTCTCACTGCTTCACCAGTGAGAATGAGCAGGCAGGTGGCCAGGTTCTTGGAATTACCTGAGCTGAGCAAAATAATCAGCTGCAAAGTTTAAAGGCAGAGCTTGTGCCCTGATACCTGAGGTAGAGCCCTTTTTATTTTTGTATAATTCTGAATGCATAAGACATGGATTAACTGCAAACTGTGGCCAGCTTGATTCCCTGAAAATCTGTCCCAGACCTCCACCTGAGTTCACTGCTTCCTGTAACAGTGGCCAACAGTAACAGTGGCCAAGAGCTGATCATTTCTCTTGCTTTGGCCTGAGATCATGGGGCTGATTTGAAATTGCCTTGAGGTTTTGCAGAACAGTAGTGTCAGGAGCACAGCCCATCCTGGAGGGAACCCCAGCAGGCTTCAGAATGCCCCTCCTTGGCTCCAAGGGCAGCTCCTGCAAACCAGGAACAGTGTGTGAGGAGGTTCCATGGCACATCTGGCTGCAGCTGACCCAGAGGGCTGACACAGTGTGCTGCTGGCCAGCTGTTATGGGTCAGGGGCTTGCAGGGGATCACAGAAAGCAGCAGCTCTGTCAGGCAGCACAGACCAGCACTCAAAAGCCAGATTCCATCATCTGCTACACTGCTGTAAGAGCTTCCCTAATCACTTCTGTGCAGTCCACATCAAAGAGGGGCAGCATGAGGTCTGACCCAGATTCTCTACTTCTGGATGCCTTTTGACAGTGGTGGATTCACTGCTGGCACATTCATGTTGACCTCCATAGATTCTTAAGGCTAATCGCTACAGGGATTGTCTTTAACCTCTCACATCAGCAAATTAGGTTATTAGCTCTTAATACCTAAAAATCTAGACCTTCTGTGCCAGAGGGTAACAGAGAAACAAGATTAGGGAGATTGCTTCCAAAGCTTAGCATTTCCCAGAAGTGTTAGTAGCTGATCAGCGCTTGAGAATGTCAAGCAAAGCACCAGCCATGAGATGAGGAAAACCCCCAGAACTATGTGGGGTGAAAAAGATCCCTGAAGAGCATGGATATGATTACATGCTTCCCCTGGAAGTTTAGCAGCCAGATACTGAGGAGTGCACATTCCTCTGGACTCCTGCAGCAGGAGCATGGACATCCTTGCCAAGGGAGCAGCAGCTCTGTTCTGCCACACATGCTTCATCTTGGGCCCATTGGTGCCGTGGGCAGAGCAGGCTAGAAAACAGCCACCTGGGTGGCTTCTGGTGATGGATATCTCCTGGATGGGAGAAGAGCTTCCATGCTTCTAAGAGCAGGGAAACAATTTGAAGAGCAGAAGAAAGAAGGGTCAGTTTTACAGAGGATAAATGGTGAAGTCCTAGGATGAGGCATAGGGCATATTGCCACTGAAGTTCTGGATGCCTTGAGCCCAGTGCTACAGGCAGCAGACACCAATGTCTGATTTTAGGGGATTTTCCATCTGGTGGCTGATCTCCACATGTGTGCTAGATGGAGGAGATGGTGTATGCTGCATAGGGCCATGGCTTCAGGAGTTGCAAACTTCAGAAATCAAGCTAGAACTGAGAAAATCTTGATTTTTCTGCTCTCCAGCCCACCAAAAAGAGAAGTAAGCATTCTGAGTAGTAAATGTTATATGCAGGATTTTGCAGGGTGGAAGTTTACTTGTGAGAAACCAGGTACCTATTATGGGTAAGTTTACCCCTGGGAGTGATGCCGTGGCATGCAGGAGAACACAGGCTCAGTGTGTCTTGTGTGGGAACCATCAGGGTATGTTCTCATTCAAACCTTGAATGAGCTTCAGAGCTCTTCTTTTCAACTCAGGAGAACTGGGTTCAGTCCCCACTGAGTGGTCAAGGGACAGCTAAGAGGCACTTGTCTGGGGTTTGAATTTCAGGTACTCACTTCAGAGAGGAGGAAGTGTTGCTGGACTGACAATCAGTGGTTCTACAGCTGCCTCCTGGTGCTCAGCTCCCGCAGGATCAGCTCGCTGCTGGGTTACAGTATGACAGTATTGCTGATTTAAAACTCAAATTTGATTATGTTTTTACCCAAGCTTATTGCTTCCCTGATTTTTTTCTGCCTTGCTGATCTGTAGTTTAAGTGGTTTCCAGTGTGTTAAGGTTTATGTGGAGTCCCTGGTGGCAGCAAGGCACAATTCAGGCCTTCAGGAGCTTGGTAGTTCTGCCTCAGGATGTGGTTCTGACCTGCAGGCTGAGTGCTGCCTTTGCCCTCAGTGCTCATGGGCTCCTTTCACCCTCTATGCACGGTTGTTGTATGTGCATGGCTTCCCTATATGACATGGGCCAAATGGTTTAGAAACTTCAGCTAGGTGACTTGGGCCCTAAAGATGTCTGAGATTTAATTTCCCCACAGTTATCGCATCAGGGAGACCCACCTGGATGTCTGTGAAATGTGAGCAGCCTGTACAGGTGCCAGGCATGAGCATGTTCCCTTCAACCTGATCTGGAATCAGCACAAGAGTCCTTGTGATTCCCACAGGATCTTCATCTATCAGTCCTGTGCAGCAGGTCCCTGCTAGAAAGCTGCCTTTAAGCATCTGGATCTTACTGTGCTCATTCAGGTGTCTGAGGAAAACTCCATGGGAAAATAATATCCTGCACTGATGCAGCTGGAAAGCTGGGTGAGAAGTCTACCCAGGGGCTGTATCCTTCCCAGAGAGATGTGTCTCCAAGGAGAACACCTGCTAGGGGTACCACCGCTTCCTTGGCTGTGAGGGGATTCCAGCAAGTGATTTCAGCTCGATAGTGATTTTCAGCTCAAAGCTGGAATCTCCAGGCCGACGCAGGAACGAGAGAGAGAAGGGTCTGTCTGGTGATTCCACAGAGATGGCTTTAATGTCAGCTTCTCTGCGAAGGGAGCCAGGAACAGAAAGCTCCTGGAAGCAGAGGCTGAGGCTGGGGTTTTTATAGGGACAGACAAGGGGTGGATACAGACTATTTGCATGAAAGAAGCAAGGTATGATGGGTGTTGTTTACTGGGGTCGCCATGAGCTTGAAGTAAGTTGCTTATCTTAGGGATGACTCAGGGCATCAGCCTGAGTTCTCCATGGGAAGGCAAGAGGCCCTGCTACAGGGGACTTATCGTCCTCCACACTGCACCTTCAAGATTATTGTAGAATATCAAAGGACAGGAGGAAGACTACCTTGGCTCCTTGTACCCGGGGTACCTTGCTTTCACACGTGTGCTGTGCTGTGTGGTGACACCCCTTCGGCCAGGGACAGAGGTTATGAGACAGAGCCTCTTCCTGTGGGGGCTATCCTTTACTTCGGAAATGTGACTTCTGTGTACAGAGCTGAAGTTTAGAGCTGTAAAATCCCCACCAGCATCCATGTGGAGGCAAGTGCAGAGGACCTTAAGCAGCATCCTGAAAGCTGAGTGGAATAATGTCAAATTGTTCTATAAACTCTCTTGCAAAATTTGCTCAATCAGAATGAAGAGGCACACTGCTGTAAAATGTGAGATTTAATTGAGGATCTCTGAATAGAATTATGAACCTATCTCCATGTTCCTATATTTGGAAATTTCCATTAGAAAGCATCTCCATTCATCTATGTCTGTGTGCCTTGAAATGTATTGTCAGCTGGTAGAAATCTGGTTTGACCCAAGAACTTTAAAAGCCTGCTTTTTTTGCTTCAGGTGGGAATTTCTAACATGCAAATGGTTGCATAAAGAGACTTTACGCTGAGCATAAATTTCATCAATGTTTTAGAAAGCCATGCTGCTAAGAGACTGTAGAGATTTTTTTAGGTATAATGGTCAGTATCTTTTTACAGCATTTGTTTCTTCAGCAGTTTTGGAAAAATCTCATTTTGTAAGTGTTAATATGAAGAGGAGTTTGGGAAACTGCTTTTGCTAATGCTGAAATAGAACTGAAAATGAAATTACTGTTTATGTGATTCATGCACAACTATGACTGGAGGGTACAGTCAGAAAATTCATGTATATGTTCAGATCCAGTGTAAATGAACTATCTCACATCTTATTCCTTCAGCTTTACACCTTTGAAGGATGTGACCCAGAGTATCTGAAATGTACTCCAAAAATGGGAAATACAGATTTGAGGAGAAGCTTCTACTGAGGGGGCTTCCTAGAGCTGCCAAAAATAGAATGATATTGAAGATGTTGCTTCCACATGACTGCTTTTAATCTGTTCCTTTTGAATACTTTTAATAAACTTAAAGATTAACTAATTCAGTAGTATTTTCTTCCAAGATCTGAATTGCAGGCTTTTGCAGCCTGCAGTGAGAATTCTTCCTTATTTCTGTGGCTTTGGAAGGTGTCGAGTTAATGAACGGCACATGTCCCTTTTTATTCTCCATAGCCTGTAAATTCCTGGGTTTTGTTTGTAGCACTTTGCTGGAGTGTTGACTTGAATGTTTGTCCCCAAACCTGTAGATGCACACAGAGCTGTAGTAATGCTCCTCAATGTGGCCATGCTGGTAGAGCCTGAGCCCCTCCCTTCCTGTAAAGCAGCACCCCTTACGGACTCCTTGGAAAATTCTAATTTCATGAGAGTTAATATGAAGAGAAATTTGTGAAACTGCTTTTGCGAATGTTGAAATAGAACTGAAAGAGAAATTACTGTTCATGTGATGAACAGTTCATGTGAACTGGATGATTGGCAGTTGCCAATGTGGAACCAGAAGTTATGTGTACTTTAACAATCAAACATCAGAGTAAGTAAAGATTCGTTGTCCTCTGCTGGGCTGAAACCTTGGAAAGGCAGTGCAAATTTGATGGTTAATGATGTCCCGGTGTAGAGTAGTCTAAAAGTAGAGTGTAGCTGGTGAACAGTGAAAGGAATGAGAGAGTAAAGAGCAAATCACTTCTATTCCAGTGTGGGAGTCCCCTCTCCACACAGGGGAGGGGAGCATGCATTTCTGTCCTTCATCTCTTATCCCCACATTGTGCCTCTCTGTGATGGAGTCAAATTTTTTTATACAGTGTTGGTTTGGATTTGTGACTAAAGCCACCTGGTGTTTGGCTGCTGCTGAACACTACCTGCAGAGCATTAGAGGCTTTTTCTTTTTCCCTCTTTGTTCCCTTCCAACCCAGTGAGTAGCTCACCCCAACATGGGGGACAGCTGAGTTCACAGTTACTTCAGATGTGGCCATTGCTGTTTCCCTTGCAACTGTTCCCCCAGCAGCTGCAGAAAGCATTTCCTGTCTTGGGTCGCTTCCTCACATCCCAGCACGTGTGGGGACAGCTCCCAGAGTGACAGGCGGAACCTGGACACACACTGCTGGTGTGGCAGTGGTGCTGACAAGAACCAGCTGACACCCTCTCTTTTGCCTGTTTCTCCAGGTTGTTGCGCTGTCTTCCTGGAGTCTCTTGAGAGATTCAATCTACTACACGCTGTCAGTTGTTGCACTCATTGTGGTAAGTTTTTGAAGGTTCTTGGGTCTGTGGGAGCCTATGTCTACTGCCACCTGTAAAGGGAACCTGCCATGGCATCACAGTCTTGTAGCTGAGGTCCCAGCTCTGCCTCTCACAGGGATTTCTGCTTGTGGAAAACTGCTTGTGGTCTCCTTGGTTCTGGTGGGAAGCTTGGCCTGAGGGCAGGAGATGGAAGAGTGTTAAGAGAGCCCAGAGGGTTAGCTGGGGCAGGGTGTGGTGGCCCAGTGCAGACATGGGGTGCAGAGCTAAACCCAGGTTCTGAGCCCCCATTCAGCCCTTCAGTGGGTGGGTCAGTGCTCTCCTGGCAGTGACCTTCATGGCTTCCTAAAAAAAATGTCACTAACCTGTAAGGAGGCAGCACTTGTGCCCAAAGGAGAGAGATCCTGAACAGCCACTACGAAATGTTCAGGTTAATTTTTCCACACATAATAGGGGCAGGTTCAGTGCATGCTTGACAGCAAGTCCTCAAACAAAGACTACGCTTTCAGCAGTTCCTCAGTGCTGTGCCTATCCCAGCTTTCATCAGGCTCAGAAAACGCTCCAGATCTCTCAGGATTGGGCTATTCAGTGGAAAAATGTTGGCTAAAGAGTTAGATAAAGACACTGCTGTCAGTTTAACATTACCTTTGCAACCAATACCAAACAACACCAGGAAATGTAAAATTGAGTTTTCAGGTAGCAGTTGCACTGCTGTTTTTTCCCCTCCAGCCTAGCCTAGTACCCTAGAATCCCTAAGACAGGAAGAGTGATTTTGTGAGGTTGACTTCCATACGTCAGCAAGAAGGGGACTTTAGAGTCAGAAGAGGGTCACTTGCATTTCTGAAATCTGGGTTACTTTAGTTAGTGTGTTTAAACAGTGGGTTTTGTTTTGTTTCCTCCTGCACAAGCCCATGTTTCCAGACATACTCTGTAGTTGCAAAGGTCTCTTTCTGCCTCATCCCAAATAGGGAGTCTTTCTCAACCTGTTTGTACTTTTATTCCCCATACTGCAAGGCCAGACATTTTGTACCTAGCGAAAAATAACTTTTCTACGTAATTATTAGAAATGAGCTGCAAAACAAAACAAAAAAAAAATTGTGTTTGTTTTGACTCTTCACAGTAACCTCGTACCAAAAAGTGTTGCTAAACAACAAACAGAGCCACACATACTAATTATAATGAATTCCATTGCACAAGTTTAAAGACATCCAGCAGGCATTCTCTTAGGTCACTCCACAGGAAGCACAGATGTGGGCATCTGCCTGGCATCAGGCCTCCTGGTGCTTGGATTGGACATTTCATTTATTGCGTGGAGGCAGACAAGTTGAAAATCTGCTGACTCTGTCATCAGTTTTAAATTCTTTAAGCAAGGTGGGTTTTTTTCATGGCTGGTTCATCCCTGTGGTTGTCAGCTGCATCAGGGTGTGGAGAAAAATTCTCTATGGTTTCTTGTCCAGTGCACCATTGAAGTTCCTATCTACATATTCTGTGTCATGAGAAAATTGTGTGGGTTGCAGAACAGACATCTCTATTACTCCTAAGACTTATCTCTTATACTTTACTTCTAGATAAGCTTGTTCTTCATAATTATAGAACTGCGAGTCCTTTGCTTTTGGGAGTGTAGCCCATAATACCAGGATATGGTTATTTTTTCCCCAAACCTTGAGTTAGCTTCTCTCCAGCTGTATGCCCACTCTTCTACTCATCTTCATCAGTGATGAAGTTCAAGGCCCTCCAGGCAACCAGGGTAGCAGAATAATGCAGCTTCAGGAATTAGTGGAGACTTGAAGGCGTTGACAGATTTTTTTTTTTCCCTGCATTGTGGCACTACCTTGCTAATTTGGCTTGGGAGAGGTGGAGCTCATCCCACATCTCTCTGTGTTACTCTGTAGCAATTGTTGCAAACTACATGTCCACCTATTAGGGAAAAGCAGAGAAAGATGGGAGGAAGGGAAAACATTTCAAGAGTTTGAAGGTTTAGCTTCCCGCTAGCTGATGTACCAACCCTTTTGTACGCAATATTGCTCCCCAGTTGATAGCACATGAGAATGTCTCCTTTCAGAGTCAAACACTGCTTCAGTTTACGAAGTTTCTCCTTCCCTTCATTCACCCAGGAGCCCCTGGCTTCCCAGTGTGTCTAATTTGATTCTGTCTAAGACAGAATCAAATTGAGGTTGTAGGTCATTGTTCCTCAAATTCTGACTCTTCAGTCCCCCATGGCTCAGGTGGGAGATGAGCCACAGGCTCTGTGCAGAGCACAGCGTAACCTGCCTGTGGTTCCCCCTTCATCAGATTTGTGTGTTCCTTCTAGAAGACATTTCAGTGCTTTGTATGAAGGGATAATTTTTCCCTATGAGGGCATTGAGCTGCACTTCTCTGCAGCTGGGATAGAGTCATCAGTCTTGAAGAATTATATTGTTTGTAGAAGTTTGTTCTCGTGGTATTTTAAACAATGGCCTGTGGTGCTGTGTTAAATGTTGCACTCTGCTGGTATCTTTACTAATCATAAATACACCTGAGGGGAAATAAATATATTCCTTCCATAGCTGAGATGCAGAAACTTAAAAGCTTGATGCTGTGCTGGGTAAATCAATATGACTTTGTCTCCATTTGAACTAGAAAAAGAAGTACAATGCTGTTGTAAGGATTAGAGCAGTATAGACTCACCTGTTTGCTGCTCCAGACCATTTGATGAGAATTAACTCTAAACCACAGAGGCTAGAAGTGGATAAACCACACTTATGTACTTGATTCATATTGACTCAGCCCTATGATTTTTTTTTTTTAACTTTATAATAATATTACAATACTACCTTGTCTTCTTATAGAGTTTGGCAAAACTTACTCCTTATTTTCTTGAAAGGAAAAAGATGCCTTGTATCTTACCTTGAAGGGACATGCTCAGAGTCACTAGTGGCAACATTGAGATGGGTGCTATTCTTAGTCACAGAAGTCAATGCTTTCACATCCCATCGCACCAAAACATTGCAAATCTTGGGTTTTATAAAAATATTTTTTTCTCTCTGTTTTTCACCACGGCTGCACTGAGAAACTCGAGAATGTAAAGGTCATTTTCCTCCCCAGCTAGAGACTGAAGAACTGGTTGTGAGCCATCCCTTCTACTTCTTTCATTTATTGTTTATTCTTTCTCCTGACCAGCAGACATCTGCACTGCAGGTCAGTCCAAGGCACAAAACCCCAGCACACTCCCCAGGCATGCTCCTCCCCACACAGGGTGGTGTGGATTTTTATATTGAAACCCAAGTAAGCCATATTTATACAAAATCTCCAATACACATCACCTTTGCTAGAAAGTTAGACTCTACTCTAAGCAAATTAGAAAGTGCCACCTTCACAGCAGAAAATGGGGCAGAGGAGAAGGAAGAAGCCTAGAAACTATGTGGAATCCTCCATCTTGTCTTCCCTGCTTGCCATCCTAAAAACCCCACATATCTAAAATTCTCACCCTGTGATATACTACACACTATGCTACTACCTAATACACACTCTTGAAAGTTCTTGCTTCATTCCTAGAGCCTAAAAAGACTTTTTTCCATGAACAAAGGTTAAAAACACTGTTTGTCAGAGACCTTAAAATCCCTTAAACATGCAAAGCAGTATTTCTCAGAATTCCAAATTCCCACAGTAACCTACATCAGGCCTTGTCAGATTAGATCACGGTGACTGGAAACTGTAATTTTCAATGTTTTGTGGTCATGTATTTTTCCAGTAACCAGTGTAACTCTTGCCTCGTGCAGGCTGTCACACAGGGGTTGCTAAGTACAGCTTTATGGTTAAGGGGAAGTGTTCACGGTGCTTTCAGGGCCTTGTTCCTTTTCCCTCCTGTTTCCGTGGCACACATTCGTGGATCTGTAACCCCTGGTGCGGGCACACATTTCCCTGCTGGTGCTTTGGAAGGGCTGAGTGGAGCACAGCCGTAGCTGGGGCAGCGAGGGTGGCGTGTGACTCCAGCTCCAGCCTCCTATGGAGCCACCTGCACCGTGGGTCCCCTCTGCAGCCATCCCGCTGTGCTGGGAGGAGAACCAGAGGCACAGGGAGCAGCAGGGCTGGTCACAGAGCACAGCAGCCACCTGCTGGTGCAGCCCTTCAGCCACTGCCAGCACTACGAGCCCTTCCCTCACCCCTTGCCATGGTGTTGCTGCTTCCTTCACAGCCCTCACCATGGTGCTGGTTGTCCCTTGACACCCTTCACCTAGGCACTGGCCCTTCCCTCACACCCCTTGCCATGGTGCTGGTCCTTCTCTCACACACACCTTCCCTCACACTCCTCTCCATGGTGCTGGTTCTTCCCTCAGGGAGGAGGTGCATTTCTTGCCTGAGGAGGCTGGCAGCATTGTTAGGGGAGTCACAGTGCCTATCCATCAGCAGGTGTGCCCAAGGGGCTGTCACAGTAGCTACAGTCTTCTGGGGTGGTGGTGGTCACCCTGAGCTGATGGAAACAACATCCTGCGCCCAGCAGGACGTGGCAGCAGCTGTGGAGCTTGCTGTGGATCTGCTGGAGGGTCACTTGGCATCCAGCTGGGAGTCCACAGGGACGAGGCCATGTCCAGTGAGACAACTGGGTGGGTCAGAATGGTGGAGCCCCGTCTCTGGCTCACCACTGCTTTCTCTCTAACTGCTGCACAAGGATTCAGTGTGATTTGGGAAGGAGTACCTGCTTGCCTTGACTAGGTGAGAGAAACTAAGGGTTGAGAAGTTCAAAGGCTGGGCAGCAGGGCAGTGCCAAAATATACCCAAGCTTAATACCATTGCCATGAGCCCTGGCTTGCTTTACTCTGTCCCCTGCCTCAGGTGATAAACTGTTTTCAACTGTGGTTTTGTTTATAACATGCTATTTTAAAATCTTTTCTCCACAGTTTATTTATGATGAAAGAGTTTCCTGGTAAGTGAATCCCTTTTCTTTTCATTTTTTCTGGTTATACCACAAAAACTGCCATAATTAGTGTTTATGAGGAGAGAAGGAGAAAGCTGAAAATTTCTACAGGGCAGCTATTTGCTGCTGTGTGAGAAACATCAGCACAAGATGGGCTAGAATAACTTCATTTTTTGAGCTGGAGAAGAAAGTCAAGGAGAGTGTCGCTCAGACTGTTCCTGGTACAGTGACAGCAGTCAGTAACCTCTGCATGCCCTGCAGCAGCCTGGGGATGACAGTGTGCTCAGCAGAGCTGTGGGTGTGCCAGAAGGGGCCACCCAAGCAGTCATAAATAAGTATATAGTTGGATTTTTCATAATTTAGTAAATGGACAGTTTAAAGAGATAAAAAAATATATCCCTATTAATGTGTCAAATTGCAGTGCAGTAGGTATGGTAGTGTGGGAGGGCTACAGATACTTTTCAGTTGCTTTGGTCTCATGGTTTTGTTTCAGGCACATCCCGGAGGTGATGTGGTGACATCTGGAGGTGACAGTGAAAGTGACAGTGTTAGTTTTGTCACTTCCAGCTGGTGTCATTTGGATTACAAGCACTAGGGAGCATCAGGCTGCTTGGACTGGTGTTTTCCTTCACTGGCTCTTGCTTGTTTCAGAGGCAGGTTTCAAAACCCCATTCTTGGCAATGGCCTGGGTTTTTTTGTTGATTTTTTGTGTGTTTTTTTAACTGAAATTCACTCGAGGGCCAGTTGTATTTAACTGTGCTCTTAATAAGAAAAAAACACAGAAGCTGAGTGTTGAATCTTCAGAAGCAGAGAATGATACAGTTAGCAGGAACTGATATAGTTAGTGCAATATCCCAAAATCCTTGTGGAGAAAGTGTTCCGTGAGTTTAGCATACCGTAGTTTGATAATGGATGATTTCCACAAGGACTCACAGTCTGCCATGGGGAGTTAGGCAGAATGCAGCATTTTGGACAGTGAAAAGAATTGCCCAGAATCAAGCTCTAAAAGTCATACTGTAATTAGTTTTCATACAAATTTCATTATTCCATTAGTTTGGCACAGAAACAGCAGAGGGGAAAAAACCTGTCATTATCTAATCAGCATTTGAACTGCTGCCTGCTGCATTCTCAGTGCTCATGCAGCAGCTGCCCCTTGTTCAGGTTGCCTCAGCACAATCAGCTGTACAAAGCCCAGCATCCTGCTCTACACCCTTGCAGGTAGAGCAGAGTGGCTGCTCCCCTCTCTTGGCCGAATTCCATGGTTACTGTCCTCACAGAAGTGTTGGTGGTCCTTGGGGGTGTGATGTGCTCACTGAACTCCTGGGTTTTGTCACTTGTTCTTAGCTGACAGGTCAGTTTGGCCAAATAAAATCACAGAAGTCCAGAAAAAGGAGGCATCATGCATGGATGTGCGAGCCGCTTCTTTATGCATGTTCTTTACAGAGGAATGTTAAGGCAGCCCAGGAGGGTCAAGCCTTTCTGCATGCTTGTGGCGTGGCAGATGGGGGAATGGCTGAACAGGGGCTGCTGATGCCATGCCCTTCTCTAATGTGTTTATGTGTCTCTTGTTTCCAGGTGGGAGTCCTTAGTCTTAGTGCTGATGTACGTCATCTACATCTTTATAATGAAGTAAGTCAAACCTGCCCTCAGCTTATCTGAATTGTAAGGCTTTCTGCCCCCCTTGCCTCACCTGGCCCTTACAAGAAGAAGCAGAAGAAGAAGAAGCAGAAGAAGAAGAAGATGAAGAAGAAGAAGCCTCCAGTTCTGCCAGGGGAGGTTTAGCTTGTCTGTTAGGGAAAATTTCTGCACCAAAAGGGTTGTCAGGAGCAGAACCAGGCTGCCCAAGCCAGTGATGGAATCACCATTCCTGAGGGGGTTTAAAAGATGTGTAAATATGGTGCTTAGGGACATGGCTTAGCAGTGGACTTGGCATTGCTGAATTAACATAGAACTTGGTAATTGTGGAGGTTTTTTCCAACCTAAACTG
This sequence comes from Certhia americana, assembly GCA_018697195.1. Taxonomy (NCBI): domain Eukaryota; kingdom Metazoa; phylum Chordata; class Aves; order Passeriformes; family Certhiidae; genus Certhia; species Certhia americana. Next base: position 111,871,427 of record CM031859.1, read on the forward strand.
TCCTGTGAATCTGTGCTTTATGGATCTCATGCTGTGTGAACTGACCAAGGCTAATGCAGCAAACCTGTGGCAGAGCAGAGTCCTGGATCCATCCTCATGTCCCACCAAAACAGTCTCTTCTGACTTCACTTTAGCATCCCTACTTGGAAATAAGCAGGAGTGAGATTCCAGTCTACTTTTCATGACTGCTGGAGTTCTTGCTTGCCTGGAGACCTGTGATAAAACTACAGCACAGTTAGCAGTGATTTTCTGGGCATCTGGCCTGTGTGACTTCTTCCACACAAGTTCTTGCTAGTAAAACTGGTCTGTTCTGCTGTTTGGTTCCCCTCTTCCTGTCTTGTTTTCGAAAGCCAGTGGAAAGGAAACCCAGATTCAAACTGGACATTCAACAAAACCTACCAGCTGCCAAGCACATCAGTGGTCTTTTCTCCACAAGTAAGACTAGAGATTTGTTTTGAAATGATGAATAGAGTAAATATTATGAGAACAATTCTCAGTGAAAACAGTAAAACACTGAAGTTGGCTAAAGGGAACACAAGTCAGAATTCATCTATAATCAGAAATTTTAACATGGAGGGTAGCTTCTCTCTTGGAACAATTAACTGACCAGCAAGACAGTTGTAATATGTGGGTTCTTTTTTTTTTCTAAAAACAATGTTGTAATGTGGACAGGCTTTTCAGACCTGTTTAAATATAGTTTGAAAGGTTGTCACCCCAGTTAGTGACCTCTGCCAGGTGTTTATAAGGGTCTACCCTTGCCTTTGAGTGTCATGGGAAGAGCCTTGGCTCATTTTTGTGTCAGCTCCGGGATGCTCCAAGAAGCAAGGATTACTCCCCACCCCTTCCAAAGTTGAGGTGAATTTAGCATAAGGTTCTGGGTTTCTGTGTTGAGTCCTCCCAGTAAAATAATGCTGATACTCAGGTGTGATTTTGTGATAAAAAATATACTTGGATGATAACAAGCAAAGATTATTCATGATACAGGATATTCATCACACCTAACACATAAACATGCATGTCATTCAAGATCCATGGCTTCTATCTTTCATAGCTTTCTGGGTACAGATAGATTGTGTGATGTACAATTTAGCTGAAGCTCTGGGATCCTCCTTAAAACCAGGGGAGTCTTCTTTCCTCCCTTAGCTGTATTGCACAGGATACAAGGCTAGGAAACAAAGACTGTCAAGAAGTAAAGGTACATCCTGAGCTTGTTTCAATTGTGCAGGTACAACTCAACCATACATCACTGCTTTGAGAGGAAGACAAAAAACTCTGCAAATATGGTGAATGGTTTAGCAAGTAACACGGAAATGGACGACAACAGCAACTGCGATGCCACAGTGGTGTTACTAAAGAAAGGTAACTGTTCCAGTAAGTCACCCTCTTGCTTGCATCATTCTGGGTGTTGCCTCCCTGCTCACATGGTGGGAACTGCTGCTGTCTTGTAAGCCACAAAATAGGAGGGGGCACATGGCCCTTTTGGAACCCCTCTTCCAGATGCGGAGCACGGTGTGGTGATCCCAGCCACCACAGCCTGTGCCACTGGAGGTGGCTGATTCTTGCTGCTGGACAAGTGTTTGGCTGTAAGGACTTCTTCAAGCCCAGAGGCTGCTTGTCTAGCAGTTTTAAGTCCACCTGTGGGCACTGTTACTCTGCACTGAAGTTCTCCATTTACAGCATCTCCAGTCAAATTTAACTCCACTCCAAAGGGACATCAACTGAGCAAGAAAAAAGGCCCTACTCAGACCAGCATACACTTTATCCCCTGTGAAGGGAGGGTGGGGACTCTGAGTGGGTCTGAGTACTAAGCTCTTACTGCACATGCTGAGTTTACCATGCCCAACTTTTCCATGTAAGTGGTGTTTAAGGGTATTTGACTTCAGCTGAAATCTGTTCCAGTTTGACTTAAGCCATCATCATCTATAAAAACGGTTAAAATTGGTTGGGTTTCTTCAGCTTAAAAAGAATTCCCCCATCCCATAGCTCAGCAGCAGCAGTTCAATGTCTGCATTTGCAGGGATGTCCTAAACCGCATTCACAGTGGATTTATTTTGTCTTTAAAACAGTCAACAAGAACATGCAGTATCTGCTTGGGATGTGTATGTACCTGTCCTCAGGAATAATACCTCCCTTTTCCCTGAGGTATGGACTTAGCCTGAGAAGAAGCTCCATCGTGTCAAAATGAGTCCTGGTCTCTGATCACGGATGGGCTGCCTCTTTTGTTTAGCTAGTCTGTCAAAAAAACCCAACCAACCAACCAACCAAAAATAGGTCTCTTTCTGGGCAAATGGAGCTTGAGAGGCATAGTCTGTATACAGTAAGCAGTTTAACATGAAATATATTGGGGTTTATTTGCAGCAGCAAATGCTTGGAGTCTGCCAGCTCTCAGTTATAGGCCTGTTGCAGCTGGACAGCTGTCAGTAGTGCTGTGCATTCTGATTTGGGGAAGCTGGTTTTTTTGGGGATGGCTCTCTGTCACCTGGAGCTCTCCACAGCAGAACTGTGCTGGCAATTCTGTACCAGGAAAGCTGGACTGGGAAAACTCAGTTAGCACAAACTCAAGCCTTGCACATTCAACTTTACTCAGTGGCCTCAGGGTTAGTTGTGATTGTGGCGTTTGGTTTAAATGTTCCCATGATGGGTTTTTGCATACTCTGCTGGTAACTTTTGGATTTGGACACGTGGTTACTGACACTGGCTGAGGAAGGAAGGAAAACAAAAGGATTGATTCATCTTCTTGCAGATTGCTCCTGTATTTCCTTGGCATTGGGCCATGGAGGCCTGGAAAGGCAAGTGGTGCTGCTTTGTGTCCCAGCCAGGGGCACAGCGCCATCAACAGCACTTGTTGCAATGAGATGCCTGGGAGTTTCAGACACTGTTTGTCTTCTGAGGCTATTTCTGAAGCCTTTTCTGAACAGAGGACCAAAAAGTCTGAAACAGAAAGATTTCTGTATTTGAGGCAGTTCTTCCAGGTGCCATTCATCAAGTGCCAATGTGGAAAAACTCACAAGAGAAAGTTGTCTGGTTGGTTTTTGTTGGTGGTTTGTATTTTTTTACTTTTTTTTTTTTAATATGGAGGAGCTCACATATATACCCCAATCCATGGAAGCCTCAGTAGGGAAAAAAAAAAGCAACATAAAGGCCGAGGAGATAGTCTTCTGTAAGACTAACAGTGATGGTTAAAACGGTAATGCCACAAAATATTGTCAGTGTTAAACACTGCTTTTAATAAACCTGTGCAGAAGTGTGTTGGGTAAGGCCTCAGGTTTCCCTGCTGCCAAATCCCAGTCCTGGCACAGAATTCACAGCCCTGGTGTCATCCAAGTGCAGGAAGGATGAACCCCAGAGGCATCTACACTGTGCCCCAGGTGGAGCACAATCCAGGGACCGGCCTCTGTCTCCCTGTCCCTTTGTTCCCATGCTGTGGATTGCTCTGGCACATGCACTTACTGCTGGGTTTGGTGGCAGTTCTCAGCTGCGAGCTGCAAGCCCAGGATGCAGGAACCTTCTTTTCATTTGTGTTGGCACCTTGCAGGAACACCATTAGCAGTGGATGAGGACAGTATCCTCAAGAAGGGCAGGTTACAACTGGAAGTAACTGCCTTGGTGGGATAGCTGCTGTTGAAGCAGTGGTCTGCCCAAAGCAGGCCTGTGATGAACTGTGCAGAGCAGTTCTCTGTAAGGATCATGGGTGGTGATACCATATTGACAATTTATTTTAAAACAGGAATATAAGGTGTGTAGAAGGTAGAAATTAAAGACAGATGAGGCCTGTTTTGAATGGTGTAGCTGAAGGAGTGGTTCTTACAGAGAACTTCTGTATGGGATGCATGGATTTATTCTTCTTAGAGCCTTGTGGAGGAAAGGGAGAGACTGCAGAAAGAAGGCCTCAATTTGGTTTTGTTCCTTGGCTGCAGGAAATTTCCACCGTAAAGCCTCAGTGATCATGGTTGATGAGCTGCTCTCTGCCTACCCACACCAGCTTTCATTTTCTGAGGCTGGGCTCCGGATCATGATAACCAGCCATTTCCCTCCCAAAACACGTCTCTCCATGGCCAGCCGCATGTTAATCAATGAGGTGTGTCTTTTATCTCCCCAACCTGCCCTTCTCCTTCTGAATTTGCCTTTTCCTCTAGCAGCGTTTGGCTTGAAATCCAACTCTAGTGTTTCTTCTGCATCCCTGATAGTGCTCTCCCAGATTTTGTCCTTCTGACACTAACTTTACTAAATCATCCCTTGCTCTCTGTCCCCACGGTGATTTTAGCAGAGGTTGTTATGCAGTTATGTTACACGTAGCTGTTGCTCATAGGAGGTTCCCCCTCTATAGATCTGTTTAATTATATGGTACTACCCCAAGACTGCACTTAGAGTGTCACTGGTCTTGGAGTACTCCTGGAGTCAATTCCACAGCCATTGGACCTTCTCTTGTAAAAGTTATATGTGTGAGATTTATCTAGTGGTCTGCAAGCCAAGCATCATGTTGTACCTGTTGCAAATCAGTCCTTTTGCTTTTAATGATAAATTTCTAAAGAATTCTACAATCTCTCTTTCTCTGTTCCTCCCTTTATCTTAAAAAAACACAAATTAAAAAAAAAATCTTTCAGCAAGACTTTGCTTTTATTTACAGAGACAGAGACTGATCAACAGCAGGACTTACACCAACGGTGAGTCAGAAGTAGCAATCAAAATACCCATCAAGCATGTGGTGGAGAATGGAACAGGCCCCAGCAACTCTGCTGAGCGCAGCGTGAACGGCATGTGGCGAGATGAGGATGTGGCAGAGGCTGGGAATGAGAATGAGAACGAGGATAATGAGAATAATGAAAACGACGAGGAAGAGGAAGAAGATGATGATGATGATGACGACGACCATGGAGGGCCATACACACCTTTTGACCTACCCAGTAAGAAGCTCCTGTGCTTGTGTGGTGTTTGTTTGGATGTGCTGGAAAGCATTGCAGACATAGAAGTGTCTCTGAGAGCTTTCATCAGCTTTCACTTTGCAGTGAGGCTCCTGGTCACATGTGAAAGAGATGGGGAACTGGGAAGCAACAGGAACCTCTCAAGGTTCAGGCTCCTGGGGTTGGGCACACCTCTGCTGCAGCTCCTGTGTTGGCCCTGTGCTGCTGTTGCAGTCACAGTGGAGATTTAGCAACCTCCTTAGGGTGGGTTCTGCCCCCAAATCATGGCTCACCCCCTGGAGAAATAGATCTGTGCTCACTGTGGAGGAAGCTGAGGGGTGGCTGGGCTGCTGGCAAGGAGCCTGAGTGAAGATCAGATGTGTCCATGGCTAGGACATAGTTTTGCTGGGCGGTGAGGCGTGCTCTTACCTTGGTTGGACAGAGTAATGTGGGCAAGGCACTGGTGATGCTGATGTGGGCCAGAGACACAGGGTGGTCCTGAGTGCCTCTGCTTTCCTGCTGTTGACTAGGCAGTACCACAGTGCTTCTCGCTCTGCATGGAGGGCTTAGAAAGTCAGAGCAGCTGCATGACTTGTGAGGACTCACATGTGCCACAGGCTGCTGAGCACTGCACCTGCAGGATGGAGATCTCCTTTTAGCCTAGTGCTTCCTACAACATCAGGGCTCTGGTTCTGGGGTGATCATAATGTATCCCTGTCCTGCCTTTGAGTCACAGTTGCCATAGCTGCCAAGATCTGCTGTGTTGCAGTGGAGCTGCAACACTCTAGGGACTGGTCCTGCCTTTTACAGGCAAAATACAATTTTGGGAACTCCTGTTCAGGTCTTAGTCAACATCCCAAAGACTTTTGGGTACCTGTTCCATTGTTTGACCACCCCCACATCAGGAAAAAAAGAGAAAATGCACAATTTAATGTAGCATCTATTCTGAATTTCCTTTATTGGAAGTTGAGTCCATTGGCTTTTGTAATTCCTTTGTGCAAGGAATTTTGTAATCCCCTTGTGAAGGGCCTGTCTTCATCTTTTCTGTACCCTCCCATTAGGTGATTGAAGGTGGATCAGATCTCTTCCTTGGGCTTGCATTTCATGTGGTTTCTGTAGGAACTTGACTGGGGAGGAGGGGAGCACTTGTGTTTTGACCCATTACTTAAACTCTCAGGGAGGCCCTTTGTACTCCTGTGCCTGTCTCTGCCCTCCTATCTGCCATCACATCATAATCTTCTGAACAAGGAATGGCATGTTGGCATAACAGGCTGAGGTGTCCCTGGTATCTTGCTTGCACGTGTTAACAAAAGAATAGGATTCAGAAATACAGCAGATGTGACTCGTGATTGTTTCCCTTTGTTCTGTTGTTTGGCAGCTGGCAAGATAGAAATATTGAAGTGGGTCTTCACATGGCCCTTGAGTTTTGTCCTGTACTTCACAGTGCCCAACTGTAACAAACCCCACTTGGAAAAATGGTTCATGGTCACCTTTGCTTCTTCTACCCTGTGGATTGCAGCTTTTTCTTACGTGATGGTGTGGATGGTACGTACCAACTAACCCAGAAACCACTGCCTGGGAGAAGCAACAGGAGGGGGTTTGTCAGTCTAGAGAAAAACATAGGAAGTTCTACACACCTGAATTTTCAGGTGAGAAACCTTAGGTTTGCTTCTATTTCTATTGGACTTGTCCACACTTAGAGAAGAAAATTAGGGGCCAATAACCATGGCCTTTGAACTTAGGGCTGGCATTTCATCCAGATTCTTTACCTTGGGCAACAATTACAGCTGCAGCAGTGGAACATTTCCCAGTCCTGCAGGGTAGTGTGGGAGATGCTGAGTGACAATCTGGCCACAATAATTTTTTATTCTCTTGGAGCAAGCAACTCAAGAAACATAGACTTGTGAATGATCAGACTTTGAACTCAGCATGAGCAATAGCATGACATTCAGTCAAATTCCTGCAGAACTAGAACCATAGGGTGGTTTTGTATCTGCTTAGCTAGTATTTGTATATAATAGTGTTTACTAACTTCATCCAAGATCAGAAGACAGTTACCCAGGGTAGTGAGCAACCATATAGTCTCTTCTCCAGGTTAGTGTCAGGAAAACTGTGGATGAAATGTATGGAACAACTAATTTGAGAGGGTACACAGCAGGTGAATACCATCCCCTGCCAGTTGATGAATATACCAAAAAAGCCTGTCACTGCCTCTATTTAAAGGAAATGTGAGTTTGCATTGAGAGATACCCTTTGTCTCACAGCATCTTGTAGATTTGGGCCAAGTTGGTCTCTGGTCTTAATTCTTGTAAACAACTTGACAGTTTATTTCCTCTCCTTAGGTGACAATCATTGGGTACACACTGGGAATTCCAGACGTGATCATGGGCATCACTTTCTTGGCAGCAGGAACCAGTGTGCCAGACTGCATGGCAAGCCTTATTGTGGCCAGGCAAGGTGGGTCATCACAGGGATGGCATCCTGTTGTGGAAGTGTGTCCTGACATTTTCCTCCTCTTCAGGTAGCATAGATGTTTCCTCAGCAGGAGAATATACAGAGCTCTTCTCATGAGCCTGGAATTTAAAACAAGAACAAAGAAGGAAATAAATTGTGCTGCTATTGCAAAGCAGTTAACAGGTCCTCAACAGCAGTGTGGAACAAGTTCTGGCAGTATTGTCAACTTCAAGCCTTCCTCGATAATCAAAGTAATTTTCTTAATTTGAATATCAATGGTATTGAACTATTTATTGGCATAAGAATCTTTCAGGTCACCTTCAAGCTTCTCTTCACAGTCATAAGGACTGAAAGACACTACTATTTTTAAGGAAAGCAGCTCCCCCATATTTGTGGCCTCAGCAGCAGGGGTGTTAAGAGGAAAAGCAAGTAGCCAGTACTGCTCTGGAGAGCAAAACCAGTGGCTCCACACTTAAATAAGCAGCTGCTGAACAGACAACTCAAAAACCTTTTGCAATCAGTCCAGTCCAGAAGCTCATGTGTCATGGTCACAGTAAAGTGTCAGAAGTCCTCCTGAACATGGCACCAGAGGGCTGGCAGGTCACAGCCAGCACTGCAGGTCCCCTCAGCAGCAGAGGATTAGTGGAGGGGAATTCTCTGATGATCCTGGAAGGTGGATTAACCCCCTTTAAGCCTAACGGCCTTGTATGATGGGGGAGGAAGGAGAAAGGAGAGAGTGAGGGGCGTCTTCCATAAATCTTGACCTCAATCAATGGAAATTGGCTGGATTACCTCATATTAAAGCTGCAAGACTTTCTGACACATGTCTGAGTGTATATGGTTTCCATTCCTGCAGGTATGGGGGATATGGCTGTGTCCAACTCCATCGGAAGCAATGTTTTTGATATTTTAATTGGTCTAGGCCTTCCATGGGCTTTGCAGACCCTAGCAGTGAATTACGGATCATACGTAAGTCCTACATTTGTTCACATTATTGTTATGTATGTATGTATTTATTAATTTATTTACAATAAGCCAGATCTATATAGGGAAAAAAATGCCCAGAACTCTGTGGATTTTATTTGCAAAAACAAGTAATTTTTTCTGTTATGATATGGGAGAAGTAGAAATTAATTGTCACTGGACATTTCCTATCTTTTTGAGGATAAGTACTTCCATTTCTTCCTTGAAGACATAAGTCCATGCTAAAATAAGCTAGCTTAGTGGAGTGCACTGGATTTTCATACTCTTGAATATATTCCAAGTAAGAGTGACCCTGTTTTTAATAAGATAGAGGGGATAAACACACAGGTGAAATACAGAATATAGAGGAGATCCACAGGGCTTTTGCTAAGAAAAATTCTGGCATTACTAAACTGTTAGCACACTGGAAAGTGAAAGAAACTGTTAAATAATTGGATGTTTCAGAGCATGACCATCAGCAGGAAACACTGCAGAGCTTTCCTGTTTAAGACAAAACTACCCAACACAAATGAACTTATCCTTTATTTCCCAAGTGAAAAAAGAGCCAACCCCTGCCCCAGAATTGCTGCAAGGTTCCTTCTGAGAAGGAAAAGGAGGAGATGCCACAGAGTTCTAGAGGGAAGTCACTGTTTTGCTGTTACCACTCAGAGAGTAGTGTAGTGCAGACAGAAGACTGCTGATTACATTCACTGGGTGAATGCAAAGCTAAAAGGCAGAATGACAGAACTGTTGAGCCTGGCAAGTACCTCTGGAGGTTGTCTAGTCCCCAGGTCTTTGCTCAAAGCTGGGTCAGCTAAACCAGAATGCTTAGGACCTTGTCGTGTTGAGTCTTGAGTACTTCCAAGGATGGGGCCTGCACTGCCACTCTCAGCAGCTTGCTTTGTTTTTTAATCACTCTCACAGTCAAAAACATTCTTATATTATAATGGGATTTCTGTATTTAAAATTGTGTTGTTCCTCTTGTCCTTTCAATGGATATTACTCAGAAGAGTCCAGCTGCATCCCTCTGTTGTCTCACAAAAAGTATTTATGCACATTGCTAAGATCCCCCTAAATCTTCTCTTCTCTAGGCTGAAGAGTCACAGCTCTTTCAGCCTCTCTGTATGTTATATGCTGCCATCCCTTAAATCATCTCTATGGTCCTTCACTGGACTTGCTTCAAGAAGTCTATATCTTCCTTGTATTGAGGAGCCCAGAACTGGACCAAACACTCCAGATGTGAGCAAAAAAGGATCATCTTCCTCTCCCTGCTGGCAACACTTTTCCTGATGTAGCCCAGGATGCTGTTGGTGCTCCATGCCACAGGGTTGCATTGTTGACTTCAGCTTGGTGTCCACCAGGATCAACAGGTCTTTCTTGGCCAAGCTGCTTTCCAGATGGTCAGCCCCATGCTGACATGTGGAGTTATTCCTTCTCAAGTGCAGGGCTTTTCATTTCACTTTGTGGATGTTAATGAGTTTGCTGCCTGCATATTTTTCCAGCCTTTCCAGCTCCCTCTGTATGGCAGCACAGCCCTCCAGGGCATCAGCCACATTCCCTGGTTTTGTATGGGCTGTGGACTTGCTGAGCCTGCTCTCTCCCCATCATCCAGTTCATTAAAAAAGACACAAAAGCAGTCCTGATCCCTGGAGTAAGGCCCTAGTAACTGGCCCCCAGCTGGGCTTGGAGCACAGTGCTATGGCTGGTTATCAGGCCATTCCACTGTCCACTTATCTAGGCTGTTCTTCCTCTTGTTGTCCCTGAGGATGTTTGAGACAATGCCAGAAGCCTTGCTATAGTCAACATAAACAATGTCTGTTGCACTCCCCTCACCCACCCAGTCCCCCTCATCCTACAAGGCTGTCAGCAGGATTTCCCCTCCATAAATCTACATGTCTCATCCTTCTTCTATTTAGAAGTGGTTCCCAAGATCATGTGCTCTGTCATCTTCCCAGGGATCAAGGTCAGGCTGACCAGCCTTCAGTTCCTCTGAAGGAAGTGCCACAAGGAAGCAGTGCTGTAGGAATAAAATCCCTTTCTTTAATGAGAAATTCATCTCATGAGATCTAGCTCATCTATATTTTTGTGAAAAAGGATGAAAACAAGTGGCTGAACAGAAGCAGCTGGTTTTCATGGAGGCGTAACAGTATCAATACTATTTTGCACACCCAAAATGTTCATTGAACAGTGTGATCACATGACTGGAAAAGGCAGTCTTGGAAACAGTCCCACAATTAGCAAAAGAGAGTTTCTTCAGTTTTCACTTGCTGTTCCTGGATTTCTCTCCAAATCCTTGGGTAGTTGGACTTTAACACAAAGCAAGCCTCCTTTCATCCATCTGTTATTAGTAATCAATTATTGAAGTATTACTAAGTTGCCAGCAAAGGCTGGCATTAGCTGGGTCAAGTGCACCTTAGTGACAGTGCCTAGAGCTCTAAGATGCTGGTTGTTATTCCAGGAGTGTGGCCATTGTCCCTTGCACCCAGGTCAGAGGGGGAAGCAGACGTGGAGCTCCAATTCCTGAGGTCTGTCAGGCTGAGCCTTGTGCTGCTTGCAGGAGCAAACCCTGCTAACTGCACTGGGGCTTGTGCACTCAGGCCAGCCTGGTTGTCCACTGAATATCCCTGTGAGTCAGAGGTACTAAGTGATTTCTGAGCTAGTAGTACAGAATTTATTACTGCTCCTTTGGTATTCGGCAGGACCCAAATATGTCTGTAGTATCACCTCCAACAGGGGAACTCCTCAAAGCAGTCTTGGTGCCCCTGACTTGCATGCAGAGGCAGGGAGAGATGTGTAGAAGGCAAAAAGGGCTTGCTTGATCACGATTATTTGGCGTGGCGATCCAAAACCGTGATTGCCTCCCTAGAATGTTCAATGTTTAGTGGACGGTGGCAAAGTTAAGTTCCTGCTGAAAGCAAACACATTTTAATAGACAAGCTGTAATAACTTCTGTGGATGCTGTGTCTTTAAAGGTAAACTTTAATGCAGAAGAGCCCCCTAGAAGCCCCCTCCAGCCTTTCTTTTCTGGGATTCTAAACACTCAGGGCTTTCTCCAGAGTGTGGTATGTCTCTAATATCATACTAAGATCTCTAGTATCACATCTTACATATCTGTAAAATCTGCACATATATATATTGTTCCAGGCTGCCTGCCTCAGAATCCCCTGGGAAGAGATTTTGCTCCCTGTTAATGCTGGTGTAAAGATTTCTGCCATGTTATTGTGCAGCAAAGGAGAAGACTTGCTCCTCCTTGATGCTATGTGTGCATGTGTGTGGAGCAGCCTGGTGCCCCATGATCATGGACATTTGGCACTTTCTCAGCCATTCAGTGAAGTGGCTTCACATGGAATCAGGACTTGTTTAAACAAGCTCACTCCATGGGATAGTGTCTGAGGGGGGAAAAGTCAGCTTTGTGATATAACAGAATGTGTCAGGAAAAGAGTAAGAGTGGGACCTGTCAGAGAGATGAATGGGCCTGCTGGAGTCCCAGTAGGTGAATGGCAGAACTGGAAATAAGCTGTGAATCTCTGGAGACATGTCCTGGTGCTGGGTTGCTAAATCGCTGAGTGTCTCTCTTCTGACTGCCCCTTCCCCAGCCCCACTGTCAGTGGATGCTTCAGCTTAATTTTAATTTTATTCTTTCTTCCTTGTTACAAGAAGGGAAAGGAAAACCATCTTACGATTCTCAGGCTGCATCTTGGAAGCACCTGTCACCTGCCTTAGAGAGGGAGGTTTTCCTTCTGTGTTCCTGCTTTAAATGAAGCATTTTCCTCTAGGAAGTATTTGCACTGCAAGTGCTTCGCCCTCTGCCTTCAGCTTAGGTGTCAGTTCCAGAATTCCTGGCTTGGACCAAGCCATCAACCCTTTTCCCATCAAAAGGCAGATCTGTTCAGGATTAAACTTTCCATATCAGATCCTTTCTGTTTTTACAATGCCAAGTCTTTAACCCAACCATATGTTTATTATTTCAATGGTCCTTGTTTCTGAACACTCATTAATGTCCAAGTACTAACTCTGCCTTCCTCTGTGCTTCCCACTGGAGTTTCCATCTCCACTGCTCACTTGGCCACCCTCCTGCAGCAGCTCTGGCCTTCTGTTATGTACACAGCTAATCTGGCAGGGCCAGCAGGGCTTTTGGAGGAAAAGCAGTATCCCTCTGGACCTTGAGAGTCCTTTGACAGACTTCACTTTCTCCTCTCTTCCAGCATTGAGTCCTGGACACGTTTCTATCTCTAAACCAGTGAGCATCCTTCCCCATATGCACCTGGCATATGCAGAGTGGAAGGATGTGTGCTCCATATCTTCCATCCAGTTGCTTCCCTCTGGAATATTATTTTGCATGTAAACCAGACATCCAGCAGGATTTTAGAGAACAAGAATTTTGGCCTAAGGATAAAGAGACAGGTTCATTTGATCACATCATCCTTTAGAGTATAATCATGTCAGTCCAATTTGCTCCTCTGTCTGATAACATCAGCCAGTTTCAGCAAAGTTTGACCGTACAATTAGAAGTCTGAGAGACCTGACATTCCTCCATGCAAACGAGACAGCAGGAATAATCCCAGTGCAATTGTACTTAGGCATCAGAGAATCCAGAGGGAAGCAAATGCTTGCAAAGCACACATGGAGAGGGGAAGCATCACTGCTTTGCTCCTTGCTGACCAGTGGATTGTCACTGGTTTAATTTCAAGGCACTAGGACGAATGGTACATTAGGACAAAGCTGGCTCCCTGGCTGTGTGGCAGAGAGATTATTGGGATGATTATACTGTAGGAGAGTGAAAATGTCCCTGCCAATCTTCCTGGCATTACAGGAGTTCTCTCCAGCTGTAGCTCCTGCATCTCCTGTGTGATACCCTGCATGACCACGTGCAGCACTCCAGGTATGTACCCACTGCAAAGTCAATTTCGTGGTACAAAGCAAGACTGGGACACTTTCTTAGGAGTCTGAAAACAGGTTTAAGAAGGAAATTCCATTTAAGCATGCAGGAATGCATGAATGTTTGAAGTTCTAGTTTGCTGGGACCACTGTCTCATGGCAAGACCTCGGGAATGCAGGATTTAGACTGGATTTCCACTGCCAGGCAGAGACACTGAAGGAGAAGGATACTCAGACATACAGAAGACATGCAGCTTTTTCAGCTGAGGGACTGGAAACAAAGCATAGCCCTTCTGAAATTCCTTACTGAGGTAATTTCTCTCATATTTGGGCCCTGAAGCAAAACCAGTGTGGGTTTTGGCAGTAGCTCCTTGTTTTGCCTTAAGCAGCTGCAAGAAAAGAACTTAAGAATAGAATAATTTTTATTTCCATTGTTTTTCCTCTGCTGTTTAGCTTCAGCCTTGGTTGCCACAGCAGCATGGGAATGGCTGGAGCTGGTGGCAGCCTCTTTGCATTTGCTGCACAAGCAGCAGGGAGGTGGCCCCCCTCAAACTCTGACAGAGGAGGCTGTGAACATGCAAACCTTCTGTGCATGATCAGCCAGGACAGCATTCTTCTGCCTTGCTTCAGCCCCTACACACAAACCAGTCCTCCAAGGGGAGTTTGGGAATATTGATTTTTACTCTTTGCAGTATGAGGGAGTGCTTCTTCTGCTGACAGTATTCCCTTGGGGAAGAGGCATTTCCTATTCTTATATGAACAGGGGACTGGGCTTTACCTTATACAATTAAGATGTCTCCAGCTGAGACTCTTTTTCTGGTCTTTGCCAAAACCTGAAATTTTCTCCTCCCTTACTGTGAGTTTGGAATGTTTTGCTGCCCTTGTTTTCCCTGAACTTACACATTTTCTCATATCCCAAGGAAATGTATTCCATTGCCTCTTGCAGGAAATGCCACTCGTCTCATGAGAGGGCTTCTTGACTGATTTCTGCCCTAATTTGACAGATTGAGGACACAGATTCCTAAAACTTTGTTTCAAATTTCAGAATCTTCTGGGCTTCTGTGCTCATAGTTAAAATTCATGATAAGAAATGGCGTAGGCTGGTGGTTTCCAGAGGAGTGGAATCAGTTAAATCTGTATTTCCAGAGCTGTAGACTGATGGGAAATTTGTGAAACAGCAGCAAGTGGTCCAAAGTCAAATTCAGGAAAGTAAAGGGTTTGTCAGGAAGCTCATCTGGCTGAGCTAGATACACATCACAGCTGGAATTTCTGGGCGAAAAAGTGCAACTGTTTGAGTAAAAAAATGTTGCTGGTGAGGCTCAAAGTACTGGAAAAGGTGTGAAGAATTCCAGATGCTTCTACTGAGGCTCAGGAGGTGATGTATGCATGGCACCTCCCTGCCATGGAGCAGGCAGAAAAGGAACAGAAAAGGACAGAAACCACATAAGAAAAGGGCTATAAAACAATTAAGAAGTAAATAGGAAACAACAGAAGGACAGCTGGAGCAAGTGGACTTTGATGTAAGCCTGTTCCCAAAGCACACTTGTGCTGAGATGACTGGGTGGATTCCATAGATGGATGCCTGGTGTAATTCCAGTTGAACTGGACTTGCAGTGCTGTGGAGTTACCCTGTGCACACAAACATTCCCGTGGATTTGGTTTGCAAGGAGCACTGTGGGGCTTGGGCAGGGGTATGAGACATGGCTGGCCTGGCACACGTGTTCAGGCTCACCTCAGCAGCCTCTGGCACACAGGGAAAGTGGAAGGATCCCACAGGTAAACAGAGAAGTACAGTGAGAGGAGCAAGGTGTGGGTGAACCGTGTTGATTCTGCCTCATTTGGATTTCACTCTCTCCAAACCACTCAGCAGCAGTGTACAAAACGCACCCATGGTTCTGCAGGGTCCCTTTCTGAAATAGATAGATGCCTGTTAAAAAATGTGCCAGGGCTGCCAGAAACGTTTTTGTTATTTAGGTTAATTAATAGCTCTCTACTTTGCCCAGCCGTGGGAGCTGGGCTAGATACCAGGCCAGGAATGTGGCTGGTTAAACCCAAGTTGAGAACTGTTAACCTGGAGTGAAACTCCAGTGTTTTGGTACAGCAACCTTGTGAGGGGAACTTGGTGTTCATGCTGCAGAAAGGGTTGCCATGTTTGCTTGGGCCATATAGGAACAGCATGATGTGTGTGGCTCTTACATTGGTAGTGCTGCTGTAAATAATTAACATACATTTTCTGCTTTTGAATTATCCCTAACAGCATCTTTTATCCCCCTAAATGACCTCCAAGGAAGAGCCTCACAGATAGTTTGAAGAAAGCAGCCCCAAGCATCTCTCTTTCAGAGCACTGACCTCAGCAAATTAGACACGAAGAGGCCTTTGGAATGCTCTGCTGGTTTTATGGAGGATGAAATTGTAACTGAGAAGCAGCATCTGCACTTTAGGTTAAATTCAGACATTTTCCACACTGAAAAAATTCCATCTTCTGCATTTGCTTCCTTTTCTTGTAGATCCCTTTCCAATTGATACATTTTATGCTGACAGTTTTTGCAGATATTGGCACTGGTCAAACAAAATTCCTGAGCAAAATCCAGACAGGAATTTATTGTAAAATAGTATCTCTTTCCTAGCCAGCTGCTGTTCATTTGGGATAGCAAGGAAGGCAGCTTTAAATGTGTATTTTACATTTAAAGTGTAGGGCTTTTTACATTAAAAGTGTAGGGCTTTTTTGCAATTTATAATAATGGAAATGCAGCTTAGCTGTTATATGTGGGCTATTCTGATGGCTGGAAGAGAGGAGGAGTGGATGCACAGGAACAACTGAAGCCAAGTGGGCTGACCCATCTCTGAAGTTTACATTGGCAGTGTGATCATGGCATTTTTCATCTTCAGTTATGCAGACAGTCACAAAATCATGCCCTGAAGCAATCCAAATCCTCCATTTCTTTGAGCAGTCTGATGAGAATAGTGTATTTAACATGTAATGGCCGTAGGAATGTAATGATCCTGCAGTACATCCATACCCTTACAGCACATTCATCCTAAAGAAATCCTCCAGTACCTTTCAGACAAAATGATCATCATGGCTGTAGCCTTTTTTATGGTGTCAACAATCAGTAGGGAAGGAAAATGTGTGGTTTGTGTGAGCTGATATTTTAACATGTGTGAAGGGAACAGCAAAGCTCAGGCAGCATGGATTGGCTTAGAAGATCCTGGGGATGTGGAGTGCAGTGCAGGCTCAGAGTTTCCAAGTGTCAGGACTGATCATCCTTTCTGGCTCTACAGGTCAGACTCTCCCCTCAGTGGTCCTTGGCAAGCGAACCTAAACCATTACTCTGGACTTAGGAGCAATAGTGGGGTGAAAAGGATTTCCTGGCTGTGGTGCAAAATGATACAAGTGTATCAACATTCCTGTTTTCTTAAAACTTTAATGCTTGTCACTTTAGCAATAACCACTTCTCCTGCAAATGGGATGCTTTATAATCTCACTAGAAGGATGGGAGCACGGAGAAGCCAGCCTTTCCTAGAGGGATGTCTCTCCACACAGTAGCTCCTGGCAAAGTGCCTTGAGAGACTCCACTGAGTAGTCCCCTGATGATGCTGCAGGTGATGCTGTTTGAGGTCATATAAAAATGCCCCAAAAGGATAATGATTAAGTTCCCCAAGAGAAGGAGGAGAAACCAAGAAGTGTGGTCCTAGCTGAGGAGCAGGACTGGAGAGATGGCTTTACTCCCTGTAGCCTTCCTTTGTAATGTTAAGTTTATGTCTCACAATAATCATGTTTTAGAAAGTATTTGTGCCTTAAAGATGAGTTCCTTAGGTTAGACTCAAGGCCTCTAAAAGTGGCAGTTTAATGGCTTCCCAGCTTTGTGGACCTGCATCTCAGTTCTTCTCTTGGACAGTGACTGTAACTGGGGCTCTGCCATAGAGACAGCTGCACCAGATGTGCCTGGTACACAGTCCTGCAGGCAGTAAGTTGTCTCCTTGTCTGATCTGCTTCAGTGCTAAATCAGGTCCAGCCTGTGTTAGTGTGCCATGATGCATTGATACATACAATTTTTCAGCACCTGAGGCTCTTATTTTGAGATTACTGGCTTGTTCCCTTCACCAAGAGGAATAAGAGTAGGGAACAGGTAAGGTGAGAGTGGGGAAAAAATCAGATGCTTTTGTGTGTCCTTGTTTATTTTCCCCCACTGCAAACCATTAATTGGTGACTGAATGCAAAATTTCCTTTCTCATATTTGTTCTTACAGGGCTCAAATAGGAGCTAGAAAATGTCATGATATAATAGTACAAGGGGTGGCAAAGCTCATGTGGAAGTGGAACACTGAAATGCTGTCAGGTCCTAAGGAGACGCTCCTCTAATAACACTCCTTCTTTGGCAAAATAGGGAGTAGGCAAAGTTATCTGCAATGTAATGGTCTGACTTGGCATTTACAGCTTGCAAGCCACTGTTTAGCAGCTCAGCAGTTTAGGATTATGGAAATATGAACAGAGAGGAATATTGTTTGAAATTGTGAGATGGTTTAATAAACTTCCTTCTTTTACAGATTCGGTTAAACAGCAGAGGACTTATCTATTCTGTTGGTCTCCTGCTGGCATCAGTTTTTGTCACAGTATGTATATAGTATTTTGTTCTTCTTTTCCAAAAGAGGGATTTTTATAGACATTTTCTTCACCTGCTCCTTTCTCGCCTCCAGGTGAAATAGTGGTTGCAAAGTCTGTTTTTGCAGGATAGGGGTGCTCCCTGCTGTTGAAAGCTTCTGAAGACCTTGATTTGGCTCTTTGCAGGAGCTGTCACTCCCATGGGATGGCACTCCTGCCTGTGTGTTTTCCATGGGAGGAGCCTGGGAGAGCCATTAGTAATCATTAGGTCTTTATTTCTGTGCTAGAGCTGAATCAGATCCTGTGATGCGTGATGAGATTCATTGTCCTGTGAGACAAGCAGACAAAAGGAGCAGGTTGCTTGGCCCTCTCTAGGATCCTTTGGAAATACAACATAGTCCAGAAAAAATAGTGCCTGACAATGTTTCTGTTGAAATCAGTACTTGGTGTTCCCTGACCTTTCCCAGAAATGATAGAAGAGGAATGATGTGACATCATCCAGATCTTGAGATGGGGGGATGTCCTGTGCAATGCACACCAGCACAATTCCTACAGTTCCCACATATACAAGACTTTAATCTTTGGTGGGACAAATTATGCAAAGTCAAGCAGTCTTAGACTGTGTGGCTCTAGATTGAGATGCAGAGGAGCACATGAAGCATTTTGAGTTAAATTTAAAAAGGAACCTGCCCTTTTAATCAATTTCTGATTGAATTAAATGGGATTGTTCTTGCCAAAATTAAATTCACTGCAGAAACCTAAGGTGAAGTGATGTAAGTCAGGGTGACTTCTGTGACTGCTGCTCTGATTTACTTGAGCTCACTTGATGCAGTTTGTGATTGCTTCCAACCAATCATCATCAGTAAGGGGACTGCCCTCTTTTGGCTCCTGTAGCTGAGGAGGGGATTTACCACTTTATTCAAAATGTTCCTGCTGTGGTGGCTTACTCTGTGTTTATTGTAGGTTTTTGGTGTCCACATGAACAAATGGAAACTGGATAAGAAGCTAGGGTGTGTGTGCCTTTCCCTTTACGGCATCTTCCTGTGTTTCTCCATCATGACAGAATTCAATGTTTTTACTTTTGTGAACTTGCCAATGTGCAGAGATCACTAATGCAGGTGGCAGACTGTCAGGAGGAGCTTCCTTTTTACCTGTGCAATACAAGACATGGCTGGCATCTCCTGGATGCAGTGCACCTCCAGGTCGTGACCTATATCCTGTTCACTATTCATAGGACCTGTGGGCCCGTCTAGGTTTGCCCTCTCCCTGTCCCCCACAACCTGGAACAATCCTTCATCGATGTGAAGAGTGTTTTTCAACATCCATGTGATTTCCTAGCTCAGTTTTTGAACAGTGTGACTGGGACTCAAGATGAACTGGCTGCTAACTGGCGTTAAGCCAGTCAAAACTGGTCTGCTACAATTCCTTCTTTTTTTAAGTTATTTGATGGAAGACTAATTAATTTATGACTTAAGACTATTGCTACAATGCAGAAGAAGGTACGTCGTATGGAGGTTGACTTTCAAGGAGAATCATGGGAATTTTTTTTGGTTGTGGGGGGTGTTTTTTGTTTGTTTTTAGCTTTTAGTTTTGGGTTTGCAGGTTTTTTTGTTTGTTTGGGGGTGGGGGTTTTGTTTTGGTTTTTTGTTGTTTTTTTTTTACTTGCCAGAGATCAACGTCCTCTCTTGCATCTTCTTCTGAGTGTTGGGTCTCCTGTAACAATCCAAAGGCCACAGGGCAGTGTAAAACAGAAATGCAATTCAAGGTACTCAGCATAAGAATGGATAAAAGAAGATTGCCAAGGAAAAAACTGCTGACTTTTTACTATACATAGTTAACCTTGTACAGGTTTGTTAAAAATGCAAGCTAAATGCGGATTCAAAGGGTAAACAGTTCTACCATTTTACTATGAATGTTGGAGTTTTATTACTAGGGTGTTTGTTATTTCCAAGCAATAGTTTGATCACCAGCCCAGGAGGGCTACCTAGGAGGTGTCCTGGTTTTTAATGGTCTGCACATGGAAGTGGAAGGTCAGAACTTTCTCTGCTTCATCAGATTTCTTGTTCTGGGGGGGATTCAGTAGTATATGTCTTTATGTGTTTTGAGAAGGACATAAGTATATGTGAAAACTTTTCTAAATTAGTTACAGACACTGATTTCTTTAAGAGGAAGGAGGCATATTTTGCACAGACATAGTTACTAAAGTTATAATTTTCCATTCTTTAAAGTATACACTGGACCTGGCCAGATATTTGTCATCTTAAGCAGTTGAACTTACCTGATAACAGATCATGTGGATTCATCACCCCTCCTTTTGGGAGGGAGGAAGACACATACAGAGATGGCACATTTTAAAATGTGGAATATGTTCAATGCAGACTCGCTCTGTGAAAGTTTAGCTATTCATTGTTCAGATTTTGTATAATTCTGTATTAATATGCAGGCAAATTCCACCCCTGAGAAACACCATCACTGCTTTGTTTGTATGTATTGATACTGTGGGTTCTTGCCACTGTGGATCTTGTATTTATTTTAAGCACTGATCACTTCTCATCTATTTGGTATGTTTTTTCCTCTTGTATATGTTCTGCTATGAAATGTATTAAGAGACTACCAGCTAGGTGAATGTTTTTGTCTATGGTACAAACAGTGGCAAATAATAGCAAAGGTACAGCAAACCCTATGTAACAAAAAGAAAGGAAAAAAAACCCAAAGCACCAAACCCTAAACTATAGCAGGAAAAGAAAAAGCTCCAATTTAAAAGAAAAAAGAAGAGCCACATTCTGTTCACAGACGAAAAGAAAATTTTTATTTCATTTGCACTTTCGGAATTGATTTTTTCAATCTGATTTTCTTTGGGCAAAAATGTAAATGAAAATATTTGCACCCTGTGGTTTCCCTTCAGCTCAGCAGCTGGTTTTCTTTGTTTGTTACACTAAACACGTGGAGGCACTGGCAGCTCTTGCACTGTGTGTGGCAGCGAAGTCCTGTGGAAAAAGCCATGTCCCGCTGGCCTTGCTCGGGGAACAACGTGTGCCGGTGGATCCCTGGCAAGAAGAAGGAAGGGTCCAGGGACAGACAGTATAGAGAGAGTGGATGACATGCCTGCATCACCAGTTTTCATCCTGGAAAGCAACTGTGTTGCTGCTTGTTGAGCTCTGCAGCTGAGGTTTGAGCAGCCTTCTCGTACCTGTGCCCGCGGGACATCCTCTTGTGTTAGGAAGCCCACTGTACCTTCCTGT
The DNA here is from genome assembly GCA_018697195.1 of Certhia americana. NCBI lineage: Eukaryota > Metazoa > Chordata > Aves > Passeriformes > Certhiidae > Certhia > Certhia americana. The sequence continues at coordinate 111,892,467 of CM031859.1, forward strand.
TGCTGGGTTTTTGTTTCTTTTGTTGTTGTTGTTAACAAGATGCATAATAATAATAACAACCACTAAAATGCCTAAAATACTTCCTTTAGTCAAATGATGTTTGCAACGATGTGGCACGTGTCACTAAAGCCACCCCACAAAACATGCAGCTGCGCTTCGTAGCGAGATGAAGTTGCTCCTAAGCAGAGTGTGTCCTTGCTTATAAGGGGAAGGAAACAAAGAAGAGAAGTTTCATATCAGGGCCTATTATTTCTTCTATTTTGAATGTTTATGCTGCTGCTCCAATGGAGCCAGTTGGATCTATTTCTGCGAAATAGCCATTACCTATCCCATGGCACAAAAACTGCACAAGTACTTTTTAGGAACTTTTCCTACTGGTGTACATTAAATGTTGTAGTAATTGTAGTTTTGTGTTTTGTGTAAAACCTGAAATACCTTGCTGTGATACTTGTGTATGTTGCCAGAATGTTCTGCAATCAGCTTGTTCTAAGCAGAAGCAAAAGTTAGCTTGACTTGCCTTCACATGTGCCGTAGATGACTCAATAAGCACGTCCTAGAGCGATGCTTTCTGCCAGATGTGCTGATGATTTGCAGCTAAATTGTCAGGTCCAGGCCTGGTTTGAAACAGAGCAAACCGACTGAGAGAGCCAGGAGCGAATGCGCCTCTCACACTTGTTGGCACAGTCAAGGCCTGTGAACAAAAGAAGGCCCCAGAACAAAAAAAGGCAGTTTTTGGCATCCTTCCTCTCTGCCATCTCCAAAAGTGGCATGGACAGTTCTGTTCCAATGCAGGGCATACTCAGAGCTCTACTGGGCCTTGCAGAGGACTGAGTCTCCCAGGGGTTCTCTCCTCTCAGGGGTTCTCCCCTCCCGAGGTCGGACTCTGGAGGACAGCCAGTGCCTGGCTTCAGTGTCCCCGTGGGAGGCTCTGCTGTGCCCATGGCTGCCTGAGCCACAAGCCATCACCAGATGCAGGGCCTCAGGAGCCAGCTGGGCTGGCACAGCCGCTGAGGCTGGGGGTGGCTGCTCCGGGCGGGAAGGAGGGAGCTGAGGAGCTCAGAGCCTGGGGTTGGGGGGCTGCAGGGAGCCACGAGGGAAGCTGGGTTGTGTTCGATATTTTTAGCTTGACTGTGATTTATCTGCAGTTTTCATCTTCTGAAAGCAAGTGTCCCCTTTGCATTTGAGGCTGCTCCGGTTCTTGGACCAGTCAACTGCGTTTGTTTCCATTCCTAGCAATTTCAGGTGATCTTCAATGAGTATTTCATAGGGAGATTAAAGAGCCTTTTCCTCCAGAGATGCTTCACTGCAGTTCTGACTTTGGCTTAAATATGTTATCCTTGGCTGTCTTCAGATCTGCTTGACATGGATGGCCTTCCTTTGACAGAGGTTCAAAGGAAGAATGGTAGGAGAGGTTATGATAAGAGATGGTCTTAAGACATGCTAGGAAAAACTGCTTTAGTCCCTATCAAAGGCGAATTTTTTACTTGCCTTTTTTTCCTCCTTTTTTTATTTTTTCTTTTTCACGTGCTGCGCTTTTTAATAGACTTTTTCTGTGATAGGAACACCAATATGAAATGTGTGCATGGGAGATTTTCACTTGCATAATTTGTTGGTTTTGCTGTGGTACCACTTGCATGCTTAATTTCCAGCTCTCTGTCCTCTGCTATGTCACTGACAACAATTGATTAGCTTTGGATTTGTGATGGTGGTGCTTGTGGAGAATGAGGTGCAGCACTGAATATTTTTCTTGACAAAACAAATCAGGTAGAACAGCAGTCAAGTTTTAGAAAAAACAACATTCAAGGCATGTGGAGCAACCTGAAAGTAATATTTTATGCCCTGCTGTCAGAACAGGGATTTTTTATATGTCTTTTCCAATTGATACTTGTGAGATAAAATGTACATTCAGGATTGTTGAATAACTTTTTAGAAAACCATAGATTTCTGATGATTGACAAATGTTTCTTATATTAAGATTTTTTGGAAACCCTAAAGCTTTCAGTTAACATTCACAGAGATGCAACAATGCAAGGTGTATCTATTTCAAAGTTACACCACTGGAGCTTTAAACTTGTTTAAAAATATATTTTAAAAATCAGTCTCAGTGGACCATGCTTACCTGAATTTAATTCTGTCTTGTACTTTCAAAGTTTCACTTGATTAGCAGCCACTGCAAGTTAATCTAAAAGAGACTTAAATCCAGATAATAAAGTCCCTTTTAGGTTGGTACAACTTTACCTGAGTCAGTTTAAAGCCATGATCTTAAGGAAAGCAGTGGAAGTTTGAATACTTGAAAGACCTCAAACACTTCAGATTTAAGGAGCTGCAGAGTCTGAATGTGATGAATGGCTGTACCAAGCAGAATGCAAGGCTTAGTTTCTTAGGAAGAGAGTTCTTAGTTTCTAAGGAAGAGAGTTTTCAGTATTCAGGGACTTGAGTGAAATCTGACCTTTGTGAAATCAGGGGCAGAGCCCCTGTGACTGTTGTAGAGTCAGTGATGTGTTTGTAGCAGTGAGTCCTGGAAGGGATGAGGATACTGCCTTTTTTTGGGTGAGTGGCCTTTTTATTTTCTTATCTGAAAAGATAAATGACTATTAATTAGTAAGACCAAGCACCTTTAAGGGAATTTACATGAATACTCTGTGAGCACTTAGTGGCCTCAAACCTGTGCACAGCTCCAAAAAGCATCTCCTTTTGCCCAAACTGCTTGCACTTGTCTGGCTGAAATTGCAGAATCAAGCTCTGGTGAGGACTTGATCCCTGTCTTTTGGAGAAGTTCACTTTAATTCTGGGAAAGCAATAGGATAAGAAATGGCAGACTGTTTTGTTGTGCCCTGGGGATGTAAATAGGCTGTGAAATCAATTATTTGCTGGCCTGAAACAGTCCAACATCTCGGCCAAGTAATCCAAATTTGGTTAGAAGCACCTAATTTCAGGAAGGCTTCTAAAGAAAAGCACAGATTGTTTAAAGCAACATATTTTTAAATGTATTTATGTAGCAAAAAGGACTTTATTGTGGTATTTTTCAGATAGGTTTCTGTTTTCCTAACAGACTTGCAGAATTAGTTTGAAACCTTCCACACCAGAACAACCTGACAGAAATCTTGTCAATGTAATCTTTGTCTGCCAGGTAGGATTTGAATGGTGCTAAAAGTCAACATGATAATTTTACAGCATCAGTCCAACAAAAGGTTTTTATTGCTAGCTGAGGAAAAACACACACATGTATGCCTGTCCCTTTGAGGATGTTTGTAGTTGGTTACAGATCTGCTCCAGTGCTGAGCATTTGTCACTGAGGTTTTCCATTGGCATGCCTGACAAGCAAAGCGAGACCTTGGGTTCCTGGAGGAGCAATGCCTGCTGCTGAACATTTTGTCCTGTCAGGAGAGAAGAGGGCTGCTGAGGCACAGGCCCCTTGGCTACTGGTCACTGCTGCCAGCCTGTGATTATGCTTGCCCCTTTTTCAGAGTAGAGTCCTGTGTTTCCTTGAGGACCAAGTCTTTCCTTAGCTCTGGTCAGGGTTGCTTTTGGCTGATAAATGCTGGAGCAGAGGAGGGAACAAGGGTTCCATTTACTTCACGTGTGTAGAGGCAGATATTAAGTTGTAGATGCTGTGTCACAGGAGGACTTTGGATGGAGCCTGTATAAACATTGGAACGTTCCATGAAATCTCTCCCAGGGGCAGACATCCCTGTACACCCAGCAGCCACCCACATTGCTTATTTTATCTTGCTCCTTGTATTGCCAGGATTCAGAATTTTGCTTCCACTTTCTTATAAGCTGCATCCTTCTGGCTTTGAAGGCTGGCCCACATCCTGCTTCCTGTAACACAGAATTATTGCACTGGGCTAGCACAAATAGTGTGCAGGTTTTGATCCAGTAAGCTGATGGGAGAAAATGATCCTTGCTTGGCACACCAAACTCTGAGCACCTGACTCCAAACAGCACAAGCTGCCTGCCTGGAAAGTGCCCCAAGCCACTGGGAAAATTAGGGACACTTCTCACGTGTTTTCAGAGACTCCCTCAAGGGAATTTTGCACCCTGTGCAAAGAGGTGTGTTATACAATAAATAAAATTGATCTAATTGAGGGATTCTAGATCTGATCCGGACCTTTTACATTTTGAGAAACCAGATTATACTATGGAGTTTTACTGAGGGACTTGGTCACAAGTTCATATAATTCACTGACAGGTTTTTAGAAGTTTTTTAAAATGTACGAACATAGGTTTGTATTAAAGCAAAATACAATATTTATACATATATAGACACTTTATCTAGTAACGTATATGTGTTAACTGTTGTTAAATTGAAGCCCTGTGGTAACCAGCTGTTTCTGCATAGGAATAAATTCTTATCATGGCAAGTGGTAAGATGCTATAAGTGTATGAGTATTTAAGACAGTCTTACACATACCTGTTTATAAACTCAAGCAAAGTCTTTGTTTGTTTTAGCAAGGTATTGTGAGTGGTGCATGGCAGCTGCCTATCTGTAATACATCTCTGTACATTCAGTAATATTTCTGATTATTGTTAGTCATTTGAAATTCCAGTTCTATTGCTAAATATAAAGCCAGCTTCAAGGGGAAAAAAAATAAAGGGCATGTCTGAGGTATTGAGGAGGTCAGAAAGTTCTGCACTGCAGTATTTATGCATTTTATTTATTTATTTATCAAACACAGAGTGCTAAGCCCCTGGTTCAAGAAGGCATTTCTCCATGCTGGCAGAAGACTTAAGAACCTAATTTTGGTCCCCTCCTAAAGCTAATGCCAGGTTTTCCTGGATCAGGAGCCAGGTAGACTAAACTATTCAAAGCATTGTTCCATCCTTTTAAGTGGCCGCAAAAACAGGTGAGACCTTCTCAAACAGTTCTTGTAACTTCTGATAGTAGAGAAGCTGAGAAATGCTGAGAAATCCAAAGATGCTTCTGGAGCTGATGTGTAAGAGTAGAAATATGTAAATAGTAAATACTCCTTGCACTTTCAATACTTGTAATATCACTATCACGAGGTACCATTCATGATAACCAAAATTCACATTTCATAAGCTACCCACAAGTAGATTTTTTATTATTATTTTTAGAGGGTTTTTTTTTGTTCCCCCTTTCATTAAGAAAGTAATCTTCCTTTGGCTTGCTTTCCCTAGTTCTTTTCAAAAGTAAGGGATTGGCTCTGGTTAAATGTGAAGATTTAAAAAAAAAAATACTAAACCAGGTGTCATGTGCCAGCTAATGCTTAGGGGAAGCTGACATTTATTGTTCCAGCTTTATGACAGGATTGTTCCCATTTACAGCAGGCAAGGACCTTGAAATCCTGCAGTAAAAACAGTCCCTGCACTCACAGACACAACACTCCCCTATTTCCACCACACTGGTTTGGTTTGGGGGGGGCAGCAGATCTCCAGTGTAGAAGAATCTATCACAACATTGCTGAGTGGGGATACAGTAGGACTTACAGGAGGAAAAATACAACAGCAGCAATGGAGTCCTTTTACAGATAATGTATTAGATGGGACATTATTTTGCCAGCTTTTAAAAACATATGAGAATTTTATACCAGGAAAGAAAAAAAATTGAATATAAAGACTGATTGCACAAAGTACAGCCCCAGTCTTTCGTGAAGGTTTGTATAACGTTCAAGTTTTGCACAGAGTGAGCTCCCATATTCTGTCAAGCATAGAGCTCAGCTGAGTTGTTCATCCTTGGCTCTCAGAAGCAACCTTTTTTCTCTCATGTTCCTCACTGCTGAGTCAGGACTTCTGAGTGTAACATGCATTTCTGTATCATGGAACTGCCTTGTGAAATTGCTTACAGGTGAAGTGAGCAAGCACAGAGATGGAACCACAACAGGTTTTTGAAAGAAGCCAAAGCAAGATGTTTGTGTAGTAACTTAATTCTTTTTTAAATGAGTGCCAGAAGCAAAGGACACAAAGTGGGAATCTATAATCATGTAGCACCAGTGGAGAGCAAGTGCAAGTAAAAATAGTATGGCATCATAAAAAGTTGTCTGTAATTCAGATACTGGCAAGTTTCATAAGGGTCACATTTGCATGAAGATTTTCCTGGATGCTGCTTGATTTTTGCAACCCTTGGTCTTTGGAAAGTTGAGAACTTTGTCCCTTTCTAAGGGAGAAGGGAGAGAGATGACTAACCCAATGCCTCTGACCCTTACCTCGCTGCACAGCTGTGCCAGTCACAGTCTGTGTATCTGAGAGTTCTCTGGTGTGCAGTGAACTTTGCAGTGCACTGAAGATTTAGGGATAAATTTTAGTTAGCATTCCCTTGGGGAGCAGTGTGATTGACTTCACTCTCCCCCCTTGTAAATCTGAGAATCCCTTCTGTGCAGGCAGTATTTGTGTCAGATTACTAATGGAATGTTACCTTCATCCTTGCATTGAATCTTTGCTTTCAAGACTGAAACCCTACTAGGGAGATGTTTGTAACAGTTTGGGGGATTTGGTGGGGTTTTTTTCATTTTGTTTTGGTTTTTTTTGTTTGTTTTTTTTTTTTTTTTAATTTATTTTTTGCTATCTGTCAAAGTCCTGTGCAATATGAACCCTCCTGCCAAGGTCTGGCGATGGTTTGGGTGTTCTTCTTGCTGGTGCATTCATCAGAGCTTCAGCCAGTGGGACATGTGGGAGGGCAGAAGTGTCACTTCTCCTGGGCCCAGACACGGGGCTGTGACAAGCAGCAGAAGGGGCCCTTCTGCCAAGCACTCCAGCACAGGCCTGGCAATGGGAGTTGAGACTCAGGTAAAGCAGGATTCCACAGAACAAAAAGGTGAGCAGACACACCTGTTAATCTTCAAGTGTGCTTGCACAAGTTTTAGCCCCTTCCAGTGTTTTTTCCAAGCCAAGCCCAAACTGATTGTATGGATGTGGTGCCAAGCCAAAGGCAGCCAAGCTCAGCACCCATGGTCAGCCTGGCATCACCACGGCATGTGGGGCCAGCATTCCTTCTAGGGGGTGTGTTTAAATCATTTCAAGGCCCAGCAGTCAGCTGTTCAAGTTCTGACAATTCTACGGAGCTATAATGGAAAATTTGGGTTTGTACTATTGCTGAAGCCTTAGGCTGCTGAATGCTATCCCTGCCACGGCTTGTTCTAAAACAGAGGGCTGAGGCCATGCCAGTCTCTGAATTGTGGGCATGGTGAGATCTCTGCTTTGTGATGCAGTCACAGCATCCAAGCTGCAGGAAGCATAAAAGTGACTGATTGGAGCACTTTTTGTTTGATTGGGGATCAAATGACACTGTCTGGGTCTCCTATCTCTGAGCAATTCAGTGATACTTCTAATCATAAGGGAGAAAATGTAGATGGAACTGAGTGTACATATAATGTACAAATAATGTGTACTGAGTGTAAATGTACATAAAATGTGTGTTCATTTACAACCAGCCAGAAAGCAAAACAAGCAGTGGTTTCTAGTAATATAATTCTACTCAAAATGGCTTTCTAATAAGTCAGCTTAAAAGTGTTAAAATGGTGGAGCCACAGACAAAACATTTGTTACCTTTTGAAATGAGTTGCAATGGTTTTGTCATACTTGTACATGTGTTAGAAGGTCAGCCTTTCTGTATGTTTTACAACTTACTGTAGAGTAGTCTTCTATGCATAGCTGTTCTACTTGCCTGTGTAAGTTACTAATCTAACAGAAATGAAAGCATGCATTTTTCTCTGTTTTCTGGTAACCTATGAAATTAGAAACTTGTATTTCTGTGTTTTTAATGTGTTATACTATAAACAAAATTCACAGCACTATTGTCTATGGAATATCAAAAAGTTTTATTAGAATGAATTACTTTATATGTTTTGTCAATTGATTTAATAATGTGTCAGACATCTACACTACACCTACACTAAGACGATATAATGTTTATCAATAAAAATATCCTCTCTTTGTACTAACTTAAAATTTCAGGGTGTGCTTGGACATAGGATTAGAGCACCCCTGTGGGTTCCAATCCCAATGATTTATTAAATTTTGGCTTAATTTTGAGAATACTTGATACCCCTCATTTGACCTGAGCACTGGATTAGGAAGTGAAGGAAGAAGAAAAGAGAGTTTTTATACTTTGTATTACCTGTGTCTCTGAATGTGTGTTCTCTGTAAAGGTGTGTGCACCACAGCAGTTCCTTTAGAAGTCATCCAGTACACGTAGGAATCGTGCAGAAACAAACACTCTGGGAACTTTATTTGTTATTATATAAAGAGTAAAATTCCGCTCTTTTATAACAATACAGATCTGAAATTACTGCACTGGCGTTAGTTAATCTCTTCTAGCACAGGGAAGTGGCTGATGGTCACTCTCCCATCTGGAGGAGACTCAGCTGTGCCTGCCGGTGCCTGCTCAGCCATTGACAGCCGTGGTAAGAGCCAGTCCTCCCTCTGAAGCAGTTCCTGGAGTAACGTTTTCAGTAATGCTTGGAATAATAATGAGGGGGCGGGCAGCTTCCCTTGGGATGCTGCAGGGCACTTTTGGGCAGGGCTGGTCAGAAGCCCGTGCTTTGAGAGGAAAATATTTCTGCTGCTTCTCTACTCTGCACCTGCTAGGGAGCTGCAGTTTTCCCTCCCCCAGCTCAGCATCCCCAGGTGACAAGATGATGCTTCCTCCTTCCTCATCCCATGGGACACTTCAGCTGCCCCCCCGCCCCTTCCATTGTACTTTCCTTGAAGGAAGGGCTTGAGATCTTAGAATGAAAAGGCATGTAACTAGGTCTGGCTGCCTCACCTTAACCACTTTTACTTGTGTCTTTGTAACAGCCTCTGACAAAAGGATCTGTTCCTTCTGAAGTATGAGCCATGCCTCCAAGAAGCGGTGCTGTGTCTTAGGCAGGTTATTTACACATCCACAGCTCATTCCAGGTACAGAAGAGTCCTGCAGTGCAGAAAAGGCACACATTCTGATCCTATGCCTCTGTCCACGAGCACAGGGATGAGGTGCAGTTTTTGATCTTAATGCAGAAAATGTCTTTGATCAGTGCCAGCCCAGTGGTTGTCTTGAAACTATTTTCCATTGGTGTGATTGTTTGCTTTCCATCTCTGTGTGCTTGCAACCCAAAGCATATGTTGGAATCCATACAGATGTTCCATCTCTGTAGATATTTCCCCATGACTGGTTTTCTGGTTCAAAAATAATCCTGCTTCTTGTCACAATTTGGTGCAGCTCCAGTTGGCTGTTGGTCTCTGAAGATACTCTCACTTCCTACCCCCTGCCACAGTGATATGCCAAATGTGCATCTTTTTTTGATTCTGCCTTGTGATTGCTTCAGAAAATTTTTTTTCTGTAACTTACAGCTTGGAAAGTTAGAAATTGGTTTTCAGAGATCAGGTGAGTAATCGAATTTCTAATTCTAACTAGTAATTTTTTTCATTAAAATTAGGAAAATCAGAGTGTGAAGGCAAGTCATCATCGCTTTCAATGGAGTAGATATGGATGAATATGTGTTCATATTCTTGTATTCACTTTTGCTTTTTTAGAAGCTGTGTTTTTTTAGAATCCTGTGTTGCTTTACAGTTATTCTTCAACCATCACACACCCTAAGTAAAGATGTGAATTCTTAGTGCAGAACAAAAAAAAAAAAAAAAAAAAAAAAAGAAAGAGAAGCATCAGAGCAACAGTACAAATATGTTAAAAGAAAACTAACCCTCCTCTCCTGCATGACTACCTTAAATATGCAAAAAAATATGCAAAACTAGAGCACAAATCCTAGGTTTTTTTCCCTTTTGGAGGCCACTTCTAGCTTGCTTTACAGAGGCCTGACTTGTGTCTTTCCCACCCCAGAACTAATTTGCTTTGAAATAATACTTGCAGAGATAAGAGATCTGTTCTCTGTAAATTGTAGATAAAAATCTCCTTCCACTGCAGGAAGGCTGGGGCATTTCTGTACAGCTCTAGTACACACTTCGCAGCTTCAGGTGAGACTTCCCACCTGGCTTCTCCCCATCTTTGCATGGGCATGCCGGCACATGCTAACCACACCCTGGAAAACAAGGGCTTAATTGTGAGTTTTAGTGCCAAAGTCAAATTGTTCTGCTGCCTAAAACTGGGCAGCCTGCGGGTTGCTGCTGGGCTGCACAGCTCCTGGAAGTGCAGCTCCTAATCGCTGGCACTGGGAGGTGGATGCACACAGGTGCTACCAGCACACTGTGCTTGCTGGAAAGCTGAAGCAGAGGCAACACGTGGCTGGCTATGCCTTGGGGAGAGCAGTGTGGAGACACGGGACTTGGGATGAGCTGCAGGTATGTTGGTTTTGAATGGTTTTCCTCCCTGCTGCAGCGGTGATCAGCCCTCTGGGCACAGCTTCCTGTCCAGCTGCCTTGAGCAGGCTGCAGCATTCAGAGAGGAGGAGGAGGAGGCTGATCTTCAGCCTCTGGCTGTGGGGAACAAACAGCACTCTCTTTACAGTGCCAAGCAAATCGCTAGAGAAGAGTAGCACAGAATAAACAAAAACAATTGAATGCCACAGCCTGGAGAGAGCAGGTGCAGTGAAACCACTTCAAACTGTGCACACAAGAAGATTTTACAAGTGAGCCTTTGAAAAATAACCGGGGAAAAGAAAAAGTAGCATAATTGATGTATCAGCTGCAGTGCAAATGTCTCAAACAAGTAACATTTTAAAAAGAGAACTCCGCTTTGTGTGTGAACTTAAATCAGCACTTGTCCTGCCTGAAATTCTTTTGTGCTGACTGCAGGGAGAGCTTGGACTTTAGAAGTGTATTTGCTAATGTTGCAGAGCAATGCCATCTAGGGCATAGAGCCTTACAGTTACCAACAGGAATGCTATCCATCCTTAGTGACAGAGCTTCCTGGATTGAATGTTTATAACTGGTTCATCACATCTGCATTTGGCCTGTTGAAATTTGCTCATTTTCTGCTTCCAGTTTTCTGGACTACACTCAATGTCAGATATCAGTGGATTGTTTTGTCTCAACTGGAAAGTAATGAATTTCTGGATATGTGTTTTTTCCTCCTTAAATCCTCTTGGCCGCTTTCATCCGTACAGCTCAGCAGGGATTATTGATGGTCTCTCTAATCTTCATTCACTCGAGGAATCCGCCATGGCTGTGATTGGAGCTGCAGTGTACTTGGACAGTAGATTAAAATATTAAACTGAACAGGCCAGATCTTGTCATCCTCACTCAAAGCTACTGTGTTGCTGAGGCTCTCCTGTTCAAACCAAGCTGCCTCTAGAGTGCTGGTCTGCATTAGCTGAACAACACCCCCCCGAAGAACCTGGTCTGATCACAGCCTATCCTTACTCCTAGCAGCTCTCTGGAGGCTGAACATGAAGTGCCAAATACAAGGTAACAATCTGCTGGGTTTGGTGGAGGCCTGTGGCAATAATAGCTAATAAACTTGGACTCATGAGTAGTACATTTTAGGTACCATCTCTTCTTGCTTCCTGCCATTTAAATTCATAATGCTTAGCCATTCTAGGGAATGGTAGTGATATTTAGTGGCACTTTAGACAAATACTGTTTGTATCTGCAATGGCTTTTGTTCTATATACATGAATTTGCTCCCCATTGGAGAAGAG